>CAWUFW010001274.1:0-1200000 GCA_963921515.1 Calotriton arnoldi
CAATGGTCAAAATGTGCTTCAGCTATGGACCCCACACTTGCCTTTTGGTCACTGTGATGATGAGGGTTTAGACCCCATTGCCACAATGGTCAAAATGTGCTTCAGCTATGGACCCCACACTTGCATTTTGGTCACTGTGATGATGGGGGTTTAGGCCCCATTGCCACAATGGTCAAAATGTGCTTCAGATATGGACCCCACACTTGCATTTTGGTCACTGTGATGATGGGGGTTTAGACCCCATTGCCACAATGGTCAAAATGTGCTTCAGCTATGGACCCCACACTTGCCTTTTGGTCACTGTGATGATGAGGGTTTAGACCCCATTGCCACAATGGTCAAAATGTGCTTCAGCTATGGACCCCACACTTGCCTTTTGGTCACTGTGATGATGGGGGTTTAGGCCCCATTGCCACAATGGTCATGGGCTGCTTAGCATTGTGGGTGCCACACACATATATGTGTGGCACATGTGCTAGGGGGTCACATTGTATGTTCAAAGTCATGTTCGGTGTTGTAGGCATTTGACACAGCCTGCTCACACGCTTGTCATGGTGGTGGGGGGATGTCTTAATCTTGCATTCCCTAGGTTGTGGTGTGCTTGTTGTGTCATGCATTGTCCATCCTATGAGTGGGGGTGGTAGTAGTGGTAGGCATCCTGCCCCCCTGGGTGAGGGTGGTAGTAGTGGTGGGCATCCTGCCCCCCTGGGTGAGGGTGGTAGTAGTGGTGGGCATCCTGCCCCCCTGGCTAAGGGTGGTAGTAGTGGTAGGCATCCTGCCCCCCTGGGTGAGGGTGGTAGTAGTGGTGGGCATCCTGCCCCCTGGCTAAGGGTGGTAGTAGTGGTAGGCATCCTGCCCCCCTGGGTGAGGGTGGTAGTAGTGGTGGGCATCCTGCCCCCCTGGCTAAGGGTGGTAGTAGTGGTAGGCATCCTGCCCCCCTGGGTGAGGGTGGTAGTAGTGGTGGGCATCCTGCCCCCCTGGGTGTGGGTGGTAGTAGTGGTGGGCATCCTGCCCCCCTGGGTGAGGGTGGTAGTAGTGGTGGGCATCCTGCCCCCTGGCTAAGGGTGGTAGTAGTGGTGGGCATCCTGCCCCCTGGGTGAGGGTGGTAGTAGTGGTAGGCATCCAGCCCCCCTGGGTTGGGGTGGTGGCGCGCATTCAGGCCCCTGTGTGCATATGTGGCATTGGTGATGGGCATCCCGCCCCTATGGTGCTGCTGTTGCTGGTGTAAGTATATTCAGATTCCCAGTGTATGTGTGTGATGTGTGGTGTACGTGTTGTATGTGTTTTGTGGTTGGTGTCTGACTTACCTTCTGCGCCGTACGCGTCCGTGCCTGTTCCGGTAGTAGATGTAGAATATTGGTATGATCGGGACGAAGGGATTCATGGTTGGTTCGTGTCGTTCGTCCTTCTCGTTGCTTCGCTTCGTCCTCGCCGCTTGGCTTCGTCCTCGCCGCTCGCTTCGTCCTCGTCGCCTCGCGTCGCCCTCGTCTGTGCCGTGTTCGCCTCGTAGCCGTGGATCGTGTTGTGGCGCGATTCGGGGCTTATGTGCGCCTCCCGGATGCTTTGACGTGCCGTGCGTAGCGACAGGTTCGGCGCGTACGGAAAGCGCATCGTACTCTGTCCGGCCGGACGGGGCTGCATTTTCCCTTCCGTGCGACTCGATTCGGCGTTTCCGGATTCGCCTCGGTCGGAGAACAGGACCTGGTTTGGGTGAGTACGGCTCGGCCGGAATTTTTGCTGTTGTGCGCATCGTACTTGCTCATTCGGTGTGCTGTACGGATCGGTCGGGAAACAGGCTTTCGCATGGCTTTTTTCCCGACCGAATAGTATTGGGTGCGCCTCCGACCGAGATCGGAATCGACCCCTTAGTGTGTGCTTCCAACAGCTTGAATTGATTACATGCCTTGTGCTGGTTGTTTTATAAATAAAAAAATGAAATGGGTTTTCGTTTTAACCTACAGATACTCCGCTGCATTCTGACGCTACCGGAAGTATTCTTTTCAAGCAGGGAACATATTTTATCTCTGCAGGTAGGACGTCAATGCCTGGATAATTTTTACACGAATCGGTGTCGGTTGTGGCAAAAATAATGATAGTTTCCCCTTACTTTGATAGGTTTCTCCACAAAGAGATTCCAAGTTGCCTGAAGAAAAAACTAATATCTTCTCGCCAGGTACCAATGCTCAGCTTTTTGTGAATTTTAAACTTTTTTAGTGAAGGAGCAGGAAAGTACAATGAATAATATTATTATTTTGTTCATTTAAAATTATTACAGATAATACCATCGCACGCAGAAACAAGGTGCATTGAATTAAGAAGCTCTGATGAAAGTCTTTGTATTTGTAGCCTAGGACTTGAAACGCGTTGGCATTTTTCTGACATTGAGGAACTGAGATTCAATTATCACGCCATACAGAGGGCTTTAAAATTGTTTGACCCTGTTATGGACACTATGTTTCCTTCCCTTTGTGACTATAAGCTATGTTAATCATTTGATTCATTATTTGATTACACATGCTAATTATTTGATTTATTATTTTGATTGCACATAATCTTTTGTTTTTTGTGTATTTGTTGTACATTATGTGGTGATGTCGTATTGTTGGTTGTCATTAATGACAGTATTTCATGTATTATTAATTTGATGATTGAGTCTTTGTGACTTTTTTGTATAGAAAGTTGTTAATATTTTTGTGTGTCTTTTTTGTTTGCAACTGAATGAATATTTGAAAAAACAAAATGAATTTTGATAAGTAAAAAATAAAATAAAAAACTTGGTCAAAATAATTATCTTTGACCTCCACGGTAAATCATAAGTGTATTTAATGATACAAGGTCCAGGTAAAACCCCCTTTTTTTCCTATTACTTGGCCCTACCTGCACTTTGTCCACTTGGGCCTAACTCCTTTGTGTTGATAAATTAAAGAGCGGATGTTGACCCGCGTGAGTTTGGACATCAGGGATCTGGTGACCACCTTTGAAGCAACAGCAATCTTTGCATTACAGGTGGTTTTTACCACTCTGTAGAGTATGGCAGAAAAAGACACGTTGTCTTTTACAGAGAGTCATATACAAAATTTAATATCTGCTCCTTCTCCTTTTTCTTCAATTTCATTAAGCTCTTCTGCTAAACAGCAGAATGAGGTTGATAAATTAACTCGTCTTCACAAAAAACATATACGTACAGAGTTACACGGGCATTTCCTGCTAGAGCACCTTAAAGCAGGCACTATACCCTAGGGGCTCCAGGTTAAAAATATTCCGGTGATATTCATTGATGACCCTGAATATAAAAAGGGCTTTAGTTTCATAAATACCAAATGCAGTAGGGATCTAATGGTTCACACAATCGAGACTGCTCAAAGACTGTGCAAAAAGGAAACTGACGAACTGGAACAACTAGTTCAGGAAATTCAGAGTAATTGGACAGTAGCAGAAGCTAAGACACTGTTAGAAAAGATAGAAAAAGATATTCAGACGTTTAAAGATAGTACTATCAATTTTAAGACTGCTAAATTTGAGAGAGACACTAAATCATTTAACATCGAACAGGTGTATCCTTTCTTGAAAGAGGATTACTACACTTCCCTTGAATCACGTAGGGCTCTTTCAACATATCAGGGACGCTCAAAAATCGCTTCTTGACCTTCTCTGAGACCTCATCCTCTGAGTCTTCAGGGGATTCGGACTCTAGAGAAGGCCCTCTAAGAAACAGGTGTCTTTTTTAGACAAGGGCCCACAGAAACAGAGAGGGAGATTCAAACCGGCATGGGAAATGCGGACTCGGAACCGATCCTACAAATCGTAAAAACTACTTCAATCGTGAATTTATCTGAAAAACAATTGACCAAAGAGGAAGTCCTTAATTTGGGCCTTACGTTTGTCCCTAATAAACTTACAGACTATACCAGACTTAAATTGGAGGCCATTGAGTTTTGTAGGAAGATTCGCCTTAAAGCATTTTTTGCGGGCAAGGAGATGGCAAATTCTAAAGAAGTAACAGGTTTGAGAAACAAATCAAATTTTATACCACCCTCTGGTAATATTCCTAAAGAGGTTCTGGCTTACGAACAGACCGTTCTCTCTTCCATTAACCAGTTGGAGAAAAGAAACAAATTCTATAAAAGGAATATGTCTTCAAAACAGCAGATTGCCATTAATGACCTAATAAATGATACATCAGTGGTCATTAAACAGGCGGACAAGGGTGGGGCTGTAGTTATTTGGCCCAGAGAGATGTACCTGGTTGAGGGTAGATCGCAGGTAAACAACCAGGAATGGTATCGCCTTGTAAAAGAAGATCCCACAAGAGCGATACAAGAAAAAATCTCAGAAATACTCAAGGTTGGTCTAGAAGAAGAGATTTTGGGTCCTAAAGAATTTGATTTCTTAACTAAACGTTTTCCTAGGATTCCGGTCCTATATTTCTTACCCAAAATTCATAAAAGACTAAATGATCCCCCGGGAGACCGATTGTATCGGGGTGTGACTCTTTTCTTGAACCGATCTCAAAATATGTAGATTTTTTTCTAAAGCCCTTTCTAATAGAGGTCCCCTCGTATTTACGAGATACCACTGATTTCATTACTAAGGTGGAAGGATCCCAGTTTGATGTACAAACACAATTGATGGTATCTTTCGATGTAACATCTCTTTACACTCAAATTCCTCAGGAAGAAGCTCTCCAGGTAATTGAAATATACCTGGAAAGTAGGCAAAGACCACACAGGGTGCCCACTGAATTTATCTTAAAATTGGCTGAAGTTGCTCTCAAGAACAACTACTTTAACTTCGAAGATCAGTTCTACATGCAAGTGAATGGGACCGCCATGGGTTGTCCCTTCGCGCCGGAGATGGCGGTCCTCTTCATGGCCCAATATGAAGAGAAATTCCTCAAGCTAAACAATCCATTTCAAAGAAATGTGCAGCAGTGGCTGCGCTATATTGATGATATTTGGTGTCTATGGTCAGGCTCCTTAGACGAACTGACTATGTTTCATGAGTGGCTGAACACGCGACATAGGGACATTACATTCTCTGTATCCTATAGTAGAACAGCCTTGACTTTCTTGGATGTGGAAGTACGCCCAGATGCGAACAAATTGATTACATCTCTTCATCGAAAAAGTACAGATAAAAACACCATTTTACACATAAGAGTGCCCATCCGAAGAGCCTCAAAGAAAATCTCCCTTATGGACAGCTGTTGCGAATAAGGCGGAACTGTTCCTGTAGGGATGATTTTGAAAGACATGCAGCAATTTTCTGTAAAGAGATGTTGGAAAGGGGCTATCCGAAGAAGCTTTTAAAATATTCTACAACAAGGGCGTGGTATACACCTAGGGAGGCCCTGTTACAGACTAAGCAGAAAGTGACATTGGATAGGCTAGTCTGTGTCTCCACATATGGCCCAGAGACAAATAAGTTCAAGCAGATCATTTTAAGTAACTGGCACCTGTTGCAAAATTTGGATTGTGATTATCAAAAACCACTGTTTGCAATGAAAAAGATTCGCAGCATTGGGCAACAAATTGTGAGGGCAGATATTTTCCAGACTAAGGCCAAAAGTGACTTGCGCGCGCAATGGCAATTGAAGCCCATTGAAGGTCATAGGAAGTATGGCAATTGTGTGGCTTGCAGTACAACTCTTGAAGGAATCGAATTTGAACATAATTCATTAAAATGGAAACATACAGTCTTTACGAATTGCAAGACAAAGAATGTTGTCTATGCAATAGTTTGTCCTTGCACAAAAATGTATATAGGCAAGACAAACCAACAAATTAACCAGAGAATCACGCAACATCGTTCTCGTATCAAGAAAAAGGTGGTAACAGCACCCATGGTTGAACACTTTATCGCTAAAGCCCATAGCGAGAATGATTTCAAATGGACTGTGCTTTTTGCATATAATAAATCTAAGCAGATGGGTGACATCGACAGTTTGTTGCTTCAAAAGGAAGCATACTTGATTTTGAAATATGACAGCGTTTCAACTGGCTTGAATATGATGACTGAGCTTTCCAGAATGTATAACTTTGAGTATTTGTTTCTCTTTTTTTTTCTCTCTTTAAATACATCCAAAGTGTTTGCGAAATACATGTCCCAGAATGCACCTTTGGAAAAAAATGTGTGAACCACTGGAACCCTCTGCATGTTGATTGGTTGAATCGTAAGGAACTACATTTCCCATGCAGAGTTGTGCCCAGCAATATGTAATGGTGTCTGAGGGAGTGTTTGTTTGCTGGTGAATTTTTGTCAGTCAACTTTTGGAGGGAGAAAATCACTGAGAGGCTATGCCTAATTGAGGTAAGCATCGATACTAAGATTGAGCTTTCAGAATTGAAACAGGTCATGTTATGGTGCCAGACACCGTTTTGACCTTGTAAATATTTCCTTTCAGACATGCGGTATTTTGAATAAATCACGGAGTAGGAGCTGCTTCCGAATGGAAGTAAGCTTCCTTGTTTCAAGGGTAATTACAACATAAATATTGCATTGCAAAAAGATGCTAGACAACTGATTTGACTTGATTATTTTACAAACTCATTTTTTTAGAACGTTTGAGGAAACCGAAGGCACAAAATGAAGGCAGAAAAAAGCTGTGAGCAATTTTCTTCTTTGCCAGGTACGAACTGGAGCGGGCCATTGACAATTTATGTGTGCTTCCAACAGCTTGAATTGATTACATGCCTTGTGCTGGTTGTTTTATAAATAAAAAAATGAAATGGGTTTTCGTTTTAACCTACAGATACTCCGCTGCATTCTGACGCTACCGGAGTATTCTTTTCAAGCAGGGAACATATTTTATCTCTGCAGGTAGGACATCAATGCCTGGATAATTTTTATACGAATCGGTGTCGGTTGTGGCAAAGATAGTGATAGTTTCCCCTTACTTTGATAGGTTTCTCCACAAAGAGATTCCAAATTGCCTGAAGAAAAACTAATATCTTCTCGCCAGGTACAAATGCTCAGCTTTTTGTGAATTTTAAACTTTTTTAGAGAAGGAGCAGGAAAGTACAATGAATAATATTATTATTATGTTCATTTAAAATTATTACAGATAATACCATCGCACGCAGAAACAAGGTGCATTGAATTAAGAAGCCCTGATGAGAGTCCTTGTATTTGTAGCCTAGGACTTGAAACGCGTTGGCATTTTTCTGACATTGAGGAACTGAGATTCAATTATCACGCCATACGGAGGGCTTTAAAATGATTTTCCCCTGTTATGGACACTATGTTTCGTTCCCTTTGTGACTATAAGCTATGTTAATCATTTGATTCATTATTTGATTACACATGCTAATTATTTGATTTATTATTTTGATTGCACATAATCTTTTGTTTTTTGTGTATTTGTTGTACATTATGTGGTGATGTATTGTTGGTTGTCATTAATGACAGTATTTCATGTATTATTAATTTGATGATTGAGTCTTTGTGACTTTTTTGTATAGAAAGTTGTTAATATTTTTGTGTGTCTTTTTTGTTTGCAACTGAATGAATATTTGAAAAAACAAAATGAATTTTGATAAGTAAAAAATAAAATAAAAAACTTGGTCAAATAAAATAATTATCTTTGACCTCCACGGTAAATCATAAGTGTATTTAATGATACAAGGTCCAGGTAAAACCCCTTTTTTCCTATTACATGGCCCTACCTGCACTTTGTCCACTTGGGCCTAACTCCTTTGTGTTGATAAATTGAAGAGCGGGTGTTGACCCGCGTGAGTTTGGACATCAGGGATCTGGTGACCACCTTTGAAGCAACAGCAATCTTTGCATTATAGGTGGTTTTTACCACTCTGTAGAGTATGTCAGAAAAAGACACGTCTTTTACAGAGAGTCATATACAAAATGTAATATCTGCTTCTTCTCCTTTTTCTTCAATTTCATTAAGCTCTTCTGCTAAACAGCAGAATGAGGTTGATAAATTAACTCGTCTTCACAAAAAACATATACGTACAGAGTTACACAGGCATTTCCTGCTAGAGCACCTTAAAGTAGGCACTATACCCTGGGGGCTCCAGGTTAAAAATATTCCGGTGATATTCATTGATGACCCTGAATATAAAAAGTGCTTTAGTTTCATAAATACCAAATGCAGTAGGGATCTAATGGTTCACACAATCGAGACTGCTCAAAGACTGTGCAAAAAAGAAACTGACGAACTGGAACAACTAGATCAGGAAATTCAGAGTAATCGGACAGTAGCAGAAGCTAAGACACTGTTAGAAAAGATAGAAAAAGATATTCAGACGTTTAAAGATAGTACTATCAATTTTAAGACTGCTAAATTTGAGAGAGACACTAAATCATTTAACATCGAACAGGTGTATCCTTTCTTGAAAGAGGATTACTACACTTCCCTTGAATCACGTAGGGCTCTTTCAACATATCAGGGACGCTCAAAAATCGCTTCTTGACCTTCTCTGAGACCTCATCCTCTGAGTCTTCAGGGGATTCGGACTCTAGAGAAGGCCCCTCTAAGAAACAGGTGTCTTTTTTAGACAAGGACCCACAGAAACAGAGAGGGAGATTCAAACCGGCATGGGAAATGCGGACTCGGAACCGATCCTACAAATCGTAAAAACTACTTCAATCGTGAATTTATCTGAAAAACAATTGACCAAGGAGGAAGAGGAAGTCCTTAATTTGGGCCTTAAGTTTGTCCCTAATAAACTTACAGACTATACCAGACTTAAATTGGAGGCCATTGAGTTTTGAAGGAAGATTCGACTTAAAGCATTTTCTGCGGGCAAGGAGATGGCAAATTCTAAAGAAGTAACAGGTTTGAGAAACAAATCATATTTTATCCCACTCTCTGGTAATATTCCTAAAGAGGTTCTGGCTTACGAACAGACCGTACTCTCTTCCATTAACCAGTTGGAGAAAAGAAACAAATTCTATAAAAGGAATATGTCTTCAAAACAGCAGATTGCCATTAATGACCTAATAAATGATACATCAGTGGTCATTAAACAGGCGGACAAGGGTGGGGCTGTAGTTATTTGGCCCAGAGAGATGTACCTGGTTGAGGGTAGATTGCAGGTAAACAACCAGGAATGGTATCGCCTTGTAAAAGAAGATCCCACAAGAGCGATACAAGAAAAAATCTCAGAAATACTCAAGGTTGGTCTAGAAGAAGAGATTTTGGGTCCTAAAGAATTTGATTTCTTAACTAAACGTTTTCCTAGGATTCCGGTCCTATATTTCTTACCCAAAATTCATAAAAGACTAAATGATCCCCCGGGGAGACCGATTGTATCGGGGTGTGACTCTTTTCTTGAACCGATCTCAAAATATGTAGATTTTTTTCTAAAGCCCTTTCTAATAGAGGTCCCCTCGTATTTACGAGATACCACTGATTTCATTACTAAGGTGGAAGGATCCCAGTTTGATGTACAAACACAATTGATGGAATCTTTCGATGTAACATCTCTTTACACTCAAATTCCTCAGGAAGAAGCTCTCCAGGTAATTGAAATATACCTGGAAAGTAGGCAAAGACCACACAGGGTGCCCACTGAATTTATCTTAAAATTGGCTGAAGTTGCTCTCAAGAACAACTACTTTAACTTCGAAGATCAGTTCTACATGCAAGTGAATGGGACCGCCATGGGTTGTCCCTTCGCGCCGGAGATGGCGGTCCTCTTCATGGCCCAATATGAAGAGAAATTCCTCAAGCTAAACAATCCATTTCAAAGAAATGTGCAGCAGTGGCTGCGCTATATTGATGATATTTGGTGTCTATGGTCAGGCTCCTTAGACGAACTGACTATGTTTCATGAGTGGCTGAACACGCGACATAGGGACATTACATTCTCTGTATCCTATAGTAGAACAGCCTTGACTTTCTTGGATGTGGAAGTACGCCCAGATGCGAACAAATTGATTACATCTCTTCATCGAAAAAGTACAGATAAAAACACCATTTTACACCATAAGAGTGCCCATCCGAAGAGCCTCAAAGAAAATCTCCCTTATGGACAGCTGTTGCGAATAAGGCGGAACTGTTCCTGTAGGGATGATTTTGAAAGACATGCAGCAATTTTCTGTAAAGAGATGTTGGAAAGGGGCTATCCGAAGAAGCTTTTAAAATATTCTACAACAAGGGCGTGGTATACACCTAGGGAGGCCCTGTTACAGACTAAGCAGAAAGTGACATTGGATAGGCTAGTCTGTGTCTCCACATATGGCCCAGAGACAAATAAGTTCAAGCAGATCATTTTAAGTAACTGGCACCTGTTGCAAAATTTGGATTGTGATTATCAAAAACCACTGTTTGCAATGAAAAAGATTCGCAGCATTGGGCAACAAATTGTGAGGGCAGATATTTTCCAGACTAAGGCCAAAAGTGACTTGCGCGCGCAATGGCAATTGAAGCCCATTGAAGGTCATAGGAAGTATGGCAATTGTGTGGCTTGCAGTACAACTCTTGAAGGAATCGAATTTGAACATAATTCATTAAAATGGAAACATACAGTCTTTACGAATTGCAAGACAAAGAATGTTGTCTATGCAATAGTTTGTCCTTGCACAAAAATGTATATAGGCAAGACAAACCAACAAATTAACCAGAGAATCACGCAACATCGTTCTCGTATCAAGAAAAAGGTGGTAACAGCACCCATGGTTGAACACTTTATCGCTAAAGCCCATAGCGAGAATGATTTCAAATGGACTGTGCTTTTTGCATATAATAAATCTAAGCAGATGGGTGACATCGACAGTTTGTTGCTTCAAAAGGAAGCATACTTGATTTTGAAATATGACAGCGTTTCAACTGGCTTGAATATGATGACTGAGCTTTCCAGAATGTATAACTTTGAGTATTTGTTTCTCTTTTTTTCTCTCTTTAAATACATCCAAAGTGTTTGTGAAATACATGTCCCAGAATGCACCTTTGGAAAAAATGTGTGAACCACTGGAACCCTCTGCATGTTGATTGGTTGAATCGTAAGGAACTACATTTCCCATGCAGAGTTGTGCCCAGCAATATGTAATGGTGTCTGAGGGAGTGTTTGTTTGCTGGTGAATTTTTGTCAGTCAACTTTTGGAGGGAGAAAATCACTGAGAGGCTATGCCTAATTGAGGTAAGCATCGATACTAAGATTGAGCTTTCAGAATTGAAACAGGTCATGTTATGGTGCCAGACACCGTTTTGACCTTGTAAATATTTCCTTTCAGACATGCGGTATTTTGAATAAATCACGGAGTAGGAGCTGCTTCCGAATGGAAGTAAGCTTCCTTGTTTCAAGGGTAATTACAACATAAATATTGCATTGCAAAAAGATGCTAGACAACTGATTTGACTTGATTATTTTACAAACTCATTTTTTTAGAACGTTTGAGGAAACCGAAGGCACAAAATGAAGGCAGAAAAAAGCTGTGAGCAATTTTCTTCTTTGCCAGGTACGAACTGGAGCGGGCCATTGACAATTTATGTGTGCTTCCAACAGCTTGAATTGATTACATGCCTTGTGCTGGTTGTTTTATAAATAAAAAATGAAATGGGTTTTCGTTTTAACCTACAGATACTCCGCTGCATTCTGACGCTACCGGAGTATTCTTTTCAAGCAGGGAACATATTTTATCTCTGCAGGTAGGACATCAATGCCTGGATAATTTTTATACGAATCGGTGTCGGTTGTGGCAAAGATAGTGATAGTTTCCCCTTACTTTGATAGGTTTCTCCACAAAGAGATTCCAAATTGCCTGAAGAAAAACTAATATCTTCTCGCCAGGTACAAATGCTCAGCTTTTTGTGAATTTTAAACTTTTTTAGAGAAGGAGCAGGAAAGTACAATGAATAATATTATTATTATGTTCATTTAAAATTATTACAGATAATACCATCGCACGCAGAAACAAGGTGCATTGAATTAAGAAGCCCTGATGAGAGTCCTTGTATTTGTAGCCTAGGACTTGAAACGCGTTGGCATTTTTCTGACATTGAGGAACTGAGATTCAATTATCACGCCATACGGAGGGCTTTAAAATGATTTTCCCCTGTTATGGACACTATGTTTCGTTCCCTTTGTGACTATAAGCTATGTTAATCATTTGATTCATTATTTGATTACACATGCTAATTATTTGATTTATTATTTTGATTGCACATAATCTTTTGTTTTTTGTGTATTTGTTGTACATTATGTGGTGATGTATTGTTGGTTGTCATTAATGACAGTATTTCATGTATTATTAATTTGATGATTGAGTCTTTGTGACTTTTTTGTATAGAAAGTTGTTAATATTTTTGTGTGTCTTTTTTGTTTGCAACTGAATGAATATTTGAAAAAACAAAATGAATTTTGATAAGTAAAAAATAAAATAAAAAACTTGGTCAAATAAAATAATTATCTTTGACCTCCACGGTAAATCATAAGTGTATTTAATGATACAAGGTCCAGGTAAAACCCCCTTTTTTTCCTATTACATGGCCCTACCTGCACTTTGTCCACTTGGGCCTAACTCCTTTGTGTTGATAAATTGAAGAGCGGGTGTTGACCCGCGTGAGTTTGGACATCAGGGATCTGGTGACCACCTTTGAAGCAACAGCAATCTTTGCATTATAGGTGGTTTTTACCACTCTGTAGAGTATGTCAGAAAAAGACACGTCTTTTACAGAGAGTCATATACAAAATGTAATATCTGCTTCTTCTCCTTTTTCTTCAATTTCATTAAGCTCTTCTGCTAAACAGCAGAATGAGGTTGATAAATTAACTCGTCTTCACAAAAAACATATACGTACAGAGTTACACAGGCATTTCCTGCTAGAGCACCTTAAAGTAGGCACTATACCCTGGGGGCTCCAGGTTAAAAATATTCCGGTGATATTCATTGATGACCCTGAATATAAAAAGTGCTTTAGTTTCATAAAT
This sequence comes from Calotriton arnoldi, assembly GCA_963921515.1. Classification (NCBI taxonomy): domain Eukaryota; kingdom Metazoa; phylum Chordata; class Amphibia; order Caudata; family Salamandridae; genus Calotriton; species Calotriton arnoldi. Next base: position 12,891 of record CAWUFW010001274.1, read on the forward strand.
ACCAAATGCAGTAGGGATCTAATGGTTCACACAATCGAGACTGCTCAAAGACTGTGCAAAAAGAAACTGACGAACTGGAACAACTAGATCAGGAAATTCAGAGTAATCGGACAGTAGCAGAAGCTAAGACACTGTTAGAAAAGATAGAAAAAGATATTCAGACGTTTAAAGATAGTACTATCAATTTTAAGACTGCTAAATTTGAGAGAGACACTAAATCATTTAACATCGAACAGGTGTATCCTTTCTTGAAAGAGGATTACTACACTTCCCTTGAATCACGTAGGGCTCTTTCAACATATCAGGGACGCTCAAAAAATCGCTTCTTGACCTTCTCTGAGACCTCATCCTCTGAGTCTTCAGGGGATTCGGACTCTAGAGAAGGCCCCTCTAAGAAACAGGTGTCTTTTTTAGACAAGGACCCACAGAAACAGAGAGGGAGATTCAAACCGGCATGGGAAATGCGGACTCGGAACCGATCCTACAAATCGTAAAAACTACTTCAATCGTGAATTTATCTGAAAAACAATTGACCAAGGAGGAAGAGGAAGTCCTTAATTTGGGCCTTAAGTTTGTCCCTAATAAACTTACAGACTATACCAGACTTAAATTGGAGGCCATTGAGTTTTGAAGGAAGATTCGACTTAAAGCATTTTCTGCGGGCAAGGAGATGGCAAATTCTAAAGAAGTAACAGGTTTGAGAAACAAATCATATTTTATCCCACTCTCTGGTAATATTCCTAAAGAGGTTCTGGCTTACGAACAGACCGTACTCTCTTCCATTAACCAGTTGGAGAAAAGAAACAAATTCTATAAAAGGAATATGTCTTCAAAACAGCAGATTGCCATTAATGACCTAATAAATGATACATCAGTGGTCATTAAACAGGCGGACAAGGGTGGGGCTGTAGTTATTTGGCCCAGAGAGATGTACCTGGTTGAGGGTAGATTGCAGGTAAACAACCAGGAATGGTATCGCCTTGTAAAAGAAGATCCCACAAGAGCGATACAAGAAAAATCTCAGAAATACTCAAGGTTGGTCTAGAAGAAGAGATTTTGGGTCCTAAAGAATTTGATTTCTTAACTAAACGTTTTCCTAGGATTCCGGTCCTATATTTCTTACCCAAAATTCATAAAAGACTAAATGATCCCCCGGGGAGACCGATTGTATCGGGGTGTGACTCTTTTCTTGAACCGATCTCAAAATATGTAGATTTGTTTCTAAAGCCCTTTCTAATAGAGGTCCCCTCGTATTTACGAGATACCACTGATTTCATTACTAAGGTGGAAGGATCCCAGTTTGATGTACAAACACAATTGATGGTATCTTTCGATGTAACATCTTTTTACACTCAAATTCCTCAGGAAGAAGCTCTCCAGGTAATTGAACTATACCTGGAAAGTAGGCAAAGACCACACAGGGTGCCTACTGAATTTATCTTAAAATTGGCTGAAGTTGCTCTCAAGAACAACTACTTTAACTTCGAAGATCAGTTCTACATGCAAGAGAAGGGGACCGCCATGGGTTGTCCCTTCGCACCGGAGATGGCGGTCCTCTTCATGGCCCAATATGAAGAGAAATTCCTCAAGCTAAACAATCCATTTCAAAGAACTGTGCAGCAGTGGCTGCGCTATATTGATGATATTTGGTGTCTATGGTCAGGCTCCTTAGAAGAACTGACTATGTTTCATGAGTGGCTGAACACGCGACATAGGGACATTAAATTCTCTGTATCCTGTAGTAGAACAGCCTTGACTTTCTTGGATGTGGAAGTACGCCCAGATGCGAACAAATTGATTACATCTCTTCATCGAAAAAGTACAGATAAAAACACCATTTTACACCATAAGAGTGCCCATCCGAAGAGCCTCAAAGAAAATCTCCCTTATGGACAGCTGTTGCGAATAAGGCGGAACTGTTCCTGTAGGGATGATTTTGAAAGACATGCAGCAATTTTCTGTAAAGAGATGTTGGAAAGGGGCTATCCGAAGAAGCTTTTAAAACATTCTACAAAAAGGGCGTGGTATACACCTAGGGAGGCCCTGTTACAGACTAAGCAGAAAGTGACATTGGATAGGCTAGTCTGTGTCTCCACATATGGCCCAGAGACAAATAAGTTCAAGCAGATCATTTTAAGAAACTGGCACCTGTTGCAAAATTTGGATTGTGATTATCAAAAACCACTGTTTGCAATGAAAAAGAATCGCAGCATTGGGCAACAAATTGTGAGGGCAGATATTTTCCAGACTAAGGCCAAAAGTGACTTGCGCGCGCAATGTCAATTGAAGCCCATTGAAGGTCATAGGAAGTGTGGCAATTGTGTGGCTTGCAGTACAACTCTTGACGGAATCGAATTTGAACATAATTCATTAAAATGGAAACATACAGTCTTTACGAATTGCAAGACAAAGAATGTTGTCTATGCAATAGTTTGTCCTTGCCCAAAAATTTATATAGGCAAGACAAACCAACAAATTAACCAGAGAATCACGCAACATCGTTCTCGTATCAAGAAAAAGGTGGTAACAGCACCCATGGTTGAACATTTTATCGTTAAAGCCCATAGCGAGAATGATTTCAAATGGACTGTGCTTTTTGCATATAATACATCCAAGCAGATGGGTGACATCGACAGTTTGTTGCTTCAAAAGGAAGCATACCTGATTTTGAAATATGACAGCGTTTCAACTGGCTTGAATATGATGACTGAGCTTTCCAGAATGTAAAACTTTGAGTATTTTTTTCTTCTCTCTTTAAATACATCCAAAGTGTTTGTGAAATACATGTCCCAGAATGCACCTTTGGAAAAAATGTGTGAACCACTGGAACCCTCTGCATGTTGATTTGTTGAATCGAAAGGAACTACATTTCCCATGCAGAGTAGTGCCCAGCAATATGTAATGGCGTCTGAGGGAGTGTTTGGTTGCTGGTGAATTTTTGTCAGTCAACTTTTGGAGGGAGAAAATCACTGAGAGGCTATGCCTAATTGAGGTAAGCATCGATACTAAGATTGAGCTTTCAGAATTGAAACAGGTCATGTTATGGGGCCAGACACCGTTTTGACCTTGTAAATATTTCCTTTCAGACATGCGGTATTTTGAATAAATCACGGAGTAGGAGCTGCTTCCGAATGGAGGTAAGCTTCCTTGTTTCAGGGGTAATTACAAAATAAATATTGCATTGCACAAAGATGCTAGACAACTGATTTGACTTGATTATTTTACAAACTCATTTTTTTAGAACGTTTGAGGAAACCGAAGGCACAAAACTAAGGCAGAAAAAAGCTGTGAACAATTTTCTTCTTTGCCAGGTACGAACTGGAGCGGGCCATTGACACTTTGTGTGTGCTTCCAACAGCTTGAATTGATTACATGCCTTGTGCTGGTTGTTTTATAAATAAAAAAATGAAATGGGTTTTCGTTTTAACCTACAGATACTCCGCTGCATTCTGACGCTACCGGAAGTATTCTTTTCAAGCAGGGAACATATTTTATCTCTGCAGGTAGGACGTCAATGCCTGGATAATTTTTACACGAATCGGTGTCGGTTGTGGCAAAAATAATGATAGTTTCCCCTTACTTTGATAGGTTTCTCCACAAAGAGATTCCAAGTTGCCTGAAGAAAAAACTAATATTTTCTCGCCAGGTACCAATGCTCAGCTTTTTGTGAATTTTAAACTTTTTTAGTGAAGGAGCAGGAAAGTACAATGAATAATATTATTATTTTGTTCATTTAAAATTATTACAGATAATACCATCGCACGCAGAAACAAGGTGCATTGAATTAAGAAGCCCTGATGAAAGTCTTTTTATTTGTAGCCTAGGACTTGAAACGCGTTGGCATTTTTCTGACATTGAGGAACTGAGATTCAATTATCACGCCATACAGAGGGCTTTAAAATTGTTTTCCCCTGTTATGGACACTATGTTTCGTTCCCTTTGTGACTATAAGCTATGTTAATCATTTGATTCATTATTTGATTACACATGCTAATTATTTGATTTATTATTTTGATTGCACTTAATCTTTTGTTTTTTGTGTATTTGTTGTACATTATGTGGTGATGTCGTATTGTTGGTTGTCATTAATGACAGTATTTCATGTATTATTAATTTGATGATTGAGTCTTTGTGACTTTTTTGTATAGAAAGTTGTTAATATTTTTGTGTGTCTTTTTTGTTTGCAACTGAATGAATATTTGAAAAAACAAAATGAATTTTGATAAGTAAAAGATAAAAAACTTGGTCAAAATAATTATCTTTGACCTCCACGGTAAATCATAAGTGTATTTAATGATACAAGGTCCAGGTAAAACCCCCTTTTTTTCCTACTTTTAGATAGTTGGCATTATCTTGTCTTAGCCATTTGGTACCTGCAGCCTGTCTTTGGTCACATGACTGGGTGTAGTTGGCAGTGGGGCTTTGTATATTCCTGCTAGACAGCCACACACAATGGGAGCCTAGGTGTGACTGGATGGGCCATCACTGGCAGGATGGGGGGGGGGAGCTGGGCACAGCCCCACTTAAACTTGAATAGGCTGTGTCCCGTCTCCACACAAAGGGCTGTATACCCCCTGTAGTTAGGCTGTAGCAAGTGAAGTAAAGGCATCTTTTCACTTCAAAGGCATGACTCTAGATGATTCTCCCCACTTCAAAGACACAACTATGTACAGAAGACAGACCTCAGACACCAACTCTTCAGTACACTTCTGGACCTGTGGATACTCTGCCAGGAAAAAGGACTGATGTGCTGCTACACGACTGCCTCTCTGCTGGACTGCTGCTCTAAAGGAACTGCTGCACTGCTGTGCTGAGCTGCTGCCCTCGTGTCTGGGGAAGAATGCCTGGACCTGGAACTTCATCTTGAACCCAGGACCCCAGAGTGACTCAAAGGGCTGGTCTGCTGGCCTCATGATCTGAGCCTCAGGGACATAAAAGGCCCCCCCAACCACTTCTGGACCCAGCTGCAGCGAGTTCCTGGTGCCTCTCAGGTCCTGGACCCTTGGTGTGGCTCACAGGCTCATAAATCAAGCTTTTGGGTGCTTCGCAACCGCAAACATGCCTGTTCAAATAGAGACCATGCCACTCGCACTGGAATTTATTGCGTGCTGCAGCAGGCCTGTCTCTTTGCAAAGCAGCATCAACAGCCTGTGGGGGGCAGCCAACACAATGCTCCAGTCTGCCCATCTTCCCACAACGTCGACAACCACTTGCGACCCTCTCATTGCTCTTTGCAACCATCTCCAATGCGAACGCGACTCTTGGCACAAAACTGGAGAAGGTAAAACTTGAGCGGACTAGTTTGGGATTTAATGCAATTCATGCTCCATTGCAGTCAGCCTGAGCTTTTGACTTTGGTCTAGTCCAGTGTGACCAGATAGCCACAGTTGGCGCTTTCTGCTTTTAGGTGCTATTTTACAGTTTATTCCTTAAAAAATTCATAACGCCGGTTCTACTGATTGGATTTTTGTCCTTTTTGTCTTGTTTTATTTATCAAATTAAGCTCTATTATTCTAACCTAGAGTGGGATCCTATTCGTGTGGTGTTTTGACTGTGTTACTGGTTGCAATGTTGCACAGATACTTTACACATTTCCTCAAAGCTAAGACTGACTGCTCGGTGCCAAGCTACAAGGGTTGAGCACAGGGTAATTTGGGGTTTGCTGGTGCCTTACCCTCACTAGGATTGTGGCTGCTCCTTACCTAGGGCTCACACGCCAGTCAAACAGTAAACTAATTTCTAACAAACACCATACACATACATATACAAATACATTGATTATAGGGATTATAGGGAACTTTTGGTGTGGTGCAGCGGCCAGGGCAGCTGACTTCGGAGCACAGGGTTCACGGTTCGATCCCCGGCTCCGGTGGCAGCTCAGCTCAGCACCATGTGACTCTGGGCAATAGCTCACTTAATTTCCACGATGGCCCCCAGCGCCTTGAGACCCGTAAGGGTGAGTAGCTGCGCTATATAAAAACGGACTTACTTACATTTTTTTTGTGTTGAAAAAAATGAATATTCATTTGAAATTCATGGAATGCATAGAGTTGGATGCATGCAGAAGAGTTGGAAGGTCTAGACTTTGCAGAAACATACAATCTGGCTCAAAAACCTGTCATATCATGACAAAATGAGGACCATGTGCTTCCTGTAGGGGCTGAAGATGTTTTATTATTTTTTAATGGACTGTCAAAAGAATGGAAATGAATCACAACAGTGTGTTCATGGCCTAGCCTACTGACAAAAACAGCTGTTCAATTGTCTTGCATCTTGGAGGATACATTGCAAATGCTGTCATAGTTAATCATAGTTAAAAATCTAGACAACACTCAGATGTGCTCAAAAGTTGCATGAAGTGTTTAAAAACAATCCAGAGAAAATAACTGCTCCCAGTACAGCAATTATCTAGGAAAATCACATTAAAGTTCATGTCAACCAGCAATGTACAAGCTGCAATTACCCCAGTAAAAGCAAGACCAACAATTAGACAATTGTCTCAGTATTTCTATTATTGTCTGTAACTTCAATTTATTCCTAATGCTAAAGAAATTTAAGAAATCGGTTTATTACATGTTAACCATTTATTTACCACTCCTCGCCCCCGTCTATTTATTTATGTGTGCTTCAGTTCATGCCTCTGTGCTATGCATATGGTTTACTTATTAATGAACTCTAGAAAATATTTTCACCATTTATTTAGATGTAATATTATGTAATCTCATTTGGCTGCTTTGCAGGAGTATACACTGGCCAAAGATACTTATATCGTGATTAATGTGTACTCTTCAAAATGTCCCCTCATGCACTGCCTTGAATGAAAAGGTTAATGCTGTTTCTTACGATCATTTTCTTCATACCTTTATCCTTATTATAAATCGAAGTGTTAGTAGTTCTTGTTCGATGTCCATGCTATGTTTTTTTTTACACAATGCCAAAATATATAAATATACTGCGTTCTCAGGTTGATTACCTCTGCCCGTGTGCAAAACATTTTCGATAAGAGACAGGCCAGTGTGGCAATACGAGCTTCACCTATTGATCGAAAAACAACTTGTTAATCCCCTGTGCATTTCAGAGGCCTGGTTCTTGGGCAGAGAAAATCCTTTAATGTAATGTCATCTCTTTGTGATTTCTCAGCAAAATATTGTTCTGAAAAAATGATTGACGTGCTTTGTAAATTCTAAAACGAGACATAAAGTAGCAAAAGGCATAAAGCAGTGTTCTCCAGCGAGGAGCTCGGGAGCAAATGTAGCTAGGCAGCCAACCTAGTAAATGAAAATCTTTTGTTTGGTTGAATTAAGTATATTTCCAAAATTGAAAAGGATATATTTAAAAGTAAATTATGTGTATTTTCAGAACTGATAAGCTGATATTTGGGGACAAAATAGATTTAAGGCTGGTAGTTAAATGATAAATACTCCGATTCAACCTTACTTGTCCCATTACTTAATATTGTAGTGAAGGTGTCCATTCACTTTGTAGAGTTCACAACTGTTAAGCTGTTTTCACTTTCTATTAGAAGTCATAGGACCTCAGATAAAACACTCCCTCGCCCACAACCACTCCTGTTTTACATCAAGCCCTAAGCAGAGGCTGATGAAGGAACGGGGTGGCAGAGGGAATGGTAATTAATGGGACGAGTAAGGAAGAATCTACCAGTACATAATCTGGCCATTGCCTCCTCTTTTTCCGTCCATGACCCATTCCTTACTATTGGAGGTATGCCAAAGCAATAATCTCTTTATCAGCCTAAAAGACTACTTCAATCTCTACATTTTTGGGAAGACTTTAATTATCATTCAATCACTGTATTCAATTAAACCAGACTTGAGCTTTCACCTCTCTCTTCCACAATGCCAACTTATAGAACACATGCAAAATGAAACATATACGGTTATGTGCCAGGAAGAAATATAGGGCTCTTAACTTGACACCGATCCTATGATTAGCTGGGAACCAAAGGATAACTCAGAGCTTTGAGCCACATGAAGTCTTTAGTGTGACACAAACGTTGAAGGGAACAGCCAAGCAGTGGCTCTTAAGATGTCCCAGATGGAAAAACCTGCCCACTTTGCCCAAGAGGCTGCCATACCCCTAGTAGAATATGCCTTGATGCCAACTGGTTTATCCTTAACTACTGCCTGATAACTTAAGAAAATAACCATCTTCACCCATCTAGCATGGAAGACGAGGATTGCTCTCCTCTTTTCACAGGGCTAAACTTAATGAATAGACTGTCAGAATGTCTCAACTCTGCTGACCTTATAACACCTCTAAGAGGTATCATCATAGGTCTGTGTAATCCCCTCCTGTTGTAATGCAGGGAGAACTATCTCTTGTTCCTTGTGGAAGGTAGAATTGATTTTTGGATAAAACTTTGAAGCCATAGAAATGAATATTCTATCATCGAAAACCTTTAGATAAGAGTTTTAATGATATACTCTCCTAACCTCTTTGTGGTGGTAGTTATAGCAATCATAAAAAATACTTTCAGGGTCAGAAACCTTTCAGATAAAGGCTAACATGGGTGTTTTTTAGGTGAGAGAGAACTAGAGTGATGCCCCAAGAAGTAAAAGGGGCTCGGACTTTAGGTATTAGGAGTTTGAACACTCTAAATAACTTCAAAACAAAGTGGAATGGTGCACCCAGAGATAAATAAGTCCACAAATCTTTGATTTTGTAAAAATTATTCTTCTTTTATTTAATTCTCATGTATTGCATAAAACCCATCAAAAGAACATCCAGCCAATGCATTTCTTTCAAAAAGACATTTGAACTTCTTCAGGGCTCTCATGGCTTAATAATTATTCTTTCCTGAGTTCACAAATTAATTTAGCAATATCCATATTCACTGGCCAAGTCTGGTACAATTCGATTCAGAAATATCCATGTTCCTAGGCCAAGTCTGGCAAGAACCCGAGCTCATGATAAAGATTCGAAATTGATATAATATTAAATGGGGCAGTAGTGTCCCCCCAAGTTAATACCTTAATCTGTATCAAAGGCACACGATTGCCTCGCATCCTCAATGTATCCTGAAAATTAAATAAAAAAAGACTATTTTTTACAAAACAAAATATTTGTGGACTTATAAATCTCTGGGTGCGCCATTCCACTTTGTTTCGAATTTGGTTCTGCTTGGCAGCAGTATCATACAACCTCAGGTACTGGATATGAAGTGCACTAGGCTCAAATTGATTGGAATTAATGTGGTGAACCAGTTGGACCAGATGGAGAGGAGGCCATGCCACTATGCTCAATGCTGCTACCCAAAAGAAAAAAAGGACAAGGGAAAATGAGGAAAAATATCCCCTTCACTTAAAACATGAGCTATAAAGGCAGAACCCAAGGATATCTCGTACCATATTCCCCTGGATCCGCAGACAGTCTCTTGCTGTAACTTCTCAACTCCCAATCAATTCCTGTACAAGACTCCTCAGCTTCATCCTCCTGGAATCCGTAAGAATGACTAATCCTTGGACTGTATCGAATACTGCCCTTATATACCCCACACCATCAAGGCTGTGTAATCTAAGAACTTGTGTTAAGATGTAGCTTGGATTAGCAGCTCCTCCAGGTAGGGAGGGATTAATATTCCTCACGAATGAAGGACACCTACAACAAGAGCTAGGAAGTTTGTGGAGACTGGGGAAACTGCCAATGTTGATCTCCACAGAGAACCTGAATAATTTCTGAGAACAGGAAGCTGCAGGGACATGCAGATATGCATCCTGCAGGCTGACCTTTGTTAGGAAATCTCTGATGGAAATGAGTGGAATGACCTGCTGAAATTTATTCACCTTGAAGTGTACAGTTGGAATGAATTTGTTTTTTCAATTGATCTTTATTGAGGTTTCATAGAATACAATTGGCATCAGCAATAATCAGAAGATTTGCATTTCGACATTAGTGGGTGATCCTCTGTAAGACCAATTAAAACAAACCCGAACAATCCTCCCACCCTCCCCTGTTCTCGTATATGGCCCCAGAGACAGTCTAGACAATCACATAAGCATAATATTAATCAGTCTTCGATGTCAGAATACGTTCCCACATGGGACCTAGAATCTATCCTTCCTCCCCAGTAACCGTGTGGCTGTCACATACATCCTACAGCTGGTTCCACAAGTGACACATCTTCTGGCTGCCCAAGCTCCTAAATCATCCTCTAGTTTTTCATCTTTGTAGACATGCTTCATTTGAATCTCCTTAGCAGTCGCCCATTCGGAAACATCCCTGAGCCAGTCCCCATACCCATTTTATGGTTATACAGAGTTTTGCTAACAGTAAGCCAAGTAAGACAAACTTTCTATTGGAAGGGGAGGGAATCAGCCCCAGGAACACTTGTGGCACCCTTAGCTGTATGGTCCAACCAGTGGCTCTATTTGGGTTTCCCAACACCACCTGCCAATATGAAGACAGCGACGGACAAGACCACACCATGTGCATGAAGTCTACTGCCAGTCCTCCATAGCGCTCACAGCCATCCGACCGAGTAGTAAATATGGCATGCAAAGTTTTTGGGGGGACATAGTTTTGGTGCACGTAATTGTATTGTATCCATTTAAATCTGCCATTGGAGCTAACAGTCTGTACTCCCTCATGTACCCATACCCAGTCTTTTGCAGTCATGGGTTCCTCCTTCACCTCCTACTATTTGGTCCGGATGGGATCTCTAGGCCCCCTGGTGCTAGCTCCTTTTTAATGTGGACAACCCAACTCATTTCCTCTTGTTTGCCCACAGCACTTCCACTATAAGGGTGTCAATAGATTTAACATAGCATGTAGGAATCGTATATTGAGTGCCATGGAATGCATATAGGCACCTGGAAAGCATGATCATCTTTACAGGTACTTAGCCCCGACTGCTCCTGCACTTTATCGGAGACATCGGGCCAGACTCCCCATTCTCCCAAGATTGCCTGCGGGCCTGGAGGCACATTAAATTGACAGCGCGGCCCCGCAGCCAGTGTACTCAGCCCTGCCTGCTCCTGCACTTTACCGGAGACATCGGGCGGGGAAGGACTACGCCTCCCAGACTCCCCCGTCACCCAAGATTGGGTGTGCGCCCGGAGGCGCATTAAATTGACAGCGCGGCCCCGCGGCCAGTGTACTCAGCCCCGCCTGCACTTTACCGGAGACATCAGGCTGGGGGAGGAGTACGCCTCCCAGACTCCCCGGTCTCCCAATATTGCCTGCGCGCCCCGAGGCGCATTAAATTGACAGCGCAGCCCCGTGGCATGGGCCGCTCCCTGGCCAAGCCCGGGCAAAGGGCGGACCCGTCCGCGCCCGTCGCAACCCGGAGGAGGCTAGGCTGGGCCACCTCCCTTGGTTTCTGTTCAAGGACAAAGAGCTCTTGAGGAGGACCTTGTCACCAAGCTCATATTCAGGTACTGTTGCTCTTGTTTTTCCCTTTTTCTTTCTTTGAAGATCTGGCAAGGGAAGACACAGCTCCATTAAGGGGGAAGCGTTACTGCCATCCTCGCCAAATGTTGTTACAGTCCCAGCTTCACTCACTTGCTTTAGCAGGCTGTGCAAACGGAAAGCCAAGGGAAGCCCGAATGATGCCCCCAAACAAGCTAAACGGCCTGCTGCGAGTGCTGCAGCTAATTGCATAGTGGAGGACATGGACACCTTAATAGAAGAAGTCAAAAACCTGCTAAGTGGTCAAAAGAAGCCACAGAAAACAGGTCAGAAAATGGCTGATATTTTCAGCCAAAAAAAATAAGACGAAAAAGGCACCACTCGAACTTCCAGCTCCCTGCGGGACAGCTTCATGCTCTGCGCATTCTGGTGATCTAACGAACAGGGAGCAGCAGGATCCTGTTCCCACACGTACTTTCCCTGGAAATGGTAATACGATCACCAATGTTGTGGGAACAGTTGCCTTGGACATTGAATGTACAAATCGGTTTGACCTTCTTGCTACCTGCAAGGAAGAGCCTCCCAAAAAGACCACTATTGAGATTATATCCACTCCCATGGCCCATGTGGTTGAGTCTAGGAGTATGAAGGGGAACAGACCTGGTAAAGTGGGCAATAGCACTCTTTACAGTGAACTGTCTAATCTTAAAATAACAGTCAAGGAATTAACTCTAGAGGTACTATCACTGAGAAAAACTGTAGGGTCTCTCACGGACCAGCTTAGTAGGGCATGCCTAAGTACAAACAGAGGGATGGATATGGGTAGCATCAACTCGCAGAGTAGAGATCGGGCGGATATGGGAGAGGGACTCAGGAGCTCAGGGATCTCCACACAAACGATGATTTTTGCACCCCAGAATAAACCTGAAAACCATCACACACACCATCAGCACTATCAGAACTTTCAAACACCAATGCCCTCTTTTTCCAACTCAGGGGAGCCTTCGGAGAGGTTTACCTTACTTCGCAATCCACACATAGATTGGGGGTCACAGGGTAGACTCTGTGAACACGGGGATGTGTTAGGGGAAATATACCCAGAGCCAGGACTTACCTCTGCAACTGTTCCACCAGGGGTGTTTGGTCCAAATTCATTTTTTGGATGACCCCGCTCTGTTGATGAAAAGGGTAAAGCCTGGAGGGGGGGCAAAAAAAGGCAGCCCCTGGGGATCACTAAGAGGGCCCAGCAATAGAGTGTATATGACAAACATTCCCAAAGTGGGTTGTGCCTTAGAAGAATCCAGTTAAGCACTGATTAATAAAGTTACTCATTGGATAAGCCAGGTGAGGCAATGCCGTTCCATTATAAGGTCAGACATAATAGCTGCTAAGCGCTGTATCACAGACAAAGAAGTTGACTATATTACATTGGATTTGGTTAGTAGGGACCTAGTTGATGGAACAGTCAATCTGAACTTTACCCCCTAATGGTTCATCTATTCAATTCAAAGAACCTGGTATCTAATCCACAGCATGTGAGATCAACTGTTAATCCCAACCCTAACAACTCTAGAGGCCACTCACAACCATTAGTCAAGCATATCTGACATGCTCAGGGACTGTCTCCCCATTACGCTAGGTCATACAATTCAAAGGAAGGCGATCACTCTTTTACCCCTTCACAGATGGACCAGCCACTTGGGGACCTAACGAATAGTGTTATGGTGAGGCAGTCCTTATCACCACTGATCCTACTAAGAAACTGTCTTGGAACCTAGCAGGTATCAGGTCCAAAATCATCAGCGAAGAGTGGGGGAGATTTGTGGATAACTACGACATATGTCTATTACAGGAGACATGGGCCACTGAACAAATATTTAGAGTGGGTTTCACTAATAATAGTGTGGAAGCTGTCCCTACAAAGAAGGGCCGCCCTGCAAAGGGACTCATTATCTGGATTAAAATTGATCTGGGGGTTCGCATTAAAAAGCATGACATTGACTCAAGAAATATTTTGGCCTTGAACATCAAAGGTACCACTATAAACAACTCAGTGCTCCTGGTTGATATTTACAACAGATTTCCCTCCCAACACCACGACTCTCCCACAATTCTCGAACTAGACGAGTTCCTTGAAAGGGAAGGGTCATCACATAATATAGTCATCGCAGGGGACCTAAATACAACTTTCGAGCCCCTTGAGGTAATCAAAAATGTGACCGACAAAGAGGATGCTGCATTAAGCATCCCATCCTTGAGTCAGGAAAAGCCAGCCAAAAATGTGAGAGTAGCATTTCAAGTCGCCTTACTTACCCTGAAATTCGGACTGAGGGCTGTGAACGGGCGTTCCACCTCTGACTTAAAGCTTGGACATACATTCAAAAGAGCTAACTGCAAAACCTATTTTGATTATTTTCTGCTCAATGTACTTCTTTGGCCCAAGCTGACTTAGAGATTCGGCAGCGACCACAATGCCTTAACCTTACAATTAGCAGGTGTGTTTAACACATACAGGCCTCCCTCAATTACCATCCTACCCACTCCAACTTTCCTTAGCAACAACAGAAGGAGGGTTAAGTGGCCTACTATTGTTAGCAATGCTGACACTCTGGCACAAATCATATAGTGGTACAATTTCTAATCAATATGAGCAGTAGGGGATCTTAGAAGCAACCTCTGGTGGTCACATTTACAAACCTACTCAGTAACATCAAAAGTTTTTTATAAGGGAACCAGAGGTAAAATAATGGGCAGAAATAAGAACACCTGGTTCGATGAGTAGTGTAAGCTAGCTTGACCAACTTTGATGGAAGCGGTCAAGGAAGGCTCAAGAACTGTGATAGCCATATAAAGGAAGGCATATAAAAATACTCAGACAGAGGGTAAAAGGAATTGGCATGAAGGTTATTGGAGAGATGTGCTAGCCGCAGCACAAGTCAAAGATAGTAAACAATTGTGGCACCTGATATCAAAAGGGTCAAAAGATATAATTGCAGAAGAAAACTACTACATACTGCCACAGACCTGGGAAGAACACTTTGGCCGATTGTATGCAGGACCAAAGGATGTTAACCGAGGTATTGCTGATTATCCGGCACTAGACCTTGATATAGACCCACTTATTTTTACTCTAGAAGAAACTCAGGAAGCTATTAACACTCTGCACTGGGGCAAAGCACCAGGTCTAGATAAAATCCCCGGGGACGTTTTTCTTTCTGAACCCATTATTTGGAGTGTGATATTAAATTATACCTTTAACGCTATTTTAAAAGGGGCAGAAATTCCTAACTCTTGGCTAGGTGCGGAGGTAGTGCCCATTTTTATAAAAGGGGACAAACCAACCCGGCGAATTATAGGCCCATCAGCCTCATTGACGTTTCACAAAAAAATATTTTGTCGGCAATTGCTGAACAGACTTCTTGATTGGATGAGGGATGGGAATATATTGTCACCCCTGCAGGTGGGATTCAGAGGTAGTACTAGCACCACTGATCAGCTTTTTCCATTCTTATTGGTAATATGGATATATGTGACAGTTAAAAAGGATCACTTGTATGTCGTGTTTGTCGACCTACGAGCTGCATTCAATTTAGTCCCCCGCGAGAAACTGTGGGCAGTCCTAAACAAGATGGGGATTCCGAGGAATTTACTGCAAACTATCATTAGGCTCCACAAGGACAATTATGCCCAGGTCAGGTGGGGGCGAGAGGGTGAGTTGATTGACCGGGTTAAGGTGAATAGAGGAGTAAGGCAAAGTTGTGTCGTCGCGCCTACTCTCTTCACCCTTTACATTAATGGTCTGACTGAATATTTAATGGACTGCAAAGGTGACCCCCCCCAAACTTGCAGGACAATTAGTGCCAGCACTACTTTTTGCAGACGACACGCTACTTAGATCTAGAACTCTGTCAGGGCTGCAAAGGCTAGTGGATCAGTTCAGTGAGGCCTGTGAGTAATTTGGTTTGGAAGTTATCACCTCGAAAACCAAATTCATGGCATTCAACCGCCACAAGTCCTACAGGGGGAACATAAGGCTGGGAAGAGATGAAGCAATTAGACTATCTGGGGGTAAGTTTGACTAACACACAATCATGGTCCCCACAAACTGCAAAAAGTCAGTTTTCGTTACAACATGTTGCAACTGCCCTAACTAAAAACCTGAGGAACTCAACATATTGACCACTGGCACCACTGATCCAAGTTTACCAAGCTCAGGGCATTGGGGCAGAACTATGGGGCCATATTAACGTAACTCCCATAGAAAAAATCAAAAACCAATTCATGAGATCAGCCATGGAGCTTCCCTGGAATGCTCCCTTGACACCGATGCGTCTAGACTTGGGACTGAAGAATGTCGCTCATGTGATTGCTTTCAGGCCCCTTGCCTTTTGGATTCGCATTTGGTCAAACAACACCCCACTACTTCTAAGAGAATATCTATTCAATGTACTAACCGTCAATACTAAAGGGAACATTAAGTGGTTTAATTTCATCAAGAACTGGATGGTCAAACTGGGTATGAGCGACCTTTGGTCGGATCCCAATAGCATTCAAAAAAGGTCTCTGATCATCCTTAAAAAGAGATACTGGGGACATGGCCAAGATGGCGGAGTGAGCAGACGGGCCTTCTCTGCGCTCCGATCCCACCAGGCCCATAGCGTCTCCATAGCACCCAAACCCCCCTAATTCAGGCTACGGAGGACTCCCCCCGGGAGGGGGATATCGGCGTCTCGCCTGGGAGTCGCAGGCCGGGAAGCTGGCCCCCTTTGCTGCTGGGGAACGGAACCCAGCCCTGCAGACGGAGGAGGGGGCGGCCATTACTCTGCTCTGATGGCAACTGAGGTGACTGGCCGAACGCAGCAGTCTGGTGACGGTGGCCGCACCGCCACCCAAACATCCATAGCGAGCCAAGTCTCGCCAGAGATAGTTTCACAGCAGCGATACCGCGACCTGGAGGCGGGTCCCTGCTGAGGCAAGAACATCCGGAGCGCGAGTCTGTGAACAGCCCGGCCGTGAACCACGTGACCGAGTGGGCGCGGGGCCTAGGCCCGGGACCCAGGGGCACGCGTTTGAAGCCCCTCCGTCAACGCACGGCTCTGCGTGTGGAGAGGGGTCTACAATTGAGCAGAGGCCTATATCGGACCGTGTGACCGCACCTGGGGGCCTGGGGCAGATTTCAGGCTGCTGGACTCCTCCGGACTTCAACGCCTGTCCACCTCTTGAGGAGCCGTTAGCGCAGGCCTGGGATATGGCTATATGAGGTGAGGAGCTGATGGGGGCAGAATCGGTGCACTAGATATGGCGAGACTGGCACTACGTCTTCAAGTAGGCCCCCGGTGTGTTCTATCGAGGCCTGGGACCGGGCCTGACAGTCTTGGCAGCGCAAGGCATAACAATGCGCAGGGGTCCCGCACTAACCAGCTGGAGCAAGTGGGGTGTCCCATTGTATCTCATTACACCTCTGGCTCTCTTAAAGAGAACTGCATAGCCTCTCATAGGCTAAGACCTGGGTCTGCTTGTGTGCTGCCACCCGGGAATGGATTGAGGCCATTGAATGAGGCATAATCCACGGTCTCGAATATAGTCTACCCACTGGGCATGATTGATGATTGCTACTCTTGGCCCTAGTGCCTACCGAAGCCCAAGTGGATCACTGTCATAACATCGACACTCATAATATCGACCTACAAAATTATCAATACACAAATATCGATAACATAAATATCGATATACTATACTTATTTAAAAAAATACACAAATATCAACACATAAATATCGTCAAACATTAACATCGATATCACTAATATCGATGATAAAAATATCATCATAACTAATATCGAAAACATTAAATAAGCATACAAAATGACACAAATATCGATAACAAAAATATAGACCACACAATTATCACCAAAAACAAAATATCGACACCTTAAACATATTTTTAATAACACAATATACATTATCAAAAAAATAAACAATTTCACAAACACACATAACATATTAAATAAGAATAAACTTAAATTATAATTAAAAAAATACCTTTAACATAATTAAATTCACCAAATTAATTACTCCTTACAAACACAATATATAAAATAAATAATTTTTATTACACATTCAATGCATTGTACATTATAAATAATATACTATTATACTTTTAAATAAAGTAAGAATAAAAAAAAGTTTAACCGAACTTTAATTAGTGTTTCCCATATAAGGAAACTGTCACGCCTGCAGATCCAAGAGCCACTGAACTACTAAGATGGCCGTTATTCAATTGACGCGCAGGCGCAGGTAACTTAAATACCGGCTCCATCAGAATGACGGCGCTTCGCGTCTGTTCTTTCCTGCTCGCAATTACTCGTGCACTAAACTTCCGGTCCGACGCGTTCCCTCACTTCCGCGTCGCGTTCGTCGATGCCGGCGGCTCGCGTCCAAGCTGCAATCCTCTACGGCTCGTTTCCTGGATTCTCCTGTTCTACCAGGGAGACAAATTCACTTACCTGCTCCTTCTCCCCGCCTGGATCACGGATTCCCGTTCTCTGGAGCACTCTTCACCTGCCCTTCAGTCCGGTGCCTGGAAGCCTTGTCAGAAGATAAAGGATGGACTTTTAGAGACCTTTTTCACCGTGGTTACGGTAACAGCGCCGAAGCGCTGCCAGTTCTTTTCATAGTTTATTAATTGGAAGCGTATTGATGTTTCTCTCGTTTACCTGATGTGGGGACCCGCATTATCCAGGGGTTGTTCCCTTTATTGAAAGTTCTGCTAAGTCCCTAAAGGAAGCGTAAGAGAGGAAGCAAAGACTATTGTTATAATTTACACACATCGCTTCACAAGTCCTTTTAGAGTAAAGTAAAGTCTACTAGAAGAGGTGGGCAAGGTGCTTTTACTTGCAGCTTTAGTTTCAAGGGCATTCCAGTACATTTCTTACCTGTTTTCTCTTTACAGTAGGACATAGTGGTTGGGACGCCAGAACATTTCACTGCTATCAGAAACAGAAGAAAGGGATGTTTAGGTAAAAGCAGCTCGTGCACATAAGGCAGAATAGAGGGTGTGCTTTGTTCTATCCTAACGTATATCCCCTCTTATTTCACAGCTCTCTACTTCTCTTGGTGCTCTCTGGCTGCTACTGAACTACGAAGAGGACTTGTCTTCCCCTCCTTCCCTTGTTTTGTTTCCCTTCTTCCCCGAGTTGCCTGTTATAGCTCAATTCTACATTGGGCGTGTAGGTGATTCGGGGACGTTGTGGACCATTCTTCAATTTCATGGCGTTCCTGTGGAAATACAGGTGAGATTTTGACAGAACGCGAAGCCTTGAAAAAGAAATTACCTTTCTTTTCCACCCGAGCGCCATGGAATTCAGTCAGGTGACATTGGCTGATTTAGCTCACATGATGGGAAGTTTGCAGGCTGAAACTCAAGCCCTGTCCACTAGGTTAGATGTATTACAGCAAGGAAGAAATTCCGAAACCAGGCAAGAGATACCGAGTACTAGTGTTCACAATCCTGTGATACAGGTGTCAACCCCTCAGTCTATTCCTTTGGCACCACCGGAGCGTTTTTGGGTGATACCACTAGATTCGCGGCTTTCATAAGCCAGTGCCAACTTCACTTTATGTGTAAGGCTAACTGCTTCCCTACAGATCAAGCTAAAGTGGCTTTTATCATATCATATCTTGGGGGGTCTGCGGCTAACTGGGCAATACCATTAATAGAAAGGAATGATCCTTTGTTGCAGAATTATAACGCCTTCAAACAGGAACTCAAAAAACTTTTCGATAGACACACATTCACTCACTCAGCTGACACTGAACTACTGACCCTGAAGCAAGGTACTAAGGACTTAACAAGTTACATATCTACGTTTCATAGATTAGTAGTAGAAGCAGGGTGGCCCGAGGAAAAACGCAGTGCTCTGTTTTACAAGGGGCTAAGGGACGACCTAAAGGACGCCCTTGCCCAGGTGGTAGACCCTCCAGAATCCTGCCCGGCTCTTATTGATTTGGTGGTTAAATTGGACCACCGAATCAGTGAAAGGAAACGAGAGAGGGGCAAGTCAGAGCCCAGATGGGTGTCTTATCGCGAAAGGAAACCAGAGCCGGATAAAACGGTAGAGGAACCTGAGCCTATGCAAATTGGAAGCATAAGAGGTCCTCTCTCTAATGAAGAGAGACAAAGAAGGCGAGAAAGACGATTGTGCCTGTATTGTGGTAAGTCGGGACATTTTCTTAGAGAATGTCCCGTCAAACCTAAACAAAGAGGGTCGGAAAACTAGCACGCCTGAAGTCTATAGAGACAGAGACTTCGGGTAGTTCAGGATTACTTGTCTCATCTTTAGACATACCATTAAACCAGTCTCGCCATTTCATGCTCACCTCCCGCATAGTGTGGGAACAGCAGGCGGTGGAGGTGCAGGTGATGATAGATTCTGGTGCTTCAGGGAATTTTATGGACACACAGTGGGCACAAAAGTGGAAAATACCCCAGGTTTCTAAACCGCTTTGGGAAGAGGTCACAACCATTGATGGTAGCACACTAAAATCTGGGCCCATTACACACTCCACTGTAGAGTTGCTTTTGGTTATTGAGCAGAAACACCAGGAATGCATAGCCTTTGATATCATTCAGTCCCCCCAATTCCCTGTTATATTAGGGATACCATGGCTAAGTAGGCATGGTCCTTCAATCGACTGGAAGGCTATGACTATTACTTTTGATCACGATTCTTGTAGAGATCATGTTGGTCCCGCTGCAGAAGAGCCGAGGAACAGTGGTGCTCTAGCAGTCATTGTTGACAACCCATTACCTACAATCTATCAAGATCACAAAGCAGTGTTTGACGTAGAGCAGGCCACACGTCTTCCACCGCATCGAGTCTATGATTGCAGGATTGACCTGCAGCCTGGTGCTCGCATACCCTGCAGCAGAGTTTACTCTTTAACAGAAAAGGAGAATGTGTATCTACGAGACTACTTGGATGAAATGTTGAGGATTGGTTTTATTCGTCCTTCTAGATCCCCTGCTTCATCCTCTCTTTTTTTCATACCTAAGAGGGAAGGGGGCCTTAGATGTTGTATAGATTATAGAGCCCTTAATGCAATCACAGTGAAGAACAGATACCCATTGCCTTTGATTTCCTCCCTCCTTGATCAGATCAAGGACGCACGTGTGTTCACCAAACTAGATTTACGTGGTGCCTATCATCTGGTGCGCGTCAAGGAGGGAGATGAATGGAAAACGGCTTTTTGCACTAAATATGGCTTATACGAGTACCTAGTAATGCCTTTTGGGCTCTGTAATGCTCCTTCAGCTTTTCAGTTTTTAATCAACGAGGTGTTGAAAGACATGCTTGATAAATATGTTATAGCCTATATTGATGACCTCCTGATATTTTCCCCAACTGTGCAAGAACATGAGAGACACGTAAAGAGAGTTTTGGAACGATTACAGGAAAACCAATTGTATTGTAAATTGGAGAAATGCCAGTTCCATGTGCAAGAGGTTAGCTTTTTGGGTTTTGTTATCTCTCCTCAGGGACTTAGCATGGATCCACACAAGGTAGAAGCAATCCATCGGTGGCAGGCCCCTCAGACAGTGAAAGAGACACAGAGTTTCCTTGGTTTCGCCAATTTTTACAGGCGATTTATATGTGATTTTTCCGACCTCGCTTCTCCTATCACCAAGTTGCTAAGAAAAGGGAGTGCTTTTCACTGGTCACTTGAAGCAGAAGACGCGTTCAACAGATTAAAGAAGGCTTTCACACAGGCTCCTATCCTAAATCATCCTGACCCCTCTAGTCCCTACGTAGTTGAGGCAGATGCGTCCCAAGTGGCAGTTGGGGGGATTCTGTCTCAAATAGAACGCTCTACAGGAGCCCTTCACCCAGTGGCATATTACTCCAAAAAACTGACACCTGCGGAGATGAATTATTCCATAGGGGACAAGGAGCTATTAGCCATAAAGAAGGTCTTTGAGGAGTGGAGGCAGTACTTGTTGGGTGCAAATCACACTATTACAGTTCTTACAGATCATCGCAACTTACAATTCCTGAAGTCTGCGAGAGCGTTATCCATGAGACAGTTGAGATGGAGCCAGTTTTTTAGCGAATATGACTTTATTATACAATTTCAAGCTGGAAAAAAAACGGCAAAGCAGACACCCTGTCTCGTTTTGGATACGAACCCATGCCTGCTTTAGAAGAACCACCCCCTATCATTCCCCGAGATCGCATTGTAGGAGTTCTGTGTTCTGATGTAGATTTTGTAAGGCAGGTCCAAGAAGCACAGACATCCCCAGGTATGGATGAAGTAGTGAGCACACAGGAGGTTACCATAGAGCAGGAATTAGCTTATGTACAAGGTGGGTTAGTACTCCCCTCTCAAAACCTGAGATCACAGGCCTTAGAATGGTGTCACACACATCCTCTTGCTGGGCACCCTGGATACAAGAAAACCATGGACTCACTCAAGAGATATTTTTGGTGGCCCACGATGGGAAGAGATACAAAACATTATATCCAGACTTGTCATGTGTGTGCTCAGGGTAAAGCCTCACATCAAAGACCGGCAGGGCTCTTACAACCATTACCAAACCCCCCTTGTCCCTGGCATACAGTCTCCCTCGACTTCATAGTCGAATTACCTCGTACAAAGAACGGAAACACTACCCTTTTGGTGGTAGTAGATATGTTTTCGAAGACAGCACACTTTATCCCCTTGACGGGGCTTCCCTCTTCAAAACTATTGGCCTCGATATTTCTACAACAGGTGGTACGCTTACATGGGCTCCCTTCAATCCTAGTATCCGATAGGGGGCTCAATTCATTTCCAAATTTTGGGCAGGGTTGTGTACTCTCTTACACATAGACGTACGATTATCATCTAGTCACCACCCACAGACCGATGGGCAGACCGAGAGAGTAAATCAGTGTTTCGAACAATATATCAGGTGTCAGGTCTTACACTCACAAGAGGAATGGGATGACTTAGTATGGCTAGCAGAGCTGTCCTATAATAATAGTTATCATTTTTCCACAACATATACACCCTTTTATTGCACCTACGGGTATCATCCTAGAATACTGTCTATTCCCCGGCTTTCTTCTTGTTCCATACCGGCAGTGGTAGATATGGTACAAGATATACAGAGGGTACACAAGTCCACACTGATAAATCTTGACAGGGCCAAAGCTAGCTACAAAAAAGGGGCGGATGCTCACAGAAGCCTAGAACCATCCTACAAACAAGGGGACGAGGTATGGCTGTCATCAAAGAACTTAACCTTGAGAGGTTCCTGTAAATTCAAACCCAAGTACATAGGGCCATATAAGATTTGTAAGATAATAAACCCAGTGGCCATGAAGCTGGATCTGCCTGACTCTTTGAAGTGTCACCCGGTTTTTCATGTATCCCTTTTGAAACCTGTAGTCCCAGGGACTCGTATTCCTGCTACTCCTGGTCCGGTCATGGTGGACAATGAACCAGAATATGAAGTAGGAGCTATCATAGACTCCCGGAGAGTGAGAAACAGACTCCAGTATCTTATACATTGGAAAGGATATGGAGTCGAGGAACGCACTTGGGAACCTGCCGGTCAGATACACGCCCCTCGCTTATTGCGGGCTTTTCATAGGCTCCATCCCGACAAACCCAAGCCGGTGGGGGGGGCCGTGGGGGGGTGTACTGTCACGCCTGCAGATCCAAGGGCCACTGAACTACTAAGATGGCCGTTATTCAATTGACGCGCAGGCGCAGGTAACTTAAATACCGGCTCCATCAGAATGACGGCGCTTCGCGTCTGTTCTTTCCTGCTCGCAATTACTCGTGCACTAAACTTCCGGTCCGACGCGTTCCCTCACTTCCGCGTCGCGTTCGTCGATGCCGGCGGCTCGCGTCCAAGCTGCAATCCTCTACGGCTCGTTTCCTGGATTCTCCTGTTCTACCAGGGAGACAAATTCACTTACCTGCTCCTTCTCCCCGCCTGGATCACGGATTCCCGTTCTCTGGAGCACTCTTCACCTGCCCTTCAGTCCGGTGCCTGGAAGCCTTGTCAGAAGATAAAGGATGGACTTTTAGAGACCTTTTTCACCGTGGTTACGGTAACAGCGCCGAAGCGCTGCCAGTTCTTTTCATAGTTTATTAATTGGAAGCGTATTGATGTTTCTCTCGTTTACCTGATGTGGGGACCCGCATTATCCAGGGGTTGTTCCCTTTATTGAAAGTTCTGCTAAGTCCCTAAAGGAAGCGTAAGAGAGGAAGCAAAGACTATTGTTATAATTTACACACATCGCTTCACAAGTCCTTTTAGAGTAAAGTAAAGTCTACTAGAAGAGGTGGGCAAGGTGCTTTTACTTGCAGCTTTAGTTTCAAGGGCATTCCAGTACATTTCTTACCTGTTTTCTCTTTACAGTAGGACATAGTGGTTGGGACGCCAGAACATTTCACTGCTATCAGAAACAGAAGAAAGGGATGTTTAGGTAAAAGCAGCTCGTGCACATAAGGCAGAATAGAGGGTGTGCTTTGTTCTATCCTAACGTATATCCCCTCTTATTTCACAGCTCTCTACTTCTCTTGGTGCTCTCTGGCTGCTACTGAACTACGAAGAGGACTTGTCTTCCCCTCCTTCCCTTGTTTTGTTTCCCTTCTTCCCCGAGTTGCCTGTTATAGCTCAATTCTACATTGGGCGTGTAGGTGATTCGGGGACGTTGTGGACCATTCTTCAATTTCATGGCGTTCCTGTGGAAATACAGGTGAGATTTTGACAGAAACAACTGCCAAATTAATTGAAAACATTAGTAACAACCAATAAAAAACACCAACAACTTAAATAACCCAATAAGATTGAAAGCACAATTACACAAACACTATATAAACTAAAGAAAATGTAACATTATTTTATGCTCCAACAACAAAACGAAGTATAAGGGGAATATCTGCCGGATGGCTTCTACAACATTGGACTTCCTCATTGAAAGTTCTGATTTCAACTTCACAAAGTAAGTAAAATATCTATTTAATGTTACAACTGTATAAAATAATCGTAAAGCACTTTTTACAATAATTAAATAATTAATGTGTATTTTTTTCTAAATTATATCTCCTCTACAGAAACTCCAAAAGACACACAACTAACTACAAACATCAACAAAAAACCACCTTGCCCAAAAAGTAAGTATAAATCTAAATTAAACTTTTAAAACAACTAAAAAAACGCCCACTAACCACACAAACCCCAAAATACAGAAAATGCTGTTAAACACATTTATTAAAATTATCATTTTTTTTCTGCAGGAAATAAAAAGAAACACTAAAGCCAAGCACCAACAGAAACACACCAGCATAAAAAAAAGTTCAACATATTCAAGCATGTAAGTATAATTTTGTATATAAAAATCTGTATTACAATAAAAATAATTACAATACATTTACGATTTTTTATATACATTTCTCATAGCATTTGAAACATCAGAATGATTGAAGGTGCAAAATTCATAACTTCCCAGAAAGGAAATTTTTATTATGGGATATGTCTACACCAAAGAAAAACAGACAGGCGACAAAGTTAATTGGAAATGCTGCAAATATTATTCAAATACATGTTATGGGAGGGCTACAACAAAATAAACTACTGTATTAAATGTTAAGGAACATAACCACCCCTAACATAGCTGAAATAGAATTGAGAGACGCTTTAGACACTCTGAAAGAAGCTAGCACTAGCTCTCAAAAACCTACTACTGAAATACTAAAAGACGTACTCCTCAGAATTCCAAGACATGTAACTGGCCAATGACCCTCTGTCTCAATGTTAAAAAGGCTAATAGCTAGAACAAAAAAGCCACTGCTACCACCCCACCTACCCCCAAAGCTTTCAGTGAAATCCAGATACCACCTGAACTCACTATAACTCATAATGAAGAGCAATTTCTACTTTATGACAGCTGCCACCGGGACTACGAGAGCCAGGCCTCCCTGCGGTGAGAAGCTGCCAATGTCATCTATAGCGCCAGGAGGCGCTTTAAAATCCAGCGCGGGCTCCTGCAGCGCGGGACGCCCGTAGTTGCCTTCTGCCTTTGCTGCCACCGGGACTACGAGAGCCAGGCCTCCCTGCGGTGAGAAGCCGCCAACGTCATCTATAGCGCCAGGAGGCGCTTTAAAATCCAGCGTGGGCTCCCGCAGCGCAAGACGCCCGTAATTGCCTTCTGCCTTTGCTGCCACCGGGACTACGAGAGCCAGGCCTCCCTGAGGTGAGAAGCCACCAACGTCATCTATAGCGCCAGGAGGCGCTTTAAAATCCAGTGCGAGCTCCCGCAGCGCGGAACGCCCGTAATTGCCTTCTGCCTTTGCTGCCACCGGGACTACGAGAGCCAGGCCTCCCTGTGGTGAGAAGCCGCCAACGTCATCTATAGCACCAGGAGGTGCTTTATAATCCAGCGCAGGCTCCCGCAGCACGGGACGCACGCAGGCGTGCCCTGGCCAAGGGCGGGCCCGTCTGCGCCCGTCAGCGCCTGACAGAGTCTGGGCTGGGCCAGCTCTCTTTCATCTGGAAATCGGCATGGGTAAGCGAAAATTGCCTTCTAACAGCGATGGGGGTAAAGTGAAAGCTAAGATCCCGCGAAATTGTGCCTCAATTATTTCATATTTAACGACAGCTGTTGGGGCGTTAAACGAGGAAATCCATGATGTGGAGGACCAGTTGGGACTAGGGGGGGTTCTAGAGTTGGTAATAACCCCCCTACCACCCCTATGGAAGCCCCACAACACGAAATATCAGTTGTTAACATCGAGACAGATTTTGATGTGGAGGAGGGCGTTTCAACCCGGGTTGCACAATGCCCCACGACCTCTATTCAGGGACCTGTGAATAAAAGTGTGAGAAGCCTGGGTGGAGATGTTTCCTCTGCTATGATGGCAGCCTCAAACAAAAGAAGGTGGAAAAAAGGCACGAAGCAGGGGGCCAATACAGCTGACTTTCAGCCCTAGGTGGGGAGCGACAGACCTTTGGGCATAGAGGACTGGGCCAAAGCGCATCTCACCGCTGTAGTGGGAGACTTTATTCAAACGCGCTTTGAGACCTTTTTGGGGACTCTTAAAGTAAACCTGACTACTTGTATTAAAAGTGTTTTAGAAGACATTCCGACTAAACTTGCCTCCATAGAGCTAAAACTAAGTGAGTTAAGGGAGTGCAAACTGGGGTTGAATAATAACAATAATAATGCTTCGAGTAATGTGGCGCATGGTTTTCAAACTGCTTCATGTCTTCCACAGGCCCAACATACCATCCAACACTCTGGGGTCCCAAAGCCTGTCTACAATAAAATAGGGAATATTAATAAAGAGTCACAGCAACTGGCTGCACAACATATTTCCATGGGGTCCCACTTACCGCCTGAACAGCCAGAAACTCTCGTTCATAGAGAGCAGAGTAATTTCTCCATGTATGGGGCTGGTAATAAATGCAGGCCTCAGTTACCCCCGGAGGCCACCCCTTTCACTGCGGTGTTAGTAGGGGTACCTCACCTCAAAGATAACATAAATGAGACCCCTGATGAATTGATCCGTAAAGTCAAATTTTGGTGTACCAAGCTGTCTGATGGTGGGGCAAAAGCATCATCTCACATTATAATGGCTGGGCGGGTGGGATGGGTTGGTCAGGGCATGAAGACGGATGAGGGCGACTGTGTCATTATAAACTTTAACAAGGTTAACGTAGTTGGCCTCCTTTTTGAAGAGGGAAGTAATCATTGCCCGGGGGGCATTAAAGCGCTCCCCCTTGGGTACTTTTATCGCCCGATTGTGAGAAACCAGGCTAGAAATCCTACATCCCTGTCTGGTTATCCTTCAGAGAGAACATACAAAGGGCCGGGCAATAGATGTAATAACAGGGACAGCCACTTTTTTACTCTGAATCCGAATGATCAAACTTTAAGTTTGTTAACACCAGAGGTTGGTATCAGTGAAAGAGTAGCAGGGAACACCTTAGAATTAGCAAATAGATTTTTCCCCCTGAGTCAGTTAGATTCCAATGACTGACTATCAAAATATTCCCCCACGCCTGATTTGTACCAGTTAAATCAGGGCACTTCTATCCCGAGTATATTAACGAGGGAGGAAGGAAGATTGAAAGAAACTTCTAAGGTACTCAGCTGGAACATAGCTGAAACATAGCGGGCTTAAAGAATAAGAGAGATGATCCTAGGTGGCTTGGCCTGGTAAGGGAGTACAATATAGTGGGGCTTCAAGAAACATGGGAAACCGAGAATACATTTTGGCTTGACGGTTACACAACTTATTCGGAGGCCGCACGACCTTCTGCAGCGGGCCCGCCGAAGGGCGGTTTATTAACATTGATCTCCTTAAATGTCAGGGGTAATCATAGTAAACTGAATTCTGGGTACTTTAATTGTCTAGCGGTCGAGATTATCCCTTTGAATGCACCCAAAGTACTTGTCCTTAATTTTTATAATTCTTTTGAAAAATCGTGTCTAAATGAACATCTATGCAGTTTAAATCACTTTTTAGATTTATATAGGGAGAAACAAGTCACCCAGTTTTCGATCGTTTTGCTGGGAGATTTTAATATTCATTTGTGTAAAACCAACTGTCAGGACTCTGACGACCTTGGCCCAGGTTCTCACTTAGAGACACACTTTGAACACACTCAACAAGGGGGGTACTTAGAGGATTTTTTAGCTGAATTTGGATTGGCACATCCAAACCTGACAGAGGACGGGGCTGGTATTCCCTCCTTTAAGAGCAGGGGCATGTTTTCAACAATCAATAACATATTTGTTAATACAACCTTACTTCCCCGGGTATCGGATTATGCTGCTCAATGGTCACATTTTAGTGACCATAATCCCATCCACCTCTCCTTACGAGGGTGCCTCAAGGACACGGCTAAAGTGGAGAATATCGCCCCAGCACCTACCATAAAAACCAGGGATCAAAGTCGTAGACGTAAATGGGCCAAGGTTGTACCAGATCTTTTTTTAAATGATTTATTAAATAGGGTAGGGAACGAGATAGTTATATGTCAAGAGGGTAGCCAAGGGGGAATTGAGATTATTACAGCGTTTGACAGGATCTGTAAGCATGTAGCTAGTGACCTCTCCCACCCTAATAAGGAATGTATAAATAACGGCGAGAGGTGGTTTGATCATAATTGTTCAGCTGCCCATCAGAAATTACTATCTGTTTTAAAACAAAAACCTCAAGATTGAACCTTAGTAGCTGCTCTGAGGAAAGAGTATAAGCAGGCTCTGCGTATCCGCAAATCAGAGATCAAACATGAAGCCTGGAATGAACTGCTGTCCGTAGATGTTATTAAGAACAGTGCGAAATTCTGGGACATTGTAAATAAACTTTTTTTTTCTGGTCTTGGGGGCACCACTGTTGAATGTAATATACCGGAAGAGCTGTGTTTTAACCATTTTAAACAAATTTACAGTGATCAGCCAGACCAGGTAGACATAGGCACTACACATATGGCTACAGCATATAGCATGGATTTTTCTGAAAAAGAAGTGGGTGCGGCCATTGCCCAAATGACGTGCAAACCTGGCCCGGATGGGGTCCCTGCTGATCTTTTTAAGGTGGACATTACATTGTGGTAAAAAATATTGACAAATGTATTTAATACGGCGTGTCAACATGTTCTGCCAAGATCCTGGTCAAAGTCCATTATTGTTCCAGTTTTTAAAAAAGGGCAGAGAGGAGATCCCAGGTGTTATAGGCCAATATGATATGCGGTCAAGGTGATAGGCAGAGTGGTCCTTAGTAAATTAACAGATTGGATTAATGAACGCAATGTCCTGTTAAACCTTCAATACGGTTTTAGGAAAGGCAGGGGAACCTTGGATCAGTGTCTTAACCTACATCTTCTAGTAGGGAAATATACCATGGAGAAGAAAGGGACACTCCATCTTGCTTTTATGGATCTGTCCTCGGCCTTTGACCGAGTGAACAGATCCAAACTTTGGGAGCTGCTGCTCTTACTGGGCATGGATAAAAACATTGTGTATTTTTTGTCTGACTTGCACAGGGATCTTTCGGCAACAGTAAGGTTTGATCAAAAGGGTAATCTTACGCAAGAGATTGGTATTATAAGAGGAGGCCAAGAAAACCCAAAACGCATTATTGCGAAGGAAATGAAATGACTCAGGTTACTACATTCCCGTATCTAGGCATCTTATTTGACGACAGGAGCTCATGGGCCCCGCAAAAGAAGGCGCAGAGAAATGCCATGGAAAGATCGACAGTCGCGGTGCTTGATTTTGCTCGAAGGCTGGGTGCCAAGCCTGTGCAAGCAATGTTAAACATATACAAAGCCAAGAGTATTGCTATTTCAAATTATGGCTCTGAAATCTGGGGATACAAGGATTGTGTAGAGCTCCAAACAGTGGAAAATACATTTTTGAGAAGCTTGCTCTCAGTTCCACAATCAATACCTTCTTATATTATTCATCAAGAAGTTGGTATTCGTTTTGTGGTAGACTTGATTAGAATGGCCCCCTTTCTCAAATGGATCTCGATTTGGACCAATTCAGAATTAGTGATGAATCAGGAAATTATACGAGACTGCCTTGCACTATATAGGGCAAGTAGCATCCCTTGGCTTAGCCACATGAAAAGTATAGCAAGGCTGATAGGCTGCCCAGAGGTATTTGATAACCCAGAAACTTTATGTAAAAAAGATCTGGTGTGGGCTAAGATCTCATTTTTACGTCTTATATCTGCAGAAAGAGAGGCCAAAGAGTTATTGAAACCTACTGTACGGGCTCACAAAATTGTAAAAAACACTTATTTTATGGAGCCTTATTTAGACATAGTTACTAAGCCCCAACATAGTTTCCTTTTAGCAAGACTGAGGTTTAATTATCTGCCCTTTTATTGGCTGGAACCCCAGGGTTGGAGAAAGATAGAGGATCTGGGACCCTGCAACTGTGATAATTTTTTGAGCCAAGACACTTTGCACTTTGTCCTGTTTTGTGAGCATTATTTGCATATTCGTAAACGTTTTATCTTTCCGATTTTAAAGGACAAAGGTTTTTTGCAGGCTAGGCCAGCCCTGATATATTTGTAGATGCTGAATACTCCCTGGGAAACCTTTAATGTTGCTAGCTTCTTAGAAGCGGCAGTCAGAGAAAGGAAAAAAAAGAGGGCCCACATGATCTGACAAATTAAATGTTTATCCCTTTTTAATGTGAAATGGTTTTCTCTTTCATCAAATGTAATTTATATTATATCATTTGAACTTTTTAGTGAACTTTTCTAATTATGTGTACTTTTAATCTGGACTGTAAATCAATTATGATTGATTTTTGCTTAATGATCATGTACTATTTGGTTTTTACTCAATGGATAATCTTAACATGCTTTTATGGTTTTAAATAACCGAATAAAGTGATTTTGACTGATTGACTACTTAAACTACAAAATTGTGAGACATGGATGATGGACGGAATATTTAAAATATGTCCCAAACTATTTTACCAATTATACACAATCCATGGACTGTATCACAATACCAACATCCCCTTTATATATGCCCTGTTACCAAACAAACAAACCACTACCTATGTAGAACTCTTAACAAAAGTAAAGCAAGAAACTAATAATTACTATCCCCCAAAAATTATCATAGACTTTGAACAGTCAATGATACAAGCCATCCTGAAAAACTACCCTCACACAGCAATACAAGGTTGCTATTACCACTTTAATCAATGCATATGGAGACACCTCCAAAAATCTACACTTAGAATATGCAACTAATAGCCATTTTGCATATGAAATTAAAAAGCTAATTGCACTGGCATACGTCCCAATAACTGATGTAGCAGAACACTACAATCTATTAATAGAAAACCCCTACTACCAAACAAATGAACTAAGTCCCCTACTCGACTATTTCGAGGATACCTGGGTGGGAAGGCTATACAGATCTGGATACAGGAGACAGGCAAAAGGTGCTGGACATTAAACATATATAATTTACTATTCCCACTATAAACTATATTAACTCAGGGAAGGTGCTGGACACTAAACATATTTAATTTACTATTCCCACTCCAAACTGCATTAACTCAGGGAAGGTGCTGGACACTAAACATATATAATTTACTATTCCCACTCCAAACTATATAAACTCAGGGAAGGTGCTGGACACTAAAAATATCTAATTTACTATTCCCACTCCAAAGTAGAAAAAGTCAGGGAAGGTGCTGGACACTAAACATATATAATTTACTATTCCCACTTCAAACTGTATTAACTCAGGGAAGGTGCTGGACACTAAACATATATAATTTACTATTCCCACTCCAAACTGCATTAACTCAGGGAAGGTGCTGGACACTAAACATATATATTTTACTATTCCCACTCCAAACTATAATCAACTCAGGGAAGGTGCTGGACACTAAACATATATATTTTACTATTCCCACTCCAAACTATAATCCACTCAGGGAAGGTGCTGGACACTAAACATATATAATTTACTATTCCCACTCCAAACTATATTAAGTCAGGGAAGGTGCTGGACACCAAACATATATAATTTACTGTCCCCACTCTAAAGTAGAAAAAGTCAGGGAAGGTGCTGGACACTAAACATATATAATTTACTATTCCCATTCCAAACTATATTAACTCTAGGAAAGTGCTGGACACTAAACATATATAATTTACTATTCCCATTCCAAACTATATTAACTCTAGGAAAGTGCTGGACACTAAACATATATAATTTACTATTCCCATTCCAAACTATATTAACTCTAGGAAAGTGCTGGACACTAAACATATATAATTTACTATTCCCACTCCAAACTGTATTAACTCAGGGAAGGTGCTGAACACTAAACATATATAATTTACTATTACCACTCCAAACTATATTGCCTCAGGGAAGGTGCTGGCCACTAAACATATATAATTTATTATTCCCATTCCAAACTATATGAACTCAGGGAAGGTGCTGTACACTAAACATATCTAATTTACTATTCCCACTCCAAAGTAGAAAAAGTCAGGGAAGGTGCTGGACACTAAACATATATATAATTTACTATTCCCATTCCAAACTATATTAACTCTAGGAAAGTGCTGGACACTAAACATATATAATTTACTATTCCCACTCCAAACTATATTAACTCTAGGAAAGTGCTGGACACTAAACATATATAATTTACTATTCCCACTCCAAACTGTATTAACTCAGGGAAGGTGCTGGACACTAAACATATATAATTTACTATTACCACTCCAAACTATATTGACTCAGCGAAGGTGCTGAACACTAAACTTATATAATTTACTATTCCCACTCCAAACTATATTAAGTCAGGGAAGGTGCTGGACACTAAACATATATAATTTACTATTCCCATTCCAAACTATATTAACTCTAGGAAAGTGCTGGACACTAAACATATATAATTTACTATTCCCATTTCAAACTATATTAACTCTAGGACAGTGCTGGACACTAAACATATATAATTTACTATTCCCATTCCAAACTATATGAACTCAGGGAAGGTGCTGTACACTAAACATATATAATTTACTATTCCCATTCCAAACTATATGAACTCAGGGAAGGTGCTGTACACTAAACATATATAATTTACTATTACCACTCCAAACTATATTGACTCAGCGAAGGTGCTGAACACTAAACTTATATAATTTACTATTCCCACTCCAAACTATATGAACTCAGGGAAGGTGCTGTACACTAAACATATCTAATTTACTATTCCCACTCCAAAGTAGAAAAAGTCAGGGAAGGTGCTGGACACTAAACATATATATAATTTACTATTCCCATTCCAAACTATATTAACTCTAGGAAAGTGCTGGACACTAAACATATATAATTTACTATTCCCACTCCAAACTATATTAACTCTAGGAAAGTGCTGGACACTAAACATATATAATTTACTATTCCCACTCCAAACTGTATTAACTCAGGGAAGGTGCTGGACACTAAACATATATAATTTACTATTACCACTCCAAACTATATTGACTCAGCGAAGGTGCTGAACACTAAACTTATATAATTTACTATTCCCACTCCAAACTATATTAAGTCAGGGAAGGTGCTGGACACTAAACATATATAATTTACTATTCCCATTCCAAACTATATTAACTCTAGGAAAGTGCTGGACACTAAACATATATAATTTACTATTCCCATTTCAAACTATATTAACTCTAGGACAGTGCTGGACACTAAACATATATAATTTACTATTCCCACTCCAAACTATATTGACTCAGGGAAGGTGCTGGACATTAAACATATATAATTTACTATTCCCACTCCAAACTATATTAAGTCAGGGAAGGTGCTGGACACTAAACATATATAATTTATTATTCCCACTCCAAACTATATGAACTCAGGGAAGGTGCTGGACACTAAAAATATCTAATTTACTATTCCCACTCCAAAGTAGAAAAAGTCAGGGAAGGTGCTGGACACTAAACATATATAATTTACTAATCCCACTCCAAACTATATTAACTCAGGGAAGGTGCTGGACACTAAACATATATAATTTACTAATCCCACTCCAAACTATATTAACTCTGGGAAGGTGCTGGACACTAAACATATAATTTACTATTCCCACCCCAAACTTTATTAACTCAGGGAAGTACAACCCTACATTAAATCTTAATTTATTTATTTAGGATTTTCAAATTTCACTACTATAAAACCGTATTAAAACAAAAATCATAATATTTTTTTTTTTTTCACATTTTCACTTTTTCATATTTTTTTAAAAATAATTTAAACATTACTCCACAAAACTATTTGCCAAATTCACAAATTTTCACAAATAATTAAAAAATATTATAATATTTGTAGTTTATTTTAAATTTAATTTTTAAAATGTTATAATTTTAAAACTAACCCCCTCATCACCTATAACCCCAACATCCCACTGCTAACATCCAAATTTAAAATTATGTATTATGGGGGCGTGGCTTGGATAGCCAACATGGCGGTCGCAGCTTAAGCCTTGCTCCGCGCATCCACGCCATAATCCGACTTAACTCCACCTTAAATCCTGTTCGGAAGATCGGATCAGTAAAGACCCTGATCCCGGCAGTGCCTGGAGTGCCGTTTTCCCGGTGATCGGCTGCCACCGAGCTCTGCAAGCGCTCCATGTCGTGGATACGCCGCGGGAGGGCCGCAGACCGGAGCCTGGCGTAGGCGGCTCCTCCCATTGGACATCGGGCCGGCGGATTGTGGTGCCGCAGAGGGACGTGGGGCCGGGTTGAGGCCCAGAAGGTGAGCATCGGTACTTGAGCCCGGGGGGTGCAGCGGTGAGTGCCGCCCACGGCGGACATCGTTAGGCCGTGACAGGCCTGCCGTAAAAAGGGGCTGGCTCCCCCCCGGTGCTGCCAGGCACCTGTGAACGTTATTGGCGGGGGCTTCCAGCTGTGCCCACATTGCGGAAGAGACCCGGGGCCTCCCAGGACCCTGTAAGAACGCCCGGTGTGGGCTTGATTGGCATTGCAGTGTGGCCGCAGACCGGAGCCTGGCGTAGGTGGCCCCTCCCTGTGGATGTGGAGCCGGCTGATCGTGGTGCCGCGGATGGACGTGGGGCTGGATCGAGGCTCAGAAGGTGCACCGCGGCGGAGGCCGGGGCCTCCTCACACCTGGTATGAGTGCCCAGTGTGGGCCCAATTAATATTGACGCTTGGAGCGCCGTGTTGGGGTTCGCTGCGGCCCGTATACCGGCCCGACTGGTGCACTGGTGCTTTGATCCGGCTCCCGCTCCACTTCCTCATTCTTACACCGGCGAGGGGGAAATTCTCAGCAAAGGCAAAAAAACCTATGCAGATGGCACTGATCAGCCCCCCATTTTGCACATCACCGACTGCATTGAGGGCGAGAGACCACGGGGGGTCACTGGAAGACTTGACGGGGAGAATCGGCCCCGCTTGCATGACTGTGTGGCCCAGGGCTGTTCATCTTCCTCCACTCACGCGACCAGGGGTTAATTCGGTCCCCTAGAGCCTGGATGGTGACACTGGTGCCTGGCTCCTCGACGTCTACTGGGGGGCGCTGTTGGCGGGCGGTCCGGCGAGTCTGGTCCCATTACGGGGCCTACTTGGCAGGCAGTTGTGCGTTGCGGAAGTGGCTGAGCTAGGCTCGGTGCTGCTTGTGGCCCGGGACACGCCTGATTCCGAGAGGGCCTGCCGGCAGTGCTTCCCTATTGGTGGTCTGCCGCAGTCTCCAAGGCATCCCTTGACGAGGTACAGGGTGCAGTCTTCACAGCATCCCCCGACGAGGTGGAGCTTCCTTCCATTGAATCAGCAGCTACCCGATAGCAGCATCTCCGGGGGCCCCACATTGCCCTACCCCTACATATAATCATGGGTAAGGACAAACCTGGCGGGGCGAGCTCCAAGCAGAGTACCCTGGACCAGTATGCCACGTCTACTGGGGGCGCCACTGGAGGGGACGTGAAAGGTGCGGTGCCAGATAATGCTGCACTCCTAGCAGCGATCCATGACGCCAGAGACAAGCTTGATGTCAAGATTGGCGCAGTGGGGACTGAGGTATCGTTTTAGCGCCAGGACCTCAGGAAAGTGGTAGACCGGATCACAGAGGCTGAAGCACGTGTCTCAACTGTTGAAGACTCGGTGACTACCCTCCCAAAAAAAGTCAACAAGCTAACGGTGGTGTCACAAGAACTTGCCTCCAGAGTGGAAGATGCAGAAGGCAGCGCAAGGCGCAATAATCTACGCTTTGTGGGTCTCCCGGAAGGGTGTGAAGGTACCTCCGCGACTCGCTTTATAACCCAGTGGCTTGAAGATCTCATGCCCAAGGAAATGTTATCCTCGTGCTTTCTCGTCGATTAATGGATTATTGTTTTCAAGCATTACCATTACCAAGACAGTCAAATTTCATATTTTTGGAAGTCACGCTGTTAGTTATATACACAAACGTTATGTTGCTGGGTTACATATTTATATGTCCTTTGAATAAGTTGCTTTGATATTTGACACTTCGTACATCACTTAATTCGTATTAGTGAATTTTTGAATTGCGCATAACACGCTGTGTTATGTTGGTTGTAATCACGTTGTAATTTGGCACCCACGTTCATTATGTCCTTTGATGATTACCACAAAGAATGGTCCGTCTTTTATTTTGGTTATACATATTCACACGGCTCGTTTTAGCCAACTGTTAACAATCACTCGAGGCTTTCGGATCATTCGGAGTACGCTGCATCCCCGTGTGGCTGATGTGAGTTTTTGGCGTACTGTTTTTGATAGGATTGTTTAACAACCGTGGTTGCACTGCATATAATATTGCTCGCTTTAAACTTCGCGTGCAATTATTGGGCACTTTTTAACTTTTAGGGAGACATGGCATGCTCACTGATTTCTTACACTTAGTTTCGCTTTGTTGTTTGCTATAACGTTGGTACACAGTGTGTTGCATGATTATTGACTTATGAGACTTTCGAATCTTTTTTGTTTATTAATTCACACACTCCAGTAGATAACACTTCGCGTTGAATGGCATGCACCGGTTACTTTACACATTTTTTCACTCGTTGGTCTTCGCACTTGATGTGCACACCGTTTCAACTCGGGACGTGATCATTCACGTAGACAAGAGGCTGATATCGTTTCACTCACTGCTCCATTTTCACAATTACTTCCTGAAGCACGTTTCAATTGTATTAGACGCCCACACTGGGTTCAGTTATCACCGTTCACATATCATTTTGAGAGTAGACTGTTTAGACACGTAGTTTCTCATAGAGTATAGTGACGCTCTGTTTATTTTTGCATTTGATTTCAGATTTTTCCCCTGAAGAAGGGCTTGCATGCCCGAAATGCATTGGGAAATGGATTACGATGCCTTTGGCACTCACATTAACCTTTTGAATTATATGCATTGAATGAATTAAATTCATGTACTCAACAGACTTGAAGAAAATTGTTTGGACTTTGTGTAACCACTAAGGAGTTGATTACTCTGACCTTGAAGATTTGATACCTGCTTGGTCAGGTTTCCTGTCGCGCCTAGAGGGTTACCACTCATTTTGAGTGGCACTACCTAATACTTTTCACGTGACACCCTTTCCAGAGGGTGATACCTCTAGTGCACGCAACAAAGTCGAATTTTGTTCAACTGAAGCTGTGCATGCTCATACACCTTTGTCTTCATAGCCTGTCTGGATCATTTGAGCTTTGCACGCACACTCGACTTTCATATCAACATGTCTTATACGGACATAACAACCCTCACTGACATTAGAGCTGAAACCTTCGCCTTCACTGAAGATGATGCCAATAAAATGTATGCATTGATACCAGAGGTCACTTCGCAAGCAGTTATGAAGAAAAATAAAGACAGTATCATTAAACAAATGTTATACTTAACCAAAAGAGAGGTTAACCAACGTTTACATGCCAGCACACTGATACGATATCACAGAGCGCAAAGGATTCCTAGAGGACTACGCGTTCCCTTGAAACCTCTCTTATGTAAGAGCAACCCGAAGTTCATAGAAAAATGGTATTCCATTTTGAACAAATGTTCACTTGATTTGATACTACTGATAGTGGAAGAGCTGTCTAAAATACTAGAAGAACTCAACAAAGAAATTGCTCTGATTAAACAAGAACTTTCAGACATGACGTCTCAAACAGAATTGTCCAAAATATTAGAAGATACCAACATTCAATTGGAGAAATACTCTCAAGAAATAAATGAAAGGAAAATACGTAAATACCGTTGGGACACTATAGATTATAAACTGGGGGAGGTTTACTCATGGGCGGAGGTCTATGCCAGACGCCGTCAAAATAAACCACACAATTTGAATACAGACACTGAAACATCGTCATCCGAAGATGGTTCGAGCGGTAAAACCAGAACAACCGCAACATCACAACCAGTTCCTTCCACCAGCAACACTCAACAACCAATTAATGGATCCTCGACTTTTTTAGAATTAGGCCCAACAGACAAAGACGATCCAGGCGGGGTAAAAGACAAGGAAAAGGAAGGAGAGAGAGACACAAGGAGCTCCACGGCCCAGAAGAAGGGCACCAAAGGGAAGAAAATGTAGATGATCTAGTGATTAATATTTCTTCACACCAATTAACCACATTCGAAATGAACATCCTACAAAAAGGAACCTCTTATGTTCCCACTAGTCATACCAACAGCCTGGAACTAGAGATCAGCTTATTCAAATTGATGCGTAACCTACGTTTGAGACACTTTTTTGAAAATGTAAGCACAGAGCAGCCCAGTGAGAAAGATGATCAACTCCGGGGTTTACATTATAAGAGCACTTATATGGCCCCAGTCAGCCATAAAAGTTTGGACACCTTTGAGAATTTGGTCAAACAAGACATTCGCAAATTTAATTACAAACGTACATCCAAACATCGCAATATGTCTAATAAAGAGTTCGCAGTCTTGAAAAATTTAGCTGAAAATCCCACTATCACCTGTCAAAATGCAGATAAAGGTGGAGCCATCGTTGTAATGGATACCAGCTTTTACCGGGAACAAGTACAGTTGCATCTTTCAGACACCAATACGTATTGTACGATTGATTTCAACCCTACAGAACAGTTTGCTATCATTCTGAAGAATTTAATCAAAAGAGCCACAGACAATGGCATCATCACGGAGAAGACTGCCAAATTTTTTACTCAGTTGTCGCCACGCACTCCGTCTTTGTACATGCTACCCAAAGTCCACAAGGACTTACAACACCCACCGTTCCGACCAATAGTTTCTACCAAAGGTAGCATACACGAACCGCTGGGAAAATTTCTTGACAAGTACTTGCAACCATTCGTGGTCAGTTCAAGGACTTACATTAAAGATACCACAGATTTTCTTTCAAAAATTGGCAACTTTAAATTTTCAGCTGAAGATGAAATATGGCTGTGCACAGTGGATGTGAAGTCCCTGTACACTTCAATTCCTCATTTGCTTGGCCTGGAGGCCATTGAAGAAATGCTATTGAACTCTGACCACAACACGGATTTTCAAGTATTTTTGATGGAACTAATGCATTTTACCCTATATCAAAGTTATTTTGAATGGGAAGGTCAATGTTACCTTCAACTATCAGGAACTTCTATGGGCAATTGTGCTGCGCCTTCGTATGCCAATATTTTCATGCGAAATTTTGAGGAACATAACATACTAAACGACACACAATGGAGAAAACATGCCATTGTTTTTCTCAGATATATTGATGATGTTTTTATAATATGGAAGGGTCCACAAGCCAGCCTATTGACAGCCTTAGACTCCTTGAACACCATCAACGACAGGATTCAGTTTACTTTCAATCATGATCAACGATCTATTACATTTCTTGATGTACTTATTTACAAATCAGACACTACCTTTGAAACCAACATTTACAGCAAAAGCACAGACAGGAACAACCTATTGCACTACCAGAGCTTTCATCAAACATCCCTCAAGAACAACTTACCGTACTCGCAACTTTTGAGAGTGAAGAGAATTGTTTCTAATCCAGACAATTACATCCAACAATCCAAGGCAATGCTGGCTAAATTTAGAAAACGTGGTTATCCTGATGAGATTTTGGAGCAAGCTAACACACGTTGCGGTGAAAAGAACCGCATTCAACTTTTAACACCTACAGTCAAAAAACTTCGCCAACGCACGGTGGTTGTTTCTAAATTTTCTACCCTGAGTCAGCAATATAAGCAAACAATCCGAAAACACTGGTCTATACTGAACATGGAAGCAGATTTTAAAGATATTTTTCATGATCCTCCAATCTTTGCTTACAACAGGAGTAAGAACATCAAAGAATTCATTGTTAAGAAATCTGAAACAGTTACTACAGTGGTTTATAAAGGCAATGCTCCTTGCCTGAACTGTAACAATTGCAATAACATTATTAAAGGATCAATCATTACTCATCCAATGAAAGGCACGAAAATCAAGTTGAAAGTGAATGCCAATTGTGATACTAAAAATGTCATTTATATGCTGAAATGTCCATGCGGACTGGTTTACGTCGGAAAGACAGAGAGCAAGATCAAAACCAGAGTTAACGAACATAAGAGTAACATTCGCACCAATAACATCAGATCAGTTATAGCTGTACATTTTGCAGAACATCGACATAACATTAGTCAACTTCAATTTGTCACCTTGGAAACCATCACCAGACGAGAGGGCAGAGACAACAGTAACTTTATTTTACAAAGGGAGAACTATTGGATTAAGTTTCTGGACTCGATGAAACCAAACGGTCTCAATGACCGGATGGAATTCCAATGCTACCTGTGACTTCTCTACCACTGTGCTTGATTCTTCATATTCAGTCTATTCTTCACTCTTTCAGTTATTTTATCGTTTCTCTAGAACTATTTCACACACTTTTATATTCTTCTGCAGCTTTCTCACTGTTCTTAGCACATTTCTCAATTTCCCCACTTATAACACTTCCATCTGATGGTTAGTTTTTTCAGCACTTTTTATAGTTTTCATACAATTTCACTTTATGTCACCCTCCGGTATCTTTATGGTTCTTCGTTCATTCTTGTTCATAAACCTACATTGGAGCATTCTAATCACCTTTTTTACTGTTCTTTCACCTCACGTGTAACTTTCAAACCTTCATTCATTGATTGGCGTGTATGATGGCAATTACCCTCCTTGGGTTAATTGAGATTCTGATATGTTCAACTTCATCGATATTCGATGGGCTAATATGGATTTTGTCTGATTAATGGATTATTGTTTTCAAGCATTACCATTACCAAGACAGTCAAATTTCATATTTTCGGAAGTCACGCTGTTAGTTATATACACAAACGTTATGTTGCTGGGTTACATATTTATATGTCCTTTGAATAAGTTGCTTTGATATTTGACACTTCGTACATCACTTAATTCGTATTAGTGAATTTTT
This sequence comes from Calotriton arnoldi, assembly GCA_963921515.1. NCBI lineage: Eukaryota > Metazoa > Chordata > Amphibia > Caudata > Salamandridae > Calotriton > Calotriton arnoldi. The sequence continues at coordinate 54,242 of CAWUFW010001274.1, forward strand.
GAATTGCGCACACACACCACGCTGTGTTATGTTGGTTGTAATCACGTTGTAATTTGTAACCACTACAAAATGGCACCCACGTTCATTATGTCCTTTGATGATTACCACAAAGAATGGTCCGTCTTTTATTTTGGTTATACATATTCACACGGCTCGTTTTAGCCAACTGTTAACAATCACTCGAGGCTTTCGGATCATTCGGAGTACGCTGCATCCCCGTGTGGCTGATGTGAGTTTTTGGCGTACTGTTTTTGATAGGATTGTTTAACAACCGTGGTTGCACTGCATATAATATTGCTCGCTTTAAACTTCGCGTGCAATTATTGGGCACTTTTAACTTTTAGGGAGACATGACATGCTCACTGATTTCTTACACTTAGTTTCGCTTTGTTGTTTGCTATAACGTTGGTACACAGTGTGTTGCATGATTATTGACTTATGAGACTTTCGAATCCTTTTTGTTTATTAATTCACACACTCCAGTAGATAACACTTCGCGTTGAATGGCATGCACCGGTTACTTTACACATTTTTTCACTCGTTGGTCTTCGCACTTGATGTGCACACCGTTTCAACTCGGGACGTGATCATTCACGTAGACAAGAGGCTGATATCGTTTCACTCACAGCTCCATTTTCACAATTACTTCCTGAAGCACGTTTCAATTGTATTAGACGCCCACACTGGGTTCAGTTATCACCGTTCACATATCATTTTGAGAGTAGACTGTTTAGACACGTAGTTTCTCATAGAGTATAGTGACGCTCTGTTTATTTTTGCATTTGATTTCAGATTTTTCCCCTGAAGAAGGGCTTGCATGCCCGAAATGCATTGGGAAATGGATTACGATGCCTTTGGCACTCACGTTAACCTTTTGAATTATATGCATTGAATGAATTAAATTCATGTACTCAACAGACTTGAAGAAAATTGTTTGGACTTTGTGTAACCACTAAGGAGTTGATTACTCTGACCTTGAAGATTTGATACCTGCTTGGTCAGGTTTCCTGTCGCGCCTAGAGGGTTACCACTCATTTTGAGTGGCACTACCTAATACTTCTCGTCGAGAGGGCTCACCGAGCACTGACAAAGAAACCTCCCCCTGGCGGAAATCCTAGTCCAATGATCACACGGCTGCTGAACTATGCAGATCGGGATGCCATCCTGCAGTTCGCTAGATCACATAAAGGTAAACTTCACTATGACTGTAAGCCCATCATGATATTTCCTGACTACACAGGCTTGGTCCAACAGCAACGCCAGTCCTTTGTGGCAGCGAAGCGTAGGCTACAGGACCTTAACATGCAATACATGCTTTTATACCCAGCCAGGATGAGGGTTATATTTAACTCTAAGTTATATTTCTTTGATACGCCGGAAGCTGTGTTTGCATGGACAGATGAACGCACACATCTCAAACCACATACGCCTCCGCCACAGGACTCCGACTCTTCCCGAGGCTCGTGGCTGACCAGACCCAAGCGGACCAAATCAAAGCGACGTCATAAATCCGGTTCAGACAGGCGCTCCTCCAATCCAGAACATGTATCCTGAACCAGCCGGATAGCTAATGCTTGGTTACCCATCATTGCCATAGAACATATGTTTTACTATGATTACCCCTCGCCGCGACAGATGCTCCTAGTTCCTGGCAGTATCGGGTGGGGGGTGTGGGGTTGTTAGGGGAATTTTGGGGGGTGGTTCAAGGGGGAAGTTCCATTCTTTTTATACTTGCAGACATATTCTCTAGACCCCTACGCATTACACGCATTGTTCTCATGAATACGGGATGACAGCACAGATGGGCACAGCCCCTCTCAGGGACCTTATAGTGGTTTCTTGGAATGTCAGGTGTCTGCTTAATAAAATTTAACGGGGTGCAGTCCTGCGCCAGGTCAAGAGATATGAGGCTGATATACTACTCTTACAGGAGACACATCTTCTTGGCACAAAAACCCCTTGCCTGGCTAGATTCGGTTACCATGTCATATACCACGCAGGGTTCACCAGGGGATCGCGGGGAACGGCCATTTTAATACACCGTAGAGTCCCTTTTGTACATACAAAGCACTGGGTAGACCCAGGGGGCCACTATGTGGTTGTCACGGGCACGTTCTACGGTGAGCATATCACCATAGGCAGTATCTATGCTCCCCCCCCACTGGGGACCACCTTTGTTGACAGGATCTCTAGACTTTGGGGGGAACTTCCAGAGTGTTTAACCCTCCTGGGCGGGGACTGGAATGACACCATTGCCCCTGAAGATAGACAGCGCAGCTCAGACCACCATTCGCCTTCAGGCCCCTCCAAACTACACCTCCTTGCCTCTACTTTAGGATGGGCCGACATCTGGCGCGAATATCACCCAGCCGAACAAAGTTACACCTATTTGTCTGCAGTACATGGTGCACAGTCCCGACTAGACCACTTCTTTACGCCTCACTCATAAATACATAGATTCTCACAAATATCACACCTTCCCAGAGGGCTATCGGATCACTCCCCAGTTACCCTCAAATTCCATACTGGATCCCGCTGACCCCCCTTTAGGTGGTGAATGTCCTCGTGGCATCTTCGAGACCCAGACTATCAAGACATGTTAGCTCAGGTAATATCCGAATATCTCGACATTAATGTTGTGTCGGCTCCAGCGAAAGGTATCCTCTGGGAAGCCCTAAAGCCCACGGTCCGGGGGGCCAGAAATTAGCTATCGCACCAAAGAGAAACGCGCGCGACGGGCACAGTTGGCGGACCTAGAGTCTCGCCAGGTGTCCCTGGTGACGCAACTTAATACAGACCCCAGCCCCTCGCTTCAGCGCAACTTGCTGCAGGTGCAACAGGCTATACAGCAATACCTAATGGGTAAAGCAAAGGAGATCTGGGAGGCATTGCAACATAGAATATATCAGTAGGGGGACAAGTCAAGTAAAATGCTGCATAGACTCTGCCAAGTAGATAGATCCCCCGCTGCAGTCCCTACCCTACGGGACACTGAGGGTAGCCTTTGCTCATCCCCGGGGAGGGTAGCTCAAGAATTAGCACGGCACTTCACCTCACTATACGAATGTCGCGAGCAGCTCTCAGAAGCCCAAATAGCCGAATTCCTTAGAGATATCCCACCCCGCAGACTCACCGACCGCGCACGGGAGCAACTAGAAGCCCCCATCACACTGAATGAGTTGAGCGGGGCCCTACATGCCATGCGCCCGGGTTTGGCCCCCGGACCCAACTGATTCCCCATAGAATTCCTGCAACCGCACATGCACACGCTGGGCCCACACCTGTTAGCGGCAATACAGGATGCCCAGGAACAGAAAATATTATCCCGGGAGTGGCGCCACGCGGAGATTGTTTTATTCCATAAACCGGGTCGCCCTCCGGAAGAGCCCTCCTCATACTGCCCTATTTCCCTCATTAACTTCGAACCAAAACTCCTGGGGAAGGTCCTGGCAGATCGCCTGCTGACCTGTGTGACGGACTTAATCCACCCAGATCAATCTGGCTTTATGCCATTCCGAGCCACCCGTCACAACATCCGCAGGGTGCATAATGCCATGGCATTGGCCCCGGAACTAGGACGCCCGGCGGCTATACTATTGGCCGACATAGACAAAGCATTTGATTCTCTTAGTTGGGTCTATCTTTTCTAATTACTCGTAGCGGTTAATTTTGGCCCTCGGATTATAACATATGTCCGTTTGCTGTATACTGATTTGACAGCCTCAGTCCGTATAACAGGTCATCGGTCAAACCCCTTCCCTATATGCAGGGGTACGAGGCAAGGGTGCCCCCTGTCCCCGCTATTATTTGCTTTGGCTGTGGAGCCCCTGGCTGCGTGGGTTCGGAGTGACCCGGTGTTCCGCGGATTCGAGTGGTCTCAGGCAGGATCGGATCGCATTGTGCTGTATGAGGATGATGTCCTCTTCTTTTAAACAGACCCGTGGTTCTCAGGCCCACGTCTCTTACAAATCCTCATAGTGTTCGGGGAAAGTACAGGCCTTCACACTAACCCTGCTAAATCCGTGCTTTTCCCAGTATGTGGCAACCCGGGGCGGGGCACCTGGGCGACGCAGCTATCACACGCGACTGGGGGTTTTAAATATTTAGGCATCTTCATGTCGCCCTGTCCAAAGATTTCCTGGGCACATATTATTAACCCGCTACTTACAAGTCTAAACAACGAAACAGCAATTTGGTCCTCCCTCCCATTATCGTTATACTTGTGGACCGCCATCTTTAAGATGGTGTCTCTGCCAAGAATTCTCTACCGATTACAAAACTTCCCTTACAACATACCGAGGTCCTGGTTTGCGCAAGTCAATGCCATACACAATAAATTCCTATGGAACGGAGGGGCGATCCGGGTGGCACTACATACATGAGCACAATCCATGTATTGTGGGGGAATCGCAGCAGCGGATGTATATGCATACTACGTCGCATCTCACCTACTAATTATAAATGAATGGTGGTACAACTCCCCAACCGACCCTGCTTTTGCGCTAGAGCATGCGGTAATGGAGGGGGCTCCCCTTCTTCAGTTTCTATATAGCTCTAGGAATCTCAAAGTACTACCCCCTGCGAGTAGAACTGTGATTCAGCTCTGGCGGTATAAGGTGAGGCAGATGGGGTGGCGCGGAACCTTGACCCAGACAACCCCTCTGTGGCAAGGCACATACTTACGCCCCGTGACGGCCTTGCAGGGATTTCGCCAATGGGACCTGGTGGGAATATCTACGTTGGGAGATGTGATGCAGGGCCCTACATTGAAATCCTTTCGACAGTTGCAAGAGGAATTTCACTTACATAAGACACAATTCTATAAATATCTTCAACTACGTCATGCACTGGGCCCTCAGATTCGTGCCCTAGAAACCCTACCAGAATTCCATCCACTTGAGGGCAGCCTACTGATGGGAGACCTTGGGCTCCATAAAATCAGGCAAATATACCAAACACTGACGACACACACACGACCAACACTTTATAAAACTAGGAGAGCATGGCAAGACAATATCCCTGATTTGACAGATGATGATTGGGCCGAAGCCATAGCCAGCCCTCGGGGTGCCGCGGTGTCTACGCGCTACCGCCTCATTCAATTCAAGTATATACACCAAGCATATTACACCCGATCCCGACTTTGGAAAATGGGGGTAATTCAGTCCCCTACTTGTTTGAGATGTGAGAGGGAAGAGGGTACGTTTTTACATCCGTCTGGAGCTGTTCTGTGTTGCAGCCGTTCTGGAGGAGGGTGGCTTCTTGCCTTAGTGATATACTTTCATGGGAGCTCCCGCTGGATCCGAGACTGTTCCTTTTACACAGCACTGACGAGATAGGGGGTAACAAATATAAACAACATTTACTCTTTTTGGCTCTTACCATTGCCAAACGCGACATAGCCCAGCTGTGGAAGGGGGTCTTCCCTCTGACTATGGGTAAATGGAAGGCTGAACTAGACAGGTGTATGGGTGCAGAAATTTCTGGACCGGGGATGCCCCCAGAAACATAGAAAAATATGGACCCGTTGGGCGACATACCGAGGGATAGACCTCCCCCCCTCCCATCTTTAGACCCCTGATAGAACTCACCACTCATACCAGTGTTTATTAAATGTTTCATTCCACGTCATGTAAATGTCTGCCTTTGCACATATGTAACTTTTACGCAACCACTGGGATCTAGGATTGTCTGCACCGTGTTTATATCGTTTGACCTGCAGTTCTTGCAGGAGTTACAATTGTTGAAATTTTATGGTACTCCTGACTCATTTTGCTTCTTACAGGTACTTGTAGGGCTGTGGCCCATATTGCATCAGGAAAACCAAATAAAATTTGTTATAAAAAAAAAAAATTATGTATTATAAAATATACATTTATTTTTAAATCTTTAAAATTTTGGTTTTAAAAAACTCACCACCCTTATCCCCTATAATCCCAACATCCCACTCCTAAAACATAATTTGAAATTTCTTTAATATTAATTAAAACATTTTTTTAAAATTTAAAACTTTTTAAAAACCGTCCCCACCCTTATCCCCTATAACCCCAACAACCCACTCCTAAAAAACATTTTTAAATTTCTTTAATATTACTTTAAAAATATATATATTTTTTTTTTTAAGACACTCCTCCCTTATTCCCTATAAACCCAACATCCCGCTCCAAATTATTTTTTCTATAAAACATATACAATTTGTTAAAAAATTATTAATACACTTACAAATATATAGTATAATAAAAATTTCACAAGTTACAAAATCAATATTTTTTATTAACGATATTTTAGAAATCGATATTCTTAACAATGATATTTTGTACAACACACTAAATCGATATTCTTGACATCGATATCATACACAACGATATTTTTGACTTTCCACATTTTAAACTCGATATTATAGAACGACGATAATAAAAACTCAATATTATGTCTACTTACCAGCCCAAGCTAAAGTGGTGAGAGGATTTTGACTACACTGGCCATCTGCTTGCCACGGCCTGAGACGTACCTTGCCTAGGAAACATTCCCTGGCACAAGACGACGCTAGCGAAGGGGAGATCTAAGGCCTGCCTCACAGCTGGAGGGGTGCTCCTCCTGTCGACTACCTTCCCTCCGTTGGCCTCGACGCCATCCCGCTATCTGGTCACCAGCCACGAAAATATGGCTATGGCCAAAGCAAAAAAAGAGTGCTCTGTGTGAGATTTACTCCTGAAAACCACTGTGGAACCCCAGGGTGACAAGGCGCCCTCAGGAGATCTGCGACCAGCAGGCGTTGGTGAGGGAACAGACGGCGGGTGACCCACAAATTTTTGGAGAACATGTTTGCCTCTCTTCGAGAAGAAATACGAGCTGTAAAGATGGACCTGCAGGCCAACCTGAGAGAGGTGCGTCGAGATGTTGACGCTGTCGGCGAGAGAGTGGCGGCCTTAGAAAGGCACAGTAAATAGAGACGAAGAAATCGCTGCGCTCCAACAGGAGGTCATTAGATTACAGGACCAGCACATTGATCTTCAGGCTCATGCTGAAGACCTAGAAAATAGGTCGAGGCGGAATAATATCCGCATCCGGGCGGTCCCCACGGGCGCAGAAGGATCAGAGCTGGAGGGATATGTACAAGCCCGGTTTAGCGCTATCATGGGCACCATGGTAAAGTGGATCGGTGCCACCGAGTGGGTCCTCCCCGTCAGCCCAACCGCCCTCCTGAGGATATTTTGGTGTGCATGCATGATTTTAAAGTAAAAGAAGCCATACTCAAAGCGGCCGATCTACGCAGCCAATGCACTTTAGGGATCATGCTCCACAGCTCTTCCAGGACCTTGCAGCAAGCACCCTGCAGAAGAGAAAGGACTTTTGACCTGTAACTACCTGCATGCATCTGGAATTGCCTACATGTGGGGCCACCCCTTTCGTCTCATATTCCGACACAAAGGCAAAACTCATCAGCTCCGATCCTTGGAAGAAACACGCAAGATACTCAACTTGGACCTCAGCGACCATGGAACACAGAGTTCTTCTACGGAGGACAGAGCTCCAACCGGACGCTGGCGAGGCCCGAAAGCCGGATCCAGGCTTGTGCATCTTCGCCTCGACCTGGATACAATGGTTAAAGGAAGGGCGGAGGTGCTTCACTCCCTCTCCAGCACAGGAGAAGAAGACGCGGACCCCCCCAGCTGAGGTATTGCCAAGAAGGTGGGGCTGTTTGGGAGATAGGCCCCGGCGAGGTTGAGGAGTGGCAGACTGCTGTGTTGATAAATGTCTCTTGGCGTCCTGGCTGCCCCCCATATACTGGCCTTCATTTTGTGATGGACTTTGTCTATTTTCTACTTGTTAACAATTTTTTCCGTTTTGTAATAATATTGGGGTTTATGTTGGGTTGTTTGAGGACCCCCTCCGGTGAGCCAACTTGTCTATACCCACAATTCACGCACCTCTCTAGCAGAAGGTATACCCTATCACACACTTCTTGCATCGCATCCCGGATCCGAATGACACAAGCTCGGTCCATTAAGACATGCTCCTGCCCATATGATTATAGAGACTAAGATAATTAGCCTCAATGTCCGAGGCCTCAATAATTCTACTAAATGAGGGGCGGTGCTCTCTCTGCTGGAGCACTCATTGGGTGATATATGCATGCTTCAAGAGACACACTTACTTTCAACAGACACACATAGAATGCACACTAAGAGGTTTCCACAACAAAACTGGTCGCCAAAGAAGGGGGTGTGGCTATTCTATTTTCGAAGTGCTTCTCTGGTACTGTCCTCGACCCCATAGCAGAAATTAAGGGTCGATTATTGGCCCTTCAGGTACAGTTGGGCACGTTTCACTGCACGGTGGCCGCCATTTACAACCCTAATGAGCAGAAAGAGCCTAAATGTGGTGATGGACGCGGAGCGGGACAGTTCAGGTCTACGAGCGGGCAGCACAGGGGCTCTGTCAGTGGGGGGTCGTGAATGGTTGGAAGAATGCGCTCACTTTCGGATCATGCGCATATCCCATTTGGCGCCTCCGGGAAACAATGTTGCTTTCCCCAGCAACGACTGCTGCGCTTAAAATCACTATACAGGATTACCTAAAACTAAATGACACTGTGTCCATTTGCACTGTCCTCGATCTGGGAGGCTTTAAAACTGGTAGCCCTTGGGGCGCTTATAGCTAAAGCAGTTCATGAAAATAAGATGAGGAAGGCCAAGAGGGGGGAGGTAGAGACAAGGATGAGAGAATTAGAATCTATCCCTAAACGCACCGGGGCTCCCCGGGTCTGGAGGCAACTTGAAAAAGAACGGCTACAACTTAAACGCCTGGACTTAAATAGGGCCAAACACGCAATAGTGCGCCTGAAGCATAAATATTATGTAGGCACCAATAAAAGAGGCTGCATTTTGGCACACCGCCTTCGCAGTAAGCAACTAGCACAGGCTGTTAAATCGGTCCGGGGAGACTCCGGTGCGGAAGCAACAGAAGTTAATAGCATAGTAGACACTTTCCAGGCCTATTACTCTGAGTTGTATACCTGTGACCCCTCGTACTGTTCGGACCCGCAGGCCTACTTAGAAGCCGCCGCGATCACCCGCCTCCCCCCTACGGAAGCTGCAGCTTTGAATGAGCCTATTCGCATTGAAGAAGTCATTTTGGCGATCGCTCGTCTGAAACTCTTGAAGGCGCCCAGCCCGGATGGGTTCAGTGCTGCTTTTTATAAGACATTTTGCCCGTAACTGGCCCCTATCCTCACACGCTTGTTCAACTCCTTTGCTGAAACGGGCATGCTCACAGAATCGATGCTTCAAGCCTCGATCTCAGTCATCCAGTAGCCTGGGAAGGATCCTAAGCTATGTAGCTCATACCGTCCGATTTCACAGTTGAACATTGATGCAAAACTGTTTGCTAGCATTCTAGCCCAGTGCATCAATCCCCTGATGCCTAGTCTCATTGACCCGGATCAAGCCGGTTTCATCCCCGGGAGTCAGTGTGGAGACAACACTAAACGCCTCTGCCACTTGAATGACAAAGTACAGCGTTCCTGCGAGGAAACCTTGCTATGGGCAGTGGACGCGGAAAAAGCGTTTGATAGGGTCCACTGGCCCTACCTATTCGATACCCTTGAACGATTCGGTTTGGGCGCGCGTTTTAGAAATTGGATTGCGAGTATCTATAGCGCTCCCAGCACTGCGGTCCGAGTGAATGGAGTCAGATCTAGCGGTTTTCTGATTGGTCGGGGCACGAGGCAAGGCTGTCCTCTTTCACCACTCCTCTTTGCCCTTTATATGGAGTCCTTTGCGCAAAAACTACGCGATAACCCCAATGCTAAGGGCAACCCCTTTGGGGCATATCAACATTTGGTCAGCCTCTATGCGGATGATTTCATCTTTTCAATCACCCACTCTGTGACCTCCCTCCCGGCAATTGTAGCGGAACTCCATGAGTTTGGAGCGACTTCGGGTTTCCGGATAAATATGAAAAAGTCACAAATTTTAAACGTCACCTCTTCTTCGCTCACAGAAGGCACCTTACGCTCTCAGTTCGAATTCGCCTGGGTTAAGGAGGACCTCCCATATCTAGGGCTGGCTCTCAGTAGAAGCCTATCGAAGTCCTCAGAAGCCAATTATTCCAAGCTCCTCGCTCTCATTCGCAAGGATTTGACTTATTGGCAATGGCTCCCTCTGTCATGGTTTGGCAGACTTGCGGCGGTAAAAATGAACATCCTTCCCAGAGCCTTGTACATTTTCCAGATGCTACCGCTGCTCCCATCCCCAGGCTTGCTTAATAAGCTCCAAAGGGAGGTGGAGCTTTCATTTGGGGGAACGTGAAACCTAGGCTGCAAAAACCCAATGTGTAACGCTACTACCAGGCCGCGCAACTGCAGTTATGGTCGAGTGGAACCACCCTCTCACAGAGAAACATTGGGTCTTCATGGACCAAACGGTAGCAGGAACCCACATTTGGAGGGAGACGTGACTTCCTCGGTCCTCTAGAGCATGGGATCTCTTTTCCTCCCCGGTAACTCGCCCGACATTCCAAGTTTGGGATAAGGTGGCAATCTCCGGGGGTCTCACTAGGTTCTCCTCTCCTATGAACCCCATATTCTCAAACCCAGACTTTCCCCCGGGCATGGCTATGGGCGTCGATAAAGGGTGGGTGAAGGGTGGGTGTAAACGCTGGGGATGCCTCTTTGATCACAATATCATTCAACCAAATTAAGGACGACTGTGGCCTGTTAGATTCGGATTGATTTACCCATGCGCAAATGTTACATTCTGTGCTTAGTGCGAGCATGCGTCCTAAGGCAGGTAGACCAATGTTCGCATTTGAAAAATGGCTGTTCCTTAAGACAGACAATAAAAAAATCATTTCAGAGATCTACTCACACTTGTCCAAGTCGCTGGCCAAAGGCAGATCCCCAGGACAGAAACGGTGGGAGGAGAAGCTGGGCCGAACACTGTCAGATAAAGAATGGAACAACATTTTTTATAGGACACACCACACTGCACATACCTCAGGACATACGGAGACTGCTTATAAAATCATTTCCTATTGATATATATATGAAATATATCATTTCCTATTGATATTACACCCCCTCCCGGATACAGAAATGGAATTCTCAGTGTGACGGTATGTGCTGGCGGGGCTGTGGAAACCCTGGCACATTACTTCCCCTCCTGTGGCATTGCCCGAAACTCTCCAGGTACTGGGAGCAGGTCCTGGATGATATTGATTGGGCCTTTGACACTTCCATCTCCAGATTCCCGGCATATACACTTTTAGGACTACCAAACGCTTTGACATTCCCGCTCTGCTCCATTAAAGGCAGACAGATGGCTCTAGCACTCAATGCTGCGCATCAAGTTTTACTGTCCAACTGGAACACTGATAGAATCCCGGATCACCACCAATGGCTTCAACAGCGTTGAACCCTGCTTGGGTTGGAGCGCCTGTCGATGGCAACTCTGGCAGGCAAGTCAGACTACACTAAGATCTGGGCCCCTTTCATCTCCATCCTTTCCTGTGAGTTTCGGGAATTGCCCTGCCCGAAATACTTACGCATCTCGAGGTTGATCCCAGAAGACCAGGTGGTGGAGGAAGCTTCAAGCAGTACCTAATTAGCACTTGTTTTATGTATTCTTCTTTGATTGCAATAATTACCGGTTCTGTGGCTCACTCAGACGGGGCTGGGGGTGGGATTTGGGGGTCTATGGTTTCCTTTTCTTGTTTTCATTTGAAGGCTTTCACCCTCTTTTGCTTAAGGGGTTTTTGGGGATTGAAACTGATAACTTGGCTGTCTTAGCAGCTTCACACCTGAGTGGGCACCTACATGCTGTGCATCTGCATTATTACTCAGTGTGCCTGCTACTTGACATGTGTTGTATATCAAACCAGCCTTTTGCACCTCTTAAGAGACGCGGCCGGCCAATGTTGGGTTGTAGGCGACATGCTGTGTACCCCTTATTCTTTATTAGGCACTGACTGAAGGTTTTGTACACTGATCTTAATGTAATTGTCAACGCGGCCGGCCCATTAGGGTTGTAGGCGGCATGCTATGTACTGACTTTGTTATGCACTTCCCCAATAAAAAAGAGATTTAATCCTAAAAAGAGATACTGGAGTCATGTTATTGATACCTTGTTAAACAAAAGCACGGAAGGAGGGGTGACATGTAGATTCATGAGTTTTAAAGACAATATGTATCGAGAAGAATTCTTAAACCGTATGCAACCACCATTAGCGAAATCCCTGTATTTGAAATTTAGGTATAGCATTCTACCGGTTAACAGCTTCTGTAGCAAATGGAAGGGTGCTAATACCTCCCCCTTCTGTGCTGCATGAATAACTGAATCTGAAACCGAAGCACATTTTTTATTCTTCTGCCCCAAGTATACACAGATTAGAAGAAACTAGTTAATCCCTTTATGTCGAATTTTAGCCGCAAACCGATTGGTTGAGATCATTAGGATCTTAAAGAGCGATTGCACAGAATTTTTAGTTTTTGCGGTGTCTAGATGTCTGTTACTGGCCTGGAGACTGAGAAAAAGTATATTGAAACTGTTGTGCAATAAGTGAACCAACTAGAAGTTCAACATGTGTTCTCTCTTTTATCTTGATCCATTGCTCGGTATACTAACATTAACGTATTTGTCCTGGGATTTTTATGAGATCTTAATTATTTTTAGAATGAAACTAGTTTTTTTAATATAAACGTGTATGTAGTAATTGAAGTATTGAATAATGCATAGATCACTGTGAGTATACTAGCGATATGAGAACGTGTGTGACATCAGAATGTATACAGCCCGTCATAAGCAATGCTCTTGATGCCAGATGTGATTTTTACATTGATCCCAAGTGGACGTTGTGGGTTTCACTATTTCATTAACACTTCATGCTTGGTCCAGTTTCTAATGACTTTGTTCTTATTCCTGCAATGTATTCTTCATTTAGTAACTCAAACGTAAGAATTCTGCACTTAGCACTTTACCTACTGTTACAGCATGTAGCAGATATCTTCCCTACAATGCAGCTACGATATGAAGTATGGTTAACCCCAACACTTAGTGAAATAGAAATAGACAATCGATTATTGTAACTGAATTGTATATAATGTACTTAAGTGCTGGAATTTTATCAGCTAATTCCTTGAATGGTAATTGGATCTTTTTAGATTGTTTTTATGTTGACGTGCTTTTATGATTTCTACAAAATCGAATAAAGAGACTACACTACTACTACTACTACTAACTACTACTAACTACTACTACTACTACTACTACTACTACTACTACTACTACTACTACTACTACTACTACTACTACGTTATTCTGCCCATTTGGGACAGAGGAAGATCCCTCCAGAGCCTGACTCATGCATGTAGCCCATCCACCTCCCTCCCGATATTAAGATCCAAGAACATCTGTTCGATGTGTGTCAGTCTGATCCCCAAGTAGCGGACACCATCCGACTCCCAGGGGACTCCTACTTGCGGTAGTGTTTCGATCGGCAACTCAGCCAAACCCCCCAGCGGAAACAGTTTGGACTTTGTCAGGTTAACGCAGAGCCCTGACATTTCCCAGAATTCTTGCATCAAGTTCAGAAGTATCGGAACAGAATATACCGGCTACCTCAAATATGTTGTGCATCGTCAGCGTAAAAGGAGACCACATGTGTAGTCTCTCCTTCTGTGATCCCCCAGCGGGCCCATTGTCCTGCACAATCTCTCCACCATTGGTTTCATCGTGAGCGCAATCAGGAGTAGTAAGAGAGGGCACCCCTGTCTGGTCCCTCTATATAAAGGGAAGGCCTCCAAAACCTCGCCTCCCTATTGCACCCTAGTGCAAGGGTCAGTATAAAGTAGCTGAATCCATTGTATATACTTAGGGCCCATACCTGCCTCCTTCAGCACTTGCCAGAGGTAGTTCCAGTCTAGGGAGTCAAACGCTTGCTCGATACCCATTAGTGCCAGGACATAGGCATTGTCATGCAGATGTGGAGCATGATATACGTGTGAAAGACTCTGAAGATTGTGTAGGGTACTTTTCTTCAGGAGATATCCCAACTGATCGGTGTGTATTAAGGCTGCAAGACAGGGGAGCAAGTGCACTACAAGTATGCTGCTGAGGAGGGAAATCATCCGATATGCAGAGGCCAGGTTGGATCCTTGCCTGGTTTTTGCACCATCACAATTAGTGCTTCGCGCATTGTGGAAGGAAGTCTACCCTTTTGGAGAGCCTCCTCATAGATCTCCACTAGTGAATCAACCCCCGTATCCATGTTTCTGTGAGAAAACTCAGCAGGCAGACCATTGCTTCCCGCAGTTTTTGCAGTTCTGAGCCCTCGAATCACCACAAGTATCTCCTCACGAGTAATAGGTCTTCCAAGTCATGGCTCGGAAGTGGTACTTCTCTACACTCCCAGTCAAACTCACCCCCGACATAGCGTAGGTCCTACTTAAATGGTCTCGGAACACCCCATTAATAGCCCTCTGCGTACAGACCAGAGTCCCCGTATCATCGTACATTGTCAGGACTGTGGTCTGAGGGTTCTCCTGTCTTACCAGTTGGGCTAGCATCACCCCAGTTTTGTCACTCTCTGCATGTAGCCTGTGGCGATACACAGTGTTTGTATATTTCTCAAGCCTACGCTAGTCATCCAGTAATGCTTTGCGGCTCTCACACCAGTCCGCTATTTTGTCCGGGTGCAAATGAAGCACTGACTCTATATCACCTCCGTGTGCGTTTGTATATCCTGTTCCAATTGTTGCTTAACCCTATAAGTTGTTTTGAGGCATACTCCCCGTAGGACCACTTTCACCGCCTCCCAGTCTATTGCCCTACTGCCCACAATGCCCCAGTTCCCAGCGAAGTAGTATGTTAGTGTCTCACTGACCGTCACCTCAAATGGAGGATCCGTCAGCGCGTCCACCCGTAGTCACCACAGTGGTATCGCTGGTCATCTACACTCCCTCCCAAAACTCATCAGGACCGGGGAATGGTCTGACAAATAGCGGGGTAAGTAAGAAATCTCTAACACCTCTTGTGCTATACCACTGGAAACCAAACAGTAGTCCAATCGGCTGTGGGACCCTGCTGATGGAGTGTAACAGGAGAATACGTTCTCTGTCAGATGTCAGTCCCTCTATACGTCAAGGAGATGTAACCCACACATCATGTCATGTCTATTGCACCATCTAGGATGCAGTTACAATCGCCTGCCATAATAATGTCTGCATGCCTGCATCAAGGTACAATGGCGCAGCTGCTGTAACTCCAGCATAAAATTCCAGGCAGTCAGTATTTGGAGTGTAAACATTCACCAGACACACCTCCCGTCCATCTAGGGCTCCATACAATATCACATATTTCCCCTCTGGGTCTACAACATTTCATATTTGGCGGAATGAGACCCAAGGGCCACCCATATCAGCGCATCCAAGGCATACCCAGAGCATGAGGTGGCGAACAAATGTCCCATCCGCCGCTTCCAGAGATTAGTAAGGCAACCCCCCAAACATTTGCTTCTTGTAAAAATAAAAAAATAGGCACTTTGTAACATTTCAGATAGGCATGCACTCCTCTACACTTCTCAAACTGGGCAATACCCCTGACATTACAGGTCAAAGGCTTAGTTACTTGGCACGCCATTTGCAGTTATCGGCAAACTCACCCACCACTCCAGCCGACAGGCCTTCTCTACAGCGCATTCCACATCACAGTATTCCGAGAGTCGCAACCAGGACCACAGTGTAGAAGAGCAGCATGTAATCCCCCAACCTTTCAGACCTTTAAAAGCAGAACACCTCCCCTACTCCACCCTCCCCATGGGAAGCTTGACCAAAATCTCTCGTCCAACAACTGGCCAGTCAGTAGCTAACTTTCGCCGCCCCATTCCCACAACCTTATATCAGAATGAGAACAGTTCAGATCTAATAGAAACTTTGTGCTACACTAGAGGCCAGGTCTGAGAAGAAGGTGTAAGTCAGAAGCACTTAAGCACCCTCTCCATGTCTGCTTGCCTCTCTCTCAGTTCTCTCACACCAAAATGTTTTCGATACAGTAGAGTTAATCTTGATATGTCTTAACACACCAATCCCTCCCCCTCACACCCAACGACGAGTCAGGCAAGAGCACCCACCACTGACCTGTGTATAGTTTAGGCAGCATCGGTCACCATCTCCTACTCAGCCAAGAAGGCTTAGCAGTCTCTCCGATAGGCACACTCCCCACGGGCTATGCCAATACTCACAGTCAGGCGGACATAGCACAGGGATCACTCCAGGCCTGTGCTATCACTGGCTGTGCCGGGGTCACTTTGATGTTTCTGGAACGAGTCGCTAGAATCCAGCACTACATCAGTGGCTTGAAGGTTACCATCTGGACAAACCACAATTTTCTCCGCTTGTTTATTATTGTCCAGGCTCCTCCATTGCCCTTTCTGTCTATGAAGGTGGACAATTTGTCTTTGTGGGCTCGGCAGAGTTGAACCCTGCTGTCCTGTGTCTTGGCTAGTGTTCCATGCCAAAGTGTCCAACCACTCGCTGGCCTCTCCCAAACTAAAAAAGAACAATACCTTTCCCTCATGCCAGACACACAGTTTCACAGGAAAATCAGACTGTATTTCATGTTTAAATCTCTTATGCTTTTCTTGATGGATACAAAAGTCTTCAGTTGTTCCTGCACTTTTTATATGTAGTCAGAAAATATTGAGTTGGGTTTCCCTTCAAACACAGCGGCGGGCCCTGTATCCAAACACGCTGAAGAATGGTGTCTCGGTCACGAAAGTTGAACAGCTGGGCAATTATGGCTCTTGGTAGGGCCCCAGGATTTGGCAGGGGGCCAGTGCCCCGTGGGCTCTTTCAATCCTGAAAAACTTGGATAGTCTCTCAGGGAGAAGGGCGGTAGGAATCCATTCATCCAAGAACAGTACCCTTGATTGCCCCTACGCCCTCGCCGGGAACCCCACACATCTTAGATTGATTCTCTGAGAGCGCCCTTCTATTTGTTTGTCCAGTTGGGCCGTCAACTTCTGGAGGTTAGGAACAGTGTTGTGTTGGACCTCCTGTTGTAGGGTGTCCACGTGTTGTTCTGTGGCGGTCACAAGGTTCGCCACCTTCTGTAAGTCAGCCAAAAGTAAATTGACTTCAATTGTGAGTCAATTTTAGTGACCATCTCGTCCGGTAAGCTTTGTTTCGCTAACAGCAGATCCACAAGAGATGTGGCCGAGCTCACGCGCCTCTCAGGCCCCTTCATATCGGATGGATGGTGTGAGTATAGTTTACAATTTTGTTCAATTGCACAGGCTTTGACACTCTATCTTACACCATGTTGTCGGTGGCCCCAGTGTAGGCAGGGGAGCCAGAGACCAGCTTTGCCAGCATTCACACTGAGGGATCACCCCGCACATCAAAAAGATGTCAAAGCACTATCCAGGGCTCAATGAAACCCTCCACAACACAAAATTAGGGGACAGTCTGCTGGGGCCAGCTACACTTCCACCTCCTGGACCAATACCACAGTCTTGCAATCAATATACTTTGTTTTGAGTCTATGCCCCTCAGTAGAAAGGCACTGTATTCCCTACAGGGCAGCTCACAACTCCTATACCTTTATTAAGGCAGCATCAGCAGCTGGAAACCAGGGGGACTCCCAGTCAACCCTATAACGACAGGGAGGGGTTCTCCAGAGCCGCCCAAGTGCCGTTCCTGCCTCTCAGAATGATTCATCACCTGGCACACAGCACTCCCTGACTTCTCTGTCCTCGGGGCAGAGCAAGGTAATCTCCTCCATTCAGTGGCATCGCCACTTGGGAACACCGGCTCCCGGCCCAGCCCCCATCAATAGGGGCCTCTCTGGAGAAAACGTCGCTGCAGACAAGTGTGCTCTCAGCGCTAGCCTAAAGCAGACAAACTCCAGGCAAGTATGCTCCAGATCAGCTGTCATCCGATTGCTGCACACTGTACAGTGCCTGAGCTTTTCAGGGGACTGTCAAATCTTGACAGGGAATCACCTCTGGAGCCCCCAGAGACACCGTTTTTTGGCCAAGTCTGAGCCAGCGCAAGGTGGTCCACTGCCGCCCCCATGGGTCTCACACAGCTGTCACTAGTGGGTCATCTTGTCCCCCGACACCTTCGGCCAGCCCCTGCCTTCTCAAGCACTCACCAGCCTGGAAACAGTCTCCATCACATGCAGCGTTGAGTACGCCTGAGGCGCGCGGCCCCTCCTTCACAGCCAGGGGCCACGCAGACCTCAGTCCCAGGATCACGAGGCCTTCAGATTAGTGCAGGATTGTGAATTTGCCAGCAGGAGCTCTGCAGGTAGCATCTAGTCAGCCATCTTGCTTGGCCACGCCCCACAGTTGGAATGAACTTGTTGAAAAAACGTAAATTTATGATCTTCTGGTATTTGCCAGAGGCAATCTTGTTGAGGAAGGAGGATTTGGGGGGCAGACGACCGAAGGGAGGTCTCCCCCCCCTGGTCGGTTTGAAGGAACTCTCCAACCCCAGCTCCAACACCAACGACATCCAGCCGTCGCGAGGCCTGTGCGACTCACTGGCCACCTTCTTCCACCGCAAAATCGCCGACATCCACGACAGCTTCAACACCACGACCGCCCCGGCAACCACCGAGACCACTGCCCCCACAACCACCAACCGCCTGCTCTCCTGGACCAACATCAACGACGAGGACACCAGCGAGATCATGAACACCATCCACTCCGGTTCACCGCTAGACCCTTGCCCTCACCACATCTTCAACAAAGCCAGTACAGCCATCGCGCCCCATCTCCGGAAAATAATCAACATCTCCTTCGAGACAGCAACCTTCCCGGAAAGCTGGAAGCACGCCGAGATCACCGCCTTACTCAAGAAACCCAAGGCAGACCCCAAGGACCTCAAGAACTTCCGACCCATCTCTCTGCTCCCGTTCCCGCGAAGGTCACCGAGAAAATCGTCAACAAACAACTGACCCGCTACCTCGAGGAGAACAACATCCTGGACCCTTCCCAGTCCGGCTTCCGCAGCAACCACAGCACCGAAACCGCCCTCATCGCCGCCACCGATGACATCAGGACCCTGCTAGACAACGGAGAAACAGCAGCCCTCATCCTCCTGGACCTATCAGCCGCCTTCGACACGGTCTGCCACCACACACTACGAACACGCCTTCACGACGCCGGGATCCAAGAGAAGGCCCTGGACTGGACCACATCCTTCCTTTCCGGCAGAACACAAAGCGTCCGCCTCGCCCCTTCCGATCCAAGGCCACCAAGATCATCTGCGGCGTACCCCAAGGCTCCTCCCTCAGCCCAACGCTGTTCAACATCTACATGGCACCCCTCGCCCACGTCGCCCGACAGCACAACCTCAACATCATCTCCTACGCCGACGACACCCAGCTGATCCTCTCCCTCACCAAAGACCCTCACACCGCCAAAGCCCACCTCCACGAAGGAATGAAGGCCGTCGCCGAATGGATGAGGACCAGCCGCCTGAAGCTGAACTCGGACAAGACGGAGGTCCTCATCCTTGGTTCCAACCCTTCAGCCTGGGACGACTCCTGGTGGCCAACATCACTGGGAACAGCCCCGCCACCCACCGACCACGTACGCAACCTAGGGGTCATCCTCGACCCCACCCTCTCCATGACTAAGCAGGTCAACGCCGTTTCCTCATCCTGCTTCAACATCCTCCGAATGCTCCGCAGGATCTTCAAGTGGATCCCCACCGAAACAAGAAAAACAGTCACCCAGGTCCTCGTCACCAGCAGGCTGGACTACGGAAACGCCCTCTACGCAGGAACGACGGCTAAGCTCCTGAGACGGCTGCAACGCATCCAGAACGCCTCTGCACGTCTTATCCTCGACATCCCCCGACGCAGCCACATCACACCCCACCTGAGAGACCTGCACTGGCTCCCTGTCAACAAGAGGATAACCTTCAAGCTCCTCACCCACGCACACAAAGCACTCCACAACTCCGGACCAGCCTACCTCAACAGACGACTCAGCTTCTACACCCCCACCCGCCAGCTCCGCTCGACCAGCCTCGCCCTCGCCACAGTCCCCCGCATCCGGAAAACGACCGCCGGCAGCAGATCCTTCTCCCACCTCGCCGCCAAGACCTGGAACACCCTCCCCACCAACCTCCGACAGACCCAAGACCTACTGGCCTTCAGAAGGCTCCTCAAGACCTGGCTCTTCGATCAGTAGCAGCACCACCCCCCTCTTCCCCCAGCGCCTTGAGACCCTCGCGGTATGTAGTGCGCTTTATAAGTGACATGATTGATTGATATTTGTAGCCCAAGTATAAGGGCTTTGTGCGCTCTCTCCCAGCCACCATTTTAGGTTTGGTGACCTGGTGGCTAGGAGCGTTTGCAGTAGGTTAGGTTTTTTCTATTGTCAGCAAGTTAGTGGGTTTAATTGAGTTTAAAGGGCTCAGTTTAGCCGTTGTATAGCGAAACATTTTGTAGAGCATTTAATGAAGTGAAAGTAGCTGTAGGCATCATGGAAGATGTCAGGGTCCTCGAGGCGTTGCGGCTCCTGAGCGAGGCCGGGCGCATGGACCTCGTTATCCCTGGGGTCGCGGAGCTGGCGCGCCTGACGCGTCTGGCGTCGGCGGGTGTGGCCGCTGCTGTGGCGGCATGCACATATCCAAAGCAGCAGAAGATGGCAGCGGTAAGTGTGCGGTGCCGCTCCTAATCCAGGAGAGCGGCCCGAGTGCGGCCGTTATGCATGGGGTCTCGGGGAGGGCGGCGGGGGTGGGGCCAAGGCTAAGCGTCGCGGGGATGCTTCGCTGCACAGTATTGAGCGCGGCAGGAAGGCCGAGTCAGCCCCGGAGTCTGTGAGAGCCTACCCAGCTGCCGGGCTTGTTAAGAAAGCATGCCCTGCTCCCGCATGGAGGCAGAATGGGAGCGGGGGTGGGGCAGATCAGTAGGACCATTCAGGAGCCCGCTGCAGAGGCTCCCGGGCTATGGCCTGCTATAAGCAGTGCCGGTGAGCTGGGTGACGCGAGGGGCAGTTCCAGGGCAGGGTTTCAGGCTGGGGATCCTTGGGTAGCCACTGTGGAGGAGGAGGGGGAGGCCCCAATATTTGATATAGAGAAGGGGGAGGGAATTATGGATGGGAGTTTGCTGCAGGAGTGTAGAGGGGCTGTGCCAGCAGATTGCTCAGGCAGGGCCCCGAGGCCAGTAGCCTGGGAAGAGGAGGAGGGCCCGGTTAGGGGGGTGGGGACAGTGAAGAAGAGGAATTGCCTGGGGAGTTAGAGCCGGCTGGGGGGAGCCAGGCTTGGGAGGGGCTGGATATTTTTGCATCTTGGAATGACGAGGTGCGGGGTCTGGACAGAGTGGGCCAGTTAGATGCGTATTTGGCAAGGGGGGGTTCTGTGCGGAAGGACGCATTGTCCGTAGGACAGGTAAAGGGGGATGCGGGGGGCCCTGGTGTGGGTAGGTCTCAGGGGAAGGCACTACAAGGGGAGTAGGTCAGGGGCTCATACAGGGGTCCAGTGTCAGCGCTGGTCGGGGCTATGTTAGAGTGGAGTGGGGAGGAGGAAGGGGGAGGATGTCTCTGATGGGCCAGTTGAGGGTGGTGAGAGAGAGGGTTGGTCTGAGGTAGGCCATAGTCAGGGTGGGGGAAAAAGTGTAGGCCAGGTTTTTAGTTGGAAGGGAACCAGCACATCAGACCAGGCATTTTTGTTGCAGGGCAAGGAGCAGCGCAGCATGGCAGAACTCGGCAGGGCTGGGGCCAGCACGGAGGCACCGAGGTGAAGTGAGGGTGGATCCCAGAATGGGGCACCCGGTAACGGCAGGGGAGCCCGTCGCGGCCAGCAGACGCAGGCCCAGAATGACCTCGCTGGCCCCAACACCCAGTGGGTCCCAGTGGACTGCTGGGACATAGAGGAGTGATATAAAATGGGCGAAGGTGCCGGTGGAGTACAGGCGTGTACAGTCGGCTTCACCACAGGCAGGGAATAAAGGATCCGGTAGGGCCTTTAGGGTAGAGTTGATGCAGGAATGGCCCCAGATTGGGGGGCATGAGGAACTAGATTATGACGAGGAAAGCCTAGAGGAGGGCGAATTGCGGGAGGAGGAGGATCAGGAAGGGAAGGCAATCTAACGTGTCGAGTAGTATGTTACAGGCACAGGAGAAGCCGCAGAAGGCGTCGGGCCCCCTGCAAGGGCACGGAGGACATCCGAGATTAAAGGGCCACTGGCGAGGCGGACTGCAACTGTGCGGGCACCCTCTTTGGAGCCAGGTAAGGCAGAAAGAGTGTGGGAAAAACCCGTAATGGTGTCAGTGGAGATAGAGGGGGAAGAGGGTCGGGGGAGGAGGAGGGACGTCTGAGGAAGGGGAAGTACGTGGTGGACATTGGGGTGGGGACTAAAGAGGTAGAAGACGCAAAAGGGACTAAAATAGAGAGGAACTAATTCAGAGAAGGTACCTGAGGAGGGGGAAAAGAAAGGGGATAAAAAAGACGGCCCAGAAAGTAAGGAGTTGATGGTTAAGAAACTCCCTTATATGGGGGTGACAAAACCTCTGGGGGCCCATTTAATGCTGACAATGAAAGAGCGCATATGGAAAGGGGAATATGTAGAAATGCTTAAACTCCTTCATAGGGAGGTGAGGTCCAAGGAGGGATCAAAAGAAGAAGAATACGAGCTGGCCAAGCGGCCAAAAGTCCTGTTGACAATAGAAAACGGGACGGCAGCGTTTTTGATTTATGCAAACGTATATTGCAAAAGGTACCCGGAGCGCTGCGTAACGTTATTTAAGTACATGGACGTTATTAGAAAGGCACAGATAACGGGAGGGGGATGCGCATAGGCACAATATGATGAGGAGTTTAGAGCACGAATGGCTTGGGACCCAGAAGCAAAATGGGCGGAGCTAGACACTGATTTATGGCAACGCACGATGGGGGCGGCAAAAGGGGGCAAGACAATATTTATGGCCAGCAGTCTGCCTATCGTTTACCGGCCCTTTCAGGGGAGACCCACCCGGGGAGGGGTGGGGGGCCCAGGAAAGAATCAATCCGGAACAGGGGGGGGGGTATCCAGTTAACATGATCAGTTAAACATACAATCGTGAAAACAAAACAATAAATACAAAAATGTGCAAATAATGAGAAATTTTTAAGAATTACACCAGCAGCAATAGTTTACATTAAGCAATCTCAATGGCCCTACGCCTTGGCGCTAGTTCAGGGATTGCTGCCACAAGGGTCACATATTTCTCTGTGGGGTTAGTTTATGAAAGTGGAACCTCTTCAGAGACATCCAACATTTTTTTAGAGGGACCCTTTGCGGATTAAAAAGGAAAAGCCGACGCGTTTCCAATCCCGTTGTTGAGTCACGGGATTTTCATCAGGGCTGGGGCACGGTGTAACCTCAAGCTCAAGCTGCAAACAAGAACTTTAAGGCTTCTTATTGACGCTTCATTCTTGAGTTTAAGACGGTGTTTTTTAATGGCATACGTAATTTTAATGCGTTAATTTGCTTTTCATTTTTGAAAGCCTTCTAGTTCGTCATGTATTCAACTCACTTCGTTTAAAGTCGAGTCATTTCAGTGCAGGTATTGTTTTAATCACAGCCTCGCGCCACGGGAGTGGTGGTTTGTTTCATCAGAAGTTCAAAGAACGTTCGTCTTGTGAGTGCTTCAGCACTTTAATACAGTGGTTATTTACACGGCGCACGGGTCATCAACTAGTAACACATTATCTGGACGATTCTTCTTTGTTGGTTCTCCGGGCTCCGCAGAATGCCAGGCAGCGCTGGACAATTTCCATGAGGTGACGGAGAAACTTGGGGTGCCGCTGGAATCGGAAAAGACAATGGGCCCAAGTACGGCTCTGTCTTTTTTAGGTATTGAAATTGATTCCAGGGCAATGCGCGTGCGCTTGCCAGATGATAAGAAAATTAAAATGTTGGATTTGTTGAGGAACATGTTATCTAAAGACAAGGTTAAAATCAAGGACATACAAGTACTGTTGGGGCATCTCAATTTTGCGTGCAGAGTAGTGAGGGCAGGAAGGACTTTCTGTGAACGATTGGGACGCGCTTTGTCAGGGCAACATTTATCTCACCATCATGTGTGCCTTTCGGCCGGAGTGAAGGAAGATTTGAGGATATGGTCTTTTTTCCTACAGTCGTTCAATGGCGTTTCACTGGCAAGGGAGGAGGGCATGACTTGGGATGTGCAAATATTTTCTGATGCGGCAGGCAGCGAGGGCTTTGGCCTGTTTTGGTAAGGAAGGTGGTGCGCAGTGGCCACCACTTTCGAAAGATGGGGGCAGAAGCATAGCCTTCTTGGAATTTTTTCCCCCCATTGGTTGCAGTAACACTTTGGGGGGAAGAGTTAGCTCACAAAAAAAGTTCTCTTTAGAGTAGACAACATGGCAGTGGTCGAAATTGTAAATCGACAGTCAGCAAGGGATGAGCAGGTCTTGAAATTGCTAAGAGTATTCGTGTTGGGCTGTCTGAAATAGGATATTGCTTTCAGGGCGTTACACGTGCCTGGTGTGGACAATGACATAGCTGATGCTTTGTCTCGTTCACAGTGGGGGAGATTCCGTGGGCTGGCCAGGGATGCCGACAGGACGCCGACGCCAATGCCGCCCCATTTGTGATACGTAGGAAACGTAGGATGCTACAATTGGGGGTAGGTTCTTTGTCAGAGTCTACATGGGCAACAAACTGTTTGGCATGGAAGGAGTTTCTGAATTCAGGTGCCCAGAGGCGCGTCGAGGTCTGGCTGCGGTCGGAAGATGTCATCCAGTTTATATTGGATCTCATCGACAAGGGCTTGCGAGGGTCACAATCGCTGGGAAGCTGGCAGATATCGCCTTCATGGGAAAACTGCTATGGGGCTATCCTCCGGCAGCTGGGGAACTGGGAACGAGAATCCTCTAAGGATGGTCCAGAGAGAAAGCTGCGGGGCGGAATCTCAGGAAGCCGCTTTTCTGGTGGATGTTGGGTCAGGTAATTGAAATCTTGCCGGAGGTGTGCAGAGATGACCCAAAGACTTGCTTGTTTTCGACGCTGATGGTGTGGATGTTCTTCTGGGCTTTTAGAGTGTCAGAACTACTGGGTAACGAGAGGGGAGGGGGGTAGTGTGGCAGGACATCGTTCCTCAAGAGAAAGGTTTGCAGATATGGTTAGCTAGGTCCAAAACGGACTGGAGGGGTATAGGACGATGGGTCAGGTTGCAGGCGTCTGTCCCCCCTCCTACATGTCCATTACAATGGGCATATCGATGGTTCAGCTTAGAGGGTGGCACGGGGGGGCAGTATTCAGCCATGCGAACGGGAATAGAGTAACAGATTACCAGTTGCGGGCGGTGCTGCAGAAGGCTTTGCACCGCATTGGGGTTGATGGGACAGGTTTTGGGATGCACTCTTTTCGGATTGGGGCAGCAACAGAAGCGTGCAATAGGAGCCGGGCACAGGAGGATATCATGCATTTGGGTCGTTGGTCTTCTGATTGTTTTAAGCGCTATGTAAGAAGGGGAGAAGGTGAGGCGCGTGCGTCATGTTATGATGTTTGAGGCTCATGTAAATTTTTCTCGTTGCAGGTTCTGTGCCTGGCCCCCAGGGGGAGGAATTGACCATTTGGATAGTGGGGCACTCCTTTGTCAAATGGGCGCAAGTTCAAGCGCGCCAGAGTTACTTTAGAACCAACTTAGGTTTTAATGAGCATTTGTTTAAAGTTATGTGGAAGGGTAAAGGGGACATGCGCTGGAAGGAGTTGATTCCCTGTCTCAACAGGTAGTTGGTGGGCGGCAGGTGCCCAGATATTTTGCTATTACACCTTGGAGAGAACGATTTGTGCAAAGAGAAGGGCGTGGTGTTGATGAGAGCAATGAAGAAGGACTTGGCCCTGATTAAGGAGCAGTGGGCAGGTTGCTTTGTTATGTGGACAGAGTTTGTACCTCGCAAGGTATGGCGGGGAGCCGTCAACCCGGGCACTATTGACATGGCACGGCGGAAAGTAAATACGGAAATGTCACGTTTTTGTAGGAGCCTTGGTTTTGGGAGGATTAGTCACACAGAGCTACGTTTTGAGACAGTGGAATTTTTCAGGGATGATGGCGTGCCTCTGTCCAGGATAGGCATGGACTTATACCTTTCGGAGATTAGGGAGGTGTTGGCCAGGTCTTTGAACGTTCAGAAGCATTCCAAGATAGGACCCAGGGATTAGCTCAGGCGGGGGGGGGGGCAGAAAATGGGGTAGAGTCTTTCTTCCCATTTTCTGGGTGGCGGGGTTCTTGAAAGTTTGCCAGGGTTGGCAGAAGCTTTTTGGTTATCCTTGAAGTTGGGTTTATGGACAGGGAAAGGGTAGGCAGGTTAGGTTAAGTTCAGTTATAGAAGTTTGGTGATCTACTGTTGTAGAGAGGCAGGCATAGGATGTTGGTTAATTAAAGTGTATAATTTTACTGCAATGCATTGTATAGTGTTTATATGGTAATGGCTAGGTGGGGGCATGTTCAGGGGATCGTAGGGGCGGGGTCAGGGGTCAGGTATTCGGATGTATTAGCGAGGTTTTAAGTTTTGTAAGGCAGTTGCCAGGGATGTTCATTGTAATGTGCACCTGTTTCAATAAAGCGGCCTTTTTCACACTACAAAATGGTCTTGTCTGGTCTGCCCCCCCTCCCTCCCAATACCCATGAATAGCAACCATAACTTCTCACAAGAAAGGGGTTTTCAATTAAAGACCTTTTGTCCAATGGTGAAGAGATGATGTCCTGTAATGTCTTCTATTTATTGCTTCCGAAGGCCAAGGTGTTTGAACAAAGTGTGGGTCCTGAAATTCTGGTGAAACATCTATTGCATAACAGTGGATGACAATTTGCAGAACCCATCTGTCAGAGATCCATTCCTTCGAAGTCTGCTGAAATTGGAGAAGGCGACCTCCCACAAGATTGGAAGGAGTCCCAACATAGCCAGTAGTTCTGTTTCAAACCACCAGACTGGTGAGATGAAGCGCCTGATTGGGAACCCATAGGTTGAAACAGGGCTCTGTTCTGGTGCAAGTCTGTTCTTTACTCCTGTAACAGTCACACTTTTTCTTATTTCCTGCCTAAGATTTCTGTCTGCGTTGGAAAGGTTGTGTCTGTTTTGACTTTTGAATAACCTTTTTTTAGCACCTTCTCCAATTCCTTTGCAAAATGTTTAGTACCGGAAAAAGGCATTCTTAGGAGGCAATTTTTCTGGGCTGCCTCGACTTTCCAGCACCCCAGGTGTAAGTGTCATCTGGAAGCCACAGAGCTAACAGAAGCCATAGAAGAGGCGCTTTGGTTGTAAAACATGATGTGTGAGAGGAACCTGACCTGTATCTCCATGTGACCCAGTAGTTGTGAAAAATGTTCACCTTCTTGGATAGAAAAGGATAATGCCTTAAAATACTTGACAGAGGACTAAGATGCACAGACTGCTTCAATTTCAGATCTTAAAATCAAGCTGAGGCCTACATGGACCCTCTTTAATGCACCCTTCATCTTCTTATCCACGGGGTCTGCAGATATTGCATCCTCCTTAAGAAAAAAGGTTTTCCAATCAGGTTTGTTAAAGAGAATCCACTACTATATATTGGGGTAACTCAGTTTCTTCCTTCGCCAATGGCTATAGTCTGCCCATGAATCTAGGCACCAAGACTTTGTCTGGGTCCCTCCATACATGTTTTAAAAGGTTTTGGATAGCTGGAATCACCGGAACCTTAGGAAATGAAGGCTTCTTTAACTGTCTGAACCAATCTCTACTTGTGGAAGGTTGATCTTTCTCAACTGGTAAGTAGTGGAGAAGTCTGCTGAAAACCCCACTTCTTCTTCGTCATACTCCAGAGACATCCAAGAAGAGGCAGATAAGGGGGAAGAGACCTACCAATAGGAACCAGCTTAAGATATAGGAGAAGCTTAGAAGGGGGACTCCTTCTGCAATGTCGATTATAGGCTACAGACAAAGATTTCACCATCTCTTGGAGATCTTTTTCAGTCACAGGAGGCGAATGGCACCTATGCCTTCCATTACGAACCCGTGAACTAATCTATCTGGAGACACATAGCGGGATTTATGCAGGTGCTTGCCCATGATAACAAATTTAAGTCTTGCAAAACTGATTAGACAGGAGTGGACAATCCCTTTATATAGCTTGCTGGGCTTTGCAAATTGAAACTTGAAACTTGCGGGGCTTTCCATAGTAGACAACTTATCTGCCCAGTAGAATAGCAGCTCAAATTGAGCCTAAGTAAACATGCCCCTTCATCATAAGCACCAGTAATCTTCCCTCAACTTTTTTTTTTTTTTTAGGAAAAAAACACGGACTCTAAAAGAAACCCATCTATGTTCAAAAGGGAAGGTTGGGAGGGCCTCTGTAAGGGCACCACCATGACAGGCTGACTGGATGTGCAGGACCCAATACTGGTAAGAGCAATCAGTGTTTTTACTTAGCCCTATGCACTCTTGAAAGCCCACAATATAGTGAAGTGGCGCCAATGCAGACACAATTCATATGTGGTGAAATTCCTTCCACTGCAGGCATTGTAAAAATCACTGCGCCACCTGTGTAGCTGCTAAATAAACACAGCAAGCGGTGCAACTGCAGCTGCCGTGTAAATCAAGTAAACCGAGCCTACGCAGCTGCTTCATAGTAAGGTAAGCAGTGCCATCACAGCTGCTTTATAACCAAGATACGCAGCACCTGTGAAGCTATGCCTGTTTCATAACCAAGTACGCGGTGCCCTCACCACTACTTAACAGAGTACGAGGTGCTCACGCAGCCGCTGCATAACCAGAATAAGCAGTGCCCAATAAGAAAGGGTCCCACTTACATTCACATTGAAGTGACAAAGCGGAACCATAGCAGACACTCATCGACAATGCAAACTGAGTGCGAGTGGCGCCATACTGCCGCATTTCCCACAGTAGCCACAGAGTTCAATTATAGCCTATAAACCTATGCTGCAGTGAGTGCAATAAAAATAAACACATACTCCTGGGGCCCCGCACGGAATGATTAATCTTAAGTATGTACAAATGCCTACCTTAATTGGCATATTCTTAAAGGGAAGTGCCACTGCACTCTACAACAGCCCTAACAGCATTCAGGGCACAAACAAAAATCAGGAAGGAGGGAGTATTTCATGGGAAGTTCTTTGACCTCTAAAACAGCTCAATAGTGGTGAACTCTGCAGAGTGAATGAGCACCTTCACTCCAATAGTAAGTAATGGGGTGAGGACGGAAGAAGAAGAGGTCATGAAATCATGTTTGAAGAGGTCACTGATGTAACTGATAATTTGTGTCAGTAGTTCAGGATGCTTTTCATTGAATATAAGTAGCTCTTATTAAAGAAAAGGTTGGAGACCCATGAAGTTTGTGATCCAAAGGCATATCTCATGTAAAAATAAGTAAATAAAAAAATATGTAACAAAGATCAAAACTAGAACAACTCATGAACCAAGTTACAAGTATCAACCTATGGCTGATTTTAAAAGAAACAAGTCATTTCCAAAATGCCATTCTGTCCTCATGTGTGCATGCTCTCCCATTATGTCATCCAGAATATATTTCGCTTTGTAACAACGTGCCAAGGACTGCCTGCAAAGTAGTGTGTCAAGTGGTCTTTGAAATTAAACCAGGAAACAGTGACTCCTCTCAGTAGTCACGGATATACCCTACACAGAATATTATATGTGAAAATTGAGAGGTTTCTCCTTTAGAGGGTCACAGCTAGGGGGAAGCACACAAAATCCTTTGACAAGCTATGAAGTTCTTGATGACGGATGCAGCCTGCATTGGTAAAATCACCATGGCACTAAACTACCCCAACAAATAGGAGAAAAGATCTAAGCAAGGTACAGGCCCAGAATCAGAAGATCCACCAAGAAATTGATCCAAACTGCTTAAATAAAAATATTAAAAAAGAAAATATGCTAAGCAAGACAACAGATGAAAGAATTAATCCAACCTGCTGAAAAAAGTCAGGAACAAAAATGTATAGCAACAGGACTAAGAATACAACACAAAATCAGGAAAAGGATGTGTTGGGACAAATCTTGTCTTTTCATACACTTCCTTTTCTATACCTAAACAGGAAATAAACTCACAGGGAAAGACTCTGGCACATCTTGCCACATTCACATCCAAGTATCTCACAATGGAGAGACCACTATCTTGGCTTGGATTGGAGACCTTATATGCTCAAACTGTGCCCTTGACTAGGAGCGTGTGGCATTTGTGATCCTACGAAGGAGAAACTCAGGTTTGGCATTCTGTGTGCCATGTGGTTGTCTGGAGGTCTGCCACAACAGCCGACACTAAGCACCATCCGTTACACATATAAGACTCTTCCGGGTCCTCATGGGTGCAAAGGTGTTGGAGTGTCAGCTCGATGATTCCTCAGGAAGGGTTCGATGCCAAAAGGGGTCCACCTCTCGATAGTCCCAATCCTGAATACTATATTAGCACAGGTATTTGAGATGATCAAGCGGGGGATGGAAAGAGTAAGGATCAGCAGGGAGGGAGATCTGAAAGGCAAACCATATGGATAAGTAGTGGTTCTCTGCATTATCCCTACCAATGTAATTCTTAATTACCTTTGTACCTGTACACAATAACAATAATCCTCCATCCTAGGTGGAGGAAGAGTAAAACATCAATGCAACCATTCATCACATGGAGGTAGGTTCTGAAAAGAGCAATACGGTAATCAGTGCTCCATTCTATGGTGTTGCAGTTTCTTTGCCCCCACACTGCCTCTTAATACCAGTTATACATTATAGGTAAGTATACACACCATAATAGAAATAAGGGTCCGCACCAAAGGGGAAGAGCATAAGGCCGCCTCTTGAACCCCCTGTTCGTATGAAACAAAAACAACAATTGCCAGCACCTCCCTGTATTCCATTTACTTCATGGAAAATCAAAGTCACCCAACATCTCCGATATGCAATGTTAAGCAATGAATTTGTGAACTAAATGTCAAGTATCTTCCTCAAGTAGTACAACACTGAAATCCTCAGCTCATTGAGCATCTGTGAAGGCTGACTTAATTATCTGACATGCATCTCGGCAACAGACGAAAAACTGTTTGGCTCTGAAATCACGTCCCCCAGCAGTGCAGTCCTGGCACAGCATGCGGGGCGTAAATCAATGTAGGAAAGCCTAGAGAGTCTTTTGGTGCAAGTGCACCCTTACTGGAATAAAGGTTAGGAAAAGCAGCGTGCAGGGCGCGCTGCTCGAACGAATAATCAGCAGCGTTTTTCCTCCCCGAGGCTCCTTATCTGAGGTCCTTCACTTACGGGTCAACTTGCTTCTTCTCAACGCATATGCAGATGCTTCCGCTTTGCTTCATGGAAAATGTAGTCCAGTTACTTTCTTCCTTCGTCGCGCATCGTTTTCTGACAGTCTGGAACAAAGGATGTGTTTTTGTTTCCCTGGGAAGTGTTTATTTCTGTCCACCACCCCACTAGCTGGGAAAGCTTCTCACTATACCAGGTGAGATGGGATTTGGGTTCGGATAATGCACATGATGAAGAGACTCGGGGCATGTGCCCTACGTCAGTGGATATGTGTGTAACATGGAGTGACTAGTATAATCAGAAGGCCCGCTCTCAACGTGGCACACCTTACAATAATGTGGTGAGCACTATCACATAGGGGAAATCTTCCCTTTCTAAAACGTCATGAACTTGAGTAAGCTCTGATCTTTCACTTAGTTTTGGGCATGAACTTGACGGAAGCCCCCTTCAGAAGCTCCAGACTCAACAGGGCATTTTTGGATAAACCAATAGGTCAACACAGGAGCTTGAATCAAAGAAGCGTCTTCCCAGGAATGCTTACTCAGGAGAATCACAAACTTGTTGAACCTCATGTTCGGGTGGTCCTTGTGCCAGTACTGGTGGAGGTTCATATGGAGTTTGATGATAGGTCTTTCAGGCTTCAGTTGAGAAGAATAAAAGCCAGGATGAATCTTCCATGTATGAGGTAACTTCTACAAAAGGCCACAGGATTAACTTCAGGAGTAATCATAAATGAGTCACAAAGCATGGATGAAACTTTACTAGTAATGTATGAACTGGGAGAAAATGATCAGAGAACCAAACCTTGGTTCGTCAATATATGTCTTCATTATATTTTTAGAATGAGGTAAACTTTCTGAAACATGTTGTCTAAGCCTCTTCAATTGACTAAAGTATAAATTAAATGAGCAACTCAATGAGGAGATGGAAAAACTCTTGGATGGAAACCTTGCATACAAAAGAATGGCATTGCCTTTGTAGCATTATGAATTGCATTATTGTAAGAAACTTCTGTCATTGGAAGATAACAAACCCAATCAGCTTGAATAGCATCACAGTAACACCTCAAATATTACTCCAAATTCTGATTAGTTCACTCTGTTTGTCCAGTGGAATGGCAATGATAACCTTTTTAATTCCCAATGCTTTACTTGTAGTATTTTAAAAACATGACAGATACTGAGTGCTGCTATCAGAGATGATTTAGGCACTACATGAAGAAATATACCTGTCAAAACATACTGGGCCATTTATTCAATTATGGGTAACTTTTGAAATGGAGAAAAGGGGGTGATCTTTGAATAGGTGTCTATTGACTATTATTATACAATGTTCCTTAGGAGTTTGAAGATCAAAAATAAAAGGTGTTGAAACCATATGCGATCATTCAGGGACCACTGGTATGGTCTGCAACTATTCAAAAGACTTAGAATACAAGGATTTGGTTTGAGCAAAAATGGAACAGGCAAAAGGATATTCTTGGACATCAGAGTGAACAGTAGACCACCAAAAAGATCATAAACCCAGTCAAAAGTAGTTTTAGCTCCCCTATGGCCAGAAATAATGGAGTGATGAAACATCTTCATTACATTGACTTGTAATTCTTACTAGGAATAAAAAAAGTGTGTTGACTAAAATATAACTCATGGCATCAGGAAGTCCGAAAAGCCAAACAAAATGCAGGTCAAGAGTCAGATGAGCCACAAGGAACTTTATCCAAACTGCTTGAGGAAAAATGATAAAATAAATAGAAATCCTAAGTAAGACAACAGATGAAAGATGATAATTACACAGTAACACAAATACATAGCAAGGAGGCACAGAGTGCAACAAAAAATCAGTGAATGAATGCTTGTCAACTCAATTTGCCTTTGAAACACTGCCTTTCATATGCCTAGACAAGAAATGACTTCACAGGAAGAGACTTATACACATCTTGGATTCAGAAGTTCCAATCACTCCCAATGGAGAGACCACCATTTTAGAACAGGCACTTTACATGGTCAAACTCCGACCTTGACCTCCGAGCTCATCATGTCCAATGTTCCACAGAGAAGATGCTCGAGTCTGACATTCTGTGCACCATGCAATTTTCTAGAGGCCTGCTACTGCCTGCACTGTGCACCATCTGCGGCCCATCCGAGACCACTCAGATCCCCATGGGTGTGAAGGTGTGAGAGGGACTTCGACAATTAGACGAACCAGGTCTCAACATGGGATGGCTTTGCAGAAACATGCTGAATAGTAGCAGGTAGAAGATTTCTTTCTCTTGCAAAATAGCATGAACTCAAGTAAGCGCTAATCTTTCACTTAGTTTTTGCCATGAATATGACAAAGTCTTTTTAAAATCACATTCTGGATCTGGTTTTGCAGTTTCTAAAATTTGCAACTTCAACTGACAGATATTGAAATTTGTTTCCAGGAAGTTCATCACTGTTGGAGATTTTGCATTATTTATCCTGATGTTACTCTCATGTTCTGTCAATCTGATTTTGTGCTTCCTTTCTATTTTCCTAACATATAGTGATGTCTAGGACTGGATACTTAGACAGTCTATTGACTCCCCTTCTAGACTGCCAAAAGAAAGGGTGACTCCTCCCAAGAGCCATGGTGCCACCCTACACAGAATAGTAGGTGTGGCATGGGTCATGTCTCCTTAATAAAGTCCCAAATAGGTGGGAAATCCCACAAAGGGAAAAACCTCCATGGTAAACATATGAATCTTGACTGAAGATGAGATTAGGCATTAAGAAAATAGCA
Source organism: Calotriton arnoldi (assembly GCA_963921515.1). NCBI lineage: Eukaryota > Metazoa > Chordata > Amphibia > Caudata > Salamandridae > Calotriton > Calotriton arnoldi. Next base: position 88,281 of record CAWUFW010001274.1, read on the forward strand.
AAGCACCAGACTCCTCAGGAAAAAGAAAAGAGCCTGGCAAATTTCCAGAAGTTGCATCCAGGGGAAAGTTCCAGCTGCAAGGAACAAAATCAAGGACACAAGATGGAAGTTAAGGAATGAAGAATTAAATGAAAAATAAAGGAAGAAATACAATTAGATGCATCATTTGCTTAGAATTACCTGCTTAAATTTGGTTCTAACAGGAAGTGACATCCCAGAAAGAATACCTTACTTCATCTTGGAGCTGAGATTCTCAGATAACATTCTATGGACAGACCAGAAAGGGCACATTATAAGGCTTGACAACACTGTCACTATCAAGCTATCAATACTTTATTGTTTAAGTTAATAAAAACCATAACAATATTCCAAAAGACAATTGCATTTCCAAAAAGACAATTAAAATTACTTTTAAACAGGTTTGGTGTCACTAAAAACAAACAAGAGCAGAATGTATTACTATATCAGTTACTGCTGTCATACCAATCCTTGGTCTAAAGTGCATTAGTATTATCAAATCCAAACAATAAAATTGCTTATGTGACAGAGGCCTCGGCTACATGGTATCAGTATATTGAATCAACCAGATGATAATTCATGGTATTCAAGTGCGTTACAACTGCGTCATCATTGTTTAGTCAGTGAACTCCTCAGGGAGCTGTGTTCTTCCTCACACTGTGTTACTTTTTCGTAAAGCATCAGAAATGTCATCATCTTGCAGTTCAGTTGGGGGTCTGTTGGATCAAGACCCTTAATTATAGCTGATCTGCAAGAATGAATGCCTCTATCATTAAATGCTTTTTTCAATAATAAAACCCGAATAGATTTTAAAAATGACATAAACCGATCAGATGAATAAAATCATGCATTGCTGCACCACATAAGCTACATGTCCTGGGAGCACTATATTTCCATGTTGGTTGATCGGCCAAACTTCGGCAGAAACTCAAACCGAGTAGTGATCCAGCGCGGCTAATATAAATTTCTCCTCAGGACACGAACTCCAGGTAAATCATTCACAATCTATTAAACCAATATGACGGTGGGGCCCATAACACCGCATATCATCCATTCATCCATTCACTGGATTACACACCAAGGAGAAATGTGTTGCTGGAGGAACGGGATACCTTGTTAAATTAGACAGAATAAAGCTTCAGACATCTTATACATTAGCCTTTGATCCTGTCGGTTCCAAACATCAAGGTATTCCGCTCTTTGGTCGATGGACCAACTAGTAGAATAAGTTGATGGTGATTAAGACCAGCTCAATCACTGTAAAACCTGTTAAACTTTAAACTTATTAATGAACTAAAGAACCACAGACTCATTGTTAATTAGAATGAAATTTTATCTAAATTTTCATTTGCACGCGTGAGATTCTTAATTTATTAATCACTTTAATACTTAATAACATTTATATGGAATGTTCTAATAAAAAATGTAAAACTTATGCATTACCCATTTAGATGCAGATAGGAATGGTTCACCAAAAAGAAGATAAACCGTAGATCACAGAATAGACTCCCAAACTGACTGACTGTCCCGCTAATGGCCTCCTCGACCGGACCTCCCGTACAGATTTCCCGCAACGGTCTCGTTACTTCCCCAGTCAAGTTCGAAGTCCAAAAATGACAAAGTCCTTTAGTTATATTGTGGTGGAACAATGGAAAATAGGAAAAAATGGTATGATAAGAAATACCAACAGCAGCAGTAGCATCAATAGCAGCGGCCACAGCAGCAGCAAAAAGGCAACCCAAAGAAGTAACCTATAGAAGCAGCCCCTCCCACATAAGAGCAGTCCCTTTTATACCCTACTTCTAGCTTACTACACAAAAAGTTGCAATCCTTAGGGGCAGGAATCACACTAATTGGTCCATTTGAGGGGTGGTGATAATCACCTCATCGCCTTCCTTGTTCAAACTGGTTTCGGGGATAGTTAAGAGTACAGCGGTTTCTCATGACCTTTGGGTAAAAGCAGTCCAATTTGTCCATTCATTTTGTTGCAATCCCGATGGTCTTCATTTGGTTAGTCCTTTGTTGCTCATGTACTATTCTCATTTATTCCCATGAATACACGCTGAGTCTTTCTTGGCACCCTCCTTATGGCAGGTCAATGCGACCTTGACATCTCTCACTCCGTGCACGGGCCGTACCCACGTGGTTCAGCTCCTTTATTTCTTCCGCTTAGAGGCCATCTTTGGCTTATCACGTGACCTCATCTGTCTCGGCAGCCATTTTCGCAGCATGGCCTAACAGACCCGAACCAACTATCATAAGAACAAACACAATCAAAATTAAAACAAAGAAAATAAGCCTTTCTGTTTACCACCCGCCATTCTAAAGACCCATGTTAGGTGTTACCTAGCAGAAGCGACATTTAAAGCCATTTTACTTACCATCCGCATTCTTTGCCACAATACAATTCTACCACATAGCATAAATCATGCGATTTTACTCTAATTAGTACGCAAATCACAATATTAGTGTCAATCAACTTTACAATTGTAAATAAATTAGATTTTGCACAAATTGCGGTTACCCTTTATGTAGTGTTTACTAAAGGTGCATTTGTTGATTAACTCATGCTCCATCAAACAATTAGTATCGTTAATTCATTAAAACTCATTAATTTTCCAAAGAGGGGGTACAATTTATTTTTATTTACCCTGCTCCATCAGTAGCCATTAGCTTTCGTTTCAGATGAAGAGAATAAGTTATGTTGAAGCATTCAGCCGGACGCGCTGTTCTATAGGATTGGAGAACAATCCAGGCATGGGACCGATTGGCTAGTTTATATGTGTCTTCTAGTAGTGAGTGGAGTTTGGCTGTTTTATCAGCTGGCGAAAAACTGGGAAAGAAAAGTTCTGAGCCCAAAGTTCTATTGTGTTTGTTTCCTCCAGTGCTGTTTTCAGAAATTTGCCATAACTAGAATGGGGATCTTCTTCCTGGGCCCGACACGAGGCATCATGTAAAACATTAGATCGACTTAACCAGATTTTGTACCATGTTCTGATTACGGCATATCTTCTCCCTATGTCTTGTTGTATAAGACCAAATTCCAGTCGCACCTGTGCCGGGGATACATTCTGTGGTAGGCCAAATACTTTTTGTACCTTTTTATTTGAAGATTATCTAGAAATGTTGCATCTTTACCGTTTAAGACAATGCTTGCATAAGCCACTGTTGGCAATAGTTTGGCGGCTATTACTGCCATTATTGGCTTAAAAGATGGACCCCTTAATTTTTTTGAAAGAGCACAGAATGCATAGATTAGACCGTTTCTTTTTTTTTTCGTCGAGGTATTGTTTGTGAAATTGAAAATTCAGTCGATAGTCTATATACAGCCCCAGATATTTATAAGTGCTGACTTCCCTAAGCTTATTTCCCCAAACTTAATTGGGTGTTGATGCCCGTATTGGTTCCTTATGGACATAGTTTTTGTTTTTGTGATGTTAATATCAAGAGCGTTAGCCTTAGCAAAGGTTGCTAATTCACTGAGTGCTCTTAAGAGGACATGTCTTGTAAGGCTAGGCAAGACTATGTCATCTGCATAAGAAAGATGCATTATGCATAGAAGGCCCAGGGGTGGTGGATGGGAGTTAACCTGATCTAATCTCAGTGAAAGATCCGCCATAAACAGATTGTATAGGTAAGGAGCTAATACATAACCTTGCTTTAGTCCTACCTCTGTCTGAATTCCCTTAATAGTCTTGTGCCGTTGGCTATTTTGATTCAAATCCACATGGCTGTATACAGCTGTATTATAGCTCGTAGTATTCGTTCAGGAAGACCCAATATCTTTAGTTTACTCCACAACAAGCCCCGGCCTACACAGTCAAAAGCTGCTTTAAAATCCATAAAGCATAGATGTAATTTCCTCCACAAGCGCTTGCACTTATCTGCTATTAAGGCAAGGGCTAATATGTTTGTAGTTGTACCAAACCCTTTGAGAAACCCAGTCTTATTAAGAGGGATCAACTTTTTGTTATTGGGCCTTTCCACCAGATCCTCCAGGATTAGTGATGCATTATATTTGGCTTCGGAATCAATAAGTCCAATTAGCCTGTAGTTTGCAGTTTCCGACCTATCACCACCCTTGTATATCGGGTTTATTATTGACCCTTTCCAACTCCTAGAGAGTGGGTCTGTTGTTCCCACCTCTTTATATAGCTCCAACAGCGGGATCGCCCAGTAGTCTGGATCACTCCTGAAGGTAGTCTGTGGGATGCCATTTGGTCCAGGGGCCCCGTCCCTTCGTCCCGATGTTATTATTTTGGATACCTTTACTACTGCGTAGCATTGGCAGTCATGGCCTAATGGGCTGTCCGAAGCTGTGCACACATATCTCATGTCTTGAGGTCTGATTGTGATGTTTACTGATATCTTGGGCTCCAAAGCTTTGTAACTGTTACCCAACTCTGTGTTAACAATTGGTGTACCTCTAGTGAGTGTTTTACTTAGGTGAGTTACCCAACCTGACTCTGTCACACTTGAATTGTTTATAATTAACGGTGATCTCGTTGTCCAATTTATTATTTCCCAAAAGGATCTGTTATTAGTTTGTTTAGCACGGAAGAGGAGCTTTGTCCAGAATGTATCCTGTTGCATTTTAGGATCCTCCCAGATTCACTTTTTATATAGCTTCCTGAGATTTTTTATTTTATCCCATGTATGTTTTGAAACATTGAGGGTCCTGTTCTTTTTGAATGCCTTTCTAAGTTATTTTCTTAAAGTATAGGCTGTCTTTGCGAGAGTTGTAGCTTGCTTATTTGTTAGCTTCCTTGCATAATCAATTTTAGGTGCCTGCATTCAGTGGTGGCTGGTAAGTTTAGGTGGGAGGGGGTGGACGGGACACACACACGCACATGCACACATACACATACACATTCAAATCCATGCATTCACACACGTGCACAAACACATCCATTCACAACACTCATTACCAAACATTCATACATACATGCACGCATGCACCAAACATTAATTTGGAAAAAAACACACACACTTACCTGCAGCTTTGCCTCCGAGGTCCCAGGAGGCTTGGTACTGCTGCCTTCCCTAAGGTCAGCCAATGAGGGAAGGCAGCAGTCCCAATGTCATCACAGAGTAGGATGGGGTCGGTGAGACTGCTGACCCCATCCCACTCTGTGATGAAGTGTCACTGATTGACACTCGACCCTGGGTACTTCAGGGCTTAAAACTGAAGCGCCCAGGTGCGAGGCAATCAGTGACGCTACCCCTCATCACTGAGGGGAGGGCCTCAGGGACCTTTGCTGAGCTGAGGAGGTCATGCCCACAGGAGCTGTGACTTCCTCAGCCCAGCAAAGTTCAGCTCAGGCAGCCAGGAGCCTGCGCATTTAGCGCATGTCTGGCTCCTGGCTGCCTGACCTGAAAATGAACAATGTCTGTCAGGCTGACCTTTGTTCAGCTTGACAGACACTGTTCATGAGGGTTAAAAGGTGGGGGCGGGCGTGGCCCCTCAGCCCAATGGACCTGCCGCAGCTGCCTGCATTAACAAGTTAGTTGTAAAGGTCATCCGGCTCACAACTCGACTGCTTTTTGAAGTTGTGATGGTTTCAATCGTCTCTTTGGCTAGCATTGTTAGTTCTGGTAGGGTATCTGCCGACCATCGTATACGTTTCAAATTGGTTGTTGTTAGCAGCCACAAATCTGTATGGGCTGGCCGGTGTTTTGGAGGGTTTATATTTAATTCCAGGTTTTGGTATGAATGGTCGCTTCAGGTGATATATTTAATGATATATTTCCCACATGGTTCAGTAGTGGTAACATTAGAATTGTGCAGTCTATTGTCGACGGTGCATTTGCACAATGATAAGTCCATCGTGTAAGCCTGCCATCTTTGGTTCTGCCATTTATTACTCTCATGCCTAGATGTTCCAGGTCCAGGATATCTTTTTCCTGTTCAAAACCTGTCGCTTTGCTGCTGAGAGTGATTGCGGGGGTACTGACCAGAACACATTATGCACCGCTAAATGCTCATCTTCATCTGTGGTGTAAATTAAGTTTGAATTAAAATCACCTGTCACTATTATTTCCCATGTTGGGTTCTCAAATCTAATATCTGTAATTATAGAGAGTAACTTATCGCATTGTACCGCTTTTTTCCTCACATTGGGTTGTATGTTAACATTTATCAGTATTATTGTTACTGTTGGGTAATTAAACCACTGATCCAATTTGATTACTTGTAGGTCTGATGTAGTACTGCAAAGCTGTTTTCCATCTGCTTCTTTTCCTCTTGGGGGATGAATTTAATTGATAGAAACTCTATTGAAGTGAGATGTTTTAGTGCAGGAATTTCAGCAATTAATCTCATTATGTTTCCTCTCTTGAGGAGGTCTTGTTGACCCTGTGAGGTATAATGGGGTATTAGTATGATCTACTTATTCAGACTATCGTCTCAGTTTGTATCAAATATGGGTGGTGTAGGTAGAGATTGCTGCACCACCTCTCTAGGGTTTAGCACTAGTCCGCTGTACTTCTGTAAGTTAACTTTTATTACGATCTGTTAATTTTGAGCGCCTTTAGTTTGTAAGCCTCTCTGCCGAACCTCATCTGGCCCATTTTTGTTCTGATTATTATTATTTTTCTGTCATTCTGGAAATCATAACATTTGTGAGTCCAGTGAAGAAGATCAAATATGGCATATTTCATGAAGCACTATATTATGCAATCCCGCTATGTGCGCCAGATGGTTTATGGAACTCCAATCCAGGCACTGGCCAGCACGGTGATACCAGGGCGGTATCGGAAGCACTGGCACTCAGCCACGCACTGAGTGTAGTGTCTCAGAAGCCACCTCCTATTTTTTTCTCTGCAACCCACACTGGACCTTCACTAAGCAGTGAACCTCTTTCTTGGCAGAGGTGGAACATGTATTCCACATGGGTATTTTAGCAAATTATAAGAAATTGGGTTACTGGTTGAGGGCAGTGAAACTCTTCTCAAGCAGCAACCACAATCCTTGTCGGGAGAAGTCACAAGCAACCCCAAATTAACATGTGCTCAACCCTCTGGTAGCTTGGCACAGAGCAGTCAGGCTTAACTTAGAGGCAATGTGGAAAGTATTTGTGCAATTGCCCCACTTCTCTATGTGTGTAGAGACTTGCAGAGCACCTTCAGGCTCACTTCCAAGGATCCTGGACTGAGGTCACATGGCAGGGTAGGACTCACAGTTGCAGAGTCCAGGTACTGGTTACAAGAGACTTGCCCTTGGAGTCACTCTGGTGGTCCTTGGTTCAGGTTGCAAGTTCCAGTCCTAGTCACACAAGTAAGAGAACAGCGGGGCAGTAGGTCAGCACAGCAGGGCAGTACTCCTTCAGGGCAGCAGTCCAGTAGAGCGGCAGTCCTTTCAGCAACACAGCAGTCCTCCTTCCTGGCAGAGTCTTCCACAGGTCCAGAAGTGTACTGAAGAGTTGGCATGTGTGGGTCCAATATTTATGCCTGGTGCCTTTGTATGAAGTGGGATAAGCTTCTAGAGGATTCCCATTGAAGTGCTCAAGTTTCCTGCCTCTCCTGGTTCCAAACAAACTACAGAAGGTATGCAATCCTTTGTGTGAAGGAAGGACACAGCCTATTCAGGTGTATGTGTGGCTGTGCCCCCCCTACCAGACCACCAGAGGTGCAGGCGGGCTTCTTGCATAACATGTAGTAGGTATGTATCTCTTAGAAGTGTGATGAATTCTAATTTTGGGGATGTGTGTGTGGCTGACATCATGGATAGTACTGCCTGTGAGTTATTAGGTTCCATCCCTGATTAACAAATTAGAAGTGAATCAGCTGACACGTTTCACTCTGGCAAACTATGCCCATGAGTTTTTCATAACTGTTAGGACAAAACCACAAAAAAAGTGGGCATTGAGTATGTTGGGAGTGAGAAACTAGGCTAAAGTTTCCCTCTCCAGCTCAAAAAGATTTTGCGGAATGCTAACTTGTGGGGATGTTAGCTGCTTATAGTTTCTCAGGTAAAGTATCCATTCAAGCATGCAATTGCATTCCATGCACTTGGTGGAACTGGTGCTGATATGCTGGCAGCGTGCTACTTCTCCCATGTAAAGTTTAGGCTCCTCCTGGAACTGTATGGCAGAGGATTCATATATATAGAACATACGAGCTGCAGTTGAGGTATACAGTGTCAGTGTATAGACCCCCAGTAGCGGATGCTCCCGTGAAGAAGCAGTGGGGTGGGGAAGAGGGTTTAAAAGTCAACAACAACAAAAAGAACACTTACCTGCCAGCTGGCCGACCGCCTCCTCTCCTTCATCCTCTCCGTCCTCTTCCTGGCTTCTGTGCGAGCAGGAAACAGGAAGCAACCAGCTCCCCTAAGCCAATCAAAATGCTGCAATGCAGCGTTGTGATTGGTCTGAGCGCCGTGGTTCGGCGCTCAGGCAGGGAATGGGAGCCTGGGCATTTTCTCCACCCAGGCTGTAATGCAGCCTGGGTGGAGAACATGCAAAGTGAGCATGACTGACTGGCCCAAGACGGCTGGCTAAACAGTCATATGCACTTAGAGAGTGCCACCACTCCTCCCCCCTGCGCTGTCCAGCCCAGCCCCGCCCAGCCCCGCCCCGCCCACAAAACTGCCTCAGCATGGAAAAAGAAAATGATAATAACCTCGCGTTATTATCATTTTATTTTTCCTTTTTTCCAGTGCTGAAAGGCAGTGTGGCGAAGCTCCACTGCCTTAGCGGAGGAGCCGCCCTTGTAGACCCCGAGGAAGGTCACTATTCATAAAATTTGCACAGCCTGACTCGGATACCTTGTGCTAATTTCAATATATAAAGTTTCTAAGTGTTTCTAATTTAGTAGATTATAGAGTGAACACAAAGATGGTAAGCAAGCTACACTTACAATGCTTTCAAGTCCCACACACTCACTGAACTCGTCCATGGTATTGTATTCAAGAAGTATTCAAGATATCATTATTTGACTAATTTGCGTTACAAGGCCTAAGCTTATCAGTGAGCTACACATAATTTTAGAAACAATGTTACCGATTTAAACATCTGCAAAGTTTATCTTTGCATTACATTAGCAACTATAGATTTGTTTAGTATTTTATCTTATTGTTTACTGAACCTAAATAAAATAGTTGTGCAAACCATATTATTACTCTTTGTTAGAAACATGCTTTAGAGGTACAATTAACTTTGAAAATAAGATTGCTTGTTACACACATATGCAATGCACCCATAAGACCATATGGCAAGTAATATTTTTCTGCAAATGCCATAATCCTAAATTGTACAGTACTGTTCGCCAAGCAATTGCCATCCTGCTTTTCGAGGGATTTCAGGGTCACATGGAAATAATAATCCAAGCCCGTTAATATAGCAACCTGTGATCTCCCAATATCTTTAACATAAACTTCAGCCTTGAAGCACAAATCTCTTGTCAGAAAAGTTTAGATGATATTGTTCTTATAAACAGATTTGGACGTAATTGCTTTACAATGTTGCAATTATTTTAACCTGACTCACGATTAAGTTGCTCAGAGGACGAAATTTCTAAATTTTTAAAACAATTTGTATTAGATTTCGATGTAAAAACAATGCACATCATTAAGCAAAGGGATGACACAGCATTTAGAGGAGCTGCACAGCCATAAATGAAAGATTGGAAATTCAATATTGTTAGCGTCAGCAAAGGCGCATTGAAAACAGAAACAGTATCACAAGTAAATATAGTCACTACAGAAGAGATGATGGGGACTGTAGAACACATTTGAGGACCTCACGACACACCAGCAGAAACCAAATGATCAGATGACATTTTCCAGAATGTTGCAGTGTCTCCAAAATCCTCATTGGAAGACAGACTTAAATAGCTTGAGAACACCAAAAGGTCTAATGAGCATACTGTGAAAACGTGAAGATAGAAGCGACTTGCAAAACGCAATCAGAGTATTTCTTGAGACATATTGTTAAGCGCACTCCCATTGTTCATCAAGGGATCCTGTTCCAGCTTGTCTCAGGGGTCAGGCGCATGGATTACTGTCTAGACGCGGATGATTCTACCAACAGTCCAACATCTGTGCACATTTTTACAGACACATGCCAGAGAGAGCCATTCAGGGGTGGTTGACATTACAATCAATGCTAAAAACATGGAGGGTGCCTAGTCGACGTTCCGGGGCAAGCAGGGGCTACTGGGTATCAACCAAGATGCTAGGCATCTTTTACCACTGCTGTCCTATAGCTGAACCTACTAATGCACTGAAAGCTGAGCAATAAGTATATTCTTTCTGCACTTGACTATTAGGGTGGAGGGGTGAGCAGTCCATGGCTCCTAGCTAGTGTAGGGGCCATAGGCCAGAACTAAATAGACAAAATTAAAGTTATCTATATTTATGAAAAAGAAAAGTATTTTATTTTCCATAACGCAATACCATACAAAAAATAATTTAAATGGGGATAATTGTTCTACAGGTAAAAAAAACATTAATACAACGAGAAAGGCAAAATTACAGGTGCAGGCTTATGGTGAACATGCAAGTAAATGATGTGCTTATGTTGTGTCTATGACCTATAGGTCAGTCTCTAGAGGCACTTAATCTCAGTCACTTGGTAGTTAGGTCCCAGTGCCAGTTCTAGACATTCGTGCCAGCTCATGCCCAAATCAGTTGAAGCTCACATTCTCTTTTGGTGGCAGGACCCTGTTGTGAGGTCCTCACTGTACTATACTGTGGGAGCACTGCCTCACCTCTCCTCCGATTGTGTTTTAGAAGCTCCTAATGTCGTGGCCAGTCTGTGGGTGGGGCAGCAAGCTCTGGGGGTGCAAAGAGGCCAAGTACAAAGCCCCCGCCCAATTGGTGAAGACCCCACCCCTGAGATCTAAGTGGGTTAGTTGACTCTGGGTGGTCATGGGCGGTGTTGGCATCTGTTGCCAATCCTCAGATGCAGCACAAGGAGACTAAGGTTGTGTTTGTCTCTCAGTGCACCAGGCTATGGTGGGTCACAAGAGGACCAACTCGAACACCTGTTCCTGCCACATTATACATTTCAGAGATCACCACAGGCAACTGTCATACTCTGTTGCCACTCTTCAGGTCAGCTTGCCAGTTGTGATTCCAGGATTGCAGGGAGTGCCACATCGGAATTCTGGTCCCCCTTGCCAGTCCACTATCTTGAGCAGTTCCCTTCTACTTGGCAGCGAAATTGGTCTTTTCCTCTTGAAAGTCTTCCTTCTGCAGGGGTGCCCTTTGCTCTTCTTCCTCAGTAGGCCAGGCAGACTCCATATAAATGTAAACCCACAGATCCTGTGGAAGATGCAGACTTCCAGGTGATCTCCCAGCCCCTCTGCAAGACTGGCTGTCAGCAACACCAGCCCTGAATCTTGGATCATTGAGAATTCCTGGAACAACTGATAATATGCCATACTTTATGAAGGGCAATCAAAAATGGATCCCAATGGTCTCATATAATTTACTCATCTTCCATACAGCTCCACGTTACCAGTCACCTTATACTATCACCATACAGACAACACACAAAGAATGTCAGCAAAAGGACCTAGTTACCATGCTTCAACAGAACTTTACAGAGCAAGGCCAGCAGGCTACTCACACAATACCAGGAGCAGGGAAGAATACCTGCATTGGCAAAAACCAGTATGCTGCCACCACCGCCAATTATCTAGGTGTCGGTACATGGACTGTATTGCCATGTATTAAGTAAAGCATGCTTGATTCACCCCTACAGACCACAGAGCCCCATTGTGGTCTCAATACCTTTGCTCATGCCAGGCGTGAGTGCACTCACAGGAGCGTTGTGCCCTGGGCACAAAAAATAGGATTACCATGGAGACTCGCATGACAGGTCTCATTCTGACAAACAGCAACAATTGAGTTCAATTTATTATTCCCTTATTGCTGACTGCTACTTGTGGTAGATCTGTTAGGATCCATGATATCCGGGCATGCTATCGCTTGATGTAGGTAGATGGCTGTGCAGGTTTATGTTTAGCTGTTAAGTAAATAATATTATTGCAATTCACAACAGAATTAACTTATCTGGTAAACAGCCTCTGCATTGAAATTGATTCTCTTCAAATTCCCAAACTATACCAGCAAATTATCTAGCTCAAGGCAATGTAGGTCAATCTATATCACCAATAAAATGGGAAAGCAGTTTATTTACACAAGTGCTCTTCCTTGCATATCATGATGCGCACAGAAAGCATATATCTTTAACGTAACAAGCAAGCACGAAACTGATCATCTAGATTAGATTCATATAGAACGCTGACTGGGATGTTTCGCCACTCTATGCAACCGCCCTAGGCAAGAGCAGGATAGACAAACACGTACCAAGAGCAAAACCTTTCATAATTGTTGAAAGGCTGTACCATGTATATTGTTATTTTTTTGTGGAGTACTGGTTGCCTGGTCAGTGTTCTGTGTGGTCTCTTCTGCTCCTAATGGCTACCAGAGTTCACAGTGTTGCACACAAAAAAGAAATCAATCAAAAAATGTAAAACATAACTATACTCCAAAAAACTAAAAACGGTTTGCTTTGTGTTAGAAGGTGTGCAAATAAACTCTGACTGTGCCATAAGGAATACAGTTACATTCATGACATCATAACTATATTACACCTCTGAGCATTTTCCAAAAATTATCCAACCACATATTTTACCTGTATAGGTGTCTTTGTGCCAATACTGCCCGGGTAGCTAAGCCCATCTTCCGTGTGTATTTGTCTTGGAAGATAATCATTAATGCTTGCAGGTAGCACTTTTGTGACATCTTTACTTTTGACGTGCAAATCTGATCAGGTTGTATTCTATACATCCTCTACAAGGTTTTGGATCAGACTCTTGCAGCCACTGGCTTCTTTACCTCAGGAATAATCCATTGGCTTTGAACATTGATAATCACATCTTGAATCAGCCTACAAGAGTATTTAGTCTCACTTCTGTTTATTCACTGTATGGATGTAGTCTTCCATCTCCAATGGAATACATGAAGGACTACTTTACATCTGAAAAGTACACTCTGACGTGACGTATTTAATTCTTTATCTCAACCACGCATTGTATACTCAAAGTCATCCTTTTCTATGTCTCGCTAATGACAGCTTTTGTTTGCCTGCAAGACCTCGTGTTACCAATACTTTAAAAAGTACATCTAAGAAGAAGAACAAAGAGCGCAGGCTTTGGATAAGCTAACTTTAGATATTACATGCATGAGTTTTTCATGATTTGTCATTTCTTGGAAGTAGTGAATTTGTAATTCTGTGACGACGTGTAGCCAACAATTCGGAGTCTGTGTGCATTCTTGGATTTTTTTACATTATAGATATAATTACATTTTAAATGGTGGTTCATAGCTATTTTGCTTAGAAAGTGATAACTGTTTGTCTTTATGACCCGCTAAGGCCATTAACTAATCACCCTTTCATGTTCATTTGCTTTACTTTACAGTATAACATGTTTTGGGATTTACAGCTTTTTTTGACGTGTGTACAGATAGGTTTTTGTTAGACCTGGCACCATTGGCGTGGGTCTCCCTTCCATTTTTTTGCTGTTGCCTCCTATGTTTTTGCTGGTCTAGATGCTTTGGGCACTTTGCCACTGCTATTCAGTGCCAAAGTGCAAGTGCTCCCTATTGTAAATTGTTGTAATGGATTAGTGACTCCATGATTGGCCATTTGATTTACTTGTCAGACCCTAGTACAGTGCACCATGTGTGCCCAGGGCCTGTAAATCAAATGCTGCTGGTGGGCTTGCAGCACTGGTTGTGCCACCCACAGAAGCAGCTTGTAAAATGTGGCTCAGGCCTGCCATTGCAGAGCCGGTGTGCATTCTGGGACTGCCATGTCGACTTGGCAAGTGCACACACTTGCCAGTCCCTAAACCTTCCCTTTTCTACATGTTAGTCACCCCTAAGGTAGGCCCAAGGTACTCCTGTGGGCAGGGTGCATTGTATGTGAAAGGTAGGACATGCCCTGGTGTGTGTGGCATGTCCTGATAGTGAATTACAGCCAATTTCGTTTTTCACTATTTCGAGGCTATCTGTTCCCATAGGCCAGAATGGGCAGTTTGATTATAACATCTTATAATCATAACTGACCCAGGGAACAAGATGGGAAAATAAAGTTTAGTATGCCTGAACTCAGAATGTTAAAATACATCTTTTAGTGTGGGTGATTTTTACATTCTGTGTTTGAAAATACCACTTTTAGAAAGTAGGTATTTTCTTGCCTAACCATCCAGTATGCCTCTGCTAGGTTTGTGTATTCCATGTCTGGTTTGTTAGTGACAGGGGGCTGGAGAGGGCCTTGGCTCCAGCAGTCTGATGGGTCAGGGCTGTGCTGAATAGGCCCTGCATTGAATAAAGAGTAGGGGGAGGAGATTTCCTTCCACTTGCCTGAGCCTTCATAGAATAGAGAGTATGGGGAGGAGTTTTCCTTTCAGCTACCTGGGCCAGGTCTGCTTTCAACAATGCTGTCTCCACCTCCTGCCAGGAAGCTGCACCAGGGAGGACCGAACTGGTTTTGACTAGGTACAGACACTCCCTGCCTTCAGAGAACAAAGGATTTTGCAGTATAAATATTGGGGCCCAGAACTTTAGATCACTTCTGGGAATCAAGACGAACCCTTTGCCAAGGAGCGAAACCAAGGAAGCTGAAGGAGGAGACTGCCCCTGTGCTGTTTGCTGTTTGGGGTTGGCCTGCAGTGGTTACTCATTGCCAAGGAAAGGAGAAAAGGAACTTTGTGTGTAATTTTACTATCTTGAGGAAGATCTCCAAGGGCTTGAAGCTGAGCTTGCCTCCTGTTCTGAACTCTCAGGGACACAAAGACTTCACCACTAGCTCCCCCTGAATTTCCTTGCTGGGAATTCTACCTGCAGTGAGGTGCCTGCTGTTGTTTTGGGCCCTCTGGAGACTGCATGTCGCTGGGAGCTGGAAGCGCGACGCAACGAGGAAGAAGCGTGTCGCCGCCACAGCTGTTGCCGTCGCATCGCTGAAGAAGCGTGTAGCCGCTGCAGCAGTTTGCCATTCGCATCACCGGAGAAGCGTGCCGCCGCCGCCGCAGAGGCCGCAGTCGCATCACCGGAGAAGCGTGTCGCAGGGCCTGTCGCGGCTCCAAAGTTCATCGATTTTGCCGCACGGCCGCCGGGCGTGCACGCATCACATCCACGTTATCACATCGCATCAAAGACGCCATTTTCTCGCATCGCACCGGATCGTCGCATCGCTTCAAGGCGCCATTTTGTCGCATCGCACTGGATCACAGTAAGAAATAGACACTTCGCCTCCTCTCCGGTAAGGAACAGACGCATCGCCTCCCCTGCGCTGCAGTAAGGAACAGGTGCGCCGCCTCCCCCGAAGCAAGGAACTGACGCATCCCCTTTCCTGCGACCCTTTTGTTTGTTTTGCGTGACGCATCCAAGGTACTTTGAGAGTAAAGTGTCGCATTTAAAATCTACATTTAACTAAGCTATTTCTACCATCTGAAAGTCATATTTTGTTTACTGTATTGTGGATTTTTGTCGTTTGATCTTGTGTTAAGTCTAGATCCCTGGTACTCATAGTACGGCCCGCGGGCCGCCAGCGGCCCGGCAGGCCTTCATTGGCAGCCCACGGACCTTGCCTTGCAGTTTCCACGGCCGGCAGTAAACACAAAAGATGACATCAGGAGCATACGTAGTGAATACGTATTAAATAGGTATTCACTACGTATGCTCCTGCGGCCTTCATCTGTGTTTACTGCCAGCCCCTGTGACGTCAGGGCACCTTCGGAAAGCTTCACAAAAGGCCCTTTAAAAGTCAGCTGTAAGCGCTTTCACAGCTGACTTTTAAAAGGGCCTTTTGGGAAGCTTCCTAGTTTGGACAAAGACAGATAGAGGCGCAGAGACAGATAGAGGCACAGAGGCGCAGAGACAGATAGAGGCAGAGAGACAGATAGAGTCAGAGAGAGAGACAGAGACAGATAGAGACAGGGACAGATAGAGACAGGGGCAGACAGACAGAGATAGAGACAGGGACAGAGATAGAGACAGGGACAGGGACAGACAGAGACAGGGACAGAGATAGAGACAGAGACAGGGACAGACAGAGACAGGGACAGACAGGGACAGACTGGGACAGGGACAGACAGAGACAGAGACAGACAGAGACAGGGACAGGGACAGACAGATAGAGACAGAGACAGGGACAGACAGAGACAGAGATAGGGACAAACAGGGACAGACAGAGACAGGGACAGACAGATAGAGACAGAGACATGGACAGACAGAGACAGGGACAGACAGGGACAGACAGACATGGACAGACAGATAGAGACAGGGACAGGCAGAGACATGGACAGACAGAGACAGGGATAGACAGAGACAGGGACAGATAGATAGAGACAGGGACAGACAGATAGAATTAGAGACAGGGAGAGACAGGGACAGACAGATAGAGACAGGGACAGACAGAGACAGGGACAGACAGACAGATAGAGACAGGGACAGACAGATAGAGAGAGGGACAGACAGGGACAGGGACAGACAGAGACATGGACAGAGACAGATAGAGACAGGGACAGACAGATAGAGACATGGACAGACAGAGACAGGGACAGACACAGACAGATAGAGACAGGGAGGGACAGGGACAGACAGAGACAGATAGAGGCAGAGACAGACAGAGACAGGGACAGACAGATAGAGACAGAGACAGGGACATACAGAGACAGAGAAAGACAGAAACAGGGACAGACAGGGACAGACAGATACAGACAGGGACAGACAGATAGAGACAGGGACAAACAGATAGAGACAGGGACAAACAGATAGAGACAGGGACAGACAGACAGAGACAGGGACAGACAGACAGGGACAGACAGGGACAGACAGATAGAGACAGAGACAAGGACAGACAGAGACGGAGACAGGGACAGACAGATAGAGACATAGACAGATAGAGAGATAGAAGATAGAGAGATAGAAGATAGAGAGACATAGAAGATAGAGATAGAGAGAGAGAGAGAGATAGAGATAGTTAGAGAGAGATAGAGAGAGAGATAGCTAGAGACAGAGAGAGAGAGAGAGAGATAGAGAGAGAGAGAGATAGAGAGAGATAGAGAGAGAGAGAGAGAGAGAGAGAGATAGAGATAGAGCGAGATAGAGAGAGATGGATAGAGATAGATAGATGTGTGTATGCCGGGTCTGGTGGCTCAGTGGACGAATGCGTCCGCTGCAGGGGCCTGTGTTCAACCTCATGGTCACAGTTTTTTTTTCTTGCCCTAGCCCCGCCCCCTTCCCCCACTGACCCCGCCCCCACCGGTGCGGCCCTCGGCCACAAACCACACTCTAAATGTGGCCCCCGAGAGAAAGTTTGTGAGTACCCATGGTCTAGATAAAGATTACTTATTTTTCTAAACTGGTGTGGTGTCCATTTGTAGTGCTTTCACTGTATTACTGTATGTGTTCACAAATGCTTTGCACACTGCCTCTGAGATAAGCCTGCCTGCTCATGCCAAGCTACCAAGGGGGTGAGCAGGGGTTATTTTAGGAGTGTAGCCCCTTACCCTGACTAGAAGCAAGGGCCCCTACATGGTCAAAGGTACCTACCTCTGCCAACTAGAGACCCCCATTTCTAACAGTTTTCTTGCAACTGCACTAAAAATTCTAGCCAATTGAGAACTTGTGATGCTTTGTGGGTGGTGGCCCTTTTGGATGTGAAGCCATATAAGCTACACCCGGATTGACATGAGGCATGCCAGATTGCCTGGGTTCAAGTTGACTTCCAGAGGAGGTTGGTGTTTACCTGTTTCTCCTGTTTACAGAAAATCCAGCCCAGACCAGAGAGTTTTGGATTTTGCCCCCTTCTCTTCAGCGCCTGAACTAGATATCATGCATTCGAAAAACCACAAGGTTAGTTTACAGGGCCAGCCAAAATAATAATGAGGCGCGCAGGCAGACAGCAACTTTTATTTACTTCAGCAAACCCCGAGGACAGTAATTTGTGATGGACATTGCGCGAGCATATTTAAAAAGGAATATAATTAATGTAAGAGTGGCATAGCTCTAGGGCGAACCAGAACATTCAAAATAAAAATAGAACAAATGCAAGACAAAGCTTTTTAGTGTCAAGAGAGAGAACACTACTGAAGCATGATTGTTTATTTAGGTTATTTCACGAGCTGAAGGAATCACGTAATAGTCGGCAAGCAAGGTGCATGTGAATGCTATAAAAAACGTGTGAAATATTTAATGCAATCTTGTTACCAGAATGTTGTTTTTACAAGGTGCTAGAGGAAGGATTATTCTATATGCTGTTTTTCCTTCTTGAAAAAAACTAGAGACAGAGGGTAATCCCGATTTTCATGAATGGCAGAAAACTAAATAGACAAGAACAAAGGCATCCCCACACGTCCCAGTTTTAAACATTTCTCCCATAAAATGCCCTTGCTTCACGAGTCACGTATTTCCAAACCTCGTGTGTGAGGCTGCAGCACCGTGTGGCCAGGTCGGACTCCATGTTGTTCCACAGTGATCTAGGGCCGGAAAGTTACTGAATTTTCTGCATCTAAACAAAACAGTGACAGAGCGGCCTTTTTATATGTTGACAGAGAGGGAAATACTCCGTGCCTCCCCGTCAACACAGTAGTCAGCCCAGCCGATTTAAATGGGCAGACCACAGGTATTAATATAGCGGTGACTACCCCATCACCTATATGTCCATCTGCCCAATTAGGATGGGCGAATATATAGTCCTTTTTTGCTGCTGGTCACTGGCAGGCAAAGCCTGGTCGTAATGGACAGTAAAAAGACACAAAATGCCCCCCTCACCCTGGGAGATGACTCCAATGGTGAAGAGAGCATCATCTTTTTTATTTTCAAAAATAAAATCCCATTTAGGATTCTCTTTTTCAAAAGAGAAAAGAAAATAGTTTGGTGCAAGGCTCCGTCATGTTGATGGAGCCCTGCACTAAACTGCGAAAAGCAATGACAGGAACCTCTGGGACGGCGGTTCCTGTCAATATTTTAGAAAAGACTGCCAACTTGGAGGACTGTTCTAATTTCGTCTGGCAGCATCTCTGTCAGGTCGCTTTGGCGGAGGAATGGGCCTCCCGCCTATAAAAGAATTGGCCCAAGAGTCTTGACACAGCATTATCTAGTCCTTCTTTCCTGTTTACTCTGCCCCCTTTTAGTCTTTCTGCCTTCTCTAATAATGTTTGTTTTGGTTTGGTTTTTCTATTGTTTCTACAGGTGCTCTAGGGGCACAGGTGCTCTCGGGAGAGACAGACTGCATTGGGATGGATCAGCACCCTGATACCTCTTGATTTGGTAGGTGTCAGAGACCCATTCAGAGGGCCACAGGGCAAGCAGGAGTAACTGGGCCCAACAGTGGGTGTTGAGACCTTTTACTCCTGATGTCCCAGGGCCTGACCAACTATGAATCCTAAGCAGCTGGGCTAAGTACCCATTCAGCACTTGACTCTCAGTGGTAGTGCGTGTCGAGAAGTCCAAGACTTCTCGGGTAGGGAGGAAGATGTTGGGAGTGAACACAGGCCCACAACTCAAAATATGTTCAGCAGCAGCAGCAATAAATGCTTGCCCAAATACTTGCTTTTATCAAAAATGGAGTATTTTATACATGAACATGAAGTACAATTCTACATTCACAAACAATACAAACAGTCCCCTAGTGTTTTATAGGTGGGTCCCTGAGTCCCACTCCCCTCTCACTAGTGGTAGTGGTTATTCCCCATTCACTATAGGTGACATACAGGTTAAGTCCCACTAACAGTGTGAGTCGCAGGAGTCCCACTCCAACTCTTTATTAAAGTCAAAAGTGGTCCAGCGCTGAAGCACTATATGGCAGGCAAGTTCCCCGTTTTGCCGATAAATCAGTCCTACCTGCACTAGCAGGATCTGAGTGCCTAGAGTCTCTGAGCATACCCTCTTAGCCAGCGCTAAAGCTGCATCGACAGTCTGCTGTAAGTTCCTCACAAACGGTCCTGGGTAGGCAGCAGTCAGGGGCTCTTCAATGTTCCTCTGATGCTTGGTAAGTTTCTTGGGATGCTTCCTACAGCTGGGGGGGGTTGCAATGCTCCTTGTGCTGATCGTCAGTAGGGACTTGGGCCCACTCGGTTCAGAACAGCGGTTTCCCACTCATGGCTACTCTCTCGACCAGACCATGTTCCTTGCCTTATCCTGGTGGCCCCACGGCATACGGGGTCCCAGTCTCCACTCTGTACATGGACCACAGCCTGATTGGCACAGTAGCAATCTGCACAACACCCCCCTTTGCATACAAAGTTCCGCACATGAGCTACTGCCCAATCGACATGGCAGCACTCTCACAGTGGCTCCACCTGGTATACGGGGTCACGACTTCACTCCGCGTACAAGCTATGGTCCGATCGGCATGGCAGCACTCTTCACAGTGGCCCCATCTGGCATATGGGGTCGCTGACTTACAACCTGTACACGGGCGATGACCTGATCAGTGCAGCAATGTTCATAGCTCACTTCACGATGGCCCTTCTCCGGCATACAGGGGTTCCTGACTTTTCCCTGCACATGGGCAACATCCCAATCAGAGCAGCAGCTGCCTCCTCACGTCTCTCTACAGGAATCCAATTGACAGGATACACCACTGGACCTCACTCCCTCCAGCGCTCCACTCTTCCTCACAGGGCGCACCGGTCTTGGCAAGCAGGCAGTCACGGGTGCTCCAGGGGCAGATAGTCTTTAAGTCCCTGGGTGATTTCCCCTCACCCAGCTGGGAGACTGGCAGGTCTTGGCCTCCAGTCCTGGTAACAGGAAGAAGTCTTGCAGAGCTTCTCCTCCTCGCACAGCCCAACTGACTGCTTGACAGTTGACAATTTTGGGGGGCTCGAGCTACCCTTCTTATAGTCCATTTCGAGACAACAAATGTGATTTAGAGTCTGTGTCTTTGAAGTTTATGTTATGCACTGTCAAGGTCTGCTAGCTTATGAAATACACTCTCCTCTGCCCTGCCTTTCCTCCAGAAAGTAGTCTGTCACATCACAGGCCATGGGAGTGACTAAAGGTTCACACCTGGATGTTAGCCACAGTGATATGTGTATCAAATAGTTACCCCAGGACCTCTGCCCAATTCTTTACGATTCTCTTATAAGCCATATTTCCTTCCTGAGATATGCCCAGGCCCCTTCCCAGTGACCTCTTTCTGAATCAAAAAGCACTCTTTGAAGTGTACTGAAGAGCCTGGCTTCTCCTTATTCCAGGCTTCACTCTAGTGATACAGGTAAAAAGGCCTGTTCACTCCCAGTGCACCACCACACTTGTTTTACTTAACTCCTGGCAAAGGTATGAGGAGGAGGCTCAAGATGGGGACCTGAGTAGTTGCATAGATGTGAGGTCTGTCCCAGCGGAGCAGTGATCCTGACTTGAGGTGCTTGTTCTCCCTCCTACAAGCAACAAAACCCAGGGAGGGGTCCGGAGGTGCACTGACAGCCCTGACGGTGGAGAGTGATGGAAGGCTGCTGTACCCAGGCCTGCGTGACATGCCTGAGGTGTACTGGTTGGAGGCAGCAAAGACAGCCCGATGGAGCGCGTCCACTGAGGCTTTTGTGGCTTCTCCGCTACTGAACTGGAGAAACATACCCGCCCCGCGTGGTTGCACTGCAGTGCATGGTGTGGGCCCAGGGTGATTTGGCGGTGCTCAGGGAGCCAGGCACACAGCAAGGATCTCTGATACCGCAGGCCCTCGGACTATGGCACATTTGAGTGGACCCTGAGGAGACGGTCGCGCCCCACCCTCTGGCGACACTGGTGGCCCCAGCGGACAACGATCTCCGGTTGCAGAGGTTAAAGAGGGGGCGGCCCGACTGCTCTGTTTCCAGAAACCATTAGGTGGGTGTGCGCCTGCTACAGGTGCCCGCATGTGGCTGCTGACAAAGAGGGAGAGAGGCTGCTGGCAAAGAGGGAGAGAGGCTGCACCCCGAGAGGCCTGGTCACGGATTGCTTTGCCCCACATTTGGAGGCTGCGAGGGTAGCGGACTGGTTCTTCCCACCCCTGAGGAGATGATCCGCATCAGTGGTTTGTGGGGACGCCACTCAGGACAGTTGTTTGATCCCCACCGGGCCCTCTCATAGATTGGGCCCCTCACTCTGGCCCGTGAGATTTCTCCACAGCAGTGGTGAGTCCCCGGGAGCCACAAAACTGCTGGGACTAGCACTGGGCCTAGGAAACAGAGCAATGGCCCCCTAAAGGAGAAAGCAATGTTAGGGTCCCCCCTCCTTCTGCGATCGATGGACAGTAGTCTATAGTGGTGGCAGAGAGTAGATCAGATACTGGCGCTAATCAGTAACTGCGCACATCGGGAGGAACCGGTCTCCTCTCAATACCCCATCCCAAGGCTAAACTCCTTGTGGTACAATATTTCCAGCATCATAATGGTGAAACAAAAAGAGTCCAAAACTGGCAAGGGCACAACATCGACTACCATGGTTATGGCCGGTGCCTCACTGGTTATGTCAACAACCACAGTGGAACGTTGACTACAAGATAAGAGCAAGAAATTCATTGAGTTCCTTCTGGCTGTCAAGAACCTGAAGACATCACTGGAACCGAAACTATAAGTCCTAATAATTGATGTGGGTATCCTTCGAGAGGAACACAAAAAACGTAAAGCCAAAGTAAACACACATGAAACTACCTTCTCGACAATGAAGCCAACAATGACAGCTGCACAGTAACAGATTGAGGCCCTGCAACAAGAAGTGGAGCTGCTACGGCACATGGCAGATGATGCTGAAGGTCGCTCATAACAAAAATATTACAGTGGTGGAGTTGCCTGAAAAAAAATCGAAGGGCAGAACATGGACCATTGTTTGGAACAAAGGCTGGCAAATACAGTCCTGGGTGGTAAGCCAATGGGTCTTCTCAGTGGAGCATGCACATCGAGTACAGGGCTGACCGCCTCCACCTGGCGCATCTCTGAGACCATTGGTGGCATGTGCTGTATGAGGAAGAGAACAAGGTGCCGGGCCACCTGCAGACTCAAGGGCCGCCTCTCGAAAGAGCAAGTAGTGCAGGAAACATCACTGGTCATCACTGAACTTGAATGATCAGGAGCTCCTGGCATGGATGCCGGGGGCTCTGATTCGGATATGCACACCTCACAGAATAGGTCCTTGCCGGAGGAGGTCCCCGAGGAACTACGGGACTGCTCATGCATTACCCCATGACAGCAGATCTACTACTATGATGGACACTTTGTTGTATCCTATTTTGTAAGTGGGGTCAATGTCAAATTATGCTCCAGATCTGCATAGTTATGCCCTGAACACCAGTAAGGAAATGGCGCTGGGAAGCATCCCTACTATGAACATGAACACTATTGCCAACACGAGATACGCCCCCACAGTCCAGTGGAACCTTTTGTTGGGCATTGAATTACCAAAGGTTTGGGCTGTCTCTGGCACTGTTGTTCAACAGCCAGGGGAGGTGAGTCTCTGGGGTTTGTTTTGCTTGGTTCATTATGTTACTTGTTCAATTCATCGGGGATGCACTTCTGGACAGATACACAATCACGCCATAGCAACAAAGGAGTATAAGCTACTTGCATGGAATGTGACAGGCATGGGCACATACTTGAAGAGATACAAGATTCACACTTATCTGAAAAGACACCACATACACTTTGCAGGCCTCCAGGAAACACACTTAATAGCAGGAGAGCTCACTAAACTATGTAAAAGATGGCGGGGTGGGATATGTGGCACAACGTATTTGGGGTACACAAGAGGGGGTCTTGTGTGGGTGGCCCTAGTGGTCATGTACACAGTCTCACATACTCAGATAGACACAGAAGGCCGATACATGCTTCTAGAGGGACTGCTAGATGGGGAACCACTAGCGTACATAGCTAGATATGCGCCCAATGCGGGTCAGGCTTCCAGTTTTTGCCTCTTTGATGCCAACTCTTCTGGATGATACGATAGTGACCTCGGTGTAGTGTGGTAACTTTAACTTCATCCCGGGCCTAGGGAGGTACAGGTCCATGCCCCTGGTCCCAGGTGCACAGTCCTGAGGTGATTATGGAGTCTTCTTAGTCCTGAAGATAGGGAATACTCACACTTCTCAGCAATTAATTCGCTACACTTGCTCCTATATATAGTGTACTGTTCCCTTGGCTTGGCACAGAGATTCTCACAGGTGTAGTATTTGGGGTGCACTCTCTCTGATCACAACCCATTATTGGCCACTCTCACCTGGCGGAGGCCCAGCCAGAAGATCCCCACATAGTGCCTGTCGACAGCGGCTTTCAGTGAGAGGTGTTTTGCACATAAACAGGGGAGACGATAGGGCAGTACTTCATGGAAAACGAGAGATCGGCATAACATTTTCTTGTGGAGCGGTACGCATTTAAGGTGGTGATGTGGGGGATGTGCATGAAAACAATGTATACGGTGGGAAAGGTGCTGAGTGAAGAAGTGACAAGAATATATGACAGTATAAACGTTCTGAAGAATGACTGTGTGTTCCACCCAGACAGTCGCAAAACGTTGACCAAAATAGGAAAAGACTATAGGACGCTACTGCATAGACTGTCCAACTTAGACTACGCAACATACCTGCAGCGCCAACATGAACAGGGTGACAAGGCTTGTCACTTGTTGGCCTGGTTGTTGCGACCAGAGACCTCTCAAACTCCTATAGCTGCCATTCGTTCAGAGGCAGGACAGATGGTGAATACCCAACAGGAGATAAATCAGGTATTCTAACTCTATTATAGTTATCTTGTACAGTGACAACATAGAAATGACAGAAGGGGGATGGGAGCACACTGCTTCACACAGGGCCGGACTGGCAACCGAAACCGGCCCTGGCAAACTGCTCGGCCGACCCCCCCTGGGGTGAGGGGGGGTGCAGCCGAGCAGTTTGCGAGCGCCGGTTTCGGCCGATTTTGTTACAGGGGGCTGATATTGCCGACCCCCTGTGATAAAAACGGCCCCCCAGGGGCCCAAAACCGGCCCCCACCCTAGCGGCCCAGCGGGCCAGTCCGGCCCTGGACTCACATCACAGCACAGTTCACACCTTAGCATTATCGTAAATACAGTACAATGTTTGTGCTTACTTATTAGTTGTTGTTTTTCACCAGAGTTGGTGCAGATAGTGCTGTTCATCTCTAGACACGTGTGTCTGGATTTTATCCTTCATCAGTAGAGATCAGAAAAACAAATTACTTCAGGGGTTGCTGAGAATGCTGCCACTGTCCTCTAAGGTCTCAGTACCTCTCACTGGCGCACAAGTTCATTGCCAAAAGCTCGTCAGCTCTCTGACTCAAGGGAGCCTTTTTAAACAGAAGGGAGATGAGAGCACACTGCTCACATCACAGCACAGTTCGCCCCTTAGCATTATCTTAAATGCAGTACAATGTTTGTGCTTACCTGAATATAGGTTGTAGTTTTTCACCAGAGTTGGTGCAGGTAGTGCTGGTCATCTCTAGACACACGTGTTTCTGGATTTTATCCTTCATCAGTAGAGATCAGAAAAACAAATTACATCAGGGGTTGCTGAGAATGCTGACAGTCATTTCAGGTCTCAATACCTCTCACTGGCACACAGGTGCATCTCCAAAAGCTCGTCAACTCACTGACTCAAGGGAGCCTTTTTAAACAGAAGGGGGATGGGAGCACACTAGAATGGAATGACACAATTGGCAGCACTGACATATCCGGAGTGGACAGAGACCATCAACCCCTTGAACAAACAGGAATTGGAGGCCCCTTAGCCTTGGAGAAAATTATGGTGGTGATCAAGCAATTCACACGGTGAAAGGTGCTGGGAATGGACAGGTTATCGATTGAGTTGTACACCACTTTTCAGGTACAGTTGGCTTCCTGCCTACTAAAGGTGTGTGAGGCTGCTGTGGAAAAGGCCTCATTAACAGGCTCTATGAAGGAGGCTCTATTTGTAGTGCTCCTGAAAACCTGGATGAGACTTCCTAAGCATGTTATCCTATCGCCCTCTGACATTGTTAAATTTGGACTATAAGATTCTGGGCAGGGTGCTTGCCAACCAGCTGACCCAGCTCATTGGTACATTGGTGCATCCTGACCAGAACAGGTTAATCCTGGCTGTAATATGTTCCATAATTTGCGCAGACTGTTCCATATTGTAGACTGGACGCGGCGTACGAAGACGTAGGGATGGGTTGACTCCTTGAACATTGAGAAGGCCTTTGACACGCTGGGGTGGCCACGGCAGTATTGAAGCAGAGAGGCATGAGATAAAACTTCTTGAAGTGGATATCACATTTATATGCAGCACCAGTGGCACAGGTACACACGGGTGATATTGAAGCCTATACTGATTGGCAAGGGCACACGGCAGGGCTGCATTGTGTCCCCTATTCTATTTGCCGTAGCAAAGGAGCCACTAGCATGCTTGCTGTGAGAGCAAGCATTTCTGCGGAGCTCAATGGGAGCATAATGATATAGGGACTTCCGAATATAATATCGCTATATGCAGATGTTGTAGTAGTCTATGTCTACGGGACCCACGGGTGCTGCCGGAGTTAATGACGATGCTGAACAACTTCGGGCAGATATCCAGACTCTGAATTAATTGGGACATAGCGTGTCTATTGCCCCTGACCCCACTGACCGACACCCAAAGGAAGTCCCTGCTCAGAGCAAGATTGCAATGGAAACGAGACACTAACAAATATGTGGGTGTCTAAATCTACCATGCTCAGACTGACCTGACAGATGGAAATCTAGGCAAGCTGCTGGCCTCTTTTTGCAGCTCGCTACCCTTTTGGACTCAGTTACCATTGTCACCGATGGGATGGGTCTCCATCTGGAAAATGCTGATACTTCCTCAGCTCCTCTACCACTTCATGGCCATTCCGGTGGTCCTGAGGAGGTTGTTCTTCATTGATTTACAGCAGCTGTTGATGGCACTGATATGGGAAGACTAGGTGCCAGGTCACACTCAGTAGGTGGCATTTATGTATATATGCACAAAGGTTTGTGCTGAACATTTGCTCTTCTGCTATAGAATGTAATGAGGTCATTTAAAATGACCAGCGGAACGTAGAGGAGAAGGCTTGAGGCAGTTGAGCTTGATTGATGGGATCTCTCGTATGGATTAAATTTATTATATCTATCTTCATCCATTGTGCATCTAATCTTTAAGAGAAGTTCCTCTTTGACAGTAGGCTTTATGTCCCGCTGGAGAAGGGTGGATTGGGGGCTCCTAACTACGAGCTATACTATGCTGCAACACAGTTATGGTGGCCAAAGAGATATTTGGTTCAGGCACCACCCTTGGAATATAGAGTGATACTTGATGACCTGGGGGGCAACCCCTCCCTCACGGGTTACTGACAATGTATTACTGCACAAGGCGATACAGTGTCGGAGATGGTTTATTCATGGGAGAGCTAAGGCAACACCCTATGCTCCGAGTCTCTCTATTTTGGGCGACACCAGAATGTTCTCCCCTCAGCTCATTATACTGAACAGGAGACGGGACAGAAGCAGGGGTTCAGGTATGGGCAGACTTGATTACGGAGGGTAAACTGCGAATTTTTGAGGATGTAGTAAGTGATTTGGCGTGGCAGCGGGCCAGTTTCTGCTATGCTCAGCCCTGAAGGTAGTGATGAGGATGCCTTGGGGCCCTGATCGAAGCGTGCCTCCCACAGTGACTCAGCTCGAAGTGCTTCTGATTAATGGGGGAAATAGGAAGGCCATTACCTGCTTCTATGGGGAGCTGCAGCGACACTGCTCTAGGGGGACTTGGGACCTACAGGAGTGGTGGAGTCACGCACTAGTTACCGAAATATCAGATAAGCTATGGGACTGCTGCCTTCAATCCGTCGAGCAGGTCTCGATGAACCCCAGAATCCGCTTTTGTCCTATTCAGCTATATTCATCATATCTGACTTCAGAGAGACTTGGGAGAATATACCCAGGGGCGATGACCACTTGTCCTCGATGCTGGGCAGACAATGCAGATTTGATGTATAGTGTTTGGATTTGCCCATAGATATCTCGTTTCTGTCTGCAAGTGACACAGAGCATTTCGGGGGTGACTGCATCTCCTCCGATGCCTGCTGGATGAAAGACACACTACAAAAAAAGCGAAGGACCTTCTGCACTTCCAGAGTCTGTCTCTGATCCTGGCGAAAAGATGCATAGCTATGGCTTGGAAGTCTGATGCAAACCCACTTGTGACCCGTGGGTGGGCTGAGGTGGTGAAGTGGGCCAGTGCTGACCTGGCTGTTTATAGGTCTCTATGTCCTTTGAGGGCAGGGAGGACTCCGTGTGGCTATGGGACACCTATTTGGCACAACTAGGCCTGAAGTCAGGCGAACGCCCCCGTAAATGTAGAACTCCCCACTTAGCGGATTAGATAAGGGAGGACATGGGTGAGTATTGCAAATAAACGCTAGAACAGATTGTTGTGAGAGATGACAACACTGCTGGGAACGCACAGATGTGGGATCGCATAGAATGATTGAAACTTGGGGGGGGGGACAGATGGGGAGCGGAAGATGCACGCATTTTGTTTACTCCAGTTTATGTTATTAATTTGGTTTTAATTGCTGTCTTTGTTTTCTTTTTTCAAGAGACAATGTCATTAAATCAGGCACTCGCGCTAGTATATGCTAATATTGAGGAGGACATGTGAGTTGAGTGTGAGGTCCGCTTGAACCATCTTGTTTCTTGTCTTCCAGGCATGATACCTATGATGACAGCTTCCCTATTGTTATGGGTTGCTGGTTATGTGACACTGAAAGAAATGATATAACTGCAAAAACCAATAAAAATACTTACAAACACAAAAAACTCTTGGCAAAGGTAGTAGCCTTTCACCACTACGAGGCTAGAGCTTTGGGTGCCCTTCAAAGTAAAAAAAAAAAACACAATTTGTGAGACAGGCCTATGTTATGGTGCACATGTATGATCTGTGTTTGACCATGACAACAAAAATCAGAATAAGAGATCCAGGCATCATTACAGTTGCGGCACTTAGGGCAGGGATGCACGTTCGTCACCATGCGAGGGACTTTTCTGCCCTGCAGAAGATTATTGTCCCTCTTGTCACATTCCTATCCCTTCTAAGGGATACAGTGAGACCTGGGATTCTCCATGCTACCTGAGGGAAAGCACTACCTAGCTGCCACCTCCTTTAGGCCAGACGTTCCACCTTTCCTTTGGTCCCTTTTTTTTCATGTGCACGCATTTCTAATTGGACCATATGGAAAGGACATTCCCTAATTTGTTTGGGAACTGTAGCAAATTCTCCTTTACTGCTTGGTCAACCCAGATGTTTGACTTTTTCTGAACCATATTTTTTGCCGCTATTACAACTGCTATTCAGTGCCCCAGTGTTTGTGCTAAAACTGTATTGGTAAAATTGGCTTCAACTGGTGTGTATTTACACCACCCACATACATTACAAATGTATATGTCTGTCAGGAGCACCACTGTGCTCTGGCTGGTATGCATTTTAAATGTGCTCCAGTAACAGATGACAAGCAAACGTCCCTATTTTCATATATTAATAAATCAACCCTGAAGTCTGTCTTGTAAGCCAACAAAATAGGGTGCAAGTGTCACACTATATTTTTTAAAAGTGTGCTCTCACAGTTACTAAAGGCCTAAAAGCTATTTCTCTATGTAGGTTCAGCTATATTTCCCATAAGGCAGTCCTTCATGTCATTAAAATATTTAATTCTATATCTCCGCCTGGGACAAGTCATTCAAAGTAATTTCCTTTTGTAATTTTCAAAACCTGATTTAATACTGAAATCTTATTTGTGTTGATTTAAGCGTGAAAGTATATTTGTAAAATGTTCTTTAGGGTGCTTAAAGCAAGTTCTGCCACACATCACACCTTCAGAGCTTGAATACAGATCCTTGGCTTGGAGAGTTCACGACCGTGGTTTGCCTTGGAGACTAGGAAGGGCAAAGGGATTTTACCTGTTGACCACTTAGCAGGAATTAGGTATCTGAGAGACGACAGGAACAGTTGGCAGAAAAGGGGGTAGCCTGAGCAGTACTTCTTTTGGCTTGGAGATGCCAGGGAGGGCTTTTCTTATTCATTCTCACAATTCTCTTAAACAGCCGGGCTCCAATCACAGTGGGGGGGATAAATAGTTTGGACCATGTAACATGAGAGGAGAGCTTATTTAACAAGAAGAGTGGCTAAGTAGCAGGCCTACCTGGTGGCAGAAGGGGTCTCCCATACGGAAACAGGGGCTTCAGGGTCATTCTACAAGTAAAAGCAGGTAGGGGACTGCAATAAAATGGGATTGGGTGGCAACATTTCTCTAATCACTGGCTAGTGGTCAGGAGCTCCAGAGTCATATGTCTGGTGCCATCTGGGGCTCAGCCACCCCCAGTTATTCCATTTTAATCCCACTGCCTTGGCCATCAAAGTTCATAAGTATGTTGATTACAGGTGGAAGTCTGAATTAATAATCTGAATTTTCTGATATGTCTGTTGCTCTGGGGAAAAAAAAGGGAGGGCACAAAGCAAGTGATAATTTGCAGTCTCCATTAGATTAGAAACACTTCAAAATTGTTTGGGGGCACAAAATAAAAAACACATAATCACTTATGCATACGTATCTACATATATCTATATTACACATTACACAGTGGCAGTCACAGTTTCCAAAGCAGGAGCGTTTTTCTTTTTCAAATAACCTTGTTATTTAATTACTGTGATAGCTAGATGGTTGATCATGTAGAAGTATCGCGGTACTCCTGCGGTACTGCAAATGTAAAAAATAGAGCATTATCATTGCCAGACAGACCTATTTTTTCTGTTGGCCCCTTCGGTCCCACTGGACTAAGCGATCTGATTAGATGGCTGCAACATGGAGAGAAATGTTGCAGCCGCCGTTTTAGGATTCGGGGACTCAGGTCCCCATGTTCTGTGTATACATAAAAAAGGTATAAGAGGGAAATGTAGGGGTACCCTATCCCTTGTGGGGATTGGGGGATCACAGAGTGCCCCCCTGGGCGCATATAAACACACTAGATAGTGCAGCTGGTCCCACAATTCTCCTGCGGTACCCAGGGCACTCCCACAGACGTAGTATCACAGGACTTCAGCGAAAGAGTGATACTCTTCTACATCCAGACTGTGCCAATCTTGGGTGGTCTCCAACAAGTCGACTCTATGTCCCAGGCCAACCAGGTCATCGAGGTCTTCCCGTACATCAGATAAGAGCTGTTTGAGGTTTGTACGGACAGCTCCTATCTCACTTTTGAGCTCTACATAGAATTGCATCAAGAAGCTTTTAGTGAGCTTCTAGTCATCTTCCATAGGGTCAGCAGGTGTCTCTCCAGCTGCAGTCTCTACTTGCTTGGTAGCTCTAAGGCCTCCATCTCGTTTCTAGGTGGTGGACACCTAAAGGAGGTCCTTGATCAAGGATTCTTGTCGCAGTCATGGTGATTCGCCTCCACAGGTCACTGGGAATCTGTATGTCCGTACCTTGGAGGCTCATAGGTGTGGCTTGTTCACTAAGGTTGTGGTTGGGTTAGTAGGTGAGGTACCTAATGTCCAGGGGGCTCTGCAGTGGGCTGCAGCCTCAGATCTGATTGCGTCTGAGTTAGGTGCCAATAATTCTGGCTGCCACGTTCAGCAAGCTCCTCGTCTACATCCAGGGTGGGAGCAATTACCACCTGGCTGATCTGGTGGGGTCTCATATGGCAGCTCTGAAGATGCTGCATGTACTATGTCTTCTCACGAAGACTCAGTGCACCTGTTTATGTCAGTGAGTATGCGCTTTACCAAAAGTTGATTGTTGCTCTTCTGCTTAGTAGACACCCGCCTGTCACCACCACCTGCCTCTCGTCAGTTCGTCAGTGTTTTAGGGCCCTTGGAGAGCCCCCCAACTCACGTCCCAGCACTCCACCAACAGAGTCTTTGCTTTCACCAGGGGTCAGGTGAGGAAGCATTCAATGGGGTCCATCTCCTTCCCACGGCCATCTCTCCCTCAGTAGATTCCATATAAGCTCTCCAGGCTCTCTCCTCCCAGTGAATCCTACATTGTCACCAGCGTTCTGTGGGTTGTGTATACATAGCATGTCTCAATGTGCTATCTCCTTCTCTAGTATAGGCCCCTCACTTCATCTTCCCTCACGAAGACTCAGTGCGACTGGGATCACTTATGTCAGTGAGTGTGAGCTGTACTAAAAAGTTTATTGTTGCTCTTCTGCTTAGTAGACCCCCGCCTGTCTCAGCCATCTGCCTCTCTTCAGTTCTCCAGTGTTTGTAGGGCCCTTGGAGAGCCCCCCGCCTCACAGCCCAGCAGTCCGCCAGCACAGTCTTTGCATTCACCAGAGGTCAGGTGAGGAAGCATCCAATGGAGTCTATCTCCTTCCCACAACCATCTCTCCCTCAGTTAATTCCATACTCACTTGCTCCAGGCTCTCTCTAACCCCATACCTCCTGATGTGTCACCGGTGTTCTACGGTCGTGTATACATAGCATGTCTCTATGGGCTGTCTTCTTCTCTAGTATAGGCCCCTCACTGGGGCCCCTGAAGTGGCCAGGGTCGCTGCCACTAGCTGTTTGGGCAGAATCCCACTAGTTCCCAGACTGTCATATTCTTAGGGGGCCACCCATCCAGCAAACCAATTGGGGTCCTTTACTCCCCCGCTTCAGTCAGACTTGAGCCTCAGCATAAATTATTGTCTGTAAATGTCAGGGGAGCCCTGGGATAGTCTCTTGGCAGCTGGCTTGTTAGCACTGGGCCCTCTGCCGGCTTCCTGTATGCCGCCTCATCATTAGGCGAGTAACAGGGTTCCACCACTCAGGGGTCTCTCTCCAAATGCAAATCGCACACCCCTGGAATCGCATATCGGTTCACCGAGGGGTCGACAGTAGCTACATGGGGACCTGTGCAGCAATCGAAATTGTCTCCACCTCTGCCATGTACGCCCCGGCCATCGCTCACCAGGTCGGATGTTTCATCCCAAGTTGTTACCACTGGTGCTCAAAATCCCCACACTTTAGACAGAGAGGGGCCCGATCTCTAAATTGATTTCTGGTGATGGTGCTGGCGAGGATGTTCCTAATCTGCAACACAACTGGGGCACTACATCTCGTATTGTCATCCCTCCACCATTTTGCAGCCACCTCACCGCTCCCTTTTGGGGCTCATCTCTGGAGAGTTGTTCAGCCGGCAAGTTCAAGCTGTTGATTACAGGTGGAAGCCTGAATTCGTATTCTGAATTTTCTGATATGTCTATTGCTTTGGTACCTCGAAGTCCTTCTGTGTAGAAAAAGGGCCACAAAGCAACTGATGATTTCCAGTTCCCATTAGGGTAGGAACATTGGAAAATTTTAGGGGGCAGAAAATAAAAAACACTTAAGCACTTATGCATATATATCTATATATAATATAAAGAACCAAGTCCTTTCCTTCAGACAAACTTCGACAAGCAAAGCAGGTACGGACACCAATTCTGTGCTATTCGTGAATGCTTTATTCCAAATTCAAGTGCATACAAAATATTATTATTGGCTAATGCCTTCGTCCATGACGCGTTTCGACCGCCGAGGCGCGGTCTGGGTCACATGACTGCACTGCGTCATACTGTTTTATTTTAACAACCCCACATTCCCACATGAAACTTGATTTAATAATCACGGACAAAAAGACTTCCATATAACACAATATCTATAAAGTTTGTGAAAAACAGACCCATTGTAAAATCTCATTATTGTACAATATTATAAATTCATGTACCAGGCACTTTAGTTTGTAATTATAAATAATTGCTTTTCATAAAATTGCCACACTTATAACTAGTAATGTATCACCACCCACCAGCTGGCATAATAGTCAGATAACGCCATCTAGCCAAATTTCAAGCTAATGCTTCTATGTAATTGGGGTTCTATAGACATCTGCGGTGGATTGTTATAATGACGTGTGTAGCAACGAAATACATTTATATCGTGCCTGTAAAGTCAGAAATGTCTCTTTATATGCTGGATAATAATCGGCTTGGTTTAACCTGTCACGGATCCATTAATAAAACAAGTCCATTAAAGTGCTTGGTGCCCCACCACCCAACTGCCCTAATAAAGTGTGATGTGCTAATAAAGTGCTCACTACATGTTGAAGTGCTAATTAATCTGGTTTTGACCATATACTGAAGCCATGTAACAACAATTTTACACACATAACAATTATGTATGCTCATGTGAATCAATTGTCTGCAGTTTTAATGGTTATTAACAGCTGAGTACCCTAATGTACTTACACGCAGGTTGTAACCCACTGTTTGATTACGTAGTAAAGTGCTATAGTAATATTGATAAATATAAAATTATTGAATTCATAATTTTATTGAAATATTAAAGTGGCCTGTGCTTGAACTAATCCAATGTTGTGGTACATTAACATTATCAAAATTAATTGTTTACTAAATATATACTTGTTTAAAAAAATGTGACACAAAATTGGATTACCCATATACGGAGACTATAACTGTACAGTCTAAAATCGATTTACAAAGAGGACATGTCCGAATAAGATCATAAGAAAGTGTTTGGATAAGATAATAAGAAATTATGGAGGTCTTCACTCATGTTTAGTCCATTCGGCATCCTTGTATCCAGTTCCAATAAAAATTTGGATTCCATCTGCCACAATAATCTCTCCCTGTTCCCTCCTCTCCTTAATTCAGGTACTGCTCCAATAACAAAGTATTTGAGATCATTTAAGTTGTTTTGATGCACTCGCTACTGGGTACGTGGGATCAGAATTTACGATAGCTGATGTGTTGCAGGATTCTTATGTGTCCTTGCAATTTTGTGCTACCCACATATTTAAGTCCACATGAACATTCAAGTACATATACAGCAAATTCTGTCCTGCTTGTGTAGTGCCCTTTCATACTGACTTGTTTTTCGCAGAATGCCATTGCGTAGTTTCTCATATTGACACCAAACTTGCACGCCCAACATGAACTGCATTTAAAGAACCCATTCTTAAGGGACAACCAGTTCTGGCTGGAATTGACTTCAGGGCTACTGCTGACCAGAGAATCCCTCATGGAAGGTGCTCGTCTAAAAGTCAAGGAGGGTTTGTCTGGGAGTACCTGGCTTAGTGTGATGTCCGTCAATACAATAGGCCATTGCTTGTTAATAATACTTCTTATTAGCCTCTCCTGTTTACAAAATGTCGTGACTAATCTGACCTCATCAGATTTGTCTGCTTGTGTAGGGGCTCCTACATCTTCTGCTACAGCGTTTTTCAGAACATTAAACAATACATCCTCTCTTGACTGGGCATTAGCTTCAGAATTGGCTCGTTTCAAATTTGTAATGTTGTAGCTATGAATCTGTCTGTGGCTTCTTTCTGACATTTGATCAGGTCAGTGTCGGAGCTACATATCCTCCGTATTCTAAGATATTCCCCATACAGAATACTTTGAATTAAGTGTCTTGGATGTGAACTTGTGGCATGGAGAATCGAATTTCCAGCCGTGATTTTCCTGTGTAACCTAGATTCTACTCTGCTCATATTAGTATACAATTGTACATCCAGAAACTCAATGGACTGATTGCTGATCTGTGCCGTGAACTCAAGATTCAAGTCATTCGAGTTGATTTGATTTACAAAACATGTGGCACTCTCTCTAGTTCCCCTCTAGACAATAAAAACATAGTCCAATAAACTGCCACCATCTTATCACATGATTATTCCACAACTGGCTGAATTGTACCTTGAGGACCTGCTCCTCCCACCAGTCCACATGAAGACACATGTAACTGGGGGAGAAGCAGGCCCCCATAGCCACTCCCCTCATTTGCTGGAATACCTCCTTATTAAAAAGAAAATAGTTGTTCGTCAGACACAAATTGATCATTTCAATTAGCATTAGATTATGATCATAGAGACCAATAGGCC
Organism: Calotriton arnoldi; assembly: GCA_963921515.1. Classification (NCBI taxonomy): domain Eukaryota; kingdom Metazoa; phylum Chordata; class Amphibia; order Caudata; family Salamandridae; genus Calotriton; species Calotriton arnoldi. Next base: position 124,185 of record CAWUFW010001274.1, read on the forward strand.
TTCTACTTAGGAAATGCTCTACTGCTTTTAAACCATCATCGTGTTTTATACTCGTGTACAATGATGTAATGTCCATGCCTATAAATAAATAGTTGTCCTTCCAAACCAAATCATGTATTTTTCTAAGGAAATCACCCGTGTCTTTGATATAAGATGGTAAGTCTGGCACAAATTCCACATATTTGGGGATTGACTCAAACAATCCATTCCTTGCGGAGATTATGGGCCGCCCTGGTATAGGAGTTGTCCCTTTATGTACTTTAGGAATGAAGTATAGCACAGGTACCACCGGGAATTCTTTGTTAAGGAAATTAAATTCATCCTTTGTAAGCAAACCTTTTCGTTTCAATTGAGACAATTTATCGCTTACTACTTTTTTAACATTGTGTAAATCAAGGTAAGTGGCCTTTTTATAACAAGACATAAACCAAATGTCTCTGTGCTTCCTTAAGGTATTCTTCCTTCGGCCATAACACTACATTACCTCCTTTGTCCGCTTTATTTATAACGATCTCATTGTTGTCGCTGAGTTTTCTCATTATATTGAAATACTGTCTTTCTCTATATTTCCATTTGTGTTTGTTGAGGTTGACATTGCGGTTTAGTTTTTTTAGCTCGTCTATAACCCGGTCATTGAACACATCCACCGCATCCCTTGGCATGATTGGGACAAATGTTGATACTGGCTTAAAAGGGCTGTCAACTGGCTTGATTGTATTGATGCCAGCTCTACTCATTACTTCTTGAGTGTATATGGGTATGTTGTGGGCTTCTTCCTCATTTTCAAGTGCCTGAAGTGTTTTTAATGTTTCCATATCTGAGGCTTGTAGAGTAGCTTGTTCACGAGTACTTCTCACAGTATGTTGTTTAGGTGGCTGATTTGACACGTTCTTTAATTTAAAATATTTTATTAATTTTAATTTTCTTATGAACTTATATACATCGATTCTAGACTGATTGTAGTTAAAATTGCTCTTTGGGCAGAGAGTCAAGCCTAGGGATAATAACTGGGTCTCTGCCTGCGTCCGCTGAGTTTCTGTTAGATTGATGACCGTGTTATCTTTAGTTATTACTTCCGTCTTCACTTTTTGGCTTGTGCCCCTCTGTTGGCATTTGTTCCTGCATTTTCTCCTCTCCCGTCTTCTTTGATGCCTGTGCCGCCTTGTTTGCGCTGGGGATTCCGAGGACATAAAGTTTGCCTGCGGTCCTGTCTTAAAAATTAAGTTCCTCTGCACACTCCCCACACTTTAGATAGAGAGGGGCCCGATCTCTAAATTGATTTCTGGTGATGGTGCTGGCGAGGATGTTCCTAATCTGCAACACAACTGGGGCACCACATCTCGTATTGTCATCCCTCCGCCATTTTGCAGCCACCTCACCGCTCCATTTCGGGGCCCATCTCTGGCGAGCGGTTCAACCGGCAAGTTCAAGCTGTTGATTACAGGTGGAAGCCTGAATTAGTATTCTGAATTTTCTGATATGTCTATTGCTTTGGTACCTCCAAGTCCTTCTGTGTAGAAAAAGGGCCACAAAGCAACTGATGATTTCCAGTCCCCATTAGGGTAGGAACATTGCAAAATTTTGGGGGGCAGGAAATAAAAAACACTTAAGCACTTATGCATATATATCTTTATCACACATTACACAGGGGTCATTACAGATTCCAATAGAAAAGCAGTTTTGTTTTTGCTAATAACTTTGTTACCTCTTATTTCAATTGCAGTGATATCTGGATGGTTGATCATGCAGAAGTATTGTGGCACTCCAATGGCACGGCAAATGTAAATTGCCAAAAAGACATTTTTGTCTGTTGGCCCCTTCAGTCCCACAGGACTGAATGATCAGATTAGCTGGCTGCAACATGAAAAGAAATGTTGCATCCACCTTTTTACGACTCTGGGTCTCAGTCCCCATGTCCTGTGTCTACATAAAAAAAAATATATATGGGGGCAAGGCAGTGGTAGTGGTCCCCTTGTGGGGGAGGAGGGAATACAGAGGGACCCTCCTTGGGCCAAATAAATGAACTAGATAGTGCAGCTGTCTCATTATTCTCCTCCGGGACCCAGTGCAGCCCACCAGTGTAGTATCACAGGACTCCCGCAGAAGAGTGGTACCTTCAAACTATACAAACATCTACAAGAGAAGCTTGTACAGTCCTGCAGTACCATTGTTTGAGCTTCAGCTGCAGTACCATGTGAGTTCCACAGTACAAGAAATATATTTTTTTTTAAATCAAGTAAAATGTGCGTGGTGGTCCATGCATGGTTGACTTCCCGCAGGGCTGTGGTTGGCTGCCCGTGAGGGATTGAGTGCAGGGCCAGGTCATGTCCAACTCCATGCCGTGCCCAGCTGAAGGGAATGTGCAGTAGTAGTTTTGCCTCCCACTGTGGCGTTGGTCGCATGACCTGGCCACGGTGTCTCTACTTGGGCTTCAGCTGCAGTACCACAGAAACATCGTGGTAAAGCAAAAAAAAGTAGAAATCAAGAAAAAATTGGGATGGGGTCTATGTGTGGTTGGCCTCCCATGGGGTTGACTGCCCGGGGGTGGTTGAGCAATGGGTCTGCAGCCAATCCCACACCGTACACACCTGAAAGATGTGTGTAGCTGCAAGTTGGCCTTAAGAGGGAGCAGGGGGTCTGAATGCATGGCCTGACAGCAGGGCCTAAAACTATGCTCAATGAGGGGGGGTGGAGCTTGCCTGGCTCCAAGATGGCTGTGTTGTAACGCAGCTCCACAAGCCTGGTCTCTAATCCGACATGATCCTTGAAACCAGCCAGAACTAACCAGTGCTACATAAGCGGAACACTCTGGGTAACATTTGAGGCTCACGTATCCCGTGATTTCGAGCTTCCAGGAGCAACTGAGCACCGAGATCACGCTCTCCTGGCGACCGGGGGCAAGGGTTCTGCGAGCGGTAGGAGCACTGCGTGCATCAACGCGGCGTCTGGCCGGAAAGAGGGAAACTGGCGCCGAGTAAAGATCCCAGTTGTCCCTGCCGGTCATTGAAACCTACCATTGGTCCTCAATCGGCTGCCGGAGACAGGCCCGTCGGCCGGCTGAGGGGAGTCGTGTGCCACAAGGGCGGAGGCAGCCACTGAGGTACATCATCTGCCACGGTGTGTTGGGATCCTGTTAGCCCCAGCGGGCCGCGGAGTGATCGGGACCTCGTGGGGTCGGACATCGACTCGTGGAAGGTGCATTGCAGCCGCTCCTTGGTGAAGGGAATCATACAAGGGGGCCGCACGGCGATTGCGGCAGCTCTTTGAGCTACACAGGAGTCATGCGAGGATTCCAGCTAATCCTGTCGGAGGCCCTCCGGGCATTGGGTAATACCGCTGAAGACAAATGGAGCAGGAACCGCTTTGGGGGCACAGGTGACACGAGCTTAGTCGGCGTTTTGCCTGGGGATCCACTGCTGAGACCAATGAGCAGTACTACAGAGGTCTCATTGTGTGGGGAACACAGCCTGTGTACTAATGTGAGCGCTAGGTGATCTGCCTACACAACGGTATGGTAGGTGATCCCTCCCTACTCAAAATAACATTGAATATAGGAGTAAAGACTTCTCCTAAGCCTCGTCCCTCGCTCGGTGAGCCTGTGGTTGCTGCAGGGGGTAAGGTGGCTGTGTTGCAGGGCCCCGTGAGAGAGAGAAAATTGTGAGCACCTTCGGTGGGAGGCTCAGGACGGGGATGCTAAGAGATCAGCGATTCCCATTGTGAAATTACCACCCTTAACGCTGCTGGTAACTTGGGTACATTCATACTCACCACTCGCTTAACTGTTTGGGTGGGAGCAACTGTTTGAAGACGCACCTCACATTCTAGCAAAATCTGTCCATTAAAGGTGCTCATTACCTGAGTAAATGATGGGGCGCACAGACAAATCGCAATCTAAGTTACAATTCGAACCCCGTAGAACGCCTAGACAACAAGAGCAGGACAAAAATGCCTCAGAGTCTGGCTCTGAGGTGGGCGATGCCGTGGCGGAGCCAGATTTGAAACATACATTGTCAGCAATGCAACGTAGCTTGACCAAAATTGATGGCAAAATTGACGCATTAACATTTCGAATGGACAGAAGGTTTGAACGCCTCGACAAACATACGGTGTGACTGGATACCGTGGAAAAAAGGGTTTCAGATGCAGAAGATGCAGTTGCAGCGGGGTCGCTTGCCCACGCAAAGTCAGACAAGATCCTACAAGCTGTACAAAGTAAAGCGGAGGATTTGGAGGCCCAATCCAGGCGAAATAACATTAGACTGATAGGTATTGCAGAATCCACCAACATCCTCAACATGGAACTATTCGTGGAGGAGGCCCTTAGATCCCTGGCCCCCAGGCCGGTCCTGTGGGTTCCTCTGAGATCAATTTTAGCTAAGCTGCTTAATTACAGGGATCGGGATGCTGCCCTTTGCAAGGCCAGGGAACTTCGAGAGCTACAATACGAAGGCATGACCATCTCGTTATATCCTGACTTTACACAGCAAGTCAAGGATGCCCGTCGACAATTTTTGCCTATCAAGAGGAAGCTGCGTGACCTGAATCTAGACTATAATATGATGTACCCTGCGAAATTACGCATCCAGGTTGTTGGGAAATCACACATCTTTACGGACCCGAAACAAGTAGTACACTTCCTGAAGAAACGGGAGCATGACAAGCCTCAGAGGGGGGAAACAGACCCAGCGGCGGCAGTAGGAGGAAGGGATTTGACCAATGACGAACAATAATCAATGCAAACAGGCGGCTGACTGTGTACTGGTGCAATTCCCCCTCCTGTATCCCGGTCAACAGGTATAACTGTTTTGATCATTGTAAGTGGGCTGACTGTTGGGCTCACAGTAATAGTTTAGCTGGGTAACAGGGTAAGAATGGCCCATACAAGTGGGGAGCTGTGTAATTCATAGTCAGAATGCTGTTGCCGTGTGCAGACTATGCAGTTGACAAAGTGAAGATATGTAGGATTGCACACTTAATGGAGGCAGGCGGCGTATTTAATATACTCAGTCAAATAGCTTTATTTCGATAACATGTATCATAAAAGCAAGATCATTCATACAAAACAGGGATAAAAGATACAGGTTATCGTAAAAACATTTGACTGACATTTAATATACTAGGAATAAGCCCCCCTGTTATACTCCGCCCTGTTGGCCCGGGTTAAGGCTCGTACTCGCTGTGGGTTGGGGTACCGATTATTCTCCTCATATGCCCCAGGAATTGTGTTAAAGAAATCAGGCTGGAAGGCACTTTATTCCTCTTTGAGACTGGTGCTGGCTGATTGGAGCAACTTTCACCGATGACATCAGCCCCTGTGTGTCACTCACTTTATGACAAGATGTTTTTTTCTATCGGTTATTTTTGTATTAAACAGGCAATGTTGTGCCATGAGAGGGTAGGCAATGTATCGTCCTTGCCAAGTTGGGATGTGAATGGCGTGGGAGGGGGGAGTTATTATTGTTGTTTACTTTTCAGTGTACACGCTAGCAGTCGCAGTCCGTGCAGGTAACAGCAGTGGGGCCGTGTAAGGGGGGATTTCGAGGGATGATGCAGAAGGAACATTAATTATTTATTTAATTTTCCCTCTGCATCATCCCTCGAAATCCCCCTTTACACAGCCCCATCGCCCCACCGCTGTTGGCTGCACGCTAGATATACATACAGCTCAAATTTGGCCGAAGTCGCATGGAGAGTGGTGGTGGTTTATGGGTGGATGGCTAGCCACATGGCAACTAACATAGCAACACACAATACTTGCAATAGGATCCGGTTTCTGACATGGAACGTCAGAGGCCTCAAAGACTTTAGTAAAGTACGTAAAGTTGTGGCGTTCCTTAGGCGGCACGCCGTGGATATCGCTTTAATTCAAGAGACACATTTACCCCCCAATAGTAATATGTTAACACATAAGAGACTGCAAGGTCAATTTATTGCTGCAGGGTTCACTACGCATGCAAGGGGAGTCTTAACTTGGGTAACACCAAAGAGTGGTTTCGCTCTCGAAGGCCTAGACCTTGATCCAAACGGTAGATATGTGGTATCCAGGTGTCATGGGCAGGGGGTAAACGTGCACCTGGTCAACGTCTACGGCCCAAATTACGATGACCCGCACTTTTACGATGCACTGGTCGCTCTCATGCTTAAAGTACCAGATATACCACAGATTTGGGGGGGGAGATTTCAACTGTGTTCTGGACCCACTCTTGCTTTGCTCTGGGGGACCTTCCCCTCGCCCTTCAGCGGCAGCTAGAGCCATAGGGGACATTAATACTCAATTATGCCTTATGGATGTGTGGCGCACTAGATTTCCTGGTGCAGGGAGTTACACCCACTATTCGGCACCACATGACATTCATACCAGAATCGACTATTGGGTGATTTCCAGATTGCTCTTGCCCGGGTGGTTACTTGCGTGCCGCTACCCCGTTCATTTTCTGACCACTCCCCGGTGCTGCTGGACATAGATATTCCCTCCAGGAAGAGTGCCCCCTTTACATGGAGGTTTCCCCCATATTCCTTATTAGACTCAGTCTTTAAAACAGAGTTGGCCACATCCATTGAAGACTTTTTCTCCACAAATATTGGGTCGGTAGTCCATTTCTCCACAGTGTGGGAAACATTTAAGGTATTTATCAGAGGAGTCACTATCTCTAAACATGCGGGGGTCCTCCGTGCGTTGAGGCAAAGACTGACATTACTCGAGAGGCAATTGGCTCAGATGGAGCAAACCCTTCTGGAAGGTACGGACGCCCAGGTCCTAGAGGATAAAAAAAAAAACCCTAGAAGAATATCATGAGATCGCAGACAGCGAGGTGAAACATATGGGTAAATATGCCACTGCCAGGACATATGGCGAGGGCGAGCGTCCTGGCTCGGTCCTTGCTGGATTACAGAGGCGAAGCAGAGAATCCGCCTTGATTGTCGAGATGCGAAACAAGGAAGGGGGCCTACTACATGAACCGCAGGATATTGCAGATAGATTCTGCAGATATTACGCAGCGCTGTATAGCTCTAACATAGTCCTTGACAATGCCGCTACGCAGGACTACCTTGAGCATATACAAATGCCACGGCTCAATAATACTCACAGAGAACATCCTATGGGACCGCTTGATCCAATCGAAATCCGTATTGCTTTACAAGCCAGGCGAGAGGGCAGTGCTCCAGGTCAAGATGGGCTGACAGTAACCTTTTATAATGCCTTTCAGGACATACTTATACCGCATTTACTTACATTATTTGAAGAAAGGGAAGTATTATGCCCCCCTCGATGAGGGAGGCAATGATAGTGACCTTGCAGAAACCGGGGAAGCCCTGAGTGAATTCTCGTCCTATAGGCCGCTGTCACTCTTAAACGTAGACAACAAAATATTTGCTAAAATTTTAGCAAACAGACTCGCTCCATTGGTCCCATACCTGGTCGGCCCAGAGCAAGCAGGCTTCGTACCCGGACGCACGCTAACGTACAATCTAAGAACTGTATTTGGGGCCATTCAACACACCAACCCGGAGGTCAAGGCCGCCGCCGTCTTCCTAGAGGCGGAGAAGGCTTTTGATTCTGTGGAATGGGCATTCATGGCGGCAGTACTACGGCGGGTGGGAGTTGGGGAGGTCTTCCTCAAACTGGTCACTCTCCTATATAACAGGCCAGTAGCTAGAGTTAGAGTAGGCAATTCTGTTACATCCCCCATTGCTATATCGAGGGGCACACGGCAGGGTTGCCCATTGTCTCACCTGCTGTGCGCCATAGTGGTGGAGCCTCTGGCTGTGCCCTAAGAGAGTATCATGGGCACAGGGGTCTCTGATTCCCTGGTTACAATCTCATTCTTTCGGCATACGCTGATGATATGCTCTTGTATGGCCGGGAACCGGGCACCAACCTAACCCCAATACTTAATGAGGTTATACGATTTGGCGCCGCATCAGGTCTCAAAGTGAACTGGGCCAAATCTGTTATCTTCCCTCTGACCCCATCGTTGTCCCCAATAGCATTGGACTTCCCATTGCAATGGACCACAGACCCAGTTCGTTACCTAAGTATCCAAACCCAAACAAACTCAGAACTCGTATTAAATGAGAATTACGGGAAAGCTGTATCCAAGCTTGAAGATGATGTTAATCACTGGATTCGACTCCCATTATCACTCATAGGACGCATCTCCCTCATGAAAATGATAGTGCTACCTAGGTTCCTATTCCTGTTCCCAAATATACCAATAATACTGCCGAAGCATTTATTCAAGGTTTTTTGCTCATTGTTAACTAAGCTCGCTTGGGCAGGGAAGCAACCTGGAGTCAAATGGAGTACCCTCACATTGCCCCATTTCATGGGTGGCCTCAATGCACCAGATTTAGAATTATACTATAGAACTGCACAGAGCACCCACGCGCATTTCTGGATTAATGGCCCACAGAATATCCCACACTTACAGATAGAGAAGGTGGCGGCGGACCCTCTCACTCTGCCCCAAAGGCTGTTCACCTCTCCCATGATAAGAGCAGGGACACTAGACTCTATCAATTCCACAGTGCACGCCTGGCATGATTTATTGAACAGGCAAGCGGGCGCACTCATGTACTCGCCCCTGATACCTATTGAGTGGTGCCACTGGCTCTCAGTTAGCAGAGTCAAAGAAGTCATACAAGCCTTGACGAAGCTAGGCATCAACAAGATGGGCGAATTATTTGCAGACGTTGAGATACGTGGCTGGGCAGATGTAGAGGCTGGGGGGCATGTTGCCACTCCGTTAACACAATACCATTATTATAGAGTTAGGCACGCTTTGCATGAGCTTCTTGGTGATGATATGCAGGAACCCCCAGAGGTGCTGGCCCTTACGTTCTTCCTGCGATCCACCTCTCCATCCAAGAATATCACCACCATTTATGACTTGATGCAGGAGGCGAGGAGGCGAGGAGGACACAATACACTAAAGTCAGATTTGAATGGCAGGAGGATCTGGGGATAGTTCTGGATGATAACACCTGGAAGTATTGCTGTGAAGCGACTAAGCACGTCTCACTAAAAGGAAGACATCGCCTCATTCATTTGAAATTCTTGAACAGGGTCTATTACACCCCTGAGAGATTATTTCACTATGGCCTTAAAGACCTAGCTGCGTGCTACCGCTGCAGTGCAGGGGAGGCAGGGTTCATGCATGTTGCCTGGCTGTGCCCGAAGGTAGCTGGGTTCTGGAACAATGTTATTAACACGCTTAACGAAGTCACAGGGCTCTCACTGTCGTCAGATCCGCTTCTTGCACTACTGGGTTATTCTAAGAATTTAAAAAAGGATGTTAGACGGTTGGTGGCCACGGGTCTATTACTCGCCCAGTGTAGAATTGCACTGGCTAAGGGCCCTGTCCCAAAGGTGGCGGATTAGTCTAGAGATATGTTATACTGCAACACACAGTCTGAAATCTACAAAGAACTATTACCTCCCCAGAGCCGTCCTAAACGTTTTGGGGGTCTATACCAACAGTACCTAGTGGGAAAGGAGACTGGGGAGCCAGAAGGTAATGACGTCGAGTAGTTTCGCTAACAGTCAAGCCATTTTCCAACGCAATGGTTAAAGTAACGAAAGGGGGTAAAGTAAGATGTGTTTTGTTTAATTCACTGTGAAGTAAATATAATGCATGTATCCAATATGCACGTTATAGACTGCCTGTTGATCCATCACTCTAATTGCTCTATGTATGTTATTTTTAAACCTGCTATGAATCTGTGTGGCAGACGGCCACTATTGTTGTATGCTGTCACGTTTTAATGTGACATTGTAAAAGCATTAAATAAAATAATAATTTTAAAAAATCTAAAAAAAACAAAAAACTATGCTCAGTGAGTTAGTTTGGTGAATTTGATAAAAAACAGAAAGTCACTGAAAAAAACAAAGCGTAAAGTGACGTTATAGTTAGGCACAGTAATAAGATATTACTTGACATTAAAAAAAACAGTAGTTCACTGAAAGATAACAAAGGTTGAGGTGATATTATAGTTAGGGATGGTAATAAGATTTTATTTTATGTTAAAGAAACCTCAGAAATTCACAGAAAAAATAAAGGTTAAAGTGAAGCTATAGTTAGGTACAGTAAAAAGATTTTAGCTTACATTTTTTTAAAAACTAGAAATTCACTGAAACAATCAAAAGTTAAAGTGACGTTATAGTTAGATCTTATTATAATTTAAAAAGCAAAAAAAACACTGATATTCAGCAGTTATACTTTAATGAGCTAACTATAGCTTGCTTCCCCACCATGACCTCATATAGTACATCACTTGTGACATGTTAAATGACATCATTGATGACATCACTGATGACATCTCAAATGACATAATTGAATCCTTAGTCTGTTATGGGCAGATTGGTAACCCGCGTAATCCTATAAAACAAGGTACAATTAATCTAAATATACAATGTACAACAGTAAGCAATGTCCTGCAAGTATCAGTAGAATGGCTTACCATAGAATGAAAGCAGAGGGGCTATGACTAGCTCTCAGATTACCAGGATACAGTTCAGGAGCTGAATATGAAGGCCTCCTCCAATAGCAGAGATGCTTATTGCCAAGATGACTTGGAGTGTTCAAAGTTGGAGCAAGAATTCTTGAATGGCAGCAAGCACAGCTCAGAATCTGTGGAAGAAAGGTATGACCTGAGTTGACCCATCCACCTGAGAGAACTGAAAAGGAACAAATAAAAAAATGTGCAGGGAACAAAAGGGCACAAACTACATGACTAGAATAAAGGACCCAGCAACCACTGTTGCCAGACAAAGTGTGATACTGTGACTGGTGCTTAAATCTACCCAGCTCTAGAAGTATCCAAAACACCCCTTCTCTTACCAGAATGTTCCCGATCTTGCTCCCACTTTTTTCCACTTTGCCCCGGAAGTGCTGATCTGTGTAATATTTTGACTCCACGTTTCCGAGCCACCAATGAGCTGTCGACCACAGTGTCAATGGCCAGCCTAAAGCAAGCTTCCATTGTGGAGTCTGAGACATGTGGTCACATCCCTGTGATACCATCCATGATCCACTAGAGAACACAAACTCCAGAATTCCTGACAGCACTGCAGGCATAGTAAGCAAAGAGAAACAGATTGAAAAAGGAGAGGATGCTGGAACAAACCATAGAAAAGAATATTACATGCAGCTGGGAGCCACAAGAAGAGCCAAAGCCAGAAAAGAAAGGAACAATGATAAATACTGTTATACATTTATGCAATAGGGTTCTGATGGAAACTCCGGAGCAATTGCCCATTAAAGGTTTATCCTTGACACATACGATGCATCTTAAAAAGTATTCTGAAATCACACCCTAGAGAAACCAGATACTAGTATGTCATTTCTATATAAGACTGATATGATAGTATGGGAGTAAATGGATGCATATACTCTGGTAAAAGGAGATAATCATAAACATGTTGAAATTGAACACATAGCAATTGATTTAGACATTGATGTTAGACATACTCTCAATACGGAATTCAAGTTGAAATCGTACCATAATTACTAAATAAAGTATTATGTATAATTTTCATAAATGTGCCGTTTATGATATTGAGAAATCTTCCTGATTCAATAGCAATGACAATTTGACAAAGAGGAGAGACAACATCTCATAATACTGCAGTGAGATAAATATGTGGTTATTAGAAAAGCTGATAAAGGCGGTGTTGCTATGTTATTAATTTTGAATACTATGGTCAAGCACCAATGAATTAATGAATTGATAGAAATTGCGATCAAGTAACAAGGGACAGATTAAAAATATGAGATGTTTTTGTTATTAGAAAAGTGGAACAATTTACAAATGATAGCAGATGATGAATACAAATACAAGAAAGTAGAATATCATGTTGTACTAGTGATTTATTTCTTACCAAAGGTACATAAACAAACAAGGCTACCACCAAATTGATTAATAATAACAGATATGGGGCCCCTAGCAGAACATCTTTATGAATATCTTGATATATTTTAAGGGCACTAGTCTCCTCACACCTATCCCACATAAAAGATACAAATGATTTTCTTATCAGGGTACATGATATTCCTTGGGAATCTGATTACATAATGGCTACCATTGATCATTAAATAATTATATACATGTATTGAGCACACAGAACGTCTTGATGCCATGGCGTTATATCCAGATGTGAAACTACCTAATGGATTATAATCAATTAGAGTTGAATTTATTAGGAAAAGTACTCCTGAAAGAGTGACTTTTCAGTATGAAAGAATGATTACACTGTAAGTAACAGTTTTGGAACAGAATATGGATTGTTTACCTGTTGGATCGAATCCTTATCAAAGGAAAGATTATTTTTTAGGGGTGTTTGGAAAACCTGTATAATTTTCTAGATGTTTTTACAAAGAATAGTAAGTTCAATTTCCTGCAAAGCCACAGGGCAAGGTAGGACTAGCCGAAATCTAAGTGGTCTTTAAATTGAGGAGCGGAAAAGGTAGGGAATTCTATCCCTAGTATAGAATATTACAACTTGTAATGTGTTATATTCTTATTAGTTTTTGTAATATTTTAATAATATTGTGGGATGTACCCGTATAATTTTATAGAAATGTTTACAATTGGATACTGTAGCAAACTGCTAGTTCTGTCCTCACAAGTAATAATGACATGGTCGAAGTTCAGTGGTTGCTGTATAAGTCAAGAATCGAGTTGGAAAGGATCAAAGAGACAGAGTGCCATTTTCTACCATAGAGTAGGTGTTGAATGCTGTTATCATGCAGTGAGTGCCATGAAGTAATGCTGGTAAATATATGAAGGCCATCTTGCATACAGGTTTGTTAATTGTACCATGGATTACAAGGTGGTATATTACACCCCGTTTACTGAAGGTATGTGATCTATGGGATGTGTTAGACTGGTGTCTTTTTATACCATAGGATTTGAACTTTCCGAGAGAGATATCTTATACTTATATTGTAGTTTTTTTAAATTGTATACTTTGGAAGAGGACTTTATCTATTTGCAAATGATAGCTTAAAGAAATGCAGGATGGGCTTTATGAGTTCCCTAGTGACAGACAAGTTCTAGTACAAGGTATTGTTACAACACGGTGCCGAGACTATTGCTAGGAAGATACTTCAGGTAAAGATTTGAAAATAATACATAAAATGTACCTTACTGGCTTTATCTCAGGTTACAACTAACTCTGTGGAGGGCATTCTGTAGAAACTAGAAGAGGTACTATGCTTTTAATTACTAATTAAAATGACTTATTATCAAAAACAATATGACTGTGTATTTAAGGAAAGGCTTTATTTAGCGTAGAGGATACTTTAAAAAGATGAATTTACATTATTTGAATACATTTATTATTATTCTTTGAGTCATCTGAAGCATAATGCGATTTTTTCGATGTAAAATATAGTCTGTGACGTTGATTATTCTAAAAAAATAAAACATGTTATTGATATACATATTTTCTTTCTTTTCAAGAGTAGTGATGCAAGATAATTCACTGTCACAGGCCACTGATCCTCAGAGATTCACATTCGGTCAGTACTGACACTGACCGGAACACTTTAAGCGAATGATCTGTTGTAGTCTCACAAACATGTTTAACGAGTCCTTGCCAAACATTACTTAGAGTATTGCAGTAACCAATAATATACTGTTCCACTCTTATCTCCTGCAAAAGTATTGTCACATTAATTTTGAACCTTCTGATTTAATGAAGATCGCACAAGGGTAAACACGACTTTACAAAATTGAAATATGTGCTTCTCCTGCTTAAATATTCCTAGGGTCTTTTGGGGATTTTATTTCGGCTTGACTTCAAATGGCCTCATCTCCATTTTCTAGTTGCAATCACTCTTTCAAGAATTCTCTCTTAAATCAAATTCTACTGATGAACTTATATTCAGTTTCTGCATCCAAACAAGTGCTGGGTATGTATTCCTAAAGTTCAAATGAAAGGCTGAGATACTCAATTTTGAAACAATTGCTTGTTGTTTTTACCAGAAATCCATCACTGGGGCTTGACTGTACTTTATATGAGTTCTCAATCACATATAGTTTCCTAAACAACTTCTTTTGTTGTACATAGTTTCAAAAAGGGAGTCCCATCTGTTCCCTTACAAATGAACAAAGAAATATTCTTCCTACCACAACAAATTCTCTGATATATTGCTATTCAACCTTCATCAGCCAGGCACAGAACCACTCTGTTGAACTACTGCATCAACAAGGATCCACAATGACAAGCAGGGTGCTCTTGAGCACGGCCTTATATACTCCCTGCTCTCCACAAAGGCGGCAGAGATTGCCAGCAGTATCACAACAGCCTTCTTATCAGTCCTGCAACAGTTGGAAATACTGGTGCTTCTCACACCTGTTTGCTCTTCATGCAGTTGCACCCAGGTGGATCTTTGGCAAAGCAACCATTCTTTTCCCAAAAGCACTTGACTGCATTTACTGTGGTTGGGCCATCGAGATGGGCATCTATGATGGGTGGCATGTTCTGATGATCACTACATAAGACATGATTGTCTTGCCTGGCCTGTGCAATTATGCAGGCCCGGACATTCTCCTTCATAACCCAAAGAAACAAAAAAAACAACCTTTTGTTTAGGCAGTCTAGGCACTGCTGAACAGTAAATTACAACACTCCTGAGAACCCCCATACCTGTCAATGGTTAGGGACATGAGCTGCCAACTGAGCCAACCACAAGGCTGGTTACCCTAATGGTGTCCATCATGTCTCCGGCCTATAGTACACTTTCAGAGGTCCTCAAGTCCTGGCCTATTACCTTTGCCATAATGGTGAAGATGAATAAGCAACCCCATGCGATCACCCACCAACAATTCAGACTGGGTCCAGGTAATATTCAGTCACAAACATCCATTATCCTTGCCAATCACTTTTGCATGAGGTCCAATGAATGCCAGTCCCAACAATGTAGACCATCAATCAATCAATCAATCAATCAATCTCTCAATCAATCAGGATTTGTAGAGCGTGGCTGCATCACCCATGAAGGTTTCGAGGCACTGGGAGAACATGCTGCCTGTTCTCCTATTGGTTGAACATACAGGTTTCGAGGTCCTTCTTGAACTACTGGAGCAATGGTGAGGCTCTGTGTTGCAGGGGGAGGATGTTCCAGGTCTTAGTCGCCAGGTAGAAAAAGGAGCAGCCTCCACTGTTCGTCCGGCAGATGCGTCAGGTAGCTTCTAGGGAGAAGGATTCGGAGCAGAGTTTCCTGGTAGGTTGGTGGAAATGTATTTGATTGTTGAGGTACACCGGTCCTTCGTTGTGTAGTGCCTTGTAAGCGTGGGAGAGCAGCTTGAACTGGCATCTCTTCGCAACTGGTAGCCAGTGGAGTATCCTGAGGTGAGGGGTGATGTGAGTCTATCTGAGGAGGTCAAGGATGAGTCTGGCTGCTGTGTTCTGGATAGTCTGGAGTTTCATCATGAGTTGGGCAGTTATTCCTAAGTAGAGGGAGTTGCTGTAGCCTAGTCTGCTGGTGACAAGATCTTGCATGACTGTTCGCCTGGTGTTGGGTGGGAGCCATCTGAAGACCTTCCTGAGCATTCAGTGGGTATGGAAGCAAGTGGGGGAGATGGCGCTGACTTGCTTCTTCATGGATAACTAGCTGTCAAGGATGAGGCCGAGGTTGCGGGCGTGTTCGTGGGTTTGGGGGTTGGGCCCAGCTCAGGTGGCCACCATTCATTTTTCCAGAGTGTGCCCTTGCCTTTCTCGAAGATGAGTACTTCAGTCTTGTCGGTGTTGAGTTTCAGACAGTTGTTGGTCATCCAGGAGGCCATGTCTTTCATGCATCTTTGGAACTTGTCCTTTGTGGTCGTTGGGTCATTAGGGAGAGGATGAGTTGGGTGTTGTCGGCGTAGGAGATGATGTTGAGTCAGTGGCTCTTAACGATGTTGGGCAGGGGGTGTCATGTATACGTTGAAGAGTGTAGGGCTGAGGGATGAGCCTTGAGGTACACTGCAGGTGATGTTCTTAGGGAACGAGGAGTAGGTTGGGAGGAAGACCTTCTGCATTCTTCCTATGAGGTAGGATGTGATTCTCTGGAGGGCTGCTCCTTGGATTTTGATCTGGTGGAGTCTGTTTAACAGTGTATGATGGTATACAGTGTTGAAAGCTGCTGAGAGGTCAAGGAGGATGAAGGCTGCTGTTTTTCCTTGGTCTAACAGCATTCTGATGTCATCTGAGGCAGCAACTAGGGCTGATTGGTAGGTGTCCAAAAGGTTGTGGTTCTCCAGATGTCCAATGATCTGGTTGTTGATGTCTTCTCAATAACCTTGGCTGGGAAAGGGTGCAGGGAGATAGGTCGGTAATTCTTAAGTTCCCCTGGGACCACAGATAGCTTCTTCAGCAGCAGCTTCATGTCTGCATGTTTCTATTTCTGGGGGTAGTGGGCCATGGTGATTGAGGAGTTGAGGACCTTGGTAAGTTTTTTGCTGAAGGGTTGCCATCAGGCCACATCTTTGCTAAAGGAGGCCTGTCAGCATGCAGCACTGCACCTAGCTAGTTAGCAGGAGCACGCACACAGTACACATTCCTCAGCTCAACAACAACATTCACTGCAGTCTCTACATTCATTTACACTCTCATTCTGTAGGTAATCAGTTATGTGCAGTATGAGGATCTGTGGCAGTAGAAGTGCGTTTCTTACTCTTTTTAGCCACAATCCACCACAGTGCTACAGAAAAGTCAGGTAGTTAGAAATCTGCCTCACAACGTACATAAACATTATCACATAGGTAAAACCCTGGGGCTGCTGAGGCACCACGTTCATCAAGTGTGCTGAGCTATATGTCAGGCAGTTCGCAAATGATTATTGGAAACAAATCATATTTCCCCAGTATCTCACAGTTGATTAATTTCAGCAAAGTGCATCTTTCATGCTGTCTTTGCATGCACCTAGTTTTCAGAATGAGTAGTCTGCCGTTTCTTGCCCCAAAAATAATGCAATTTTAACCCAACAATATACTGTTCCCTTTAAAAAAAGAATCCAGGTAAAAACTAGTCACCATCCCTCCCTTACCCATCTAGTCATTTCTGCATTTAGAAAATTAGTGCGCTTCTCACGTGCAGTCAATTTACACTGTCAACAGAGGAGGGCACAGTTTGAGCTCAGCTCAGGATGATCTGCTGTCCTTAACAGATGTGGTTCTAATGGGCTTCCCAGTGTCATTCTCTACTGCACCTACTGGGTGCCAATTACTGTGCACAGGAGGTGGGGGACAAAGACACATGCAAGGCTGACATTTCTGGAGTTTATTGTAACAAACGGGCAACCAGAATAAAAAGAGCCAACGAAAGAGCCTCCTGTTCAAAACCAATTGGTTGACAACTGAACCTAGTTGTTGAATTAATGGTGGCAATTTAAATTTGGAACTTAAGGAATGTGAGTGTACAAACACATGAAGGATGATGTTTTTAAAACCTTTAGTACTACCAGAAATAAACATACAGTGCTTGAGTTACACTTCTAAAATATCCTAACAGTTTTTGGAGACCTGTGCTAACCCCACAGTCAATAACCTGAGGTGCTTCTTTGACTACTATCAAAAGTAGGGGGGGGGAGGAATAACTGGGTTCACCCTCCTCAAATGTACAACTTTATTAAAAAAAAGGAACCTAGTAAATTTGGAAAAATAGCGATGGACATACCCTCCACAGTGAGAGAAAAACTCTGTTTTTCTTAGAGATCCCTCACCCACCAGGGTGGCCCTTGGTGGCATGCTTCATCATTGGGGTCCTCCCTATCCGCTGCGGATTGAGGCATGTTGCAACCAGACGAGATACGCGGGAGCACTTTTTGGTATTGTCTATAATGAAGACGGTGTTATGGGAGGGGAGTGGAGTGAAGGTGCTATACAAATTTAAAAATACCTCACTACTTAAGATGGACAGTCCTGGAACATATCAGTGACACAGAGAATCTCGAACGGAGACTTTTCGAAAAAGAACAGAGATGGGTGTTCAAACTTAAGACAGACACCCAGGGCCTCAACAACAACATCCAATTGGGCCAATTTCTCTAGATCTATAGTTCCGCTTGACTTTTTAAAGCAAGTTTGTACAGTGGGGTCACATATAACCAAACTAGAATCTAAACCACCTACCCGAGAGCTCAGCTTTCTACTTTCTTCTTCTGACAATAATGTAAACCTGTAGGAAACATTTTGAATTTTTATATAAAGACACCCTTAACAGAGATCCACATCAGTCCTTTGGAACAACCCAATTTTTTCAATTTTTCATTGTCCATATTTGTGTTCCTTAGGTTGTGCGTTTCATTTGTTTTTGTCCGTTTTCATTTTAGTCCGTTTCCATTCTAGTCTAACCAAAATCATTGAGCATACTCCTAGCCAATTTAGCCCGATGATCGCCTAATCACCGTCCTCAATTTCTTTAAATATTGGTGTTCCAGAAGATGTTGACAAAATATCATCGGTCGGGATCGATAGTGGTATGGGACGTTTTTTCATTACTAAAGGATCCCATTTGGAGCCAAAATTGGAGGCCATTTTAGAAACTCACGAGCGGTCTAGTCTTTTGTAACCTAGACACGTGTGCAGTAGCACTCCGCTACGTGCCGGCACAAGAGACCTGGTTAGGGATGCGCACCAGCAGGATGCAGTCCCCGGGTAAGTAGATTCAGGTGCAGTGGCCGAGGACAGCCTTGATGAAGTAAGTGGTAGGAGGGTGGTCCCTCTCTTTTTGTATGTACACTTTACAGTAAAGCGGTTGAAATAGCGAGATACCTCGCTATGTGGTAAATACCTAGCATCTATCAATCTGCCCATTTCTTTTAACATGATTACTGTTGGCATTAAATCTTACTGTTTTCAGGGTGTGACTACAGGCCCCCTCCTCCCCGGCCTGATCATGACGCACGAATACAGCGTCTAGAATGTATGTTTTTCTATACATGTGTGTTTGTCATCTTGTTGGTATGTATTACAACTATCTTTAAAAGCAGTTTATCAACCACGATCTAGTCACATGGGCTAAGGGTTTATCACAATCTTTTACGCGGTATGACCACTGGATCTTGTGCGTTTTGAAGCACCTATACACCAAGGGTGTTTCGCACATTCTTCGCTTTGGATATGAATTTGTTGTCAGCCTTTGGATGATGTTTTTAAACTCTCCCTTCTTTTTTGTTTTACAGAAACGCAGTGACGTTAGACCTGAGATTAATACCGTATGTAGGTTGTGTGATTTTGCAGGGCTTCTTTTCATAGTCACAAAGTTGAGATCAATGGGGATTTGTTCAACCCTGTGATCACAAACATTTTCGTAAAATGAGGCTGGGCTGTATAAGAGCACAAGGGCAAATGACAAAAGACCAGTTGTACACCAGAAACAAGTGCTATCCCCAAGGAAGATCAACTAAACCCAATGTCCAACAGCCAAAAAGGAGAAACAGTGGGAATACACAACAGACTATTGGGAAAAGGGAGAGGTACCCCAGTAAGGTTATTAGTCAAATTTGCAACCCAAATTACTTAAGAGGCATGGTCATCTTAACAACATTATAGGCCCCCGGGCAAAGCAGTGCACTGGGCCCTTCCTTCACAACAACTCATAGGAAAAAAAATATTTAACGGAAAATTTGTGTTAAATTCTGGTCTGCATGGCGCCCCTATGCTCGTGGGGCCCCGGGCAACTGCCCAGCGTGCCCATGCGTTAAGACAGCACTGGTAAGAGGAGATACAGTATACCCTGGGAAGACCAAAAAAACACTTAAGTTTCTAGCCTGGTATTCCAGGCAGAAGATGTCTCAGTCTAGACAAAATGAGTGGTGTGTACTGCAGTTTATTTGAGGAGGTTGTGAGCTAATTGGCTAGATTCAGTACTCACCAATACAAAGATGTACCTTCAGGAAGTGTTGCCTATTGCAGTTGGAGCAGCCAATCCATATTGGAGAGTAGATATACTAGAGCAGAGCAGCAATGGCCAGGGGATCACTCTGAGATATTCAGGTTCCAAAGGATTAAGCAGAAGTGTCCATTGACTCAGGGGACAATGAAATATGGGCAACACTTTTAGTTGTGCTTTTCTTCATTTGCAAAGTGTCTCATTCAGTGAAACCTCAGATATCACGAGCATACAGAGGACATAACATTTAGTTACAAAGGACATGTCAGTGAGAGGAAAACCTCAACCACGGGTGTTAGTGCGGTCCATTTTAGGAAAATATGTGCTTGGCTTTGAAATTGTGATTGTGATGACAAAGTCACAAGTCAGTTGCTCTGGAATTTAAAAAGGCTTAAAAGATAGGTGAAGTCTGCAGCACAGAGGCCCAGGTTAGGTGCCAATATGATTAGTGCAGGAGACTAGCATCTATTGAAGGAAATGCATATGCTTCTGTCCTTTGAGTTCTCTCTTAGCTGCCTCGGTGTCAGGCAGGCAGAAGCATATGACACGCAGCCATCTACACAAGTGCGTTTACCTGAATAAGCCTGATTTAATTTCTTCCTGTAATTAAGAAGTAGATATGGATTCTTCTACACCAACCTCACGCACTGAATGGGGATCTGTTGTATGTGGCATCACACTGTACAACTGTGGTAAAGGCTAAACGAGGGTGATGTCCAAAGTAGGTGAATTGCTTCCCAAATTTGAAATGTGTGGGGCCATGGCACTGAATCCCATCACATTTAACATGCAGAAATGTTTGTGTATGTTTTGGAATTGGTGTTGTGTTCTACTATTACATTTGTTCTTGAGGTCTCCTGCATCTCAAGCCTTACAACACATTATTAGGGGTGAGCGATAAATTCTGTTCCACCGGCAGAGTTGAGTTGCAGCTAAATTCCGCCAACCACCGCATGGTTGAATTTTTTCTCTCTCACATATCGCCAGTGGTAAGTTGATGAGCACAAGCGAGAATTGGCATCCCCTGGCACGATTTTTGGGCACTAGGAGAGAGATTTCCCCAATGCGGGTTGTCTCGAGCATTCGCAGTGAGAAACTGCCGCTCCAGTAGAAAATCTACTCAAATGGCAGCAAAACCAACTCGAGAAGCACCACCCTCTGGTGCTCCGCGTGGTGCCATTTGCACTGACTTTTCAGTGCAGGCGAGCGAGTGCCGATTTCTGCCCGTTCGTGGAACTCCGCGGAATCTCGTGGAGTTTTCATGTAACTGCGTGTTGCAATATGCTGGATATTTTAGACCAGAGCATGTCTTTCAGTGCAAGCTGCTCTCTATATTATTTTGGCACATAAGAACTTAGGGGCACATGCATCAAGGTAGGCTTTTGCGATTCCTTAATTGCGATTATTAAGGAATCGCAATTAAGGAATCGCAAAGCCTATGCATGTAGGAATCGCTATAAAAATAGCGATTCCTAAACATTCCTTAATTGCGATTCAGCTAATTGCGAGTCACAATTAAGGAATACCTCCCATTAATTCCTATGGGCCTAGCCCATAGGAATGAATGGGAAGACATTCTCAATTAGCGATTCGCAATTAGAGAATCGCAAATTGAGAATGCAATTTCAAGGGTGCCAGGGTGTCAAAATGACACCCTGTTGCACCCTGAAATTGTGATGTGCACCCATGTTGCGCACACACATGCCCCAAGGGCATGTGTGTGTGTAACCTAAAACTTAAAAAATGCATTTTAGAGCATTTTTCGAAGGTTTTGCAAATTACAGACAAGTTTGATTTGTCTGTAATTTGCGGTCCCAAATAGCGAAATCGCTATTTGAAAGTGCTTCTAGCATTGCATTTAAGGAATCGCAAATTGCGATTCCTTAATGCTATCATAATTTAGAATTCGCAATTAATTGCGAATTCTTAAATTGCGCATAGGAAACACTTTCATGCATCTCCAAAGGCCAATTTGCGATCGCAAACGGCCGATTTTTGCGATTCGCACCGTTTGCGATCGCAAAAACCTTTGATGCATGTGCCCCTTAAAGACAAGATTTTCACAGCCTTCTTTTTTCTGCTCTTCCAGGTTCAGAAATCCGGAACCACCGTAGGAGGAAGATGTGCCCCTCATGATATAGAAGAAAAGCCAGAGGTAAGTGTTTAGTTTTAACCCCTTCGCTGCTAGGCCTTTCCCCCCCTGTGCTAAGCCTTTTTTTGGCTATTTGGGGTAGTTCGTGCTTAGGCCCCTGTAACTTTTTGACCACATAAGGTATCCATGCCAAATTTGCATCCGTTTCTTCCAACATCCCAGGAATTCTAAAGGTACCCAGGGTTTGAGGATTCCCCTGGAGGGGACCCAGAAATTAGCCAAAATACAGCTAAAGTTTTTTTTGGGGGGGGGGGGAAATGGGAAAAAAGGACTACAGATGAAAGCATCTGTTTTTTTCCCTGAAAATGGTATCAACAAAGGGGTTGTGGTGCTGAAATCACCATCTTCCCAGCTTTCAGGGACAAGCAGACTTTTGTCAGAAAACCAAAATTTTTACACAGTTTTGGCATTTTTCTGGGACATAGCCTATTTTTGCTATTTTTTGTGCTTTCAACCTCCTTCCAGTTAATGGTAAAAATGGGTATGAAAGCAATGATGGATCCTGGAAAGCTATACATTTCTAAAAAGTAGACAAAATTTTGTGTAGATCCTTCAAGGTTTTTGTTTAGAAACTAACAGTTAAAAATAGAACAAATTGAAAATGAATTAAAAAAAACAGCCATCTGTGCCAACGTTTTCACCTGTAACTTCTACTAAGTATGACAGATGTTTGAAAGCAATATACCGTTACATCCGCTGGACCCTTCTGGTTGTGGGGATATATAGGAATTGTAGGTTCACCAGGAACCCGACAAACCCAGAGCCAATAACTGAGCAGCGTCTTGCAATGGTTTTTTATTTTGTACCGGGTATGTAGCAATTCATTTGGAAAAATATATACAGGGAAAAATCGGTATGATAGTCACCTATGTATTTCTGAAATGGGAACAAAATATAGAGTTTAGAAACAGTAGCTATTTGCACATCTCCGAAATTGTGGGTACCCATACCAGCATGTGAATTATAGGTCATTTTTCAAAGTGACTTATTTTTTACACATTGTCTTACATTTGGAAGGCAGAAATGCATTGAAAGTCAATAGGTAATAACAGTTGCTCCACAATCTTGTGTTCCCCTAAGTCTCCGATAAAAATGATACCTCACTTGTGTGGGTAGGTGTAGTGGCCGCAACAGGTAACGGCCCAAAACGCAACATGGACACACCACATTTTCACAGTGAAAACGGACCCTTTTTTTGCAAAGTGCATAGCTGTTGATTTTGAACCCTAGCTCTGCCGGCAGCTAGGGGAACCTAGCAAACCTATACATTTTTGAAAACTAGACACCCAGGGGAATCCAGGATGGGGTGACTTGTCTAGCTCTCACCAGGTTCTGTTACTCAGAATCCGTTGCAAACCTCAAACTTTGTAAAAAAAAACACATTTTCCTCACATTTCTGTGGTGGAAAGTTCTGGAATCTGCGTGGATCCACACAATTCCACCCAACCCACATTTCCCAAAGTCTTCCGAGAAAAATGGTACCTCACTTCTGTGGGTATGCCTAGTGCCCGCGACAGGAAACAGCCCAAAACGCAATGTGGACACACCACATTTCCACAGTGAAAACGGACCCTTTTTTTGCAAAGTGCCTAGCTGTAGATTTTGAACCCTAGCTCTGCCGGCACCTAGGGAAACCTAGCAAACCTATACATTTTTGAAAACTAGACACCCAGGGGAATCCAGGATGGGGTGACTTGTCTGGCTCTCACCAGGTTCTGTTACTCAGAATCCCTTGCAAACCTCAAACTTTGTCAAAAAAACCACATTTTCCTCACATTTCTGTGGTGGAAAGTTCTGGAATCTGCGTGGATCCACACAATTCCACCCAACCCGCATTTCCCAAAGTCTTCGAGAAAAATGGTACCTCACTTCTGTGGGTATGCCTAGTGCCCGCGACAGGAAACAGCCCAAAACGCAATGTGGACACACCACATTTCCACAGTGAAAACGGACCCTTTTTTTGCAAAGGGCCTAGCTGTAGGTTTTGAACCCTAGCTCTGCCGGCACCTAAGGAAACCTAGCAAACCTATACATTTTTGAAAACTAAACACCCAGGGGAATCCAGGATGGGGTGACTTGTCTGGCTCTCATGAGGTTCTGTTACCCAGAATTCCTTGCAAACCTCATAATTTGCAAAACAAAAACACATTTTACTCACATTTCTGTGGTGGAAAGTTCTGGAATCTGCGTGGATCCACAAAATTCCACCCGCCCCGTATTCCCCAAAGTCTTCCGAGAAAATGGTGCCTAACTTGTGTGGGTAGGCCTAGAGCCAGCGACAGGAAACGGCCCAAAACGCAACGTGGACACACCACATTTTCACAGTGAAAACGGACCCTTTTTTTTGCAAAGTGCCTAGCTGTAGATTTTGAACCCTAGCTCTGCTGGCACCTAGGGAAACCTAGCAAACCTATACATTTTTAAAAACTAGACGCCCAGGGAATTCCAGGATGGGGTGACTTGTCTGGCTCTCACCAGGTTCCATTACCCAGAATCCCTTTCAAACCTCAAACTTTGTAAAAAAAAAAAAACACATTTTCCTCACATTTCTGTGGTGGAAAGTTCTGGAGTCTGCGTAGATCCACAAATTTCCTACCACCCAGCGTTCCCCCAGGTCTCCTGATAAAAATGGTACCTCACTCATGTGGGTGCCCCAAGTACCCGCGATAGGCAAGGGCCCAAAACTTATTGAGGAGACATAAAAATGACCTATCACAAAACAACCAGGTTTTCTAAGGGGACTCACCTGGGTTTTGGCCCCAGGCTCGGCGGCCATCTTGGGAAATCTACCAAACCCACACATTTCTGAAAACTAGACACCCGGGGGAGTCCAGCAAGGTATGGCTTGCATGGGTCCCCCAACGTTTTCCTACCCAGAATCCCCTGCAAACCTCAAATGTAGCTGAAAAAAATCACTTTTTTCTCAAGTTTCTGTGTGGGAAAGTTCTGGAATCTGTGTGGATCCACAAATTTCCTACCACCCAGCGTTCCCCCAGGTCTCCCAATAAAAATGGTACCTTACTCGCGTGGGTGGGTCAAGTACCCGCGACAGGGAAGGGCCCAAAACGTATTGAGGAGACTTCAAAATGACCTATCACAAAACAACCTGGTTTTCCAAGGGGGGTCACCTGGGTTTTTGGCCCCGGGCTCGGCGGCCATCTTGGGAAACCTACCAAACTCACACATTTCTGAAAACTAGACACCCGGGGGAGTCCAGCGAGGTATGGCTTGCATGGACCCCCCAACGTTTTCCTACCCAGAATTCCCTGCAAACCTCAAATTCAGCTGAAAAAATCAAATTGTTCTCACATTTCTGTGTGGGAAAGTTTTGAAATCTTCATGGATCCACAAATTTCCTACCACCCAGCGTTCCCCCAGGTCTCCCAATAAAAATGGTACTTCACTCGCGGGGTGGGTCAAGTACCCACGACAGGCAAGGGCCCAAAACGTATTGAGGAGACATCAAAATTACCTATCACAAAACAACCTGGTTTTGCAAGGGGGTCACCTGGGTTTTTGGCCCCAGGCTCGGCGGCCACCTTGGGAAACTACCAAACCCACACATTTCTGAAAACTAGACACCCAGGGGCGTCCAGCGAGGTATGGCTTGTGTGCATCCTCCAACGTTTTCCCACCCAGAATCCCCTGCAAACCTCAAATTTAGCTGAAAAAAACACATTTCCACATATTTTTGTGTGGAATCACCGTGCTGGCACAAATGTCCTACCCCACAGCGTTCTCCTTAGTCTCCTGAGTAAAATGATACCACACTTGTGTGGGTGTCCAATGCAGAATTGGCTAAAAATGTATTTTTAAAAAAATGTAGCGCTTAGAATTCTCGGTGCTATACACTTACTGGCACATGCATCAAGGTAGGCTTTTGCGATTCCTTAATTGCGATTATTAAGGAATCGCAATTAAGGAATCGCAAAAGCCTATGCATGTAGGAATAGCTATAAAAATAGCGATTCCTAAACATTCCTTAATTGCGACTCGCAAATTGCGAGTCGCAATTAAGGAATGCCGTCCCATTCATTCCTAGGGGCCTACAGGCTCCTAGGAATGAATTGAGATTGCATGCGCAATTTGCGAGTACCAGTAGGTACTGCTAAATTGCTCATGCAATTTCAGAGATGCAAGGGTGTCAAAATGACACCCTGTTGCACCCTGAAATTGTGATGTGCACCCATGTTGCGCATACACATGCCCCAAAGGCATGTGTGTGTGTAACCTAAAACTTTAAAAATGCATTTTAGTGCATTTTTCAAAGTTTTTGCAAATTACAGACAAGTTTGATTTGTCTGTAATTTGCGGTCCCAAATAGCGAAATCGCTATTTGAAAGTGCTTCTAGCATTGCATTTAAGGAATCGCAAATTGCGATTCCTTAAATGCAATCACAATTTAGGAATTCGCAAATAATTGCAAATTCTTAAATTGCGCATAGGAAACACTTTCATGCATCTCCAAAGGCCAATTTGCGATCGCAAACGGCCGATTTTTGCGAATCGCACCGTTTGCGATCGCAAAAACCTTTGATGCATGTGCCCCTTAATCCCTAAGTTTTGGGCTCTTCCCAGTCACAGGCCCTTGCCCCACCCACACAAGTGAGGTATCATTTTACTCAGTAGACTGAGGGGAACGCTGTGGGATGGGACATTTGTGCCGGCACAGTGATTCCACCCAAAAATATGTGGAAAATGTGATTTTTTTATCAGTTAAATTTGAGGTTTGCAGGCGATTCTGGGTAGGAAAACGTTGGGGGACCCACGCAAGCCATACTTCGCTGGACTTCCCCTGGTGTCTAGTTTTCAGAAATGTGTGGGTTCCGTAGGTTTCCCAAGATGGCCGCCGAGCCCGGGGCCAAAAACCCAGGTGACTCCCCTTGCAAAACCAGGTTGTTTTGTGATAGGTCATTTTGATGTCACGTCAATACGTTCTGGGCCCTTGCCTGTCGCGGGTACTTGACCCACCCACGCAAGTGAGGTACCATTTTTATCGGGAGACCTGGGGGAACACTGGGTGGTAGGAAATTTGTGGACCCATGCAGATTCTAGAACTTTCCCACACAGAAATTTGAGAAACATTTGATTTTTTCAGTTAAATTTGAAGTTTGCAGGGGATTCTGAGTAGGAAAACGTTGGGGGGCCCACACAAGCCATACCTCCCTGAACTCCCCCAGGTCCCTAGTTTTCAGAAATGTGTGGGTTTGGTAGGTTTCCCTAGATGACCGCCAAGCCCGGGACCCAAAACTCATGTGACCCCCCTTGCAAAACCAGGTCATTTTCTGAGACATAGGGGGCATCTGCGTTTTTGGTCCTGGGGTCAGCAGCCATCTAGGGAAACCTACCAAACCCACACATTTCTGAAAACTAGAGACCCAGGGGAGTCCAGGGAGGTATGGCTTGTGTGGATCCCCAACGTTTCCCCGCCCAGAATCTCCTGCAAACCTCATATTTTGATGAAAAAAATCACATTATCTCAAATTTCTGTGTGTGAAAGTCCTGGAATCTGCGTGGATCCACAATTTTCCTACCACCCAGCGTTCCCCCAGGTCTCTCGATAAAAATGATACCTCACTCGCATGGGTGGGTCAAGTACCCGCGACAGGCAAGGGCCCAAAACCTATTGAGGCGACATCAAAATTACCTATCACAAAACAACCTGGTTTTGCAAGGGTGGTCCCCTGTGTTTTTGGCCCCGGGATCAGCAGCCATCTTGGGAAACTACCAAACCCACACATTTCTGAAAATTAGACACCCGGGGGAGTCCAGCGAGGTATAGCTTGCGTGGATCCCCCAACGTTTTCCTACTCAGAATCCCCTGCAAACCTCAAATTTAGCTGAAAAAAATCACTTTTTTCTCAAATTTCTGTGTGGGAAAGTTCTGGAATCTGCGTGGATCCACAAATTTCCTACCACCCAGCGTTCCCCCAGGTCTCCCGATAAAAATGGTACCTCACTCGCATGGGTGGGTCAAGTACCCGCGACAGGCAAGGGCCCAAAACCTATTGAGGCGACATCAAAATTACCTATCACAAAACAACCTGGTTTTGCAAGGGGGTCCCATGAGTTTTTGGCCCCGGGCTCGGCGGCCATCTAGGGAAACCTATCAAACCCACACATTTCTGAAAACTAGACACCCGGGGGAGTCCAGGAAGGTATGGCTTGCGTGGGTCCCCCAACATTTCCCTACCCAGAATCCCCTGCAAACCTCAAATTTTACTGAAAAAATCTAATTTTTGTTATGTTATGTTAATAATACTTGTAAAGCGCGCGATTACCTGAGGGTGTCCTGGCGCTGGTAGCTTAACTCTATTGAGACAGGGGAGCACGGAAATGTAGCTGGAGGGGACTATAGTTGAAAGAGCCAAGTTTTCAGTTGCTTCCTGAATGCGAGGAGGTCGGAGGAGTCCCTCAAACTCCAGGGGAGGGCATTCCACGCTTTGGCCGCACCTGTGATGAAGCTTCTCCCTCCCCACAAGGCTTTCTTTACGGGTGGTATGCTCACCAGTTTGGCACCTAGAGAGCGTAAGGTTCTTGTGGGAGTGTCCCATTTGAACTGGTGAGTTAGGTAGTCAGAGCCCAGACTGTGTAGTGCCTTAAAGACAATACATAGTGACTTAAATAGCACCCGTTTCCTAATGGGCAGCCAGTGTAGTCTTTTAATGTCTTTGGCTACCGATTCGAATTTAGGGGTGCCTGTCACTAGTCTTGCTGCCGCGTTTTGCAGAGTCTGCAATCTATTTAGATGCTGCTCTTGCATATTTAGGTAGAGCCCATTACAGTAGTCCAGCCGTGATAAGATGAGGGATGATACGACCGTTCGTAGGTTGTCTTCTGGCAGGAAAGGTTTGACCTTTTTAAGCAGTTTGAGGGAGTGAAAGGTGGCCGAGGTCGTGGCATTTATCTGATCCTCAAAGTTCAATCTGTCATCCACCAGTACCCCCAAATTTTTTGCCTTCCTCGTGGGTTTGGGCAGGATGCCCAGATCTGCTGGCCACCAGTCTGGGGTCCAGAAGTTGGACTTATTTCCGAACATGAGGATCTTGGTTTTGCCTGAGTTTAGTTTTAGGCAATTCTGTGACATCCAAGATTTGACTGCCTTCATACAGTCATGAAATTTTTTGCCCATCCCTACTTCCTGCCCTGGTAGCAGCGACACTACAATTTGTGTGTCATCTGCATATGAGGTAAGGCTAAAGCCATGAGTTCTGATTAGAGGGGCCAAGGGTGTGTCATATATATTAAAAAGGGTCGGGCTAAGGGACGATCCCTGAGGGACTCCACATGGCAGCGAAAAAGGATTGGAATAAAATTTTCCTAAGGCCACTATTTGTTTCCTGTCTGTTAGAAACGCTTTTAGTAGCTTCCACGCCTTGCTTTTGACTCCAGCCTCCGACAAACGGTCCATCAGGAGGTCATGATGGACCTTGTCGAAGGCTGCGGATAGGTCCAGCATAATGAGGGCAGCCTCGCCTCCTTGGTCCAAGGCTTTCCTAATTTCTTCTGTTGATTTAATCAAGGCGGTCTCGGTACTGTGCCCTTCTCTGAACCCATACTGAGTGGGATCCAATAGCTTATTCTCATAGAGAAAGGCACTCAGCTGGGCACTTATTTCTTTCTCCATCATTTTTGCTGGTAACGGGAGGCGGGAGATGGGTCTATAGTTGTTTGGATCCTTTGGATCCAGATTATTTTTTTTCAGTAATGGGAGTATTGAGGCCATTTTCCATGAACTGGGGAAATCTCCTAGTTCAAACATGGTATTGAATACTGATGGCAGTATGGTGGCAATGGGATCTGTGGCTAGGTTGGCTACTGTCACTGGACAGGGGTCGTAGGGAGATCCTGACTTGATGGAGCCCAGTAGCTTCTTTGTCTCGTTGATACCAAGCGGGGCAAATTTCTCCAGTGTGGGACATACTCCTGTGCCTTTTTTAGGACATGTCATCAAGTGTAGCTCCTTACGGGAGTTAGTTGAAGGCAGAGAAAAGGACTTCTACCTTGTTCTGGAAGAATCTTGCAATTTCTTCACTCAGTTCTTGGCTTGATTCGACCCTGGGTGTGTTTGGGGTTGCCAGCCTAGCTACAGTTTTATAGAGTTCTTTGGAGGAGTTTCTTGCTAGGTTGATTTGATTTATAAAGAAGAGTTTCTTTGCATTAAAGACGGCTTGTTTATATGCAGTGAGGCTTTGCTTATAGGGTTCTTTATCAGCTGTGTTATATTTTCTTCGCCAATTGCGTTCTAGCCGTTTGCAGATAAGTTTCTGTCTTCTAAGCTTCCCTGAGTACCAAGGTGCAGTTGGCGAAACTCGTTTGGGATTCACAAGTTTAACCGGGGCTAGCTTTTTGCAGGCTGACTCGACCCATTGAGTGTACCATCTGGCGGCGTCTTCGACCTTTGTTGGCTGAGGCCGCATGGTGGTCTTAAGTAGTTCCTGTAATTCAGATCCTACCACTTTATTCCAGGCCCTTGTTTTTATCTGATTTGACACGCCCCCTGGCTTGTGGTGGTCCACCGGCGTGATTACTTCAAATAATATTCCTGCCTGGTCAGTCCAGACCAGAGGTACCGTCCCTGTGTAGGTTAAAAAAGGATGGTTGGAAAAGACCCCATCCAAGGTGTGACCTGCCGTGTGGGTGGGCTTGTTTACAAGTTGGGTAAGATTCGCGCTGCCCATCATGTCTAATAGGGCTTTAGTATCTGCGTCCATGGAGGCTTCCAAGTGGAAATTAAAGTCCCCCAGGATGGTAAATGAGTTGGAGCAGAGCCCTTCTTCCAGTAGAGTCCCTAGTGTAGTTAAAAATGATGTTCTGGACCCTGGCGGTCGGTACATCAGAATCCCCTTGAAGGAACGGTGGGGCGATAGGCCAGCGTTGAACGAAAGTGATTCACAGGCTGTGCTAATAATTGTCTGGCACACTAGTTTAATGGTGTTGTGGTGAATTATTGCTAGCCCCCTCCTCTCCCTGTTGGCCTATTCAAGGTGGAACACAGGAAACCAGGTGGAGTGGCTGCCACTAGGTCTTTCCCACACATTTCTGTGTGGGAAAGTAGTAGGATCACTGGGCAGACACAAATTTTCTACCACCCAGCTTTCCCCCAGGTCTCCCGATAAAAATGGTACCTCACTTGTGTGGGTAGGCATAGTGGCTGCAACAGGAAATGGCCCAAATCGTACTGTGGAGACTTCAAAATTACCTATAACAAAACTACCTGGTTTTGGGGGGGGGGCACCTGTTTCTTTTACCCCAGGCTCGCCGCCATCTAGGGAAACCTACCCAACCCACACATTTCTGAAAACTAGACACCCTGGGTAGTCTAATGAGGTATGGTTTGCGTGGATCCCTCAGCGTTTCCCTACCCAGAATCCCCTGCAAACCTCAAATTTAGCTGAAAAAAATCACTTTTTGGGGAGGCAGTTGTTTTACCACCGAAGCCCCTGCCCTGTGGAACAGTCTACCTATAAACATCAAGGCAGCTCCAACATTGCTGGGCTTCAGGAAGCTAATAAAAACCTGGCTTTTCAACTGTTAGGCGCCTAGTTATTTCTCAGCACCTAATTACCATCACCTTACTGCCATTCAAATAGCGCCAAGACACCTATGGGTATTCGAGCGCTTTAGAAACCTTTTTAACATAACATAACATAACTTTTTCCTTACATTTGTGCATGGGATAACCGTGCCGGCACAAATGTCCTACCACCCAGCATTCCCCTTGTTCTCCTGAGTAAAATGATACCTCCCCTGATCTGCCCCCCGGGGCAGATCAGGGGCTACTGCCCCCATCTGCCCCTGGGGGGAGCAGAAAGACTGTTGCATTTTTTTGGGGGGGTGGGGGCATTGGCCTGCCCATCTTGGGCAGCCCCCACCCCTACATCAATAAAAAAAATCCCTGGTTTCTAGTGGGCTTTCTGCCCCTCCGGGGGCATATTGGGGGCTCCCACCCCCATCTGCCCCCCGGGGGGGCAGAAAGACTGGAATTTCACTGGGGGTGGGGGCATTGTCATGCCCATTTAAGGCAGCCCCCACCCCAACATCAATTAAAAAAAAATCCCTGGTTTCTAGTGGGCTTTCTGCCCCCCCGGGGGGCAGATTGGGGGCTACTGCCCCCGTCTGCCCCCTGGGGGGGCAGAAAGACTGACATTTTTCTGGGGGAGTTGGGGGCATTTGCATGCCCATTTTGGGCAGCCCCCACCCCAACATCAATAAAAAAGAAAATCCCTGGTTTCTAGTTGGCTTTCTGACCCCCGGGGGCATATTGGGGGCTTCTGCCCCCTGGGGGGCAGAAAGACTGACATTTCTCAGGGGGGGCATTGCCATGCCCTTTTTGGGCAGCCCCCACCCCAACATCAATAAAAAAAATCCCTGGTCTCTAGTGGGCTTTCTGCCCCCCAGGGGGGACAGAAAGACTGTTGTGCCCAAAAAAGTATGGGGGGAGCAAAGGCCCTTGCCCAAGGGGCCACTCTCCCCTCCCTGCTGTCTAGTGGGTGGATCCCTGCTTGGGGATCGCCCTCCTGGGACGATCCCCAAGCAGAGATCCACTAGCGAGGGGTACCATTGGAAAGGGGAGATTCTTCCCTTTCCAATGATACCTCTCCCGTCTTTCTACGTGCTCGGGGGACAGATAGCCCACTGAGCACGTGGAAAGTGAAACTGAAATGAGCCTCTTGGTTTCATTTCAGTTTCGGTTTCACTGAAATGACGTCAGCGTGACGTGTGCGCTGATCGTCATTTCAGGGAAACCAGGGGGGCCTCGGGAGCTGGGGAAGCTCTTCCCCAGCTCCCGAGGCTGTTGGGGGGTAAAGGGAATCCCTCTGGTGCCCGCACCAGAGGGATTCCCTGTGCCATGTGCGACATGAGCACTGGTGCGTCGGACGGCCCCCGCCGTCCGACGCACCGCAGGGGTTAAAGAAAAAAATTATTTTAAATGAGGGGAAGGAGCTGTGAGGAGACACCCAAGTCACACATATTGTCCTATCCCTTCACCAAGTGTATGGGGAATTCTTGTAGTTCACCTTGCCACCGCACTGTGTTCAAAGCTCCTTAAAATAAGATTAACTTGTAACAAAAGAAAGAAAAGCATGTAACCACATGCTCCTGAAAAATGGGTTATAACTCTGCTTGGACTCTGCAATATACATACACACCAACACTTCTGATGCCTATGGGCCCCTTTGCTTTTCATGTGGGAGAACCCTCTGTCTCTTAGGTCTGTCTCTCCCTCGCCCCATTACCCTCCACCTCCCACTACTGCCCAGTATACGATGATGCACCTGGGATAGGCACGTCTCTCCTGGGCTGTGGCGGGGCAGTCGATCCTAGCAGGGGTCTCCTGGTTCTCCTCTTCCCTCCTCTATCAGGTCTCCTTGCTCCACTCGTCTCAGGACTTTGGTTCCAGGGTCGACTGGGATATCGTTCGGCGTCTTCCTCCATGTCTCTCCTTCGACTCTACATGCTCCCTCTCTGGATAAGTCCCCTCCTCCTTTGGCGTCCGACGGGTTTCGTCCATTGGTTTCCTCTATGGTCACGTGTTGTTCCTGTCCCGAATTCTTAAAGGGATCGTCGTCTGAATAGCATATCGGAGCCTGTTCTTTCTCCAGGTCTTCCGCTTTTAGAAGCAAAAACAGATTACCCATCTTGCTTGTTTTTGCCTGTCTTCCTCTAATTGTCTGCAAACAGAAAATATTGGTTTCAGTGCCTCTGGAGTCGACATATGGATACCGCGGAATGTTGATTTCATCCTCCCCAGGTAGTTCAGAGCAGTCCTCTATGTGGCACTCCGCGAAATTCCACAGAGTGAAACTCTGTGATTTCTGCCCACCCCTACAGTCTGTGCACCAAACTGGCCCTCATCCAGTGTACACCGCCAGAGCCCAAGGGGCTGGGAGACCGCCGCTTCAGGGGAGGGGCCCCGTCCATACCCCAGCAGTGAGGGATGACAGTGCCGCTCAGCACTTGGTAGGCCTGAGGCTCTCAACATCACCGGCTCTGCTACTCTCCCCCATGTGCTGGCCCTTTCTCCTTGCACCCTTCTGCCCCCATCGATCCTGGGCTGGATCTGCGGCAGGTGCCGAGGCGATCTTCCTCCCATCCAGGGTAAGAGCCTCCACTTCTGGAGTCGCCGACCACCATCCTGCTCTCATCGCCAGGGCCTGAGGGGTTGGGAGACCGCTGCCTCAGAGGAGGGGTGTCCGTCCATGCTCCAGCAATGAGGGATGGCGGCACAACACAGTACCTGGTGGGCCCGAGGCACCTAACATCAACGGCTCCCACTGCCTCCTTTGATCCTCGGCGGCATCTGTGGCGGTTTCTAAGGAGACCTGCCCACCGCCCTAAGTGAAAGTCTCAGCCACTGAAGACATCGGTCTCTAGCCGGCATTCTCTGCCCGGTGCCTGTAGGGTTGGGAGACCGCCGACTCAGAAGAGGGATCCCCGTTCATGCCTCTACTGTGAGGGACGATTGTGCAGCACAGCCCTTGATGGGTCGAGGCCCCGAACGCAAAGATCTTTTACAGTTCTCCCTCAGAAGCTGGCCCTCACTCCCCGCACCCCTCTGCTTCTACCGATTCTGGGCAGTGTTTGTGGCGGGTGCGAAGGTGATCTGCCCCTATCCCAATCAGAGTCTACATTCCAGAAGATCCCTGAATAAGAAAAACTCTGCAGCGGGAAGGCCTGTGACCCCCTCTTATGGTCACAGCCCCTGCCACATTAGGTGAAATAGGCATCCATGATCACAGAAAAAGGAGAAGGGCCCATTGCGCACTTGCCGTTTGGCTGCCATATTACTCGCACGCACTGAGAGGTGAGCACCCGGCCTGCCTCCTCACCTGAACTCCTGAGAGCCCACTAGTAGTTTTGTGACCCCTGCCTCATGTGGATCCTGTAATCATCGCGGGAAGGGCCGTTGTCCACCTGCAGCTCGCTGCCCACTCTGCTCACCCTTAGCGGTGGGCTATCAGCCTACATCCTCCCCTGACATCTGGAGACCCTGTACAGCCTGCTAGCTTTACCTGCAGATCCATCCGCCGCCGGCCCACACATGAAGAATTGCAGCCGCCTGCATCCGCATCATAAAGGGGTTCCCCATCAGCATCTTCTCTGACTCAGACGCTAGTGGAGCCCCTACACAGACCCCCAAACCACTGCCTACACACCCCAGCACTCCGGTCCCAGGCAGACAAACGCTGTTTCAAGGCCTGTTGGTTTGGAGCTCACCCAGCAACAATCCCACCAAGTAGTGACATGATAACTCCTAGCCAAGTCACCAATTAGCCACCTGCGTCCGTCCATGACATTTAAGGACCCTGAAAGGTCAGCCTCCCCATAGGCGCTTTTCGAAGCTCTGGGCCCCTTCTGACTCCCAGGGATCCTGCTAGATCATCTTGTTGACCTCCCTTCCTTAAACTTACTGCTACTGGTACTCTACTCCGTTAAAAAAGTGGCCACTATCCTCCCGTCCCTACACACCTCACCATGATCTCACATAAATACCTAAGCTCTCCTAAATCCTAACCTAGTACTCCAACCACAGCTCAACCCAACACCATCTATCGGTATTATGGAGACCAAAAGGTAACCATACTCTAATCACCACCAGAAGCCCCTTCCCTAGGCCAACCCCCTCTCGGTGGCTCATTATAATCTTTACACCCTAACATGGCCTCACACAGCCATCCCTTGTAAAGACATGGTCCTAATTCCTTCCACATTAAATTTCCAGCAAATCTCTCTAAACATGCTGCGAAAAACTACAAAGACAAACTCCTCAAATAACACCCTGAAACATTAATAACAGACATCTATCACAGCGCAAAACGTGGAGGCCTCATAACAGACCACATTTTCTACACCAAAAAACCTGCCAAATGGAGAGCTAATTTCCTAAAGAACCTACATGTAATCAATGACATCAACATCCCATATGGATCCAAACTCACCATATTCCCATCACAAATGTTTGGTGGCGAACTGTTCATTACCATTTACAAAAATGGAAACTTCCTTATTCAAGCCACAGAACACAATCTTTTCATCTTTGACCATCACTTCCCCACACTTCACACCACCCTATTCTCTGTCCTCAAACTCATCACCCCACCTATGATCGCTGAGCATTCCCTCTCTGCTTCTCCCCCTGCAGCCTAACCTGCCACCCTCCAACCCCCACGCGCCAACCCCCACTTCACCCCACACTCACCCCCTCCCCAATCCCTGTAAATACTACATCGCATTACACAGTCCACCTGCCCCCCCATTAAGTCACATATCTCCTACACAATCAACGCAAACAACCACACAGGATTCTCTCTTCTACAACATCAGACAAGACCCAACCTCGACCACAAATCTAGCTTTCGGCAATGACCAAACTACCCCACCCTCTCACTCTGATCCAACCGCAGCCCAATTGATCTCCACAATCACCCTCCTGAAACTTAAAATCCACAAAAACTGGATGAAATCACCTCATTACGTAAAGACTTCAAGTCCAGCCCCAGCTTGTTTCCTGATATGTCTACCACAAACCCGCCCTCGGACACCTGACACTCCACTTCCTGGTCAACTATCTCTCCCAAACAGTACCATCTCAAACGCAGATGTGCTACATCTTAAATGTCACAAAATTAGGTGGAAACCACCATCAACTCTTATGCCACTGCAACCAGCCAATCCCCGTCATCCTCGGTAAGAGCAGGATCCCTCACACCAATCATCTTCTCAGACTACCAGCTCATCTCAATTCCATCCTCCTCACACAATCTGAACTGAAAACTGCAACCATGTTAAATTCCATGGTCCTAAACTGTCAGTCAGCAGCCAAGCACGCCACTGAAACAGGGGAAACTATCCTACTCACAACAAAGGTGCTACCTTTGACGCTATCATCACCAACCACAATGCCATATCCCTCCATTCCATCCTTCCCATCGACTGGTCTGACCATCATCTATTTCTTTTTTACCCCAAAATCAAACAACCTAAGCTCCCCACCCAAACCCACCAGCTGAAGGACTTGACAAGAAACATACACCAAATCCAGCAACCAGAGCTAGAACCCCTAATCAGCTCCTAAATTATTCCCACACCCGAAATGACCACAACTAATGAACTCACCTCCTACGACAAAACAAAAATGACAGAACTACTTGACACCATTGCCCCATTAAAACTAAAAAAATCAAGAAGTGCCCCTTCCAGATTATGGTTCAACAATGAGAGGCCACACCTCAGACTGACGTAAAGAAATTGGAGAAATCAACCAACTCTATCCGATCTCTCTCTCCTCAGAACAGAACGCCTAAAATATAAAAAACACATCTACCGAGAAAAATCCGTATTTTTCAGAACCCAACTGGACCATTCCAGAAACTGTTTGAAAGACCTTTTCAAGATCATCAAAAACCAAACCTCTTCCATCCCTCAGAATCCTATAGATGTCTCTTCCAAACACTGCGAAAAGTTTGCTAAATTCTTTTCAGATAAAAAACAAACATTGAACTCTCGCTGGATCCCCTCTCCTCTTCTACTTCTAATAAAGATGACCCCACCTCCAATGATGGCCCCTCGCTTACCCCCTCACCAACTGGTGGTGATCTCTACAATTCCAGCCCCTCAGAATAATAGAATTCCACCATCAATCACCTTCTTCAACGCCGTATCCTCAGCCTGCTTCAACACCCTCCGCATACTCTGAAAAACGTTCAGATGGATCCCACCCGAATCCAGAAAAACAGTCACACACGCCCTCATCAGTAGCAGATTAGACTACAGCAACGCCCTCTATGCCCGAATCACCAAGAAACTCCTCCGCAAACTCCAAACCGTCCAGAACGCCGCAGCCAGACTGATCCTAGACATCCCCCATCACAACCACATCACCCAACACCTCTGCGATCTTCACTGGCTCCCCATCGAAAGAAGAATAACCTTCAAGCTCCTCACTCATGCATACAAGGTCTACGCAGCATCGGACCAGCATACCTAAATAACCGCCTCTCCTTCCACGCACCCAAGAGACATCTCCGATCAGCTGACCACTCTCTGGCCACCATTCCATGCATCTACAAGACCTGAATGGGAGGAAAGTCCTTCTCCTACCTCGAAGCCAAGGCCTTGAACGACCTCCCCCTCCACCTCCGGCAAGTGCCTACACTGCCCCCGTTCAGGAAGGACCTCAAAACCTGGCTCTTTGGATGACCCCAGCACTCAACGGAGCTGACCCCCAGTGCCTTGAGACCCTCGAGAGTGAGTAGCTGCACTTCACAATTCCCTGATTGATTGATTGATCCAAAACACAATGCAACCTGGTCTGGATTTGAAAATATCTCTGAAAAGGAATTCTGCGAGATACGGTCATGCGTGAATCCTACCTCCCACCTCTCTGACCCTCTCCCCTCCTCTCTTGTCAAAAATCTCAGACACATCATTGCTCCAGCCTGGACTAATATCATCAACTCCTCCCTATCAGTGGCTCCAAGCCGGCCTCTCTTAAACTTGACAAAATCACTCCCTGCATCAAGAAGTCTGATGCAAACCCCAATGACATCAATAATTACAGAGCTATTACCTACCTCCCTCTACATGCTAAAACCATCGAAAAAATGTGTCCTCTCTCAATTCAACCATATTGAGAAATTCAACTTACATGACACATTCCAATCTAGATTCAGGAAAGGCTGCAGTACAGAGACTGTAATCCTGAACATCACTGATGACCTACACAGATCCCTTGACGAGGCGATGCCTGTCTCCTAATCCTCCAGGACCTCCCAGCGGCCTTTGATACCATCAACTACAACATCCTTTTTAACACCCCCTCACAATGTGCTGGCATCAGCGGTACCATCCTACAATGGTTCAGATCATACCTGAACGAAAGATCTAGCCCAATAAAACTAAATATGGCCACATCAACAGCAACATTAGTCACCCAAGGAGTCCCCCAAGGCTCAATCCTATCCCCTGCCCTCAACAACCTCTACATGGAACCCCTTGAACTGTTACTGAAACAAGCCAGGATTGCCCACCATTTTTATGCAAATGACACCCAAATCTAATTCAAAATCGCATCACTTAAAGACATCCAACACCTCAACAACACTCTTTCCTTGATACACACCTACCTCAACAACCATCTAAAACTAACCCCCCTCCCCCAAAAAACTGAACTCCTCCTCATCCAGCCTAAAAACAATTCTTACCCTATACACAACTGGCTTGACAGGTTAACTGCACTAAACTGTAAGATATCTATATCCAACTCTATCAAATCTCTTGGGATTACTCTGGACAAAAGCCTGAACATGAAAGAACACCTCAAAGCCTCAGCTAAAAGTGCCTTCTGCACACTAAAACACATTAAAAAAATCAAACCATTTATCCCCCCCCGAAGACCGTAATCCAATCCCTAGTCCTCCCCAAGCTGGACTATGACAACGCAACGATCACTGGCACCCCAAAAATCCACCTTCTGCCATTAAACTCCACACTCAATGCAGCGGCTAGACTACTCCCTGGTGAGAGACAATTCAACCACATCACTCCCACTCTCAAGAAACTCAACTGGCTACCAATTGAAGTGAGAAGTATATTCAAAACAGCTTGCACAAAGCCATCTACTCTGGAAAACAACATACCTCGCCAATAAATTCACAAATGAGGTGCAAAAAAGACCGCTATGAAGCTCAACCACTCTTCTCTTCATCCCTCCCAAATTCAAGACAACCAAGTCTCTCATTCGATCCTTCTCTGGGAACGCCCCTAGAATTTGGAACACCCTTCCTAAGGAACTTTGTGACAACCAATCCTACCTTCACTTCAGGAAAAACTTAAAACTGTCTCTTCCCAACAATTTCCTAAACTCACCCATCTAAATTATTTTGACCTACCAAATACCACGTCTAGCAAACACACTACTCACTCTGACCTCTATTCCCACCCCCCTCTGTATACTCCGCCCCTACTATGTACTGTATTATTATATGCATCCCTCTTTGAATCTATCTCTTGTAAATTACCCCTGTTTTCTCCCCACACTATTTACCTCCTTCCTGCCTTATATTGTATTCATTTTTGATTCCCACTTCTGTTATACCTCCTGCAAACGATGTATGTAAAGTGCTCTGATGCCCTCGGGTCAAGTTTGCGCTATATAAAACTCAAAAATAATTAATCATAAGTAGCAGTGCCCCTTGCACACAGGACTTACCATAAGGTTTACACTCCTCCACACTTCGAGATAAAGATCTCCTTTACACCCAGAAGAGGATGGAAGACACTTCTGTTCTAGTCCTGCTTAAAGAATTCTTAAAGTCTAGAAGACACCTACGGACATGCTTCTATGGATGACCCTTTCAGCCTAACAGCAGGGTCATACACGGTGGAGTCTAAATCCAACTACCCATTGAACACTGCAAATCCACAAATGCTTTGTACCCATAGGTTCGATGTACACCTACAACAAGTTTACGTACCAAGAGCCAGGCTGAGACAGCAATGTTAGTCCTCACTTGCAGAACATAAGATCATATGTCATACAGATTAACCATACCTTACTTGCTTAAGGTCCAGGCCGCACCAGACAACACCAGTGGCTTCTACGTGTATCTTCTCAAGGCTATTTCAACAAACTGAACTCCAAAACTACAGTTATGTCTACAGGCTCTGAATTCACAGTCAACTGACTGGGATGCTGAAATATACTTACTTGATTCAAGATTGGTCGGTGCACCTACCTGTTCTATCCTCTTTCTTAAAGCACTCTGAAGCTGTAGAAATGCGAGGTGCAGCACTTTAGAGACGCCATGCAAAAGTATAATGCACTTCACTCTACTCCCATCTCTGCATACACATTTTGCATGCACAAGTTACAAAAATATGTTGAAAATACAAGACTAGAGACCCCAAATCATTGGTTACCCCAGCCAAGCTCTTTTGCTCGTATCACATCCTTTATGTCCTCTTGTTAGAATTGACCTGTTTTCCCCCCGTCTTCCATGATATATGCTATGCTGTGTTAGCATTCATGTAGCTATGTCATATAATCGTGATTTCAATTGCGCATGTGCCCGGCTATTATAGAGTAGGGTAAGCCTAAGTTAGCATCTGAGACGCCATTTTTCTTCTGTTTTCTCTCCATGTTACGCTGTGAGCAATCCCCAGCCTCTGTGCCCCCGCTCTCTGCTTGCCTCAGCAGAAGCTGCTGTTCAGAAAGGTTCTCATATCTCATCCAAGGTCAGAATCCAGATGTACGAAGAGAATAGTCTATTCAGCCCTGCATTCCTATCATCGGACATAGCTATGCTCCCACACTAGAGAGAGCTGAGATCGAGTAAGACGGCCTTAGAAGTCTGATAACATGTACCCATACTGCAGGTGTTAGCTCATCTCTCAGTGCCTCCTTTGTCAGCCTTTGTGCCCAAGCAGTACTTTTCCATGAGGGGCAGGGTTTTCGAGAGGTGTTAGAAGGTTTATTCTATGATACCAAATGTTTAGAAATCAGTCCCTCGGTAGCATCTTACAATAAAGAACTTTGGTTTGTATTCTGTACTGCGTTACCAACTCTTCATTTCTTGGAAGGCTAAGAGGAGGTCGCGAGTGACCCGGGTGGCCCTAATCGGGTCACTTCCTTCAGTTGGCGCCCGAACAGGGACTCCACCAGGTGACCCATCTCGCCCGTAGTCGGGTTGTAGAGGTCGGGGTTGCGTCCGGTCGGATGGGTGGATTGGGGATCCCCACACGATCGAGCTTGGTTCTCGCGGCTGCCCCGCCTGTCTGATCGGGTGGCTCCTCGTCTAGTGGTCATTTCGGCTGGGGTCCTGAAAAGGCAAAACCCTTGGATCTGACCGTTTGGTCCGAAGAGTCGGCAGTGGAGAATAACTTTGCTCGACCTGTGTGCACCAGGTGAGTTTGTCTTGTCTCTTGATACTTTGAATATGATCTGAGGACCATTCTTGGCTTGTTCGAACTTGGTGGGTCTGTGGACCCTTGAGGTACAGAGTGTTGCGAACGCTCTGCCGGGCCACTTGTTGAATTTGGTCTACTCTTGAAAAGGCCTGGGGCTAGAGCCTGCCTTCTTGTTTTGGTAAAGTCTACGGACTGTCTTGTTTTGGTACAGTCTACGGACTGTCTTGTTTTGGTACAGTCTACGGACTGTCTTGTTTTGGTACAGTCTACGGACTGTCTTGTTTTGGTGCAGTCTACGGACTGTCTGGTTTTGTCTTGCCCTTGTTTGGTGTGTCGTTCAGTTTGTGC
Organism: Calotriton arnoldi; assembly: GCA_963921515.1. NCBI lineage: Eukaryota > Metazoa > Chordata > Amphibia > Caudata > Salamandridae > Calotriton > Calotriton arnoldi. The sequence continues at coordinate 166,475 of CAWUFW010001274.1, forward strand.
GAGTGGTGTATGTGTCTGTTGTTAAGATGCCTTGTTTAAGTAAATTGTGGTGTGTGGGGTGCCACTGTTGCTCGGCGGAGGCTCGGTTGGAAGAGAGGCAACCTGCGCCTCCGGAAGGCACCCCGAATTTGTACATGTATGTGAAGCACGGCCTTGGCCCTATTATGCTTAGTACATTATGGCACAAATATACAAGGGACAATGCCGAGCTTCAGTGGCCACCGACAGGTACTTTTGACGAGCAGAAATTGAATTATCTGCAAGATAAATTATTTGCCAGGAGAAGTAGGCAGTCGATGTTTGATTCTCTTCAGGTATGGCAAAAGGTAGCTAGGCAGTGACGCATGCGGGCAGAGAAAGAGACCCGGAGAGGGAAAATGCAAACGATCACTCAGAAAGCGGTAGCCTATGATAGGGATAAAGTAGAAAAGGGTATCGAGCGTGCTGATAGGAAGTTCCAACTACAATGTGATAAGTCCTATGTTGCTCGGGAGGAGGGGGATACATTTGTGGATGAACCTTTGGACGCCAGGCCCCCGCCTCCCTATGCCCCGCACAGGATATACCCTGTTGTTCCAACATCTCAGCCTGCTGCTCCTCTTGTTTCTCTATCTGGCTCTGCTGTCTCTGATCCCCCTGCTACTGTTACAGCCCCTCCTGTTTCCCCCTTGGTTTCGTAAGCTGCGAGTGCAGTAGCTGTGGGCCCTCCCGCCGATCAGCTGTCCCTGCTCCTGTTTCTCCCCCCACCCTCACACCTTCAACGCAGTCTTTACTCACATTGGTGCTTGCTCCTTTGTCTATTGTGTCCTTCCCGGACATCTCGTCCCCGGCTTCGTTAGGAGCTGGGACACCGGTGCGTGGAATGGATGAGGGGAATTGGGCTGCGGCACGGGAACAAATGGAGCGGTTGCTGATTCGATCTGATGTGGGGAATGAGGAAAAGCAGATGGTTGCTAATCAGGCTGCGCAGAGGGCACGGAGTCCGATCTACAGTGTAGAGGATGTGTGGAGTGTGTTGAAGGATTTTGAGCCGTTTGTGCAACAGCATGCCCTCAAGCACATGTCGGCTACATTGATAGGGTTGTGGGAGCAGTGTTTTGGCGGTGTAGCACCCCAGATAATTTACGACATTCGAGATCATGTATATGCTGCTGATATGGCCCCTAACGATGTTTTCAGCAATGTGGTGACGATGATTGGGTACAGGGGTAGGTTGCAACAGTGTCTACAGTGTCCCAATTCCCAATGAGGGAGGTTCATCCTATTTTTCATCCCGAGATTCCAGAACGGCGTAATGCGCACGATATTATAGTCCAGCCACGGGTAGAGGCTCGCTTTCAGGAGCAATGGGTTTACACTCCATGGAAAAGGAGTGAGGTACTTGCCCTTAAATGTCAGCTACCAGACCCTAGGAAAAATCCCCACAGCATATTATAAAGAATTGACCGAGGCCTCTTCATCGACGGTGTTGACCCTGGCCGATGTTGAGATGTTTTTCAGGTTGTTGGTACCGGTGGATATATGGCAGCAGGTACACACGCAGGATCACGCTGTGGAGTTAGGTGGCACTTGGAATGCGATTAGGGCGTGGGATAATGAGCGAAAGCCTGGCAAAAAGCCTAAGGCTGAGATACTGGCTTTGCTGGGTCATATCATTACTTACATGCATTCTCTCATCCCACCCAGACGAGTAGATTGGGACAAGTTAGCGGCATGTCGACAGAAGAAGGACGAAAGTGTGTCAGATTTTTTTCACTCGGTTTGAAGGGGTGTTTCTGGATTTTAGTGGACAGGATTTGTCAGTGGAGGGCGGCGTCAGGTTGTTTGTTAATAGATTTGTAACAAATTTGCTTCCCGAGATAGCTGCTCGGTTGCAGGCCTCCGAAAGCACTTGGACAACATCCTCCCCTTCAGTGATACTGAGTATAGCCCAGTACAACAAGCATAGGTAGAATGAGGAGAAGGTAGAGAAGAAGAATAAGGAGTTGAAGACAAAAGTACTGATGCAACAGGCAGCTACAGGGTCCAGTAGGGGACGTGGTGGTGGTCCGGCTCAGCGATCACGTGGAGCAGGCAGAGGCAGCAGTTCCGTGGGGCCGAATCAGTGCGCGTATTGTAAGAGAGAGGGGCATTGGCGGACTGAGTGCCCAGACTTGTTGCAGAAGGTTGCCGCCCCCAGAGGTCAGGGTGCCAGTGGACGGGGACGCGGTGAAGGCGGTCGCGATGAGACACAGGGTGGGGTATCCTCGGGGGTCGCTCAGACCAGAACTATTTTGATGATCCCCGGGGAAGGCAGTACTATCACGATGATTATGATTTGGACGAGGCGTCAGGGATGTCCTATAACTAGGACAGCCAGGGACAGGGTGATGGACCAGTTTTAATAACTGTAGACCAGCGTGGTCCTTATGTCACGGCGGATCTGCATGGTTCGGCTAAAACGTTTTTGGTGGACACAGGTGCAATGAATAGCTCTGTTTCTCATTCACTGGCCCCCGGGGCAGCTCTGTCTGGCCATAACAACGTTTCGGTAGGGTTTTCAGGCATACCGGTTGTGAGCCCCATCTCTGAACCTCTTGCTTTAACTATTTTACTGTGGATTCGACCTTTCTGTTGACTGCGAATTGTGGTGAGAATCTCATGGGACTAGATTTGCTGAAGAAGTTGCATGGTACGATTTCATGTTCTCCGGATGGTGTTTATATGACAATAGGACCCGATGTGGCCAGTACCAAACAGTGTTTTTCGAAAGACGCACCGCTTCCTGTTGAATTCAAAGTTGTGCCGCCCACATTGTGGACAACCGGAGATACGGATGTGGGGTTGTTGCAGATACCGCCGATATCTATTACGATAAAAGACAATGCTGTGCTACCTCGTATTGCCCAGTACAAAATACCGCAGGCGGGAGAACAGGCTTTGTTGCAGATTATACAGGATTTGATCAAATCAGGGGTGGTTGAAGAGACAGTTGCGAATGTGTGTAACAGCTCTATTCTTTCCATCCTCAAAAAGACACCCTCTAACTCGGCTGCTGCTCATCCTGATGTCAATCGTTTTGTAATTGATTTGCGGCAGGTCAACAAAATAGTCGTCCCTTAGTTCCCGGTGGTCCCTGATATCACTGCTCTTTTGACAATGATTCCCTCCACGGCCAAATTCTTTTCTGTGATTGATTTGAAAAATGCTTTCTTCAGCATCCCAATTCACCCTAGTAGCCGGTATCTTTTTGGATTTAATTTAGCGGGCCGGAGTTTTCAATTCTGTCGTGCTCCTCAGGGGTATACTGAAAGCCCTAGCATATATAGTCAAGCCCTGAAAGGTCAGTTGGATTCCCTCTCTCTTCCTCCAGGTAACGTATTATTGCAGTATGTGGACAACCTGCTGGTAGCCTCCGATACTGAAGACGGTTGCAAAGAAGCCACAGTAAAACTGCTGTTACATTTGGCACAGCATGGACATGAAGTGTCCCTTTCCAAATTTCAATACTGTCGACAGGAGGTCACCTATCTCGGTCACCTACTGTCGAAGGAGGGTAGGAGGCTAACACCTGAACCAGTTGATGCCATTGTTAAGATGCCCGTCCCCAAGACTCAGAGGGACGTGTGTGCTTTTATAGGGATCACCTCGTATTGTCGCCACTGGATTCCCTTTCTAACGAAACCCCTTCTTTATCTAACCACTAAAGATGTGCATGAGCCTTTACCTTGGAAGCATGGATGCCAGCAAGCTTTTGAGCAATTAAAGGTTGCGCTTTGCTCTGCGCCTGTGCTTGGTACGCCTGACTACCAGAAGCCTTTCGTGTTGTATGTACACGAGACGGCTGGGTGTGCGCTTTCGGTGTTAACACAGGCCTTTGGAGGTAAGCAGAGTCCATGTGCTTATTTCTCTGCTCTTATTGACGCTGTCGCCAGAGCCCTCCCGAGCTGTTTAAGCGCTGCCGTGGCTGTGGCTGTCTCTATCCGACAATCAGCAGGGCTCGTCCTCAAAACTGACCTCACAGTAATGGTACCCCATGCTGTGGACACGCTTTTGAATAAGACAAAGACGCAGCACCTCACCAGTGCTCGTCTGACTGGTTATGAATTGACATTGTTTGCACCACACATTACAATTAAAAGATGTGCCACTCTGAATCCGGCCATGTTACTACCCCTCCCTTCGGACAATGGGGACACAGACGTCCATAATTGTCTATACCGGACGGAAGAAGAGACGAAGGGACGGGTAGACCTGACTGACGTTCCCTTATCTGACCCACAAGGGGAACTATATGTCGATGGCTCTTGTTTCAAGCTGTCAGATGGCACCACCACTGCAGCGTATGCCATTACTACGCTGCGCACTGTAGTTGAGACATCACGTGTTCCTTACCAATCGGCACAAGCTGCGGAGCTTGTTGCCCTCTTGCGAGCGTGTGAGCTAAATGTGGGATTGGCTGTCAATATTTATACTAACAGTCAATATGCGTTCGGAGGCACCCATATTTTTGGGCGGCTCTGGGCGGAGAGGGGATTCCTGACCTCAAACGGCGCAAGGATACAGCATGGCCCTCTGATACATAGGCTCCTGTCAGCCCTAGCGCTTCCCAAAATACTGGCGATAGTGAAGTGTAGCGCCCTGTCGCGAGGCGGGTGGTCCGGGGGAAGCACTGGCACGGACTGCGGCTTGGTGGGAGGTGCATCCTGACTGCTCACCTTCTCTTTCCACGCAGTATGATGATTGGGTGTATACAACTCCGGAGGAATACGGGAATGCGGACGACACGGGCTGTTATACCTTTAACTGGCCCAGCCGGGACCGGGACTCCGCCCCTTCTGGTGACGTAGCCTATAGCGCCACAACAAGAGAGGACGGATCTAGGAAGGAAGTGTGCTGGTTCACCGGAGGTCGAGAGGAGCTAGGAGAAGGAAGGATCGTGGAGAGCAGAGGTCGAGACGGAGAGAAAGCGGAAGGAGAACGAAGAAGGACGCGAGCATCATCTGGCGAAGGAGAGACAGGCAGGAGCCCGAAGACGTCAGGAGGACCGAGGGTCTGCGGGGACCGCTCTTCGCCCAGCCACGCTCCAGGAGGAGCGTGGCTGACACAGGTATGCAAACAGTTCGCGGGCTGGGTAGGTAGGCGGGGGAAGTCGGCCATAGAAGGCAAACCGCCCTGTACATAAATACCTACCGAGGGTAACCCCTATTCCCTCACAACCACGAGTCACCCCCCCCTCAGCTGATATCGTCGTCACTTGTGTGGAGGTGCTCCCTCACTACCCCTCCCCTCAATCACAGCGTGATACACATTGCTCACATACCCTTTTCTGTATTCCCCTTTTATGCTGCCACGAGTATCCAGAGCTGACGGCCAAGCCGGGAGGCTAAGAAAAACCCGAGGGTCCCCGTGAAGAACCGAGAGAAGGGGACTGGTCCCGGGAGACCTGACCATCCACCATCGGGCCGCAGCCAACTGACCGTACTGTATCCTGGCGGGCAGACTGAAACGTGGACTCCGCTCAATAAAACCCTCTTTACCCTCCCAAGGAGTGCAGCCTATTATTACCGACCCGCTAACACGCCCATAAAGCGATCACTGATGATGTGGGGAAGGGGAATGCATTTGCAGACCAAACAGCTAAAGAGACAGCTAGGTCCAAGATGAAGAGGATGTTCGTGGCAGGGCCAGCTCGATGGGTACCTGAGGGTGGGACGTTTGAGGACACATTAGAGAATGTGAAGGAGATTCAAAGTGAGGCAACAGTTGAGGAGAGGGCAACGTGGCAGGAGAGTATGGGGCGCCTAGATGAGGAAGGGTGCTGGACCGATAAATCGGAAAAGCAGAGATGGAAGTTACTAGATGCATATGTACTACCTGTTGTTACGATGGCTCATGGTCCAGCTCACATTAGCGCACGGGGGATATGTAAGCTATTGGACCCCGTATGGCGCAATGATAACATCCCGAAGGTAGCGGCTCATCTAGTGAAGAATTGCATGGTTTGTCTGATACATAATCCAGGGAAGGACACCTCTACACCTCCTGGTAATTTTGCACCCCACTCTTTCCCTTTCGAGGTTCTCCAGATGGATTACATTGAAATGGAATGAGTTAACAACTTGAAGTAAGTGCTGGTGGTCGTTTGTGCATTCAGTATATAAATTGAGGCTTACCCCACTAAAGAGAACATAGCCATGGTGACGGCGAAAGTCCTATTGAAGGAGTTCTTCCCGCGCTTCGGCTTGCTCCGTTTGATTTGGAGTGACAACGGAAGTCACTTTAATGCAAAGGTGATTCAGCTGGTATGCGACGGCCTGAATATCAAGCAAAAGTTCCATGCAGCAAACCACCCCCAGTCGGCTGGTTTAGTCGAGAAGTACAATGGTACTCTCAAATTGAAGATGGCTAAGATCAGGGAGAGCACAGGGTTGCAATGGCCGGATGCACTACCCCGTGCCCTATTATCCACTAGAGTGATAGTGCATTCCAGAACGGGGTTATCCCCACATGAGGTGGTCTTTGGCCGCCCCGCAAATGTCTGGGATGTACCCCGCCCGCGCCATTTCTCTGATATTGACTACCCGTTGCTTGTGGATTACCTTTATGAGCTAACTAAACATTTGCGTTCTATTCATCAACAGGTTCACGAGGCACTGCCACCAATACCTGAGGGTCCAGGGCACGGGATCCAGCCCGGAACATATGTGCTGGTCCGTAATTTTCAGAGGCGAGGGTGCTTGGAGCCACGGTGGAGGGGGCCCCTGCTGGTCCTCCTCGCAACAAGGACAGCGGTGAAGGTGGAGGGACGGAAGAACTGGATCCATACATCACACTGCAAACGGGTCCCACTCCCTCTTCCCTACGACCAGTGGGTCCCCGAGGGGATCGGGGACCACGAGACGGAAAAGGTCCCTCGTTTTATCCCCTTTTCTGACACCCGGCTGACCTGGGCACAGACGGAAGAGGAGAATGATGCTGCTTTAAATGAGGCAGTGCCTCCGGAAATAAAGGCTGCCCAGGTTTCTCCTTCATCTGGTCCGCTGGAACAGGAGTCTCAGTCCATTGACTCCACTGAGTTTAAGGTCCTTTTCCGAGACGAGTCAGTGCCAGGAGTGGCTCGATACAATTTGCGTCCCCGGCGGAGGGACAGTGCACCCGAGGGACAGTCAGGTTAGTAGGATTGGACATCTGCAAGAAGAAATAGGGCTCGTGTACTCTGCTTATGGTACCAACAATAGTTTAGGGACAGAGAGATTGGTGCACGGTCCGAGACGTTGAACAGGATAAGTGGGGGGTGCTTTCCAAGGAGGGAAGTCGCCCTATCCTGAGCGACGAGACAGCAAGGGTTGTGATCGTGCAGCCCCATCACAACGTGCTTATTAGCAGCACCGTTGGAAGATTCAGAGAAACTATTTTTCTTTTTCTTTTCTGAAGTGCTCATTAGCACCACTGATAAATAGACATTAAGAGACTATTTTTTCTTTTCCCCCGTTTACCTGGCTCCATAGCACGGACTCTCCTCTGTTAGTTTATAGGTGAAAATGTACCCCTTTGGTCGTATAGTTATGGAAGAGGAACAGCTGCTAGCGGGGCGTCGTCCTGAACAACATAGCCCCCTTTGGTCGCGCTGGCCCACTAAGACTAAGATAGTGTTCCTAGTAATAGTTTTTAAGCTTTGGTGGCAGTGTTAGGTATCCTTTAGTTTTCAGAAGAAAGACATCCTGTACACACCCTGATTGCAACAACTACAGTTCCCCCGAGCACGTCTTTGTCACTCTAGCCCCGCATAAGGAAAGGCATAGGCAGACCTATGTAGATAACGTATTTCTCCAAATGCTCCACTAGGCCCACCATACAACAAATGTCACTGATTGTTGGACTTGTGGTTTACTCCCCTCGGTGATGCACAAAAATGATCTGTTGATGTCTTTGCCCCTCTCCTATCTAGCCAGCTGCGAAGCCTGGTTCCAGTTGTATAATGGTATATCTCCATTACCATTCAGATGCGATGAATATGACATACCTTGATTATGAGACTGTACTGGGTTATATAGTAACACACCAAGGATATACTCCGGGGAAGAATGGGACAGCTGACACACTTCATCCTGCAGCATGCATGAATGTGTATGAAAGACAGAAAAATGTAACATGGCTTCGAGAAGAGATGACTGATTTTCAAGATTTTAATGTCACTGAATATTTTCGGTCCTGTCAGTTACGTAATATTACTCAAGATAAGGCAATGCTGGTGCCAGTAATTAACACAACAGCGAGTTTTTGGGTCCGAGGGTTTGGGAAGGTCCAGGTGGGAGATAGTATCTGCAACTACACTTATGATTTGAACACCACCAGTAGTCCACCGTTGCTTCCGCCCCACAATGTGTATTTCGTCTGTGGGTCCCAGGCCTACATATGGCTTCCTAGGGGGTGGTGTGGGGTGTGCTATGTGTCCTTCCTCTTGCCCCCTGTGTATATTGCACCTTCCAATTATCATAGAGACCATAGATTACAACGCAGGAGTGTGTACTTGACTCGCGTAAAGAGGGTTCTTGACACACAGGATATTGACAGACTGACACTACCTTGCAGCAATTTACAGATGCCATGAAGGGTATTTCGCACTTTTGGGGCCCCATGCACATCAGCTGAAGCATACGCCGATTCACAAGGGTGGTAGAGGGAGTCATTAACACTACTGCAGGAATACTGACCAACATCACAGCTGAGCTTCGGGCCACGAGACTTGTTGCCCTTCAGAACAGGATGGTGTTAGACGTCATCCTTGCTGACCGGGGTGGGGCCTGTCGGGTCATCGGAAGTAGTTGCTGTGTATACATACCAGATCACGCCCCGAATGTATATGCAGCTATACAAAAGTTACATAGATTAGCATCTGACATCCATCAGGAGAATGGTACATGGTCCTTATCTGGGTGGTTCTGGGGACTGTTAACGACATGGGGTTGGAAGATACTCCTATTTTTAGTGGCCATTGCTGGTGTGATATTCACCTGTTGCCTGTGCATCCAATGTCTTCCTGCCTGTTGCTCTTATTGTATGCAGAAGCTAACACCTACGCCTGGAGTTCAAGGACAAAGGGATAAAAATTCTGTCATGATGGTACAGGCTGTTCAAGATTTAATGGCGATCGATTAAGGCATTTTTTAATATTGATATATGTGTCTGTTCTATATTGTTAATGACTGCCCCAACGATCCACTGATATATATGTATATGCTATTCTGCCTTCCCTTTCATTAGAATTGTAAAGACCCTGGCCTGATAGCACCAATAAAGACTTAGCAATGAATGCTAAAAGGAGGGTCTGTTAGAATTGACCTGTTTTCCCCCCGTCTTCCATTATCTATGCTATGCTGTGTTAGCATTCATGTAGCTATGTCATATCAAGGGCGACACATCATTTGGATGCACTTACAATGTGCATCCAAATGATGTGTCGCCCTCTCATGACATGAAATGATTGGGTGAATTTTGCTCTTCAAAACGTTTGAAGTCGAAGTGAAATAAAGCACGCAGACTTTAGAATTGATTGTCTAGGGTTCTATTCAATTTGATTATAACAACCTACCTGGTCACTGTGTTTGTTTGATGGTATTGTAGTGGTCCAGGCCAGGTAGTGACAGGACCCAAGCCTTGTTCGTTTATATATATATTGTGTGTGCGATAAGCATTTCGACTGAGCAGCTCCACCACTAAATTGTAATAAGCACATGCAAAAAAAGATGCTACCATATAAACATGGAAATCTACAAACACAGGCACCAATCAACAATCTATGGGCATTGGTGATGGGCGTCACAAAAACACAGGCTGGAAGATGCAGCGCTACTCCGAGTCGGGAGCGCTGGTGCCAGACAAAGTTAAAGCGTGCTCTATGCAGTTAGGCAAAACGCGAGTTAATGAATATAGCAAGCTAGTGATCCAGCATGCTCAGCTTTGGCTGTAGAGCTCAGCTACCGGATGCACATCAGCTATGAAGTCTTTGATGGCCCTGAGACTTCAGGGACAGGGGGCAAGCCAACAAGCCCTTGGAGAACACTTGAGTAAAGCACAGCAGTAGGCAGCAGGCCAGCAGCACAAGGCAGGTAGAAAAGTGGCAGTCCCTCCTGCAGCACAGCACACAGCAAGCAGCAGACCAACACAGCAAAGCAGTTAGCAAAGTGGAAGCCCCTCCTGGTAGCACAGCAGTTCATTCTGGCAATGTGCAGATGTAGAGCCAGCGATGTCTGGTTACAGGTCCAAAAGTGTCTCCTTTGGTAGGCGTTCCTACAGTAGGCGGTTGTAAGGTTCTGATCTTTCTCTTTGCTGATGACATGACTTTATTGGCACAAACGGAAAATGCAATTCATAAATTAGTGAGACATTTTGGGAATTACTGCAATGAGAAGGCTCTGATCATTAATCGCAAAAATCCAAAGGTCATGTCATTGAAGAGAAAATTAATGGTGAATTGTGAGCAAATAGATAAATATAAAATATTATGATTACTTGAGCATATGATTTACCGAACACCTTAGCTGGAAGGTGCAGGTAACAAAGGCAAGTCCTGTACTATTGCAGACATTGGGAGCTGTACTAAATTTCAGACAAAAATCAGGTGCCCAAAGTATCAACAGCATACTTCAAATTTATAAACGGAAAGCAGTAGCTGCCATTCTTTATAGGATGAGATCTGTGGTATGGAAACTTACACATGCTGCAAATAGCTGGCAATAACTTCCCACTGTCCCTGTTAAGGCAGGGACCAGGTACTTCATTGCTGGCTCACTACATGGAACTTGGCCTCACATCTATTACAGAACTGGCTGAAATAAAGCCATTGTTATATTGGATTAGGCTGGTTAGAAATTCAAAAGCAACAATATATTTACAATCGTTGGGGGATGTAGTTAGTTGTGGTAGAACAGGAGGGTAAAATTGGCTGGCGCACGTAAGAAAGTTACTAACTAATTTACAACAGGGTTATTATCGATTGATCCAAGTAACATAGGATGTGATAAATTGGAAACTGTGAAGGAGTGTTATCAAATGTATAAGTGGGAAACTAAGTCTGCCATGATAAGACCAGACAGTATACTGGCTGATGACTTCGATTCTAGGTCAGGCTTGGGGTACAAGCTTTATCTGGACCAAATCTGCCCTAAACAGAAACATACTTTATATATTACGTTCAAAATGGGGATTGTTTCCACTAAGGAATACCTTGTAAGGTATGCAAGGCTCCTAAAGGGATGTGAAATATGTAATTGCATGTTTGGAGAGAAGGACAACATATTGCAACTCTTGCTCTTTTGCACTAGGTTTGTATGAGCACAGAAAAGATGGCATTCTGCCCATATTTAGCCATTATGGGGTAAACTCAGCTAGGACAGCACTAGCCTGCTGCTATAGGGTAGATGAATAGACAATTTTAACTCCATAATTTCATACTTATGGGCAGTACAGCCATTCATCAGAGACACAGTGGATGCATAAGAAAATAAGCAAAGAACTGATTGAATGACAGCAAGTATACCTAGCTGAATAAAAGTTTTTAAATATTTAACGTAATTATTTAGATATAATTTTTTAGATTTGATGTAATTTGCGATTTCTGAATTGTAAAAGCACTCACAACTTATTGAGCTATATTGCACATCAAATATAAGCTGTCCAATACACCCCAATTTGTAAGTTTGTTATTTAATTTTATACTTGCCATCACAATCTATGTAAATATTAGTTATTTCAGTTTTGCCCATCATGAATGTTACGCGAGTGAGGTGGGTCTATTTGTATGTTGTGTTGTAAAGTTTTATATGTTGTGGGTTTCATGTGGATTGTTATGGTGATATGTGAACTGACAGTACCTGCAATTGTGCACAGATATTATCTTTTTTACAGGTTAAGCACACAAGGTTTTATGGTACGGATTGCTTTTTAAACCTAACTAAATGTATATTCACTGAAAAAACCAAAGGTTACAGGGACATTATAGTTAGGCTAATATTTCACACATACAAAACCATAGAAAGTCAGCAGCTATAGTTACTTGAGCTAACTATATTTTGCGGCCCCGCAATGCACTGCTTATGACCTCACATATTATATCACTCATGACATGGTCAATGACATCACTGATGACATTACTGATGACATCATCCAGTGATTGTGAGTGTTTTCTAAAAGTTTCTGAGTGTTAAAGATATATACTAAGATACTACAAAAGTTAAATTAGTATAGTTTGTGTACTGCTATGAGTGATACTATTTGTAACACATATTATGTGTGTGACTGTGTGTATCCATGTGTGAGTCGGTGTCTGAGTTACTCCATGGATGTGTGAATGGTTGGAAGGATGAGTGAGTGGCTATGTGAGTAGGTGAGTGAGTGGCTATGTGAGTAGGTGCGTGAGTGGCTGTATGAGTGAGTGGCTATGTCAGTACCTGTATGGAAGAGTGAGTGGATGTGTAAGTAGCTATATGGGTGAGAGAGTGGGTGTGTGAGTGGCTGCATAGGGTGTGTGAGTGGCTGTATGGATGAGTGAGCGGGTGTGTGAGTGCTTGTATGGGTGAGTGAGTGGGTGTGTTGGTGACTGTATCAGTGAGTGAGTGGGTGAGTCAGTGACTGTAAGGGTGAGTGAGTGAGTGTATGAGCGGCTGAATGCATAAGTGAGTGGCTCTGTCAGTGACTGTATGGGAGAGTGAGTGGATGTGTGAGTAGCTGTATCAGTGAGTGGGTGTGTGAGTAGCTGCATGTGTGAGTGAGTGGGTGTGTGAGTTGCTGTATGTGTGAGTGAGTGTCAGTGTCAATGACTATGGGTGAGTGAGTGAATGTGTGAGTGGTTGTATGGGTGTGTGAGTGGTTGTATGGGTCTGTGAGTGGCTGCATGGGTGAGTGAGTGGATGTATGAGTGGCTGCATGGGTGAGGGAGTGGATGTATGAGTGGCTGCGTGGGTGAGTGAGTGGATGTATGCGTGGCTGTATGTGTGAGTGAGTGGCTGTGTCACTGGCTGTATGTGTGAGTGAGTGGCTGTGTCGCTGACTGGGTGCCTGAGTGGGTGTGTCAGTGACTATATGGGTGAGTGAGCAGGTGTGTGAGTGGTTGTATGGATCTGTGAATGGGTATGTGAGTGGTAGTGTGGGTGTGTGAGTAGGTGTATGAGAGGTTGAATGGGGGTCTGAGTGGGTGTGTGAGTGGTTCTGTGGATGATGTCATCAGTGATGTCATTTGGGATGTCACCAGTGATGTTACTGACCATGTCATGAGTGATGTAAAATGTGAGGTCATAAGCAGTGCATTGTGTTGGCGTAAGTTATAGTTAGCTCAGGTAACTATAACTGATGAATTTCTATGGTTTTGTACATGTGAAATGTGAGCCTAACTATAACGTCCCTGTAACCTTTGGTTTTTTCATAGAATTTCGAAGGTTTTTTTATTCTATTTCCTAACTATAACGTCCCAGTAACCTTTAATTTTTTCAGTGCATTTCTAAGGTTTTTAAACTTTTCTTTTTCCCACCATAACGTCTCTCATCCAACTTTTTTCAAATATTTCGAAAGGTTTTGTAAATTTTTATTCTTAGGAACTATTTCTGTTCAGTTTTTTTAACAATAATTAGATTTTTTTAAAGGTGTTGTTTTGCAACTATGTTTTTTTTCGAATACTTGTATTGTTTATGGCTTAATTTTAAAAATATATAATAATATGATAGACATTAATCTGTACATAGCTTGCCAAGAGTATCGTTTTAGGTGATAGGTGATGTTTTATTTCTTTTAATTGAATTATATATGAAAGAACTTACGTTCCTAAAATTTTATTAACACTACTGTTAGAATGGGCAAGATTTTAAATTGATGATGGAATTGTATTTACCCCTGTATTGAAATCACTATATAGTAATTATAATGATGAAATATTGCACATGGCACTTTATTTTGCACCATAGTACAAAAAAATATATAACTACACCAATACAGCTGTGATATGAACTTTGGAGATAGCCCAAAATCAAGTAGATTCCGAATGGGCAAGTGATTATCGTAACTGAACTGTATGCAATGTACTTATGTTTTGGGATTTTATTAATTTAACTTTTTGAATGGGAAATTGGAAACCTCTAAACTGCATTTGTATGCTGATGTGCTTTTATGGGTTTTTTATAAAATCGAATAAAGATATTTCTACTACTACTAATATTAATATGATTGCATAATTTTTTTATACATTTAGGGTAATTTTTTATTTTTATTTTATATATATATATATATATATATATATATAATATACTTTTTACATTTTTTTCTGAACCATTTTTTTTAGTACAAATATGTAGCTATGTTTACATATTTTTTTAAAGCAAACACAAGGAGATGATGGACGGAGCGCTAAAACCTTTTAGACACTCACCCCCAGTCACAGATCTGGGTTGAATCCATCATCGTTCGCCACCTCAGTTCAGACCCAGCTATATGCAAATCAGCCCTGACCCTGTGCCTCATGGGAATAGTCCAGCCCGAACTGCCAAGCCAGGTCTTCTCTGGACCGGAAACAAGCATCCTGGGACTGGTTTTGGGGTAACACCCCTCATTAGCCAGGCTAGCTTGAATCCAGTGGCAAAGTGAGCAAGGGACCCACGTCTGGGCATACCCTGCCAACTTAGAGAGAACAAAGCAAACCCAAGGAGATGATGGACGGAGCGCTGAAACTTTTCAGACACTCATCCCTAGTCGGGCAGTTTGGGCTGGACTATTCCCATGAGGAATAGGGTCAAGACGGATTTGCATATGGCTGGGTATGAACTGGAGTGGCGAAGTGAGCTAAAGAACAATGATGGATTCAACCCAGATCTGTGGCTGGGGTTGAGAGTCTGAAAAGTTTCAGTGCTCCGTCCATCATCTCCTTGTGTTTACATATTTGTTAATTCATTTTTTGAGTGTGACTGGGTGTGAGACCGTCTGTATGGATGTGTGAGTGGGTGGGAGAGTGTCTGTATGGGTGTGTGAGTGAGTGTGAGTGTCTATGTAGATATGCAAGTGGGTGAGACAGTGTTTGTATGGTTCTAAGTGTGGGTGTCAAAGTGTAGGTGTAAGAGTGAGTGTAAAATTATGTATATTTATGTAAATTTTTTGAGTCATGCAGAGCTACGCTGGGGGGGCCACGCTGAGCTCTGTGTTGGGCCGCGGATCTCACATGTAGCAAAAGAAAAGGTTTTTTGGCAGTTCCAATCACAGTACACATGCTTTACCCTCTTTTTGAACACAAACACAAGGGGTCAGGAAAGCTCTCACCTGACCCCTTCAATTAGTATTCAAGCAACATTTTAGCCCCAAGGACCGTTTCCCTGAGATATAAAATGTCAGCCGCAACTTTTCTTTCAGGTTGCAGCCAGCCAATTAGTGTCCTGCTGTGGTCCATGGAGCAGCGGGTCCACCGCAGGTGGATCCACGGAGTGTTCGACCCCTAGATATACAGATTTGGATTTTGGTTAATATCTCTAAAACTACTGAACAGATTTACAGCAAATCCCAGAAAGTGTGCTTTCTGCACCAAGAGCTAGTTTTATGCCAAATTCAGTGTAATTCCGTCTAGCAGATCGGGCTGTAGTTGTGTTCAAAATACCTATGGGAATTAAAATGGGGGAAACACATTTTGGGACCCCCACCCCATTTTCTCGGCCCCCACTTCACGAATCACCCTGAACTTTCTAGACAGCAGCTGAAGTGAGTGTCAAATTCTTTAGAAAAAGTTTGTGACGATTCATCACCCGGCGCCAAATATATAGCCAAGTATCCTTGTACTTTTTATTCACAACTGCTGTTCGTTTAAATGATGTTTTAATTTTTGCTCTTAAACTTGGGCTTGTTTTGCCATTTTCACATTAGAAGGGGAATTGAAAATGCTGTTGTTGTTTAGGTCTGCGAGGGAGAAGCTAAAATCCTCGGGGGAAAATCAGAACTTTCTTCGCCATTTTTACTCTTGTTGGAACATAGAGCGGCACCATCTTGAGAGGTGCACAGTCTAGTCTCTGGCCCATGTATTTAAGGAGAGGGCTTGAAGCAGATATGCAGCAGAAGTGCGTAGAGGGCAAGCCCATCTGCACCCGTCAGCATCCCAGAAGTGCCCAGCGCCAGCCACTATGTCAATTTTAATTCAGAGGGTATACCTCGTGTAACATATGACAGTCTAGTTCTGCATAGCTAAGCTCCTAAGACGACCTGTGTGCCCCATCTCGCACTGAATCTTCTTAAAAATGATTTCTCTTGTCTACATTGTCAGTGATCTCCTACTCCCATTTCAAAGAATAACTCCACTACTAACACCCTTACAAGTGATCCAGTTACGTCAGATTTCTCAGCTGCTTTACTAAATGTCTGCTCTTTGCAAAAGCATGGTATGTACATCTTTGAGCTCCTAGATGAAGAAAAGCTAGACAAGCTGTTTATTACATAAACATGGCTTTCAGAGTTCTTAAATCCGGCTTTAGCTACTGCTATCCCGCTGGGATATCAAATCCTCAGGCAAGATCGTCCAAATGGCAGAGGTGAGGGGTGGCCATAATATATAAAAGCGAGTATGATTGTGTATATATATCCCTCTGAAGGAACTAGAAGGCACTGAAAGATTAGGATTGCACTGTACATTGTCACCCCTGCAATCCATTTCGGGGACACTGATTTATAGACCCCAGGGCATGCTGTCCCCTTCTTGAGATCTCTGCTTAATACTTTGGCACCGTGGTCTCTCCAATATTCTAATTTTTTAGCACGAGGCTATTTTAACCTTCACTTGGATAAACAATGTGATTCTGAGGTAGCCACTCTCACAGATAGTATGTCTTCCCTCAGCCTTGTCCTACAGGTGTTCAAACCTACTCACCAGGCCGGTCACATTATTGAGCAAGTCTTCTCTAATATAAAGACAGAATCATCTGAGCTCTTACCATTAGTATGGTCGGATCAGTATTTATTACAGTTCAGAATGCCTAAATCCAATTTTAACCAGCTTCCTCCTGAGAAAGTCTGAACCATGTCAAAAGCTTTTCACAAAATTGTCCCATTAGACCTGTGCTGTTCCCAGGAGGCAGATCCTGAATTGGATGTGAAGCGCATGGATGAATGGATTCGTATTACTATCAATGACTTGGCCCCGGACTCCCCATCCAGTTCCCGCAGAACCAAACAGCCAGCCCCCTGGTTCAATGAGAACCTTAGGACTGTAAAAATACATTGTAAAAGCCTTGAAAGAAAATGGCGAAAAAATTACAACCTGGATGACAAGCACACCTATAAGCTTGCACTAAAAAACTATTATTCACAGGTGTGCCTAGCAAAAAAGCATTTTTTGAGACTAGGATCAAAGAATTAAACAATACATCTAAAGAAATGTTTTAAATTGTAAAATTGTTTATGAATCCAGATGATGCTGCTAGAGGCAAACAACCCACAGGTGAATGGTGTGACCTACTGGCCTCTTATTCCCGAAACAAAATGTCTACTATCCAAGCTATCCTGGTTACTGAACAACAAGACAATCCCTTGCACACGCTAAACAGTATATATAACACGTAGGTAATAAAGAAAGAGCAATCTTGATCCGTAGCTCGATCTCGTAACACAAATTGTTTATTCTTCACGTGGTCAAATGAAATAAAGTCTTAGCCAACACGTGTTTCGTCGCGTTTTGCTGCTGTAAGCCGCAACGTCTTCAGGGCTAAGAAACATATGTAAACAAAATGAGAATTGTAAGTACCCAACAGAGATCGTTCCTAGTATCACATTCATCACCGTGAAAAAAGCATCCAAAACACTTCGGTTCATGTTGCTTACCAGAACCTGTGGAAACCCATGCTAATGTACAATAACAGTAAAACGGTCAATGACTATCTGGTGCATTGGTGGTTCACAAGTGATGTGTGCACATATTATGTAGAGTCATGGTTTCTACGGAATCGCATCACACTTGTAATGTCATAGTCAATGGGAGTCATGTAAAATTGTGACTTTCGTGGTCTAGTGCACGGTGAGTCTATTATTGTTAAGACAAATAGTTGACATCCCCTTAATGTTGCCTACTATCAATAGAGCTGAGACTATTCAAAACAAGGGAAATACCTAAAGTGTTCTCGGAGCAGATCCTACAGAAGATGAGACAAAATATGTACAAAAAGGACTCAGTATTATATTCGAGTATCCAGCGGTGTCCAGCATTAATTGCCACTTAGGACTGCAGAGAAACCAACCTTAGTTTCGGTTTTAATTCCGTCCTGAAATGGGTTCAAGATACAAGGCGCCCTGGCTGTGGGACCCTTCATGTCGTTCCTAGTGCTGGTACACGTTTCTGTGCACCCTTCATGTATTGGTAATGGACCGAATCCTGGTAAGAGAGTAAAATAAAGCAAAGTTATACATGTAGTCACACCCTTATGTGTCATCGGCTTGTTCCCACTCTAATTCAAGGAACGATTCTGAAAAAACCACATGCCTCAGTAATGGGCATTCGGTACAGTATTGTAATTTCCACGTAATATTTCACAACAGAATCAAGACCGCAATCCCTGTTAATATGAGTTCGCAATCCAAGCGGGGCACCCGTCAAATAGTAGATGACTGGTGACCAATGCTGAAACAAATGGGACCAGACAGGTATAGTTAGAGATAAACTCAAGAAAATATAATAAAACGAGGACAAAGGATCTCAGGCGGCGTTCCCATATGGGGAAGTCCGCTGATAGCACACTAATCGTGTTTAAATCAAGTCTAGAGCAGTTTCTATTCATTGCTTACCGTAAATATATGTAGTTCATCTCCCGGCGAGTACGCGGGGCGTCTGTTCACAATCTGCTCGAGATACTGCGCTTAGTAACCTGAAATTACAAACATAGTGGAAGGACTAAACGCCCGTTCGGCACTACCTGTAGCCCCAAAAACGACGGTACAAATGTGTCGGCCATCTTAAAGTATGCAATGTGCCACAACCCGTAACAGATTATGCGACTAGCATCCCTTTGTATCTGCCTTATTAGGGCACAGTTTTAAGTTTTGGCGCCGGCAAGTCAGACAGATATATCTGGTGCCCACTCACAAGGAAAAGAAGCTAGTGATAGTCCATGCATGCATAGTGGGCTATATCGTGATATCATAATCATATTGACAACTGTACCAGTTCAGTATTTCTAAATATCAAAAAAAGGGGAATAGAAAGGTTTGCCTCTCCAAACGAATAAGGAGGAAAGGCGAATCCACCACTAATTGTTGGCAATAAACTAAGCCGACTTAGAAGTCTAGCGGCTATATGTGAATACTGTGGCAATGAAAATGAGCGATGACCGAAAACCTAATTGCTTACTAGAAAGTAGGCAATCAATGTAGTCCCCATAAGGTGGAGAGCATAAGAATTAATATAGTTAAAAGTTATGTGGCAACATTGAGGGAAGGTGGATGAATCCATATTCGAGTGCTCAAAAGACCTTACATCAGAGCGGAAGAAAGAAACCAATTATGAAAAGAATTATAAACAGAGAGAAAACAACATGTAGTTCACATTATAACTCTCAGTACACAAGTCCACAGTGCCTACAAACACAGCCCTGTGGACGCAAATTGTAATGACCAAGTGTATTAACACCTGTCATAGTCAGAGGATGGTACAGATACTTGTGTTAAGCGCATGTAAGTGGGAAAGCCAGGGAGCCTGGAACGAATGTGGTAAGTATTTTATCTTCATATACATTCTGTAGAACAAAATTTCCACACTGATTTAATGCTACTAGTATGTAGGTAGGATGGGGTATACATATATAGACATTCAGAGGTAGATATTCAGCTGATAATCTAGATGCCCTTGACGAGTGCCATAGCGCGTCAGCACAAGAGACTACAAAAGTGAGGTCGAGCTGGAATGCTCCTAACGTGTGGTACTCATATCCTTCATTGGTCAGTCCCCCAAAAAGTAGTGTAATTCGTGGTCAATGTTTAGACCCGTTTAAACACTTTTGAGACGCATAATCCAGGTTACCTCTCTCCTCCTAAGTGTCAGTTCTCTGTTTCTACCCCTAATGTCCCTTGGTATGGTATCGAACCCAAAAAAAAGTAAAGGTTCTTTGGCTATCTTGAGCCGGACATTCAGCCATGTGCATGGCTATAGGGTATCTGGTGTCAGCCTGTTTGACCGCCCTCATATGTTCCCCAATGCGGTCTTTGAGGGCTCTGATCGTGCTCCCTATGTATCTACGTTGACATTTGCATTCAATTGCGTAGACCACGTAGTTGGTCTGGCAATTGATATTGGTGTTAATCTTGTAGTTTCGACCGTTCGGGCCAGTAAACTCCCTCTTTTTGACTGTGGCCCATCTGCAAATAGTACACCGTCCTCATTTAAAGAAACCCTGTGTACGAGATGATAACCAGTGTTCCCTGGTGCCCCCCCTCGGGTAGCTGGGACTCAATAAGTTCCTTAGGCTCTTGTCATTGCGAAATGTCACTTCTGGTCTAGAGGAGATAAAGGGTTCTAATGCTTTATCTGCACAGAGTAGGTGCCAGTGCTTTCTCGTGCTCCTAGTGAGTGTCATGTTGTGTGCATTGTAATCTGTGATTAGCCGGATCGTGCTGGGGCCCTCTTTCTTACTCTTGTTCTGGAGAGTTTGTTGTCGATCTACCCGTGAGATCCTATTAAGGGCATTGCATATTGTCCTGTGGTTGTAATCCCTATGTTTAAATCTGTCCCTCATGCTCTGAAGGCAAAGTTCAATGTCACAATCTGTACTGCAGTTTCGTCTGGCGCGCACAAACTCCCCATAGGGGATGGCATTGATTTGGTGTCTCGGGTGTGCGCTGGTAGCCTGTAATATACTGTTACATGCTGTTACATGCTGTATCTTTCCTGTAAAGTCTGCTCACATAATACAGACACAAGTACACTATCTGCGAACTGCCTAGGAGCTCCATTACCCTACGTCACCACCCACCTTGCAGCTTCAAATATCCTGCTTACTGACTCCAAGGCTGCAGATATTTCCCTTGAGGTGGTACTTCCTAGCATGCCTGCTTCTGAGACGCCTTTCCTCTGCAACTTCCCAACTATGTCTATGGCAGACTCACTAGCGGCCACTAAGTGTTTTAAATCGGGCGCTCCATTGGACCTTTGCCCTCCCAGCTTACTTACTAAAGTGTCGTCTGCTATTAATCCCATCGCCAACAGTGTTCTGAATCCATCACTGTCTACCAGAATGGTGCTGGGTCAGTGGAAACATGCTAAAATTCTGCCTCTACTCGAAAACCTATGGCTGATCCCAAATCCAAGCAAATTATCGGCCCATTTCTCTTCTTCCTGCCTTTTCTAAAGTTTTAGAAAAATGTGTAAATCTCCAAATCTCTGGATCCCTGGAAATTAATGAGCTTCTGCACCCGAGTCAGTCGGGATTCAGAACTGGCTGCAGCACGGAGACAGCCTTACTTGAAATGGTCGAACATATTAGGGGCACGTTAGATAAAGCGGGTAAGGCCGTTGTGATTATGTTGGATCTGTTGGCAGCCTTTGACACAGTTCCCCATGAGAATCTGCCAGCTCATCTACAATCCAGTGGTATAATTGGGTTAGCCCTGAAATGTCTGACCTCCTTCTTAACTGATAGAAGGCAAGATGTGTGGACACCTCTTTTCTCTTTCCCTATATGTGAGTTAGCAGTTGTGTTCGACACTCAGCTCTACGTTATTTAATGCTGATCTAACACCCTTGGTGGTGTTAGCTGAGACTTTGGGGGTGAAGGCAATATCCTATACCATGTTACCCAGCTGCTTTTCACATGTGAAAGAGGTGAAGAACTCAATGGAGAAGTTATTAAAACCTGCCTACTCAATGTATTTAACTGGCTGACCACTAACTAACTAAAATGTAATCCCGACAAAACAGAGATTGTGTTTTTTGGCCCCATTCTGCCAGACTTTTGGAGGACATGTTGGTCTAAGGGGACTCCCCTCCCTGGCCCTCAGAGTACGGTAAAGAATCTAGGAATTAAAATGGATGTTGCCTTCACCTTCCAGAGTCAAATCCATTCACTGACTGGCTCCTTTTTTGGGCTATTACTATCCTTGAAAAAGTTCCTACCTCTCTGGTCTGTTGAAAACAGTGATTCAAGCACTAATAACTTCCAGGCTTGACTATGGCAACGCACTTTACCTGAGTCTTCCAGGGTTCATTAAGTCTTACATGACAAATGAGCTGTGTACTTGAGGAGGAGGATTTGTGCTTATGTGCCACCCAGGAATTTATGGTCAGCCCATGGCTATTTGGCCAGAATTCCAAAAATCCGGAGGGGCTGGCTTGGAGGCAGATCCTTTTCTTATCTTGGGCCGGTGGCCTGGAATAAGCTTCCCTTGGAACTTTGTGCTACACCAGAAATGTCCATCTTTAAGAAGAAATTAAAAACATGGCTCTTCCAACAGCATGATTTGACGCTCAGCACTACTGCAAGCAGCCTACATTTAGAGCTGGGACATTCCTTGGAGTATGCATGCGCTTTATAAATCTCAATCATCATCAAGTAAAAAAATGCTTTTCCTATGGAAACGTGGTCCGAACTATAACTACCTACTTGCGACTGCCAGAAGTAACATACGGAAAATGTAAGTAGTGTGTTTTTTATAATGTAAGGCGAATAGCTGAAACAATAAAGATATTGGTTGAAAGGCAAGTAAGACCTCACTCTTACCAATTCATAGCATAGTTTGTGTTTCAGAGGCTGTTTCTGATGTTTTTGGCCTTTAAATTGCACTTCGTTATGAAGTCGATTGTCAGCACCACCTGTCTAAAAATTGTTCCAGCACCGCTGTTGGCAGGCAGTCTCTAAAAACAAAACAAAATTATTGAATAAATAAGTAGGAATACGTGTAAAACTTGTTCATGTTCAAGGGGTATTCAGACGTGGACTCGTGCTATTATAATATTTTAATATTATGGGTTCAGGAGCAGTAGACTGGGGTTTTTTTTTAAAACGAGACTGTCACACATAGGTTTTGAACTGGAGATCCAGGTATTTGGTGGTAAGAAAAAGTTCAAATATGTTGGTGACTTTTAAGGTTCAGGAATGTTACATTAGCTGGCTAAATTTATTCCACCACATTATAAATCACAAATTTGCCCATTTTAGATCCCTCTCACTCTCTTTGGGTCAATTTAGGTCTGTCCAGTCGTCTCTAACCATTCTCTGCCTCTTCCGTGGCTATAAAGAAAATATATTTATACATATTATGTGTTTCTTTTAATTTTTAACTGCTAGAAGATGATGCTTAGTCCAGCACATGCTGCAAAAGAGGGCGTACAATCCTGTTGCAGTAGTGAGGACATATGCTTGGTGGGTTTCCAAGTAACATTTATAAAAATGATTGAAAATGTACGTGTGTGTGTGACTGTGTATGTGTGTGTTTGGTTGTGGGCAAGTGGTGCCAACCAACCTTGTGGGGCCCTTCCATGAAATCTTGGGCACGTGCCAGCTACACTTGACATAATTGCCTGTCATCCATGTGGCTTTCACTGATATAATGGCCCATTAAATATTTATAGTATAGTTATCTCTTTAATTAAGTTTTAGAGGCCATTAGGTTTGCCTCATTATTCAAAGTTTTCTTGGCGGGGGTAAGCACAAACACCCTTGCGACAAGGCTTGTCTTGCACACAACAAAAGTATTGGAATATTTCATTAGTGCCCCTTCGGATTCTCTAGGGTTTTCCCCAATTTATGCGAATTTTTTTGCAGTAAAATTCACCAATTGAATATTCTTGAAGGATGTCCTGCTTTATTCACTTTGTCAAATATTGAGGAGGTATTTACGCGCAAACACTTACAAAGTTCAGCAGCTGCCACAGTGCTTAATTTGTGCCGGTGCTTTCCGGTGCTAAGCACCGGCACTTATTTCTCAGGGCCGGGTCTAGATGGGGTGACTGCTGTTTAGAGACTGGCCTAAGAACAGTACACAAAAGAAAAGCCCACGAGCTGAAACTCGTGTTTTTTAAGCACTGTGAAAGTGAATGCACAATGCCGCTCCCCATGTGTGAACCCGGCAGGATTTACTCGCCCCGGAGCCACGAGGCAGTGTTGTATCATCAGGATGGTGGGCGCGGCATTTTACAATGCCAGTGTATTTGCTTCCTAAGGTGACAGTCTGTTAAGTCCTCTAGCCTGGGGTGGGATCCACACAGTACCAGAGACGAGAGGCAGGGTTGATTTGGAGTAAACATGTGAATCCCTCCCCCACCCCATGCTGGCCTGGAATGCTTTTGCTTCAAAGAGCAGGGGCTGGAGGAGGGGCCCACAGTGTATTTGGCAGTTGGCGCCGTGCGTGAGAGAAGTAACGGGTGCAATCCAGATCAGTTTGTTTGGAATCGGCATGGTGTGCATTGCTCTGTAAACACTGTTGCCTCGGCCTCGAGCAGCAGGATAGATTGCACTACTATCAGTGCTGCCAAATGCCCACTCCTTTGGAGCTGCAGTGCGTCTTTGTGGATTGGAGCCAGGCTGCAGCCCCAGCCCGCACGTCGCCATTGACCGGATTGACTGTCTCATGGGAGAGCGGGACATCTGCATTAGGTATGTGAAAATAGCAGCGTGTTGCCACTTTTAAGTTTGGTATGGAGATGCCATCCGAAGATGGTCTAACAATGCTCCTGGCCTCCCTGGCCCTGCACATTTAAAGTGAAGTTTGCATTAAGGTTGGAAACGGAGGCCGCGAAGGCAGTGTGCAGTTTCCACCTGAAGGGGATGTCTGTCATGCCCTTGTGAGCGAGGAAAGGAGGGAGGGAAATGAGGAACATGTAAATAATGATGTATATGATTAGTGAGACACCCTCATGCACGTCCTCTGGGAAGCCGTGAGTTTTGAGAAGGTAGATGACCCCTCAGCCCTGTGTTTGCTGCCACCGCACATTATGTTATCAAGGAGTTAAAACAAGCCTGTGTTAACATCTCGCCAGGCCCCTCTTCCCCCTCCCCTCTCGACACTACTTTCCGGCTGGGAAAACGAATGCTAATCGCTGTTTACCTCTTTCAAAAACGCAAGCAGTCCACATGTTTTATGAATGACATGAATTAAAACTCGTGCAATTGGGGATAACTCTGAGCTACATCGTCATGGTTTCTCCTGTCGGCCTGGCGCCACTAGGAATAGGGAATACCACCATAAAGTAGAACCCAGCTCCAGTGATGGAACAGACTTCAGAAAGGAGATGTTTTTTTATCCTAATGTGTGACTCAACATCTTTCAGCGGTTTTACGCGGTTTAAGAATAATATAATTCTGTAACAGAATGCTAAATTAATGAATGTGCATGTGAAACAATTCCTACGTGTTAGTGTGTAATTATCTGCTTTTTAAAACAAATAGCGAAAATCTACATTGTGTGACACATTGCTCTTAAAAGAGTACCAGTTACCTTGTAAGCAACTGGCAGCTAATGCAGTGTTTAATGAAAGATACTTTTTCAAACTGTCTGTTTTATTGACGGTAGTAAACAGCCAATCATAGGAAGGCAACAGTAATCTGGGTACAGGAGCATCTATGCACCTGATTTGCACCCTTATGCTAAATGTAATGCCTCCTATACCCAGAACCCACTTGGTGCCTGTCACTTACAAAAGATTTTGCCTTACTGATGCAAATTGTCCTATATGCCAAAACGTAAGAAAATGGTGACATCATTTTCTACAAAGGGAATGTGTCCGGCTGATTTGTCACACTAAGGGTAAGATTGTTTGCAATAGTCTCCTACCAGCAGCATGCAGATGACCAATGCCAGAATAATCATACTCTTGCATTACAACAAACTGGTTTAGAGCAAGAAATACCACTTGAGTTAACGTGGCGGTATGAAAAGTAATTTGCATATTCACACCATCTCTGCTTGGCTCATGGTGCCATATGGTTGGATTACTAGGCCTTGTCTGATTGCGTCCTCTTTTTTTGGTGCCACACACTGAGCACCCCACTGTCCTTAAGATCAGGCTCATGATGTGTAGCTGCCTATATGTTTAAGTCCTTATTACAGTTTTAAATGTCACAACCCTCTCCAGTGCTTAATTTGTGCCGGTGGTTTCCGTTGTTCAGCAGCAGCACTTATTTCACAGAGCCAGGTCTATGTGATGCTTCTCTACTTAGCAGCAGGCCTGGTAATTATTAAGGATAGATGTGCCTGTCCTTTGGTGTCTGCCTTATGGGTCTTCACGGGCTCACCCAACCTGGTCCAGGCATGTTGAATGTGCATCACCATCATTATCATCATCATCATCATCACGTTGGTGATGTCAGCGAAGCTACGCATGCCTGTCTCGAAGAAACATGTGGTTTGTTTCCATAAGATTGTCATGGCTGAGGGCAGGCTCGTGACTGAGCTGGGAGAGTTCGGGACAGGCTTTTAGCGACGTCGTGGAGGCTTAGATTGAAGGTGTGTCAGCTGGCACTGAACTGAGATCAGTTGGAACTGTCTGTAGTTCTGCATTTGGTGTGCTCATGGTCGGGCCCAATCTTTTGACATGCTGCTCAAGAATGTCACTGGCACACACTTCCTGCTCACCTCTCCCATTCCTAACTGTTTGAACTTTTGGAGCTCTCGCTCCCACACACCTGGCCTGGAAGTAGAGGCCTCTGAACCCGTTGGGTCTGCCAGGTGGAAGCATTGTGGAAGCCTGGGCTAAAAATAAAGTTTTATAAGGTAAACTGATTGACAGGTGCTGACCAGAGGGTTTAGGGATCATCGCAGGCTTGTTTCCCAATTGCTTTTCCAGGTTTTGGACATGTAATTTCTGCAACCCTTGGTTAGTGCATCTAATCGGCCG
Source organism: Calotriton arnoldi (assembly GCA_963921515.1). NCBI lineage: Eukaryota > Metazoa > Chordata > Amphibia > Caudata > Salamandridae > Calotriton > Calotriton arnoldi. Next base: position 193,287 of record CAWUFW010001274.1, read on the forward strand.
CCACGGGAGAGAGGGCAATCACTTTCCTATTCATGAGCGACTCACAGTAAGTGAAGAGTCATTCCTTTCGAGGTCTGCGTGCTGGTGCAGCTGGAGCAGGAGGCAACAAGAACGAGCAGAAGATGCAGTAGAGTCAGGGTAGTAACTTCCAATGGTGCAGCAGGTGTATTGGCACCAGGACCCAGGAGTATGAGGCCCCCCTGATCACAATTATATAGCTGCTTTTTACTACTTAACCAGGACCTGCGGCGGGGGCAGGACGTACACAAAGACAGATGCAACGCTTAGCAGTCACTTGTTGCTGGGACTCCTTGGACACTTTTACAATACTCTGTCCACTGGTGGCCTTTCCCTGCTCAACGTATGGGATAAAACACTAGCCATCGATAGTTATCGTCACTTTTACTTCACTGAGGAATAAGAACTGTAAATCATGTGTGTTTCATTGGTGCCACAGGTACTGTGGCACCAACGCCAGGGGTGCAAGGGCAGTGTTTAATTTGAGCCGGTGGTGCCTGGTGGGGACTACCAGCACTTATTAGTGGGTACCTGCGCTTATTTTTCCTATCAGATATTTACCGACCACAAGACAGGAAAAAACACAGAGCTTTGAAAGACTAAGGAAGAGAAAGACGACGAAGTAAGAGAAAGACAGCAAAACATTCACAAAGGGAGAAAGCAGGGGCCTTCAAGAATAAGATAAAGGGGCAAGAAGTGGCTGATAGTGAATTAAAAAGACATGAGGTGGATTAACGACCACCAGCCTTGGAATTTGGCGCACCGACATTTAATTGCACTACCTCCGGAATCTGAGCTGAGTTTTGAGCACCGGCACCTTTTCTTTTACAAATTAAGCACTGAGCTGCCAGTGTTCATATCACCACTTTGGTAATATTTATTGTCTATTACAAAACCAACACTTAGCAAACAACACAGGTACGTGAATTGGGTTGGAATGTTTTCTTATGGGAGCAAGAATAATACAATGCCATTCTGGTGGAGGTGTGCCAAGCAGCTGAGGGTTTTTATCTTACCAACGCACTGCCACTTTGTGAATTCCCGGCCCCAAAAGGAATGCTTTGCTTGGAAATCACCATGACTACGTCGTGAGGTGACTAGAGAGCCATGCAGAGAAGAGAGGCTTGCACGACTCGAAACGTCAATACTCTAGAGGGGCCTGTCCTAGATATTAATCAGTATTTTCTAAAATGCATGAATACATTGTTGTGCCTTTTTTTTCATGCCTGGCTTGTTTAATTTATCATTTTCCTCGGGATACTAAAAGTTAACAATGGACTTGACGCGAACAAGACAATAATATCACGTTTTAATATTATGTGTCTAAAAGTTCTCTCTCAATGTGCCCAAAAACAAGCTGCACTGAAATCCGGGCAGGTGGTGCGTGTAAAAGACACAGCATGCTTTGCAGTCATTCGTGTGAGTGTGCTGTTATCTTGAAACTGTGCAAGTTAAAAGGAATGCATGGCGACAGGAAAGAGCAGGGACATTTGCAAAGCGTATGATTACACCCTCTCATTTTGGGAGACAACACAAACTGCACAGAACTTGCCTAAACAAGCTGAACAAATTGAACACTTGTACATGCAAATTGTACCGTAGAGTGCAAAGCGGCAGACGGTTGAGCACACCCGTATTGTGCATGTGGTAAAGTGAGTTCAGGCCCCTTTGAACGAGGAGAACATTTCATTTTTGTTTCTTTCCCCGGAGTCATCTCGTTGTTCATCACGCACGGTCAGGTAGACGTTCGGAGGTTACACTGCACCTGTAACATAAATGGAAAGGAAAAAATGATGCCAGAACTCCGTGATGCGGGTTTCACATTCTCTGACAAGCACCCCCATCCCGCCACGGTTGCCATGGTGCTGAACATTTAATATTTATATGGTTTTAGTCGGTGGCTGGTAAATATAGCTCAAGTAAAGTATGTATGTTGGCCTTTTTCACCCTGTGGAGATAATGATCGTCTTGGAAATGTTCAGACCATACTACAGCAGCGTCATCGGATTATTTCTCCAGGCTTTCTGAGATTGGTAACCATAGCAGGATATGAAACTGTAGGAGCATAATATTCAGTGACTAATGTGGCATTCAATTATCAGGGTCGCTTTATTTGGATCTTCTTTATATATATTTTTTATTTTATAAGTGCTGCAAAGTCATCATACTGTCACAAGCCTGTAAACTTTGTAAGTCTCCCACAATTTAATACTGTGATATTGTATAACCTCCTTATGAGACTCCACAGTCACAGTCCATAACCCCAACCTCCACACTATTAAAGATCCTCTCTTGGAAATGTAAAGCAAACAGAGTATTCTTTGGAGTTTCGCAACAGACATCTTTAGCTGTCTGTCACAGACACATTTGTAACCAATACTTGAATATATAATTAGAGTGGGAATTAAAGCCCCTTTCAGAGCGACACGGGGCAGGCAGGGTTACTGAGCCCAACTGAGGGGGTTGAGGCCTTTTACTCCTGATGTCCTGGGGCCTGACCTCCTTTGGATCCTGAGCAACTGGGTCAAGTACCCCTTCCGCACTTGACTTGACTCTCAGTGATAGCTGTGGTCGAGCAGACAAGGCTCCCTCAAGGAGTGGGGGTGGGGGGGGAGGGAGTGTGTATACAGGTCAGTGAAACAACTCATAACTCAAAGAGTGCTCAACCATGTCAATAAAATCAACATCCAGTCAAATACTGATTTTTATAGTAAAAATAAATATTTCATTTTTAAATCTATGCATTCAAAGCAATCTTACGACATATAAAGAATAAGACATTTCCCCCTGATGTCCGGGCTCTACCGTTTTGCTCGCAAATCCTTCTCCCACCCGCTCTTCGTAATGTGGTAGGGATTATTCCCAATTCACTGGTGGCTGCATCCAGGGAATGCTCACTAGTAGGTCTTAACTCAAGAGTCCACTTTGACTATTCGTAAAATAGTCAAAAGTGTCTTGTTGCCCTTGCACCCTCAGCAGCGAGTTCCTCTGGGGTTCGATAGGCCTGTAACCCGTCTTACCCACTCCAACAGCGAGGAAGCTTGCAATGTCCCAGCAAGTGCCCCGATCACGGGCACTCACATTGTTACGATTTTGTGGGGGGAGTCGGCTGCATGAGGCTCTCTTCAGAGCATACGTGGCCAGCTCCAGCAGCAATCGGAGGTGCTCCTCCTGCACGCTAAGTCTTGTGCTCCTCACACGGAAGGGGGGGATTGGATTCCTGTGCCCCTGTCTGGGGTCCAGGTGATGCAGCAATGCACAAACCGCATTTTGCTCAGTTTTACGGGGCAGTTCCAGCTGAATCTTTCTTACATCGTGGAGACCCACGTGTCACGGCTCAGAATTCTCGGGCAACTACTTAAGTATTGGCAGCCCCTTCTGGCATACAGAGTTGCCATAACTCAACCGGCCAAGGCATCAGCCCTCTCCACACAGTATTCCATACACCACGGCAGTCCTTCTTGTCATACAGGGTAGCCACTAGGCTTCACTCAGGCTTAAGCCCCTCTGGTCCTGTAATAACTTTAACTGTAGCCCCTCCTGGCATACGGGTTCACCCACACAGACGCCACACAGCTTTACTTGTACTGCATGGCACTCCACTCATGACTATCTTCATGGCAATCCCCTCCTGGCATATGGGGGTCACTGACTGGAAACTGCACATGGGTAATGACCCTATGGGGGCAGTAGCCATCTCCTCACACCTCGCACCGGGAGTCCACTAGGCTTGGCTCCCCATTGGGCCTTGCTTCCTCCAACACTCTGCTCTTCCTCACAGGGCACACTGGTCTTGGCAAGGAGGCTGGGGCTGGTGCCCCAGACTCCAGAGCAGGTGTTCTTGGTTTCCATGGGTGATGTCCCTTCACCCAGCAGGGAGACTAGCAGGCCTTGTCCTGGTCACAGGCAGAGGTCTTGCAGAGCTTCCCCTCCTCACACAGCCTGTCTGGCTGCTTGGCAGATGACAGATTTTGGGCTTTCAACCTCCCCTTCTCATAGTCCATTTCCAGACACAAGATGTGATTCAGGGTCAAGGGCCTTTGAAGTTTTATGCTGGATTTCTCCTTCTTTTGAAGTGAACACTGTTCTCTCTGTTCTTCCTCTTGAAAGGCTGTCTGTCACAGCAGGAGAGACACTGAAGCTGATAGACCCACAGCACAGGCCACAGGAGTGACTAGAATTCACACATGGATGTCAGCCACAACGATATGTGCATCAAAATGTTAATCCCTAGCTCCAAGCCCTACTCTTTATGATCCACTTATCAGCCCATCTCCTTCCTGAGATGTATCTAGGCCCTTTCCTTGTGATCTATCACTGAGTCAAAGAGCACCCTCTTGAAGTGTACATGGGGAGTCTCTCTCTCCAGTCTGTCCCACCCAGCTAACAGGAATGCAGCAATACACAAATCTGTCTGAGGGATTCCTTTACTTCTCATGTCTTCACCAGGCATGCCTGAGCTTCCAGATTGCAACCTAGAGTCCTCCATGTAATGCACCATTGCAGGCACACATGTACTCAGTGTACATACTCAGCACTCATTCTGTCCAGTCATGGGCGTCCACGGTGAGGGGCAAGGGGGGGGAGGGGGGGGCGCTCCCCACCCCGCTGGATTTTTCACTTCCCCTTTAAAGCAATTTCAAGATCACGCGGCTGGTAAAAAGGGTCGGAGGATGGATGACTTTAAAATGTATGCCCCCCCCCCCCCGAAAACATTTCTGCGGACGGCGATGTGTCCAGTACTGCCACCTCCATCTAGTGTGCCACTCCAGCCCCACACACATTTAGCTCACACATTCATTCTGTATACACTTCTCAGTACTGTAGGCTTTCTGTATTGTGCCATGGTGTGTGATTTGCAAATACACACACTGCCAGCACACACACTCACCATGCGCGTGCTGCACAACACTTTATTCTACATGTTTTGTACTTCTCGCAAGCACACATACACCCAGCACATGCTTCCATCGCTCATGTAATGTATCTCTTGCAAGTATACATACACCGAGTACATGCACCCACCATGCATGTACTGCACAGCGCTGCTCTATCCCTGTACTGTACCCTTCCCATGCACACAAAATTCCAGTACAGAATTCCCCTTACTGAGCAGCACTCTACACATAACTGATAAAGGCCAAGGGGTGAGTTAATCACAAGCAACAGAACTTTAAAAAGATGAGTGAGCCAGTGGGCCTCACTCCAGTGACACAGGTTAAAAAGGGCCTGTTCACTTCTACAGATTTCTACATGGCATGCTGCCACCACTGCACTTGTGCCGCTTAACTCTTGGTTAAGGCAGTAGCCTCCACCACTATGAGGATAGCGCTTTGGGTGCCCCTCTGGGTCCAGCAAGACCACAATCCATGAGACAGGCCTTTGTCATGGTGAACATTCATGATCCCCGTTTGCCTATGACAAGAAATATCTGCATTAAGGATCCAGACAATAGTACAGTTGGGCCTCAGGTCAGAGGTGCACATCTCTTACCATGCAGAGGATTTTTCTGTCCCAACAGTGTGCTTTGGGTCTGCTCTTTGCTCATGATTGGACGGTGTTATTGTCTATTTTAATTCCCAACTGATTCGATGGCTTTCTTTCCTATTCTCATGTTTGTCCTGCCCCTAAAGCATTTACATTTCAACACTGATTTTTGATTTGTTAATTCTGCCGTTCCACAGCTGACATCGGGGAACAATTTTGTTTTGCATGCTTTATGATGCAGTACAAATGCATGTCCTTCCTCTCTCTTTCTCCCTTTCCAAGTCTCATCTTCCCAGTCGTCCTGGATATTTCACACTCACATAATGCCTCTGTGTCACTCCCTCCCCACAGACTGCCTCGGTACTGCTCTATCCCCCCCACCCCCCTTCCTCCTCATAGTTAATTCACTGCTGCTGCTCAGTGCCTCTCTCTCCTTTCTACCCCACGTCTGTTTTCCTCTGTGTTCTTTGACACCTTGCCCAGCGCTGCCACTATTGACTTTGTCAATGCTTGCGGAATTGTGTTGCAAGCATTGGCAAAGCCAATAAAAGCAGACAGACATCTTGGAATATCATTTTGCATTCTTCCACGATGGCCAGCACGTTGTGTAAGGAGTGCTGCTTTGAGCTGTCCTTGCAGTACAACACTAGCTGTAGGGGTACACATGGAATAGCTCTCACATCTTCTCCCACACCCTAGCACTATCGGTTGAATTACTCAAATAACCAGGTTCTTGCTGAGGAAAAGTTTAAGAATAGTTTTTTGCATCTTGATGTGTTCCGCGTCAGCCAAGTATCTCATTGCACCTGCATAGCATCTGGGAAGAAGAGTTGATTTTGCCCTTCCAGCAATTGACTTCAGTAGGTAATGTGGGTGATTGTTTGTGATGCTCCTTCTGTCCGAGGGAAAGGGGGCTAAGATGTAGCTCAGAGTGTGGTTGGACCTGCTACATGCACATGTATGTGTCTTTGTCACAGGTACAGCTTCTGGCTGAATGGCCTGGCTCATCTTCTTGCAGAAACTCATAAAGGGTGCCAGTTTGCAAGTTCATAAGGAGGTGATTTAATTAGTGAGAAGCTTGGTAGTCTCACAAATGTAGATTCTCAAAGTTCCTACTTGAGAGTCATGGATTGTTTTTGCTTTTGATTGATGGAACAGAATGGTGTGCCTCTCTATATTGAAATGGCCAGTGCTAGTGAATTTCTTCTATTGCATTTAGGTAGGTGTTTGAACCTTTCTCTGTGTCTTGGGGTTTTAGCCTCACATACAACACCTGAGGTTGGTTATCATGGCAAATTAACTCTTCCTTTCAGTCTCCCTGAGATTTCAAAGGCGATCACGTCTGTGGTATGCTTTCAAAAGTAGTGGTTGGATCAGTCACATCAGATTCAAGGTTGCCAATAAAAACAGCTCACTCTGACAGCCATTGCATAACCTAATTGTATAGGACAGCTGCTTTTGACCTTGGGTCCACGACACCTACTCAGGGGGTCAGCAACTGTTTAGCAAACTAAATAATATTAGCAGGTCATTTAATTATATATACAACAAATAAAACATTAAAATTCAACATTTTTTAAACGCTCTGCAAGTGTGAAGGAATTTGAATTTCGAGGCTGCAAAGTGATATGCTAGAGTCAAGCATATCACTTTCTCTTTAAAAATAAAAATACATTTTGAAATGCGCAAACCTTCGCATTAAAATTAAAATTTAGATTTTTGTATAGTTTTTGCTTGTGAAATAAATAAAATATTTCAAAATGTGGGTATTTGTTTGATTAACACTTATTTATTCATATTTATTTTCATTTTGAGATTCAAACCGGAGAAATTGGTTAGGCTAGGGTCCCCGAAGTCAGGGATTAATTTGAGCTGATGGTTGCAGGTAGGGCCACTGGTATTCATATTTCGACACTGGCACTTATTTTTCTTCATCAGACTTTGACGCAGAGCAAGAAAGTGCAAAAGACTAACTGGGGAAAGAAGGAGAAAGACAAAGACACAAAAACTGTGATAAAGGGAGAAAGCCGGGACCTGCAAGAGTGAGATAAAAGGGCAGGAAGTGTCTGGAGGTGGATTGAAGAGTCAAGAGATAGACTCAAGACTATGCAGCCTTGGTATTTGGCATACTGGCATTCAATAGCACAGGCTGCTGGCTTCTGAGCCAAACTTTGTGGCCGACAATCATTCTTTTACAGATTAAGCACTGCCAGTAGTGAAATCAGGTGGGCTCAAAAGAAGACAAAAGATTAATAACTACTGGTATAGGATTTCAATTGTCAGTGGTATATTTCCTTATTATGCAGAATAGTTCCAATGGACCTTCTGTGTAAGAGAAGAAGACACCCTGTATGAACATCTTGGGCTAAAGTAACGCAAAGGCAGTCATGTGGCCTAAATTATGTTACAAGAAGCACATATGGCATATTGGGCATGTCTCATTTTGCTGCCGAAGGTTGAGGTTTAGAGCCCGACTGTTATCTTACATGCTTTGTCTCCTTAATGATCCAATTACTTCTAGGGCGATGTCATCTTTCAAATTGCTAAAAAGTGCTATTTGTGTATTTATCCCTTATCAAGGGGTCTTCAGGACAAGAAAGGGCTATGATGTTCTACCCTGTATGATTAAGGAGGCAGAGGCTCCATCAAGTTTCTTGTACATATAAGCAAGGGGCCTCTTTCTCAAATAATTGTTTTAAAAGCAGCACTTCTATAATACCACATGTAGGTGCAGAGTTACGTCTTTTTGAAATACACTGAGTTTAATTCAGTCTTCTGGTTCCAGATGTCTTCTAGGTGCCAACTATCAGCAGATCCTCATGGAGAGCCCGGCTAGCTGCGTTCCTTGCTGGGCCTGGGTCTGCCGGTCTCTTTCAGTATGGGAGTAGACTGAGATGCTCTCACCTGTGGATCATCTTCCCCTTCCTCGTTTAACCTTGAGGCAGGCTGTATGTAACATGTCAGGGAAGAGAGAATGGTTAGATTACAAGTAAAGAGTCATTCTTTCTGTCTTGTAAATTATTTGATCCTAGAATATGGGCATGATCTTGCATGGCTTATTTCTGTGGGCCTGAGAGCACGACTAGATAATTTAGGCCAATAGAGACCCTGTTTAAGTGTATTTACACAATTGAGAGGATTAGGCAGATTTAGTCCTCAGTCAAAACAAATGTCATTTGTTGGTCAGGTTGGCTACAGAGAGTGTTCGTGCTCCCTGGACAATCTAACATCTGCCTAGGAATTGGTGATAAAAACTCATAGGTTCATCTTTGTCATTCTCCTTTCCTTCGGACTATAGGGTCTAGATCCACAGAAATCTGACCTTATGAAGTTGTTCAGAAAGTCAGTATCAGCTACATGCTTTGAGACTTTGCAGAGCAGATCACGAAACCAGTCAACAGTGCACCCTTTTTGCTTCCTCCACAGGAAGGATGTGATTACATCCGTAAGCACCAACAGGTTAAATGGGGAGTCTGGTTCACTAAAGGCACGCTGCCTGAGCAACGTAGTTGCATATGTTGTGAAAAGAGGACGACAGTAACAGAATTTGGCAGCAAATTGGCTAAAGACTGTAGATACCCAACCACAGGGAGTTATCTATTTCCATTCTCTGGTCCTGCATCCTTCAACACAATGGCACTGAGTTCCTCCAGCTGATTTTCACTCCAAAGCACAGATTAAGGGCTTGGAAAAGAAAATATTGTGGTACTAATAGGCTCTTAAGGGGGATAGCTTAAAAAATGCTGAATTTCTTATTCAGGTCGTGGTCCTTTGTCAGATATGGCATCTAGCCGAAAGGGGTGATAGACCAGGTCCCAGTATGCAGTCTGATTTTGTCTACTTGTCGGGATCACATGCTGCAGGCATTAGGGAGCAAGAGAAAGTGGTAGTAGCACCTCTGCAATATTCAAGGGCATGAAGGCATACATTTGAATATGCTTGTTTGGCCTTAACCTTAACATACAGAAATGGTCCTCCAATAAATGGCATTTGCATGGTTAGGAGTATAGATTTCCTTTAATGGCTCTACAGGCGCTGTTGGAAATGACCCTTTCTGCAGGGTCATCCCCAGACTTTTTGCCTTCCTTCTCCTATTTTTTTAGTGAATTCGTTTTTGTCGGCTGTAGAACTATGTGCATTTTACCACTGCTTAACAGTGCTAAAGTGCTTGTGCTCTCTCCTTAAAATATGGTAGAGTTGGCTTATACTCAATTGCCATATTTAATTTTCTTATAATTCCCTAGTAAAGTACATTACATTTGCCCAGGGCCTGTAAATTAATTGCTACTAGTGGGCTGGCAGCACTGATTGTGCCACCCACTTAAGTAATCGTTTAAACATGTCTCAGGCCTGCCATTGCAGAGCCTGTGTGTGCAGTGTAACCTGCCATTTCGACCTGGCAAAACAAACCTTTTGTCAGGCCCAAACCTTCCTTTTTAATACATACAATCACCCCTAGGGTAGGCCCTGGACAGCCCAGAAGGCAGGGTGCAATGTATTTAAAAAGTAGGACATGTACCTTTTGTTTTATATATCCTGGTAGTGAAAAAACTCTTAAATTCGTTTTTCACTACTTCAAGGCCTATATCTCCCATAAGATAACATTGGAGTAGCCTTATTATATTTCAGAAGTGTAATTTCCAAATGGGAAGGTATGACTTGTTCGAGTTTGGTGTCTCTACAATCCGAGTTCAAAATCCTAACTTATGGTGAAGTCGGTTTTTAAATTACAACTCTGAAAATGCCACTTTGAGAAAGTTAGCATTTTTTTGCCTTAGCCATTTGCTGCCTGCAGCCTGTCTCTGGTCACATATGTGGGTGTAGTTGGCAGTAGAGCTTTGTGTATTCCTCCTAGACAGCCACACACAATGGGAGCTGAGGTGTATCACAATGGGACATCACTGGCAGAATGGGAGGGAGAAGCTATGCATAGCCTCACTTACACCTGAATAGGCTTTATCTTGCCCCCACACAAAGAGATGCATACCCCCTGTAGTTAGTCTGGCACCAGGGTGGGCAGGGCACCTGTGCACTTCAAAGGCATGTCTTTGAGTCCCCCCCCACTTAAAAGGCACCACTGGGTATAAATTATGAACCTCAGACACCACCCCTTCAGCACACTTCTGGACCTGTAGATGCTCTGACACAAAAAAAGACTGCTGTGCTGCTGGAAGAAATACCACTCTGCTGGACTGCTACTCTGCTGGACTTCTGCTTTGCTGTGCTAACCTGCTACCCCCTTGCCTTGGTGAGTAGGACTTGACCTGAATGTCTTGCACCCAGGACTCAAAGAGTGACTCCAAGGGCTAGTTGTTTGGTCTCCTGATCCGAAGCCTCTGGGACATAACAGGCTTTCAACAACATGCCATCTGTGACTGGACTCTGTCATCTGCGAGTCTACCCTGCCAAGTGGTGCCACCCCAGTCCTGGACCCTTGGAAGTGGGTCTAATGTGCTTACCAGTGGAACCAACACATCTTCTCTGCTGAGAAGCACAACCCCAAACCGAACAGACACATCTCCTTGGCTAAGCGGAGCATCCTCAAGCAGACCGTTGCATCGCCGCTCCTGCATGGATTGAACCTGGTGCATCTTTGGGCGAGGGCCTCGCATCTCTTGTTAACGGCAGCCTCAACGACGATGCCGGACCCCACCTAGCAGCCTCACAGCTCTTCGTAACTGACGCATCGCCAGCTGCGTGCCACATCTTGATGCCAGGACTTCACATCGCAAGCCTTGTCGATGGGATCCTCAACGACGATGCAACATGACCTCGCACCACAGTCTCAACGCATCCTGGACCCGATGCATCGTCTTGGCTGCACAGCACTTCTTCAACCAGTATCCACACAGCTGTCCGCAACCACGGTTTAAGGTACTTTGTTCAGGGGGCCTAACTGGGTCCCTGTAGTTGGCCCGCGCCCCATTGTGGTCAGCCTGAACTTGTGACTTTGCCCTGTTCTGGCACGACCAGATACTCTTTGTTGGAGCTTTGTGCTTTTTGGCACTGTTAAAACCTAAACATTTTAAATTGAATATCTCTGGTTTCACTGATTGGAATTTTGTCATTTTGGTCTTGTTTTATTTATTAAAACTCACTCTATGTTTCTAGACTTGGTGTGGGATCATTTAGTATGGTGTCTTCACTTTTTTACTGTTTGAAGGGTTGCACAAATAATTTACACATTGCCTTCCAGTTAAGCTTGCCTGCTCTGTACCAAGCTACCAGAGGGTGAGCATAGGTTTATTTTGGGCCTTATCCTGACAAAGATTGTGGTTGCTGCTTGACCAGGGCTCACACCCGTCAACCAGAAACCCAATTTCTGACATGTGTACACTAGATTCTCTTCCATGAAAATGTCAAATTCATTAATGGGCCAGGAGAATTCACTGTTATGGGTATTTGCCTTGGGTAAGGCATCTTTCATGAGTTTCTTGATAAAGAAGAATAGAGATATTGAAAAATGTCCCAATTCCTTAACAAGAAACTTCATTCCACTTAGGCAAATTTTCCTCTTCACGATGCTGCTTTCCACCCACATTTCCTCTTTGTCAGATCCTCCAACATTCATGATCCTATCATAGTATTACAGACAAGGATTTATGGGTGAGGACCATTTTAATAGCTGAGGGGATGAACCTAGCATGAGGATTTACCTCAAAGAGTGTGGATTGTGAAAACTTGGGATGGGTTGATAGAGTGTTGGCTCCATCAGACATTAAAAGCATACGAGGGGAGCACCAAGATAGTCAAGCACCCACTTTCTGAAATTAATAGCATTGAGCACAAAGGATCATTGGAGTATAACAGCAGCCAATGATAATAACCTTACATTTGTCCCAAAGGATGTTGACAAAGTGAGTTGGCAACATTGTTCAAAGGTCGCAAACAGTCTATGCAGATCCATTTGTATCCCAGTAATGAGGACTGAATAATCTAGAGAAAAACACATTCCACTCTGAATAGGGACACCTGCTTTGACTGTCAGCAACCAGCCATAACATTGTTCAGAAAGATGCTAATAAAGTAGAAGGTAGTATGCAGCCTTGTCTAATCCCTTTCAGAAAAGGGCAGAGTATATTTTGTCCATAGGGCCAAAGTAAACTCTGGCCCAATTTTTACCCTACTGAACACAAATTGCATTGAAAATGCAAGTAATACAAAATGGTAGAAATCTACCAGTAGGTGGGAATCAAGAAGGCACATTCAGGTAGGCAGGGCATAAGTGGTGGAGGGTGGCAATCAAAAAAGGGAGAAATGGGACGGGGAATAGAGGCTATTCGCACATTCAAGCATCCCCAGGTATGCAAGCATTGTTAGTTGATGGAAACGTGTGGTAATGGGTCACCGCCTCTCAGGCGCTTTCTCCACTGCTCCTGTCTGTCTTCAGGGCACAGCTGTGTCCCTGCTATAGATGGGGGATGGATCAGTCAAGTGACATCTCAACACTCGTCATGAAAGGATCCCAGATAGACTCAAAGATGTGAGACTGGTCATTTAAGTGGTATACATTTTTCAAGTTGCGCAACATGATACAGTTCACGGAGCCATTCAGAAGTCATGGGAAGGGTGGGCTGCTGCCAATGGCGGAGTATTCAAAGTTTGGCCTTGGCAAAATAGGTGGCTAGCCATCTGCGGTTGGGGGATGTCATGTCAGGGAGATCGGAGAAGACATGCAGGAGAGCTGGAGGGGGGGTGATCAGCTGGAATAGTACTATGTTGCCGTAGCCTGTCCCAGACCTATAGACTGTATGGCATGATGGTTGGACAGGACCACAGGTTGTGGAAGAGGTAACATCCAGCAGCTCTGCATCCCCAACAAAGGTCATGGGGCAGGAGCTTCGCCCTATGAAGCTTCCAGGGGGTTCATTACCAATCCTGGAGGATTTTGAAGAACAGGAACTTCATCCTAGAGTCTCTGAGGGATCTGTTGTGGTTGAGGATAAATGTTGCCCAGTTTTCTTAGGGAGTATGCCAGACCCAATAAGTGCTGCCATCGGAGTCTGGTGGTTGAAAGGGACGGGGAAGTGTTGACCTTTGACGAAAACTGCATATAGACCCAAGACCAACCCGTTGCAACGTTCAAACGCCCGCAGGTATTGAACCAGGGGAGAAGGGGGCAGTACAACTGGCTGTGGGCCACATGCTGTTTCCAGTATCAGATTCGAGATCACCTCCAGTGCCGTGGCTGAAAGATACTCACTCTCTATCGACATTGGACTTATTTTCGTCTGCCGATGCCATTGCTTTTAAATTGATCACTATTTCTCCTAATTCCTTCATTGCTACTGCTTTTCTTTCCAAAAAGAAAAACTTTACTGATTTTGTCCTAGCATTCTGCGACCTAATTCACAATGGCCTTGAAGGAGCTGGGTTCCACGTTCTAGATCTACTCTGGAACCCCAAGCCGATGACTCTTTTTGTCAGCATGAAAGCATGGAGGGGAGGAAATTGGTAGCTAATCAATCGTACAGTTCCAATGATTCTGAAGAATCGCAGACCCCCAATTAGATTTATTACAAAGCCAAGAACAGTTAGACATACAAACACCTCAAGATGAGGGTGTAGAAATACATTGGAACTAATACATAGCTGAACCTACGGATGAAGTTAAGGCAGTGCAGCATGCACAGAATAATCAGTTCGAGGATCAGAATACAGAAGATAACAGCGCAAACATCAAGATTCCCCTTCATTGGGGGTTTGTGGGTATAAAGCATTAGTCTGTCCCTGCACTACCACTAATGTGACATCCCTACTTAGCATTTCCCAAGGCAAGGCCCATAAAGGTGTCAGCGTGTGAAGTCTTCCTAAGAAGTCTCTTCACATTAGATAGGTCAAGTAGCATAAAGCTACAGAGATCGTTCTAAGATGCTCTCTCTCTCAAGGCAAGGTAGAAGTCCCCAGACACTGTCCCTAACTTCGATACTTCACTTTCGCAGGTAGTATCCCAAGATGCATTGCGGCATCACACCATCCAGTAAAGCCACCTCCTTGTAGGTAATTTTCCACACAGCAGCAATGCTCCCAGGCCTTAGCAAGATGACCTTAATTCCCTGGCTTACTTCGATGAGAAAGTACAACAGTTCTTTATTATCGGTATCAACGTTCAATGTATCCACTCCTCCCAAAGTCCTACTCCTAAGACATAGACATTATTATATAGCTAACAAGGATGAATTCTCCTCCTCCAACAGAAAGGTGAGAAAGAACAAATCCAACATGCACATGAAATTCACTAGTAAGTCTAATGCGAGAGATTCCAGGGGAAAAATACAATTCAGGCCTACAGAGATCAGTTAACACAAGAGATAGCAGAAGGCCTCATGAAGTTACACATATAAAATGAATATTATTGCTAATCATCTCTAAATTAACACATTACATAAGCACATCAATTGTGTAAGTACTCGTCAGCGACATATACGAATAACCACACGTAGTTGCAACGTTAATTTCTTAACATTTACATTGAAAATATCCCTAACACATCACCTTTCACGTTATTACAGTTCACGTTCTAATGGCCTAAGTTAATACAATAAAGGATTATATGTAGGCGCAGACTACCCATGATTGTAATGCACCCCTACAATTGAAAGAGCAAAAATTGCTCTCTAACAGCCTTACAACCTTAAAACACACTACATCAGTGGTTCCCAAACTTTTGACTCCTGAGGACCCCTATTGAGTCACTACTGAAAGCCGAGGACCCCCAAGCAATTCGTACGATTTAAATTTCAAACATTAAAACAGTAATTCGAAAAAAATAAACACACGTGTGCACACCAAACAGATACCCAAATTACTAAAGCTTTTAGTATTTTATATTGAAAAAATTTGCAAAATCGAAACTTTTTAATAGGAAGGTTGGTGCTGCATCTCGGCGACTAACTTTTCAATATTTGGCTTTAATTTAGAGTATGTGGCTCCTGCTCCTGACGGGGCCGGACTGGAACCCAAAGCAGCCCTGGCAAATGTTGTCAGGCCAGTCCCTGTACGGTGCACACCAAGTGCAGTGAGTGAGCCTGGCCACTACAAAGCGGACTTTGGGGGGCTCTCCCACCAAGAAAATTTGGGGATAAATGGTGCATTCTACAACACATTTGTAATTATATATTGAATTGTATTCGCTTTCAAAGCATAGTAAATGACCTTACTATGCACCAATACAACAATCTTTTTGGGGCTCTTCCATGAATCCCTCCCTATCATCCTCCTCTCTTCTTCCCATAGCACCTCTGTCACATGTATTTCATTTGTTTTATAGCATCTCTCATACTAGTGTAGGGTGTCAGAGCACTTTACATCACACACATACAGAAACAATGGGGGAGATTTACAAAAAAGTTGCGCAAAGCAGTGCAGCCCCCCGCGAGGCCGCGCTGCGTGACAGGGAGGGAGCAGGGGAGCGCCATATTTCCAAAGCTATGGCTCTCTCCTCCCCTTTCTCTGGCGCCGGCGCTGATTTCAGTAGCCCCGCGCCATACACACACCTTAGCGCTGTAGCGCTAAGGTGTGTGCATGAGTGTAGCATAGGTTTTGTACAGGAAGGGTCCCCTTCCTGTACAAAATACTATGCTAGACACAAGGGAAAGCTTTTCCCACTTTATAGGCGTGCTGCACAGTGCAGCACGCATGCAAAGCCGGAAAAGGAAGGAGAAATGAAAGAATTTCTCCTTCCTTGTGCCTAGTTGAAAAGGGCGCAGTGTTCTCACGCTAAACCCAATCTACTGTTTTTAGTAAATTGGCTTTAGCGTAAAAAAAAGATGTTGCGTTGTTTTGTGTCACTTTTGTGACGCAAACATGGCGCAAAAGCTTAGTAAATCTCCCCCAATTAATCATACGTGTGTAAATCAGTGTATAGAAAATGTTACATAGGGGAAAGGGGACTTCAAGGTGTAGGATTCACATGTCATCCATACTGGTAAGCATTTTTTAAGAGTGCTTGATTTGGAGAAGCACAAAATCTGGTTTCAGAATGTAACACAGTGGTTCGCGTTGACTTTAATTATAACTATTTAATTCTACCCAAACATACCTTTTTGGCAGCATCAGAATAATGAAAGACTGGGAAAAAAAGATGGCATACTAACTTGTACCATGCAGTTTGTATGCAGCTCTTTGACGGCAGTTCATAGCTGACGGTGCTTAATTATGATTGTAACTTATGAACTGCACAGTAACAAAAGAATCTCTGTGACAAAAGCAGTAACCCAGCTATGCACATAAAATACTGTTTTATTAAAAATGCATGGTACACGTTCTTTGGAACAGGCATATTAACCCTCTGCGCTACCTACCATCTCTCTCCAGCAGGTACATTAATCATTCGAGTTATCTTGACACTTTTATTGTTGTTGTAAAACTGCAGATTATACAAGGAACTTTGCATTGCTTTTAAGACAGCTGCCTGCGAACCCCCTGGGAATGTGTCAGGGACCCCTGGGGGTCCGCGGACCCCAGTTTGGGAACCACTGCACTACATCATTTGAATAATGTAACCAGGCAGTGGCGCACACATTTGACTTTCACTGTTCTCTGCATGTCTGCACCTAAAGCCTAACATGTATAGTCTTAGATTATGTTACAGATTCACGCCTCTAAAACTAATGTGTGCACTCCTTCATAAATAGTGTTGTAGCGTTACTCTGGGCCCATATATTTTTATATATTCATCAGCTATTATTATTTCTATTTCACTAGATTTCCTTTTCTCCTCTCTAGCTACCAAGTCAAACCTCTTGGTCCTCTGATGGATCTTGTTTGTGCTGAAAGGGACTGGATATTGGGAGGATGGGCAATTATCCAATGAGGACCAGGAATTGGATAATTGCTATTGTTTACACTTCTACTCCTCACAATCAGAAATACACAATAACAACCATAGTGTTTCAAAATCAATAGATTTACCTACAAGGAAATGATGAGTCAGAATCAGCAGAATTTAGTTACATTTCGAAGTTTAGCTATTGAATCATATGAAAGAACATTCAGGATAAAAACTCACAGCCCTAATATTAAATTAGCAATAGATTTAATGGAATAATATTAGTTCTTGGAGATTCAATGATGATAGGGGAAAAATCTTCCTCAGCCGAGGTAGATTTGGACCTCTATAGCATATGGGTCGATAGTAAATCAGTTGAGACTCATACAAACCCTTAGGAAAGTTCAGTAAGTTCCAAGTGACCAGTTCCAGTTCGTTAAAGGCAGTACATCTGTATCAATCTGTCACTGCAACAGCAAATCACAGCAGCATGACCCAAACCCTTCAGCTGAAAAGGTTCAAACTGCACTAGCACACGGGTCGGCAGCAGATCGCAGTGTTACGTCACAGTTCGCTTTAGTCCTCAGATATCGAAGCCGTCAATGCTCACTGCTGTAAAATGGGGCGAGCCAAGTTCAGTTCCAAAATCTAAGCAATTATACTCCATAAGTTTCCGGGATGTCACCCCTTGGCATCACGAGAAATGTCAGACCACTCCATCTTATTGGTCAGTTCCTGATGGGATGAGAGTGATGTGGTAGGTAAACAGAATACAATTCCTGAAAATTAAGTAATTCAAATTACGTAGCTTCCTTAAATCATGTAAGCTTAGTCGTATAAACAATGAGATTTTTCAGAGAGAAAAACAAAAAACGCTATGACTTGTTGATACTCTGTTTCCAAGCAGCTGTTCTAGTATGTAACAGAAAATGTTTCAATTGTAGTTGAGCTGTACTAAGGATGTAA
Organism: Calotriton arnoldi; assembly: GCA_963921515.1. Classification (NCBI taxonomy): domain Eukaryota; kingdom Metazoa; phylum Chordata; class Amphibia; order Caudata; family Salamandridae; genus Calotriton; species Calotriton arnoldi. The sequence continues at coordinate 211,528 of CAWUFW010001274.1, forward strand.
AAGGAAACATTAAGAGTTGGAATACAAATGGTAACTTTGCTAAATATTCCCACAAGCTTCAGACTATTCAGTTCACGTTGTAAAAGAGCAAGAAATGAGGCCTACATGAAATATTGCTAATACACGATTCAGTTGTGATGAATGATAAATTTCACATTAATAACAACAAACATTACTCATTTTATAAGTAAATGCATTGATAAATACTTAAATCAAATCATAATTAATTCCTGCAAGTATAAGGTACACATAAAATGTTTGTAAATGTAAACTTTACACATATAGGATAAATACATATAAATCTCTTTACGTGAATTCTATTCAATGCAGACATATAATAAATGTACATTAGAGAAATGTTTCACGAATATAGCTTTAAACAAAAGCATGTGTAGCACCTACATTTCTTTTGTCATTTTAGGTGCACACGTTATAACATGAAATAATAATTCATACCTTTCACATATAAGTTAATCTATTGCACATAGATTTCTTAGTTTTCATTAATGCACATTATCAAATCATAAATCTAAATCATTATTAGTTGTTAATAATCACACCTATTGAAGTTGAACATAAATTATAACATTTTCTATTCTACCATCTGCATGCTTTTATGATGCAGTATCTGAATCAAGGTTGCATGTCGTTTTTCAAAAAAGTGGAGCTTAACACACGTTTGTCATGATTTGTGAAAAGGTTGTCATATTCGTTTCTTTTTGTCATAATTTTGTTAAGTGAAATATCTGCTCTACCAATTACCCCTTTGATGGCGAATCAAGCCATCACACTCTTATCTCTTATCTTACCTGATGTCACGATTATAGTGCTGATGTCTACAAATGTTTTAGCCTAGATTTCTCTAAAGCTTTTAGTTCATTATAATATCCACATTGCCTCTCTTCTAATTCTATTTTTGATTTCTTTCTTTTCAATCCTCTTGTCTCATGTCTCATTTTCATGCGCTTATAGAATTTAATAAACAATATTAGTATTAGTATGCATATAGCAATAGTTAGCAAAGGTGTTAATATTTTTCCCACTAAACTACCTCCCAAGGTTGCAAACCATTTTCCCACAGGAGAAAATCCTTTCCCAATTGATTCCCATGCTCCATAAGCATGTTCACCCAAATCCCTTTCTAGATGGGTAATGTTGGTAATATACTCCCGCAAATCTTTACTTTTGTCAGGTACATACGTGCAACATTGTTGAACTTTCAGCTTCCGGCAGACCCCACCTTCTTTTGCAAGAAGGACGTCTATTGCAAGACGGTTTTGTAACACCATAGATCTGATAGCAACCACTTCAGTATCTATGGCAAGAAACCCTCCAGCTGTATCAGTTGACAATCGGTCAACTACAGTGGAAGGTTTTTGAATTGTGTGTGAATTTAGAATCACCCCAACTGATGGTATTATTGCACCAAATATATCCCCAATTACCTCTCAGCACTAGCTCCTCTTCTTAAGCGTGTGTTTAAATTCTATGGTTCCATCTGTTTGTCCCACATGATACATTTTTGGAAATATTATTTCCATATAGCTGCATCCATACCAACGTTTTGGTAACCTGTAATAGGCATTTTTCCCGCAAATATAATAGATTCCGGAAAACATGGGATCTACTCCTCCAAGATACAAACCGCATCCCCCACAATTTGGAAGGTGTGATTACATTCACTGGAACCAACATTTTTGTTGTTAAATTCAGTTTTACATCGCAATATGCATAATTTTCCTTTATGTTGCCAATCTAGAGCCATTGTAGGCTGTGCATCACCTTTTCTAAATTCAGCTTCCCTGTGTGCCCAAGGTGGAATCTTTGACTGAAATCTGCCTTTTTCTTTATTTCCCCTTGTCTGTCTTCAACTGAATTGATAAAATCCTTTTTTACATTAAGTAAGAGGCAGGTTAAGTTATGCTTGTGTGCATAAACGGTATTTATAGTTTGTGTAGGTTGGAAAAATTGGCATATTATTTCAGCAGGTTGTGTGTCTGGCACAATATTCAATTTTCTTAATCGGTACTTCAGAAAAAACTAAATCATAATTTAAATAGTAATACTGAAATTGCCCTTTGCAATAAAACAAGCTTGTTATTACACTACATGAAATTCCATAAGTAACAGGTAGGTGATGGTAAGTCATCCCCTATGAGACAGAAGTTGGTAATTGCATACATACATAGCAATTTCCGCCTTCCATGGTGTCCACATACTCATGCAGTAACTTAGTAAAGACATTTAGGGGCATATGTACAAGCCCCTATCGCCACCACAACATCACTTTTATCGACGTTGTGGTGGCGATAGGGGCTTAGCCTTATTTACAAGGCAGCGCGTGGCTTAACGTTGCCTTGTAAATAAGGCCCCCTTTCACACTATGGTTAGCGTGAAAGGAGTGGGCAGTGGGTGTTGCGGTGGGCAACACCCATTGATTTTGATGCTGCCCCGTATAAGGGCAGCGTACATAGGAGGCAGCGCCAAAATTAAGACCAGGTAAAACCTGGTCTTAAGTTGGCGAAACAAGGAGAAATGCATTATTTCTCCTTGTTTTTGCTTTTTCCATGTGTGCTGCCTTGTGCAGCACACATGGAAAAAGCAAAATGCCATGCAGTGTTTATGTACAGGAAGGTCCCCCTTCCTGTACATAAACCATCTTAAAAATAAAATGCCATTTCGTGACTTTCATGTGTGCTGCATTAAGTGACAAAATGGCATTTCAGGATTGTTTATGTGCAGGAAGGGACACCTTCCTACACATAAACAAACCTCCCCTGCACGCAGACACCCTTGCACTATGGTGCAAGGGTGCCTGCGTTGGCGCTAGGGAAACGCTAGGCTGCACCATATCGTTGTATATATAGTGCAGCCTTGCGTTTCAGAAGTGGCGGAGTGAGGCGTTAAGCCATGGCGGCTAACGCCTCACTCCGCCACTTCTATTGTACATATCTCCCTTAGAGAGAAATCACTAATAGACTGATCTACATGTAGATTTTCGTCAGTTAATATGTTTGATTCAACTCTATCACCTTTCCCATCTAACGATTTAGTAACAGATCTAGGTTTAACATTTTCTATATAGATAGGATGAGGAAGATTTAGAATAATAAGGAACACAACAATAACAATAGAAAAAGCAGCTAACAAACATGCACATACACGTTTGTGTTTTCCTGATACAGTGTTTGAATTCTCGACTTCTCCAAAACTAGATTCATGACACGTGTTAAAATTTGCAGAGGATGCTAATATAACATTTTTTGCAGCAGAGCCCAATAGCGTGCAGTCTCATCCGCATAGCGGTTGCCGACTGTAACATAATCATTTCCCTGTTGATGGGCTGGACACTTGACCACCGCAATTCGGGCAGGCAGTTGAAATGACAGCAGTAGATTTATCACGCTCTCTCCGTTTCGGATGGGTGGACCAGAAGAGGTCATGAATCCATGCTGCGACCACAACTGTCCAAAATCATGGAGAACCCCAAAGCTATATTGGCTGTCAGTAAAGATTGTAACTCTCAATTGCTCAGTATTACTGCAAACCCATGTTAGGGCAACCAATTCTGCGACTTGCGCAGAAAACACTCCTGGCAACCAAGAAATACAGATGGCATATGCTGCTCTCAAATTTCCCTCAGCATCTCGCAAGCATGATCCATCTACAAACAGCACATGATCTGATTCAGGCAATGGAACACTGAAAATGTTTGGTCGTGGTTTCGTACACAATTCAGTCACATCAAGACAATCATGGTCTGCTTCATCAATTACGACTTTATTTCCAGGCAAAGGCATCAGTGTAGCTGGATTCAAACTAGTGCACCGCACCAGTGACACATTCGCAGCACCCAAAATCACTTGTTCATATTTCGTCAATCTACTACTAGTGAGATGTTGCGTTCGAGTTCGAGTAAGCCAAATCTCAACAGAATGTGGCACAAGCACTTTCAAAGGATGACCCATCACAATACTTTCACACTGTTCCAAACTCACACAAGTATCAGCAACAGCTTTTAGACATCCAGGTAAAGCTGCAGCTGCAGGATCTAGCGTAGCTGAAAAATATGCAATAGGCCAACTCGCAGTTCCATGCACTTATGTCAGAACTGGCAATGCGCAGCCTTCGCGCTCAATGCAGAACAGAGTGAAACTTTTGTTAAAGTCGGCATTCCCAGTGCTGGAGCTCAACAAAGACTCTCTCGCAGTTCGTTAAAAGAGCGCATGCATTCGTTATTCCATGAAACTGGATCTGACACATCTTTGTGTGTAGGTCTTTGAAGTGGTTTGGCTGTCAATAAAAAATTTGGAATCCATTGTCGACAATAGCCGACCATTCCCAGGAACATGCAAACTTCCTTTTGTGTGCTAGAAGGATTCATCTGCAGAATGGCAGTAATCCGATCCAGTGACACCTTTCTGACTTCTTTTTCAATGTGATGTCCTAAGTAAAGGACCTCTCTCCTGCAAAATTGTAATTTCGCTGTTGATACTTTAAGTCCGCTTACTGCCAAATTATTTAATAGCGCGATGGTGTCACATATGCAAGCTTCCTGAGTACCTGACGCCACTAACAAGTCATCAATGTACTGAACCAACACAGAGTGATTTGGCATTACCAACGAATCTAGGTTCTTCTTCAAACTCTGACTGAAGATGGAAGGACTTTCCGTATACCCTTGTGGAACTCGGCACCATGCCAAGACATGGTTTCTGAACCGGAAAGCAAATAAAAATTGGCTATCCGGGTGCAAGGGAATGGAAAAGAAAGCTTGACATAAATCAATGACAGAAAACCATTCTGCTTCACATGGGATCTGGTATAGGATCACAGCTGGATTTGGCAACATGGGATTACAATCTGATTAATCCTGCACAAATCCTGCACAATCCGATACTTTCAGTTCGGTTTCTGAATTCCCATAATAGGTGAATTACATGGGCTTCCCATAATCCCTCTCAAAATTTCCTGTTCAATCAATGACTCAATTAGAGGTGTTATGCCTGCAATTGTCTCTGGGCTCAAATGATATGGTGGGATTCGAGGGAATTCTGTATTTGGTTTCAAAGTAATGCGTATTGGACCAACCCCTTGGATCAATCCAATATCTTTAACCGTGAAATCCCAAACCTCAGGTAACACAGTGTCCCTTAATTCCAAAGGTAAATCATCACTCATCAATAAGGGGAATAAACCTTCGCCTTCAGATTTTTGTTTTGCCATTTTGAATACATCTTCGTCACTGGTATGAAATTCAATTCTCTCTGGGGTATAATAAATGAAACAATTTAGTTTGCACAACAAGTCTCGTCCCAATAAGTTTACTGGACTGGAATTGCATATACAAACTTGTGCAGGTCCTCAATGTCCTAATTTGTACCTTGACAGGTTCAGTTACAGGATTTGACATTAATCGATTTGAAACTCCTACAACTTGGATTCTTTCTCTCTCGAGAGGGGTAGATTTGGAACTTCCACTGTTCTCACAGTGGAACAAGTAGCACCAATGTCAACAAGGAACGAAACAGATGTTCCATTCACCTTGCCATCCACATAGGGACCACTCTGGTCTAACTCTAAGGATGCGCCAAGCACGCATTCCTCCTCCCCTCTCAGGCACTGTCATTGTGACAGATCAGAATCACTGTAATCAAGCTGACTTAAGTATTGTGGAGTAACATTTGGATTTTAATTGATAGGAGTATTAGTATGAAATCCTTTATTCACATGATATTTTTGGAATTTGGCCATTCAAGTGTGGCATAGGGGCTTGTGGCATATGTAAGTTTAAGTTTTTCTGCATTAGAGTCTGCTGATTCTGCATCATTACACCTGCTTGGGGGCTGTGCATTTCCAGCCTGTGATACGTGTCCATTCATCTAATTTAATGGACTGAACCGACACTCGCGCTTCCAATGCCCAAAATTGCAGCAAATTTGACACGATTAGTCTTTTTCAACATTTCTATAGATGTCCCTCTACCTCTACCTGGAGTCGGCATACTCTGTTGTTGCCCACCTGCTACTCCCCACATAACTTAATTCGCTTGACCATTTCCTTGTACGACAATTGCACACTGCACCAACTCCCATGTAACCTTTCTTTGCTGCTCTCATTTGCGCCAACATCAACTTCTTCTATCTCTTATGCTTAGAATCCAATTCGTCTCCACAATATTTAGCGTATTGAAGAATTTTGTCTATGGGTTTACTCTGCCAACAAATCAAATGCAGTTGTATCATGGCACTCATTTCAGGTCTCAATCCATACACAGATCGATACACAAAATGTCCCATATCCTTTCCTGACACATTTTCCATTCCACTGTACTGTTTAAATGCCTGTAAAAGTTGTTCATGGTACGCATGTGCTGTTTTCTTTAATTCCTGGGCTGTCCTGTCAATCTTATCCCAATCAATCTCTTTTGGAGAATTCTTTTCTTTCAAATACGTAATGGCTTCGTTATATTTTTTAATTACCTCAGGTGATAGTCAACCAGTTCTCGGATCTCTAGCAGGTTGAGTCTCAGGCAAATCTGTAGCAATTTTACATTCAGTCCATAAATCACTAGGGACTACAATATCAAATAAAGTATCCAAATCTTTTAATAAAACCTTCAAAACCTTAACAAAACCTTCAACTTGTTTATGCCATTCAACGGGTTTCTCTCTTAGTTTTGGGAAATCATTTGTAAAAGATAATATGTCTGGCCTTGTCCATGGGACATGAATATACCCTCCTCCAGGTACCTTCCTCATTGGAAGCATCCTTACTTCTGATTTTTCTGCTTCTCCTTCAAACATTGGATACATGGGCATAACCATTTTCTTTGTTTCCTTCTTTTTAGCCCATCTGCCTTCCCATTTCTCCAACTCATCCCATTTCCTGAGAGTTGGCAATAGCTCTTTATTCTGTAATCTTTTCCCTGAGGGTTTTAAATTCTTGAGGCCTCTGTCACTGAAGTCTAATCAATACGTTTTCTGTAATGTCCACTCCATATTTTTGTGCAACTACAGCTTGCTTCTCATGAGTAATTCTAGCTCGTTGAGTAATATCCTTACATACAAATAACAATTCATCATCCCGATAATGAATAATTCTACCAGGACTGATAGTACCCAGAATCATTTCTTCCAGTTCCACTTTAAGCTTTGCTGCATCATGTGATTTTTCATTTGGATTTCTTGCTGCTGATGTTCCCTGAGCCTCTGTACTCTTATCAAATGCTGATGGTGCTATATCTTTAATCCAGTCATCAGGTTCCTATGGGGTTGGACCTATTTGTCTATCTAATATATCTCCTTGTGACCCTCCACTAGCTCATTCCATACGTGGGGTAATATGTGGTTCAGGATCTTGAGTGCTAATATGTAAGGTTATCCCTACCATGGCTTGTGTTCCTCTATTAGGAGTCTCCATATTTCTTTCTGTTGTACCTGGTAATGGGATTGGTCTTATTTGATTGTATGATACATTAGGTTGAACAGTTTCTACACTAACTCCTGATTCATTTCCTCGTACGGAATTATCACAATTTGGATTTATCAGATCAGGGTTCATTTTTTCCATACTCAAATCTCCACAGAATAATATTTGTCCCTTGTAGGAAGCTGGCTCTGTATATACTATACCAAAGTAAGGTATAGTGTGCACAGAGTCCAGTGGAACCACAAAGGTAGGCAGAGTTAAAAGGAGATAATACCTTACTCTCTATTTGTGGTAGTATGGGCGAGCAGTAAGGCTTCATCAGAGGATAGTGTTAGCATTTATTCTACACACTCAGGCGAGAAATGATGTCACACACTCAAAAACTGAACTCAGACCAATTTGTTTGTTTAAAATATTATTTAGTTGTATTTTATTTTCTAGAACCAAGCCAGGCCTGATGCAGGTAAGTGAATAATACTTTGCAAGAATAATGCAGTTGAGTACAGTTGAAATGCAGTAAAATGCAATTGGTAGGTTTACAGGTAATTCCACAGTCAACATTACTTCTCAGTTACTTTTCAGATTACTGTGTATGGTACTTTTTAGATTACTTTTTAAGTTACTTTTTCTACTCAGTGTGATATGCCTAGATATCACACTGGGATATTTCCTAGAGAAAAGGGAAGTAAATCAGTTTTTGTAAATTTGCAGTTTCTTAGGGCTTCATACAAACCAACTCCACACAAACTTTTTCACAAAAAAAGCAGTCAATGCAGTCCTATGGGAGAAAACAGTGTTATCGGTTTATCTGTAAATACTTAGGTTTTGGAGTTGGTATTCTGGGGTTAGAACCAGGGTTCCCCCAGGGTCGAGGATGCACTCTCAAAGCACCCTCAGCGGCACTAGGGCGGCCGAGTGCAGAGTGCTGAGGCCCAATGTTATCCAATGGAGGTTAGGGGTCCTCCAGTTGGTGGCTGCTCACGAGCAGGCCACAAGGTTGTGGGAGCAAAGCTCCTGGTGTTGGGCTCAGGGCAAAGGGGGATCCAATTTAGCACACAAGGTGCACCCACAGCAGCACAGGGGCGGCCGGGTGCAGGGTGCTGTTTTAGCGTCAGGTGCCCTGTTGGTTTCAATGGGGATTCTCCGGTTGCAACAAACACTGCAGGCTCGGGGACGAAGATCTTCTGGAGGCGACCACCGGTTGGAGAGGTAAGTTGGGATGCCTGGGGATGTTGGGACACCATTAGTTGGGCCACCCAAAGCCGTGGGACGTCGGGTGCAGGGGTGTCTTTTGGCATTGGGTTTCTTCTACCGGCTCCGGTTGCGGTCAGGGGGATCTTCCAGAAAGGGGCTGCAGGCGTCGGTTGGAGACTTGAGGCAGGTCAGGATGCCGGGGAGACCTCCTTGTGGTGTTGGGCTACTCGAATTTGGGCCGTGGGCGTCGGGTGCAGACTCGCGGATTTGGCCAGAGCCAGAGTCTGTGGGTGACCAAATCCAGTGCTCACAGGAGACAAAGTCTGGTTTGGGAAGGCAGGGCAGGTCCTCCGGGTTCTTGGGGGCTGCTGGCTGCAGGACACACCGGGATTTCGCTGTAGCAGATCGAGGTCGGGACAGGCCGGTAGGGCTGGGTCCAACTCAGTTGGTGTCCTCCTCTTCATCTTCAGCACAGCTCTTCGATCCTTCTTCTTCTTGTTTCTTCTTGTCTGAGGAGGCAAGGTTCAGGGTTGCCCCTAAATAAAAAATTTAGGGGCGTTACAGGTAGGTACAGGTCGGGACCAATGGGTCTATTATGCCACCCTCCAGTGGGAGGAGGGCATAAGGCTCACTCTGGTTGGCTGGGTCCCCCCATCTTCAAGATGGCGGGGACTGAGAGCTGTGCTTCACCTCTCCTCCCCCACATGAGGGGTGGGGTTGGCAAAGGTGGGCACACCTCTCCTCCTAACTTAGTTTTCCCGCTGATTCACCCACCCAAAGTGGGGGGTCAGGACTGGTGGGGACCAGTTGCTGGGAGCAGCAAATGGCTGGGGTAGCTCACAAAGGCAGCAAGCCTTTTAAGCTTCCCCTTCATGGACCTTGCCCATCCTGGGGGAGGAGGCTTGGCACCTCGTCCCAGGATGTGCTTTGTTTCAGGACCCCGAGAGCGGCAGGCTCTCGACCCAGGGGTCCAGAAACATGTTTGGTGGTGGCAACTGGTGAGCAGCCACTCAGCCAGGACACTAGACTAGAATTAGGTCGTTTTTCAGGGGGCATCGCTAAGATGCCCTCTGAGTGCATTTTTCATTAAATCACACACTGGCATCAGTGTCGGTTTAATGTGCTAAGACGTTTGATACCAAACTTCCCAATTTTCAGTAATACCATTATGGCGCTGTGGAGTTTGTAATGACAAACTCCCATACCATATACTCTTTATGGGGATACTGCACTTACAATGTCTAAGAATTGACTTAGACACTGTAGGGGTACAGGGCTCATGCACCTGTACCCTCACTACTAGTATAGTGCACCCAGCTAGAGGGGTGACTTACCTATGCCAGGGCAGTGTGTTGTAGGCATGGCACACAGGGATGTGTTGACTCTTCACTTTGTTCTGCACCAAAACACGCAGCCTGCAATGGCAGTGTGTGTGTGTAAGGGTACAGGGCCTCTAAGGGTGGCACAATAAGTGCTGCAGCCCTTAGAGGCCTTCCATGGTCACAGTGCCCTTGGTACCTATGGTACCTTTTACAAGGGACTTACATGTGGCCAGAGAATTGCCAATAGGTTTTGCAACAGTTCAGTTTAGGGAAAGAACATAGGCCCTGGGTACCTGGTTGACAGGAACCCAGGGTACACCCAGTCAAAGTACAAAGCAAAAAGTGAGGGGGCAACCATGCAAAAAGGGGCAATTTCCTACATTCCTCCCATTCCAGTTGGAATAGCTAATGAATGTACCTGCTGTCCTCCACTACTTGACTGATATAAAGGAACTACAGGTCCTATGATTACTGGAACTGAAAGAGCATCAGGACCATTCGGTATCATGGGGTTATTAAATCCTGGTCCTCTAGGTGTTTGTTCTTCAGTCAAAAAGTGTTTAATCAGATTTGACCTAGTGGGCATTGAAGGTGCATCTGGTAAAGTTCCTTCTAAAGATGTGAACCTGTTTGAGACTGATCTTCATTATATGGGGGAGGTCAATTTAACAATAATTCATTTAAAGATTATTCATCTATTTCTTTCTCACTCTCGTCAGTTAATGCCAATGTCTGAGAACTATCAAGATGTTTTTACTTTTTTACATTTTTCTCCTTCACCCTTTTCTGCAACTAATACAGGATACATTTGTGCTCCTTCTGCTATATCTGTCCTCCATGCTTTCTGTTGGGCATCCCATCTAGCCTCCACATACCTATTCAAGGTGTTCTTATATCTTCCCTGATATTTCTGTTTCTGATGGGCAACATGTTCCCATTCTCCGAGGGCTTCAAACTGCATAGGTCTCGGAGGTGGTTTAATGTAATTCAGCTGTCTCCTCAAGTTCTCGAGAATTCGTGATATTAAATGTTCCATATTGTGGGAAAGTTAAAGGCCCATCATTCCCTGTATATTTCATCCAATTCTCTAATCATGTAAAAGTATGGTAGCCTCTCTCTTGGGTCATGTACAAGGCAGGTGTACCCTCAGGTGGTATCGGTACCCCTTCTCAAGTAGGTACGGGCACATCTCCCTGTATTAATGTCTTTATACTCTTCAAAATTTTCATTGTTCTCGATGAATTTCCCAATTGTCCTTTACAAATATTTCACTCGATATTTCTAGCAAGCACTTCCCTGTTGTCGTCCAAGATACCAATCCCTGTGCAGCTCTTCTATGACACTATCAACTAATCCCAGCGCGGTTTCACACTAGCTGGTCAATCACAGCACAATACTCTATGATGTCAGATAATTCGCATCAGCTACCCCTACTTTTCAATTCAACTCCTTTTTTCAATGTATTACAAAGCTGTAAAGAGAATTTTCAAATAAACTCTTGTCTGCTCCACTAAAAGAAAATTATAGACTTTCACTCACTTCAAGGAATCATTAAATCATACACTACAAGCGAAATCTCAACCAGCGTGGCTCCACCTAAAATCCTTACGATTACTCTCCGTGCACTTTGAGAAAAATCCTAACAATTAAAACTTCACATTCTCACAAAGTTCCCTTCTCAGGTGGTACTTCCGATGACGCCTCACGCACAGCACCTTCTAATCATAGCAGACAAACTTACTCAGCATATGCCACACTGAGATCACCCTTAGGTGTATATACAGGGATCTTAGGTCACTTCGGACCTGATAACAACTTTAATTCAACAGCAGCAATAGAGAAAACTTATTTAAGCATAAGCATGAAAAACATCATTTCTATCAATTCTTCCGCGAGTTACACATTAAACAACGTCATCGCACAAACCCAATTAATACTCACACCACGTGTTTTGCAGTCTCATTGTTTTCTTCAGAACTGGCACTTGGTCAATTTTCACTGAACCTGGGTTTTGGCCAAACCTATAATGACCTCAATATACATCCACCTTATATCCTAGTTTTGTCAGACAATAAACCATCCGACACGCTACCAGGAAAACTGTAGTAGTGTTACTCTGGGCCCATATTTTTTATTTATTCATCAGCTATTATTATTTCTATTTCACTAGATTTCCTTTTCTCCTCTCTAGCAACCAAGTTAAACCTCTTGGTCCTCTGATGGATCTTGTTTGTGCTGAAAGGGACGGGATATTCGGAGGATGCGCAATTGTCCAATGAGGACCAGGAATTGGATAATTGCTATTGTCAAAGCTTCTACTCCTTACAATCAGAAATACAGAATCAATCAATAGATTTACCCACAAGGAAATGATTAGTCAGAATCAGCAGAATTTAGTTACATTTTAAAGTTTAGTTATTGAAATATATGAAAGAACATTCAGGATAAAAACTCACAGCCCTAATATTAAATTAGCAATAGACTTAATGAAATAATATTAGTTCTTGGAGATTCAATGATGACAGGGGAAAATTCTTCCTCAGCCGAGGTAGTTTTGGATTCCTATAGCACATGGGTCGATAGTAAATCAATTGAGCCTCATACAAACCCTTAGGCAAGTTCAGTAAGTTCTAAGTGACTAGTTCCAGTTTGTTAAAGGCAGTATATCTGTCTCAGTCAATAGCGAAAGAATAAGGCCACAACTAATGTGCATGCATGCAAACAAACTCTGGAACTATTATTAATGGCTCTAAGCAGTGCCAAATAAGCCACTTTCCAAAAACCTCATCACCTCACTTCAACCACACACACGACTAGGAAGCACAACTAATAATCTGCATTGTCAACCATGTACAGCTATCTTTCTAACCCCTGCTTCTCATCAAAAAATCACAATTAGACAAACATTTGCTATACTACCAACCACTACACACCACCCTCCTGCATTCCTTCGACCACCAACCACACTCTGCTAGGCTAGCATACTTGGCATTCACATCACCCACAGAGCATCCCAAATCAACTCTGCTAAGCCTTCATGTGCTGCATCTTACCCTTTCAGTTCCCAAACCATCAAGCTGCTTGCTCTTTCTTTCTAATCTGCCTGGAATACTCATTCAATCACTCGCCCACATCTGTTACCTACAATTTATACTTTAAATCTGCAGAGGTTCTACTCTTGCAAAGTTTGCCTAAAGCAGGCCCTCATGTTCTGCTAATTATCACCCCCTGTCTCAACTTCTTTTCTTCTCCATATAATAGAAAACATTAACTTCAACCATCTGACACTTTATCTTAATTTTAATATTCTACTCAACCCCTCTGAACCACGTTTCCATGTTCTCCATGCCACTAAACAGCCCTTACACATGTAGCCAACTCTATCACCTCCACTCCACTCAGCAATTCATCTCCGCTGCTGGACAATCTGAAAAATCATCGCCCACCCCATTGCCTTTTGGTATTCCCCAAGGCTTGCCCTGCTTCATTTCTTTTTATAAGGTCCCTGCTACAGGAAGCTTTAGCTGTCTTTTGTCCAGAAGTATTTGTTGCAACCTTGAATCTATTCCCCATTGATTACTACAATTGTATTGTCATTTAGAATGTTATGTTGTGAGAGTACCATTAATCTGATTGCATACATGCGTTCTAACTCTAAGATTCGACCATACAGCAATTGACGGTTGGAGTTGGACTGCATGGATGTAAGCTGATGGGTCCGCTTCACCTACTTATTTACTGATAATAAATATTGCACTATTAACTCACCACTGTCTGGTAACAGCATATAATTCTATCACATGTTGGCAATGAGGATGTGATATGAACCCACACATGCAAAGCACAATGGATTGTTTACAATATACATAGTGCTGGCTTTGGGTCAGCTCCATGCTTATGATTGATCTCTTTATTGTCTACCCCACCAACCTAATCGTGATTTGATGGATTTCCTAGCTATTCTTGTGTTTGTCCTTCCATGGAATATTTCAATCTCAAATTGTTCTTACTTGAATGATTTGCATCCTCCCGCTTGTTAGGTGAGGCATTCTTTTTTAGTTTACTTTCAGCACCCCTTGAAAGTGCATGTGTTCTCATGCTTTCTACCCTGTGTGTTGTTCCCCCCATATGCCTTATTTCCTCCCAAGATCATACATTGCTTTACCCAACCAATCTATCTCACCTTTTGGTTTATTTAAAAAAAATATCTTTCACCATCCAGACCCTCCATTGCCCTCTCTGCCCCCCATTATTTTTGCCACTCAGTGGGTTTTACTTTCCATCTCTTCCACCCTCTCTACTATAGCTTCTCTGATAAACACCATTGCATCCGTTTTTTTTGGGGGGGGGGGGTGGTTAGGGGACAAGGCGGCTGCAATTTGCTGCTGGGTCGTTCTTTTCTTAAAATGCGCTGTATGCACATTTAATTTGTTTTCATTTACTGCTCCTTAAGAAAACGCCCTTTTTCATGGTCATGCCCCCATTTTTTGCTGGATTGTATTGCAGATATACGGACTCTGAATACTGGGGCACTGCAATCCAGCACACGGTGTATGTGCTATGACCCCTAAAAACGTGTACAATTGGTTAAACATCCTAATTGGCACATTTAACTTATCTACAAGACCCTGGTATCTGGTACTCAGTGTACCCAGGGCATGTAAGTTAAATGTCACTAGTGGACTGCATCACCTATTGTGCCACCACTAATCTGACATTGCAAGCATGTCTCCAGGCCTGGCATTGTTGTCTGAGTGATCTAAAACTGCCAATTTGGCCTGGCAAAATAAACCTTTTGCCAGACCTAAACCTTCATTTTTAATTCCAATGTCACCCCTAAATGAGGCCCTAAATGCCCGTAGGGCAGGGTGCGTAGTATTTAAAAAGTAGGACATATGTACTTAAGTTTTACATGTCCTACCAGTGAAAAATCCCCAAAGTTGTTTTCACTGTGGCAAGACTAGCTTTCCTATAGAAAAGCACTGGGTTATATTATAACACCTTCTAATGCATAACTTTGATTTAAGAAAAGCTAGGCCAATTATTCAACTTGGCATTTTCCTGCTAAAGCCAGAAGTGCCTTTCTGCCAGTGTTCAGTGTCATCTGATTGTTAATGGCTGTCCTGTGGTGAGATGTGTATTTCTGTCAGACAGTGTGGGGGAGGTTTTTCCCCCAGACAGGATGGCCATCTGGGCTGTGCCCAGGAACTTCAGTAAACTTCAAAAGATGCCTATTTTGTCACAAGCAGGTGAAACTCGCACTGAGGCCTGTCCTGACATTGTCCATATAGTCAACTGGCCAGTAATCCCAGTGCAAGAAGGGCTGTCCCAAGAACCAGTTTAGAGTGACCACAAGTAAGGGTCTGCTCTTTATACTAGCCACACCTCTGGGTGGGCCCAGGGTCCTCTGCACAAGAGAGGAAAGTTTCTGCCATATTGCTTTTAGGTAGAGAGGGACATTGTGGGATAGTTTACAGTAAAACACACAGGATGTGCTGCAAACGTGGGCAGGCGCACCCCTGGGAACTTTTTACCTGATTGGTTAGGGAGTGGCAAGGAGTTTCCCCCATCCACAGACTGGCCACTTGGCGTTAAAGTGGCACCCTAAGCACCATCTTCAAAGCACCTTCGAACCTGTGGAAGACAACAGAAGGAATGCACCTGATGTTAAACCTGTGGCGAGAAATCACAAGGGCTGGACCTGCTCCAGGATAGAAGGCTGGACTCCAAGGGCTAGTTGGCTAGCCTCCTTTTCAGCTCTCGGAACACAAATGCTGCAAGAAGCCCAAATCCCTACTGAGCCCAGCTGATCAGATCCAACTGGATTTGCCTTGGACACTGCTGGTGGGTACTTGGAGACTGAGTCATAACCCCCAAGTGGTGCCCAAAAGGTTCTGGACTTTGGCTGGTGTTAGAGTGTACACTTTCCCCCTACAAAATTTCAGGACTGGACACTTAAAAACTTTTACAGAACTTTTTGACAAAAGAACCAGAGGCAACCAATGGACCGCCACTGAATCGCGGCCACTGACGTCAAACTGCAAGTCCCACTCAACTTACTGGCCTACCCTTCTAAAAGGATCCTGACTTCCAGAATTTTTGTTTAAAGTCCAAACGTAGAGCATTTCATCAGGACCAATGCCAAGCAGCTCAATGACAAAGCCTTCCTGGGCCCCGACTTCAGACTTATCCCGCCTGGAGTTTTCCTGCCTTCGACTTTGAATGCCTCGAACTTTCAGCCAGAGCTGAGGCTTCCGCCGATGTCCTACACTTCAGTTAGCTGCTGTCAATGAACCCCTCTTCAGGTCCAGCCTACGCCATTGCCCGCCGTTGACCTCGTCGGCAATGCCTTTTCTCCAGAAAACTACTAAGTCAGAAGGCAAATTTTCCTCCAGGGCAACCCTGGTCCCAGTTTCCAACCTGCACTCCATCACAGTCAGCCTTAACTTTTGACTTTCATCCAGTCTAATGCAATGTGATTCCTGTGGTTGGCCCTTTGTGCTTTTTGTTGATAGAAACACCTAAAACTTTGAAACATCATATCTCTGGTTCCATACATCAGATTTGTGTTGTTTTGATGTCTATTTATTCATTAAGATGTTCTCTATTTTTCTCTATTTGAATTGGATTTTAATTGCAATGTGTATCTATCTTTTAACAGTTTTGGTACTGATAAATGAGTTACACATTTCTCCTAATTTAAGCCTGCCTGCTCTGCTCTACATCTACCAAGTGTTGAAGTGTTTAAATTAGACCTAACTGGACCTAGTACAGAATGGTGGCTTTATACTTTGTAAGGACTCACATCCCCTCCAACTAATAATACACTTTTTCACAAACTCAAAAAAAGGTTCCCACTGACTTGGAATAGTGTATTTATAAAACCCAAATTGTCAGGCATGTCATGACACATGCACTCTCATGTGTCATGACACAAGAGTCATAGCGCATGCACATGCAAAGGGCCTCTTGGAAACTCATTGCATGATATTTGGGCATGCAGGCGCATCTGTCTTGTCCTGTGCATTTGTATGCCAGTGCAGACAAGCACTGGCAATGCCAAGAGCTTGGCCATGTAAAGCTAAGACCTGTTGGTTTTGCCAATGCTTGTTTCACTAGAGCATCTCAACTGGTGACATTATTTGCTCATCTAGGTTCTCCTACCACTGGTATGCAGGCGACATACAAATCGTCTCATTCCTCTTCTTCAGTCACATTTTTCTAACTGCCTTACTTCTATTTGCCCTGTGTGACCCTACGTTCCATTTTGCTGAACTTATCTAACGAGGAGAACTTATACTTTCCCCTCTGCTACAACTTCTACAGCTAGCTCTATCTATTCCCCTCTTAAAACACAGATTTTTGCCTCTTCTTTAAGAAAGGTTGTTTTTAATTTCAAACCCTCCATGCGGTTGGGAATTTTCATCCTTACTACATCCACTGCAAAAAGGTATCAAGTTTTCAATGTATGTATGTAGAATTTGTTCTCATCTCCATTCACAAAGACAATGATCTAGCCAACTCATTTGTGATCAGCAAATTCTATTATTGCAAAAGTGCTCTAATAGCCTTTCCTCGTCACTCGTTCTCTCCTTTTGGCAAAATTTACCACTATAGTATAATTTAATCTTCCAAGAAATACCCCTAGTTCATGTTATCCTGGAGAAACTGTTCAGCATTCAGTAAAAAACAGGGCCCTTTGCAAAGTTCCAACACGAGTCTCAAACTCATTCATAGAATATCCCCACAGTCCCCCTCTAATACCAGGACCTGATACACTCCCTCCTACTGTCTAAGATCAACTAAAAATAATGTTCTATCTTCACCTAGACTTCCTTGTGCAACGTTCAGGTTCGAGGGCCCACCAACAGGAGTTCACTTCCACTTATCATTCAACAATCAGGAATGAATATCCTTCACGGTAGCTAACTAACTCAACAGTGTATTGATGTTAAATTACATATACACTGCTAATGGTGAGGCATTATTATACCATTTCTTATTGCAATTAGGTGGGGTGAAATTTCAATTACGATGGGTGTAAGTTTTCCAGAATTTCACGTTCTATTTCTTGTGCAAAGTTCCCGAATTCACAATATTGCGCCACATCACATAATTACGACTTGTTCACAGCTAAATAATATCGCTGGAGCATGGGAACAGCGCAAAAAAAAGAGCCCTAGTGACTCTTGTTTGCGGCTTTTTTAGCATGGAATGCGTTCACAGAAAGCATTTTGCACTAAAATGGAGTGCTAAGTGCTCGATTTGTATTTCACATAATTAAGCATAATTTTGTGCAATTATGCAAACTCAAATTATGCGAATGTCACATGCACATAATTTTAATGCAGCAGCTTTTTCCACACATATCATTACAATCAAGCTGACTTTTGTAATTCTGCCCATTCTACTCTCCTATGTGCCAGATGAGTGTCTGTCTGATTTAAAATGTCATATATTGCTACAAATGAATTAATAAATACACTGATCATCCATTCTTTCTAGTAATGTGCAATTGTTCCCATTTATTTAGGTCTAGTGACATGCAAGTGATACTCATGCTTGGACTCCTGTTTACTCTTACTGTTGACTTAATCCTTGTTTAACGCATTCTAGCAATCATTCTCCAATAAATCATCCAACCTTACTTCCTCTCTTGACATAGTTCAATCAGTGTGCCACAACCAGAGAAGGAGTTTATTTCTTTTATTTCCCATTCCCACCCCCCCTTGTATAGATCATTCGTCTCGTTCAGTGGTGGTGACAGGTTTAGGCGGGAGAGGCTGGGGAGCACTGCCATCATTCCTGTAGGACTTGGCCATACTTACAGGGTAGCGCTTCTTGACAGTTTTTAACACAAAACTCCCAAAAGGTGCTATTTGCTGAATGTTGCTTTAACCTTTTGGTGAATGGTGGCCACTTCTTTTTTTTTTTTTTGTGGTATATTTTTATTGAGAAGTACATGTCAGTTTATAAATAATACATTAAAAAAGGAGTATAAACAAATCAAATTATGGCCACACAATAAATTACTATGAAATGTTAACTTCTCAGATTTCTAAATATAAAATAGATAATACAGATATCAAAAGATACAATAGCTAAGGTACTCATAAAACCAGGAAAGGAAGGAATAGGAAAGGTGGACTAGGGAGGAGATGATATAGATAGTATACAATATGTAGTAAACCATGTATTATAGATAGTTGGAAGATAGTAGCGATAATATCATACAAATATAATATTTCAAGTGAAGATATTCCCACTAACTCAACAATTTCCAATAGGTGAACGGTAAGTCCTAATTCAAAAAACAGTGTTACTGGCTAAAGCATCAACAGTCCTAATGATAACATCAACAGCATGAATATAAATAATGATGGTAATGAATTAATAAGGAAATGAAAAAGAAGTGATTCCCTTATTGTAGTTCCTAATTAGAAGAAAAATCTGAAATATTACCAGATATAGAATTTTTATTAGCTAGAAAGGGGTTCCAAATTTGGATGAAAGTTCCAACATTGTCCTGCAATCTATAAATGAGTTTTTCATATGATGCTATTTTATACATTTCAATAAGCCATTCATCATGTGTTGGGCATTGTGGTGTTCTCCAATGTCTTAATATACAAATTTTTCCTACAGTGAGTGCTATAGCTATCAATCGTCTTGTATGGTTTGTGAGATTTGGGAGATCAGTAACATCATGTAATAGAACTAATTTTTCCGTTAAAGGAATGGACACTTGTATAGCTCTGTGTAGAGAGGCAGTTATGGAAGACCAATATTCCTTCAAAATTGGGCATCGGAATAAAATGTGTAGTATATCGCAGTCCTCCTGTGGGCACCTCCAACAGGTAGATTGGTGTAGTAAACCTGCTGACTTGAGTTTTTGTGGTGACCAGTACCAGTTATGAAGAATTTTGAAAAGAGTAAATTTCATTCTGGCCTCTCTGATTCCCTTATCCATGTTCATAATAACATCCTCCCATTCCTCATCGGAATAAGCTACAGTAATTAATCCTTGCCATTTGACATGAAGTTGTGCTAGCAATGGGAATGAGTGTAATTTATGTACTATGAGATTATAAAATCCAGAGACTGCGCCTTTGATTTTCCCCCAAATTTTTAAGTATTGTAACACTGGGGAATCCTCAACTATCCAAGGAAATGGTCCTAGTCTACGAAATAGGGCTTGTTTTAGTTGTAAGTATTTCCCCTCTTGGGAGGGAGGGAGTTGAAATTCTATCTGAAGCAGTTCAAAGGTTTTAAGCTCACCTTCTAAAGTGAGTAAGTGATCCAATGTTAGAATACCTGCGCTCTCCCATATATCCCAGGATATAGTCTGTTTACCTATTCTAATATCAGCGTTATGCCATATGGGGGCCTTTCCATGCAGTCTTGGGTTACTCTTAAGGAGTTTGTGGGCATGTATCCAAATCTTAAGCATAGATTGAATAATAGGGTTGGGCGTTTGTAAAGCAGGTGATTTATGAGTGTAAAACATGTGCAAACCTGAAGTTACCTGTACAGTTTGTCTTTCAATGAGAACCCATAGTGGGGGATCATCCTGTCTGGGCCAAAGATAAACCAATTGAGATTAATGGAGGGCGGTATAGTAATGCTCAATACACGGTAAACTAAGACCCCCATATCGCCTGTGAGCAATCAATTTTGAGATTTTAAGTCTAGGTCTCAGGGATCCCCAAATAAAGGTTTTAATACCTTTGTCAATATCTCGCAATATTGATATTTTAACTGTCAAAGGCAACATACCTAAAACATAAGTGAAACGGGGCACTATAATCATTTTCACTGCCTGTACTCTACCCCAAAAAGACAAGTTAAGATGGGACCATTTTTCATACTCTGACTTCGTTTTGGCAATAAGTGGATCTAAGTTATCTTGAATAATACGTTCTAAACCTGTGTTGATGTAAATACCTAAATACTTCAGGCGGTCCACTTTCCATTGAAAATTATAGCCCAAAATAGCTGCTTTCGTTGTACCCCTGGACAATGGTAGAGCTTCACTCTTATTCCAATTGACTTTGTAGCCAGAAATGATTGAGAAGCGAGAAATGGTAGACATGAGTCTAGGGAGTGAAGTAGGCAGATCAGTAAGTGTGAGCAATATGTCATCTGCATAAAGAAGTATTTTTGAGATCCCTGCTGGTGTAGGAATGCCTGCTATTTGTGAACACTGTCTTATTGCCGCAGCCAGCGGTTCAAGTGCAAGAAGGAACAAAAGGGGCGATAAAGGGCAACCTTGGCGGGTTCCTCTTTGCACTAAAAAGATTTTGAAAGGAAACCCCCACAATTCACTTGTGCGGATGGTGTTTCATATAACCATTTGACCTTAGAGATATATTCATTGCCTAACCCCAGCCTATGTAGTGTACTGAACATATAGCTCCATTCAATACGGTCAAAGGCCTTCTCGGCATCTAAGGATAAGGCTACTCTGTCTTCTCCAGCATCCTTGGAAAGCCAGAGTATGTGAGCCTAAGTGCGTAGATGGTTACGAGAATTTCTGCCTGGCATGAATCCCACTTGAGAATTATGTATGAGCTTAGCGATAACTTGTTTGAGTCTTTTGGCGAGAATGGTGGCTAATATCTTTGAATCTGTATTCAGAAGGGAAATTGGACGATAGTTACTGCAGTATAATGGATCTTTCTCAGGTTTGGGAAGGACCGTTATGATAGCTTTATTTGTGAGAGAGGAGAGGGTGGCCACTTCTTCAAGCACAGTTGGTGACGAATCTCTCATCTGCACAAGTACGACCACCACAGGCCCAGCAGAGATATGACCACCTCCAGCAATGCATGAAGCTGGTCCTCCAACTGAAGTCTGTTAATGAGTCTAGGTCCGCTGTTCATTATAGTAGGGATGACTTTTGTGATAAACAAATCTTTGATGGTAAAATGTTGTTGTTTAATAGCTGGCAGAAGAGCACGGGTTTCCTCCTAGGTGGGAAAGCCCACTAACTGAATGAAGCACAGACTGCCCTTAGCAGATCGTGAGTATGGGTTCCTTGGGTCATTGAAGCCAGATGTTTAGGTTTCTCAAATTGAATGAGCACTTTGAGGTTGTCAACACCTGAAAGGAAGGCATCAATGCAGTTTTTTATATATTGGATGAGGTGACGTCTATCATGTATTTAAGGTACAAGTACTCAACATCCTTGGAGGGCGGGCCATAAAGGGCAATACAATTGAGTGAGTCCCAGAAAATTACATAAATCCCACCATCATGTTAAGTGGCCCTGTTTTATCTAGAGGTATTTCTAAAAGGCCAAGCTGTTCTTGTAATGTTGTAGTGAATGATGACAAATTCATAAATCAAGTTACTGTCATGGTCAATAGGCACAAAGCAAAATTGTTAGGAGTGCATGCATGTTGTAAGCGCTTGTGAAACTTGCAAGCATGTCAAATTACAGAGTATTCAATGTTATGATGTGTATCCCATAAAAATTTCCTTTTTTGTGAGTATATTTCATAAGGCCATTCCAAATGATAAACAGACAACTGGTTAACACGATATTTCATTCTAAAATTATATCTAAACCCAGCATGAGGCACTTCCTCAGGATATTTTTTGGATCAATACTAAAGATACAAGGACTTTTTGGAATTTCGGTCAGATCATTCTGTGGGTCTTGGGGTTTAAGAAATGTATTTTATATTTCCCAAAGAACCAATCCGAAGCCAGTTTTAGTATCTTCCTAACCATGATCACAGAATCTCAATACAATTGATATTATCTATGGACAGGAAAGGGTTTTGTGCTACACAGCACTGTTTACAGGATTTCATGGCATCCTACTTGAATCTAGGTAGTGTGTTCGTCCCAAGATCCTAATAAAGGTGCCTGCCCATTAGACCCTGCACACAAAGGCAGGTAAGGCATTTTAGTTCAATGTTTACTATCCATTTAAAAGCTGTCTTTTCACGAGAGCTCAAATAAAATTGTCAACAGCCATAAAAGTGGGTATTAATGAGAAATAGTGGAATTTACACTGTTTTGAAAAAGACAAAAACAACTTAAACTCTTTATGGTGCCCTCCTCTTTTACAATATGTGACCAGCAATTCCAGTATTTTGCTTGATATCTAATTAGGGCATTTCAGGAATGAGTGAACAAATGATACAAATAAAATGTAGGATCATTAACTGACAAAAATAAAATGGGTAACTGCCACTGACTAACATTGGTGTGAGCAATATTTAGTCATGGACAGGCAACAAAAATTTATGGACAGATTACTTTTACGGCACTTTAATCATTACCACCAGGTACCTCCAGTCCTCGCCCCATTCATTACAAGTGAGATAAACCTATCTCACGGACAGAAAAAAGAACGAAGGAATGCTGGACCCCTACCCCACCCCCTCCTACCAGGAGTACATAGGTGTACTTACCCAGCATTCCCTCTGTTCTTTTTTCTGTCTTCCGACAGAATGGGATAGTCAGGAGCTGGAAACACTGGCAGTAAGGCGCCTCCGCTGCCGGGCAGTGGAGGCGTTGCTGGTGGTCGTGTCTCCCTCTCTGCCGGGATTGGCAGGAAACACGCGTTGTTCATTATCCTGCGGTTCGTTCTTTTCATCCCCGCTGTGGTGATGTAGGCTGCGCCTCCTGGACAGCCGGGCGAGACGGGAGGCACATCAGATGATTGCCGAAGCTGACTTTGTGAACCCGGGGGCATACAGAGTGCTTCCGGGTCGGCCTGCCTGTCTTCCGGTGGGGCAGGCAAATGTGGCCAGCTGAGGAAGTCAGGCACGCCAATTCCGGTAGGCTACACGTTTGCCAATGGGGGTCAGCAGTGCCCGTTACCTTTATTTAGGGGCCGTATAGTGAGTACCTCGTAGCAGTTTATTTAATGCTTGCAGTGTGGCATTATCTATTGCTGTGGGGGCTGTTCTTTGCTTGGACTGAGTGCCCTTATTGATATGTTTGTGCTCTTCTCTTCAGGGAGCCTCCTGGGTTCCTTTGGTGGTGCTGTCACGATGTGCAAACATGCTAGGAAGTGTAAGCATGTGGAGGATTCCTCTTCGTCCTCCTCTGTGTCCCCTTCTTCTCCCTCCCCGGCTCACTCCAAACACAGCAGGAAAGGGGACGATGCCAGAATCCGACGTCTGATCAGGGAGACTTTACAGGAGATAGGCAGGGGAGCCCGGCCCAAGAGCACTGTGCCAGTTCAGCCCTCTCATTCCTCGAGTTCAGATGAGGAGTGTATGGGGGAGGAGCACAAAGGAAAATATATTGATAAGGATATGTTGCCTGAGTTGCTGAGACATGTTAAGGCCACTATGGGATTTCCTGAGAAGGAGGTTCCAAGCACGTCCGGGAGCTCTTTGCTTTATCAGTTCCAAAGTACTGCCACGGTGGATGTGCCTGTCCATCCTTACATCCATGAGGTGTTGAAAAGGGAGTGGAAGGATCTGGATCGAATTATGCTTCCCCAATTCATGGTCAAGCTTTGCCCCTGTCAGGACATAGCCAAGGAATTGCCAGACTCTATTCAAATTGATTCCTTTGTTGCTAGTCTGGTGGGGAGGACCTCACTGGCCGAGGAAGCTGTTATTAAGGATCCTGTCGATAAGAAGGTTGATGCATCCCTCAGGAAGGCTTACTCAGGTTTGCATCTGGCCCTGCGTGCTGGTATTTATGGGACTTATGTTGCTCAATCCCTCATTTCTGATATCAAGGCTCTGTATCCGTCTCTGGATGATACATCGAACTGCTCTGGGTTTTTGGATCACATCGAACGCCAGGCAAAATTTCTTTCTGATGTGTCCTTTGATGCGGAGCGGTCCTTGGCTCTTTCTGGTGAGCCTTGTGTGGCAGCCCGCCGCAATCTGGTTTTGAAGGATTGGAAGATGGATTCTGCCCAGAAGGCCTCAGACCTGTGTTTACCTTTCCAAGGCACTATGAAGTTTGGGGAGGATTTGGAGGGCGATGGTGCGCAAACTTTTTAAAGTGAAGAAGCATGCTTTTCCTCTAATCAGTCCTTTGCTGATACAGGGGGCTTCGAAACCTAAATTCCCCTTTCGTCAGCCTTCTCGGTGGCAGTTTTCTAGGGGTCAAAGGAGGTTTTCTTCTGGCCAGGGGCAGGACAGGAAAGCCTTGTCTCACCAGCCTAAGCCTCATTCCTGTCTATATGATGGACGAACCGGAATTGTTGGTCGGAGGGCGGATTCAGCACTTTCTTCCAGACTAGGTGCAGTCTTCTTCATAAGGGTGGGAGTTGGACTCTGTGCGCCAGGGGTAATGCATCAAGTTCACTGTGCCTCCTCTGGATTCAGGTGTTCATCTGACTCCGTGGCCATCCAGTCAGACGAAGCTGGCCACGCTGCCCCTAGGGATTAGATCACTCCTGAGGAAGGTGGCAATTCAGGTGATTCCTCCTCAGGAGAGAGGGATGGGATTTTATTCCATAATATTTCTGGTGGTCAAGTTGAGAGGGTATTCTGTCTGGTGTTGGACTTGAAGGCTCTGAACAAGTTGGTTTGGTTGTGGCTCCTTTTGAGCTGTTGGATTCGGTGGGCGTCACGTTGAAGGTGCTTTTCTTGGTTGCCATAACTTTGGCCAGGCGCCTTGGTGAGTTGGGGGCTCTGATGGCACGGGAAACCTTTGTGCCTTTTTCTTAGGATGGGGTGGTTTTGCGTTTGGATTTCTCTTTTGTCCCAAAGGTGCCTTCACAGTTCCATCGTTCCCAGGAGATAGTTTTGCCTGATTTGAGGGTAGGTCAGTTGTCTGGGAATGATCTTCCTTGGTCATTGCTGGATGTCAGTCGGGCTTTGCGTATCTTTCTGGATCGGACTCGTCCTTTCCGGAAGTTGGACTCCCTGTTTCTGTCCTTTGTGGTCTCTTCTCATGGGGAGATGACCTCTTCTTTGTCTATTGGCTGTTGGTTGAAGCAGATCATTGAGTTGGCTTACTCCCTTTCAGGTTCCCCTCCTCCGGCTGGGGTGCATGGGTGTTCTACTTGTGGAATGGTGGCCTCCTGGGCTGAAGTGGGGGGTTACCCTGTCAGAAATTTGTAGGGCTGCTACTTGGGTGTCCTCTAATACGTTTGTAAGGCATTATCGGGTCCAGAATTTGCTGTGTGATGCGGCTAATTTGGGGTTAGGAGTGTTGCAAGCTGTGAGCTCCTGAATTGTTGCCTGTGTGTTCCAATAAATCACTGGGTGCTGCTGTCTTCCTTGTGTCCTGGTGGTCTGTTTTTGAAGAATGCCAGTGTGTTGCTTGGGTATTCTCACTTGTAATGAATGGGATGAGTACTGGAGGAACCTGGTGTAATGCCCTATTACTTACCGGTTCATTACTCCTGGTCCTGTTGTCCCAGTCCTATTTATCACTCCCCTCCCGGACAGCCGGCCTTCATTTGGGGCTTGGTAGTTCAGAGTGAATGCTGGGTATTTACACTTATGTACTCCCGGTAGGATGGAGTGGGGTAGAGCACCAGCATTCCGTTTTCTGTTTGTGAGATAGGATTATCTCACTTGTAATGAATGGGACGAGGACAACGGGACCAGGAGTAATGAAGATTACCAGTAAGTAATAGGGCATTAACTGAAAGGCAATGAAACTATTTGGAGAATCATCTGGATGAATACAGTTATAACATGTAATAAACCTTTAATATGTTTATTTGACTTTAGGGAATCTGGGCTCCATCGATATGGGGCTACTACATCATTTGAAGACACACACACACATTCTCTCTATCTTTCTCTCTCGGTTGTTGCCAAAATAAGACAAGGCTATCACAATATAAATTCTGTATTATATAACACAATATAAGGGAAACTAGGGCCTGCAAGTTCTTAATGAAAATATTTGAAGTAATCAGAAAAAAATGAATTCAAAGTACAACAAAGGTCTGAGTATGGTCAGATGGTATAGGATGTGATTCTGTCCTATAATTTGAAATGCTTTAAAAGCAAGGAAGTGAAGTCAAGGTGCGACTTGTGGTCTGCTTGGGGGATCCCACTCGTATTACTGTGAAATCGAGGACTTCGACGACACAAAACAAAAACAAAAAGGAAAGGTCAACAATTCATAGAGCTACCATAGATGAAGTAATTAACCATCCTACACCATCGTCATTGTTACCATTATCAACCACTATAGCAGGACCAGAACGATTCCTGTTAAAAGCATAGGGCACCCAGTGCTACGGCTTACTAAGCCATATTTCGCCCTCTCCACGACAAACCATTATATACTGTTACCAAAGTGGTCTTACGGTCACACGTCATAAAATTCTACATTAAGTTACAGAAGGAGAGCTCTCTAAAAGAGAGTCAAAAATAGAACATAATTAGGTTATAATTCATCCAATCAAGGACCAGCTAAACACCAAAACGGCATGGTTTACAAAAAGTTACGGTCTTGAACAGTACATATGAAAAAACTGGGAACAACGCAAGTATCAATAAAAAGCATCCGCAGGGCAACACTCATAGAAGCTACAGTAGGGGAACCCCCAATTACAAGCTTTTTTACAACGCCGAAAACCGGGGATTCACTGTGCAGGGAGGCAACCGTGAGTTGACTAAAAGCACTGACAAGTCAGACGTTGGCATGGAGACATCAAAAGCCTGCACAGACCCAGAAAAGGAAATAGCGCCTAAAAGTAAACAGACTATAGAACACCGAAAAGGCATAGAGCCTACGGTCCCAGAGGAGACCACGGACCCCATGGCGATCCGAGAGCAATCCCCCCCGAGAGCTCCGCAAAAGAACAACTGGACGATTCTCTACGAATATCGGCCCCACAAATCTTAGCCACTGATTTTACTCTCCCGGACATTGATCATATGCCGTCTCATTTTTCTGATCCTAGCGAACCTCTAAAAAATCCATTGCACTTGATCTCTAGTACACCAAGCAATCTAATTGATGGGGCAAAAAGCTCTTCACAATCGTCTGAATTCCCATCATTCATTATGCGACAATTATCAAATAGGCAAGATCCCATCTCAAGTACCATCCTATCGCTGCAGAGAATCATGGAATCTATACTATTACTTTTAGAAAAGAATCTGGAAAATACGGACCAGATATTAGAAACACAAACAGGGATATTACAACATCTTGTGGATATAAAAAGGAAAAAACAACTTATTCAAGACGCTCAAACCCTACCAGTCATCTCTGACAAGCCTAGCGTTGAAAAAATATATTCTCTACGTAAACTATTTAAAGAACCCCTGTCAGAGATTACTCCGCTGAGTACTCCACACAACACTACTCTGATGTTCCCAAACTTCGCAAAAAGGTTCAAAAGGAGGCTTCAACACCCCTCCTCAAAAAACGAAAAGGTTTCAGAGGGAGTATCTTCCTTAACTCAAACAAATCAAATAGAACCAACTCTTGTACAAAAGGCCCAAATACGTGGCCCCAACCTCACTCCGCAAAAAGACGAAAAGGCCCTAGAGGGAGTATCCTTTTTCAGTCAAACAAATCAAATAGAATCTACAAAATTGCAGACAAAAAAAGGGAAAAAAGTGCACACTAAAACCAATAAAAATAACGATAAGAAGAAAAGGGTTAAGCGAAGAATATCGAGAAAATTCCAGAGAAAAGTGGAATTTCCACAATCATGCTTTAAAGAGCAGGAAGAAGAAAATAACAGCTGCGACTCGAAAGCCTCAAACGCAACCCAATACATAACTCAGAGGCCTGCTCCTTCTGAAATTCAAGAAGACTACAAAGCTTTGAACCCTTTCATACCTAGTTTTTCAATTAACCCTATAAAACCTGTTTTTTCGGATATTGTAAAACATTTAGCATATCAGGAATCACAAGACAGCGGGGAACAATCAGTATCAACGGCCCTGGAACTAACAGACTTATTTCCTTGCGACAACGTCCCACTAAATCGTGGGAGAATAGTTGATCAGTTACATAAAATCCGTTCTCTTCATACACTCACCACTGCAGAAATAAAACTAGTTTCCTTCCCAAACAAACACTCTACTTCAGTGGCAATTGTAGAGTTTTGGTCCAACGTAATACCATTTATAATATTAAAAAAAAGCGACATTCTCCATAAAAACGGCTTCGATATATCTGAAGTTAAAGATTCCGATGACCTCCACAAATATGCTAAAGGGCCCGAAGGGAATGAGGCTCTCCCACATAACTATAACCAGCAACTCAAGGGCAATGCAACCCCTAGGAACACAACAGATGGCCCCCTAATGATCTCAGTAAAAAGATGGAGTGCGCCAAATCTGGAATTGTTCAGATACTAAAAAGAACCCTCAACCTGACGAGAACATTTGGGCGTGGGTGG
Source organism: Calotriton arnoldi (assembly GCA_963921515.1). Taxonomy (NCBI): domain Eukaryota; kingdom Metazoa; phylum Chordata; class Amphibia; order Caudata; family Salamandridae; genus Calotriton; species Calotriton arnoldi. The sequence continues at coordinate 240,784 of CAWUFW010001274.1, forward strand.
CAGGCGCCTTGAACAGCAACAAACCAGGCAAAGACCGAAAACTTACTTTTTAGCAGTAACCTAAAAATAGTATCATGGAACATAGCCGGAACAACCACAGAAAAGTTATCTCTTATCCTGGACAGCACTCCACCTATAGTGCTGCTGCAAGAAACATGGTCCGTGGCTCCTTTCTCTCAAAAAGATTATTTCGTGCTTGCAAACGCAGCAGAGGCCTCAAGAAGGGGCCACCCAGGAGGCTGACTCGTGGTCCTGCTAAATGAAGAATTTGAGCTCTCCCTGTTGAATGTGCAGTGCGTTAACATAAAGTATCGAAACGAAAGCACAGAGTCTGCTTCAGATCTATTACTCTTCAATATATACATACCACCCGGCTCTTCAAATGATTCCCTTCTGGAAAAGTATTTCGCAAAAGTTGACCAAACTTTGGAGTCCAGGGGGTTTCCTCCTATGATTATCGCCGGAGACTTCAATGGAAAAATCTCGAATGCACTACTGAACAACGGAGGGATGTCAGAACAAGAGGAAGCATATTCAATTCCAATGCCCATATTCCCAGCCAAGGTAAGAGCAGATAAACGAGGCAAACAGCTACTATCCCACATTGCAGGAATTAATGGCATTGTCCTCAACGGAAGAGTAGAAGGAGATATCCCAGCAGCATTCACTAGACAGGTAACTGTAGTTCATCTATATTATACAATCTAGTCTGCAGCACAGATCTGTTCGCGAAAGTTCGGTCACTAAATATACAGCCCACGCACGTAAGCGATCATGCACATTTGACTTTGGGAATTGAAATTCTAACTTACTCTTCCTCTCCATGGTCTTTTAAATTCCTAAATGGACGGGCACACGTAAACCAAAAATCAGGCAGGATTCACTGGAACTCGAAAGCAATCAATAAAATGAACATTGCAATTTCTTCCTTTAAGTCAAACTCAATAAGTGAAAAAGTTAACCCCATAACCAGATATGAAAATATAGTGGATTCAATTGTTGCCACCCTTCAGGCAAATACAATTAGTAAAGATAAAGGCAAAACTCTCCACAATGGAAAGCGAACAGATCACCAGTCAATACTATTAAATAAACTTACCAGAATGCAATTCCTATCCTTCTGTGTCGCAAGACAAAAAGAAATAAGAAAATTGAAAAACTTTGTCAACAAACTAAAGCAAAAGAAAAGCAAGCCCAAAAGGACAAAAACTGGGTAGATATTCATATTGCAGTAAAAAGTGGAAACAATAAGGCATTCTGGAACATAGTATCTGCTCAAACGAGGATAAGAAAGTCAACTCAAGCGTCGCCAATTCCACCATCCGAATGGGAGAAACATATTCTAAATCTATATAAACCCAACAATCAAATACAAACCTCATCTAAGCAATGCCCCAATCAAAAGGGTCAATTTGAACAGGGCACGTTAACTATTTCAGCTACACAGATCGCCGCTTTTATTAAATCTGCCAGATCATCCGCAGCAATGGGCCCAGAAAACATTCTGATCAAAGTTCTTCAATCAAGCCCGGAAGACTGGAGTAAATTCTTAATTCCTCTTTTTCAGTACTCGTTCGAGACTGGGTATATACCAAAATCCCGGCAAGGGAGCATTGTGGTCCCCCTCCTAAAAAAAGGCTCTAGATCAAATCCTATTAATTATAGACAAATCGCCCTTTTAGACGCCACAGGCAAGATTTTCGCAGCATGCATATTGGAACATCTAAAAGACTGCGCATTCTCGAACAATGTGATCCCTATGACACAGGTTGGTTTTCGCCCAAAACATTCAATTACGGATAATATTGCTATCTTACAGACTGTTCTCGATAAGTATGTAGTGCAAAAATCACAAATAGTTTACTACGCCTTTATTGATTTCCCAACTACTTTTGATAGTGTGGACAGGCCAAGGCTATGGGAAAAGCTAGAGAGTTTAGGGATCCCCCATGATTTACTCACAATAATAATATCCTTGCATACAGCGACATGTTGCAGAGTAAAAATAGGGGGCGATAGGGGCTTAACCAGACCAATCCCCACGATGAATGGTTTGAAACAAGGATGCCTCCTCGCTCCCTTGTTATTCTCCATTTATATAAGCGACCTACCAGGGTACTTTTCCCAAATTAATAATTTCCCCCCCAAACCTAGTGCAAAGTGACATCTATAGTCTAATGTACGCAGATGACATCATTATATTTGATAGCACCCCAATTGGATTACAAAGAAACTTAACTGAATTAAATAGATATGCAAAAGAAAATTTCTTGGTCCCTAATATCTGTAAAACTAAAATTTTACCTTTTAGAGGAAGAAGGAAATCTTCGCCTTTCACCTGGTTATTGGGAGGTAAACCAATTGAGGTAGTAAAAGAGTACATTTACTTGGGCCGAATATTCTCATATAATCTTCAAAATGCTTCTCATTTTCAACACCTGGGGCGAAAGGCCGACTCCCATGTTGGGGCTTTAAAGAGATTTTATTCCTCGACTGGGAAGAGACATTTTAAATCCCTGCTAGAGGTGTACAGAGTAAAAATCCCACCTATTCTATTTTATGCCCTGGAATAAATACAGATTAAAACCTGGCAATCAATAAAAGTGAAAGAAGGGATTATTTTAAGGAAACTGCTGGAAGTCTCCCAATCTGTCCCCGCACAAGCCCTACGCCTCGAGCTCTCTTTAACAAGCACATATGCTCGAGCCATCTCTAATATTATAAGGTGGGCTTTTAATCTTTTACATGCGGATCCCAGCTCTCTAAGACATATTTTAAAATTAGCGACTTTCAGAGAAGAATCGGCACCGCATACTTTCAATAGGAATCTCATAGCAGCCCTAGAGGCATCACAATGCACTATAGCTCTTTTTCAGGCTGGGTCCCCAGCACACTTGAAGCTCTTTTTAAAACATATGACGCCGAGAATAAGTTTCGACTCAGACAAGGAGCATTGTACCTAATTAAAACAATACAAAAAATATGCGCATAATATAGTATATGAAACTCCCAAGCACTACTTAAAATTTCAACTTGAACATAGAGTAAGGCGCTGTATCCTTCTACTGCGACTAGGAATTCTTCCATTAAAAGTTTACTCTTCCAGATGGAATTCCTTTGAATATTCATCAGGTATCTGTGACTTGTGCAACGGTGGAGTACAAGACCTCTGACATGTACTCTTAACTTGCCCAAATCCGACCCTGGTAGAAGCCCGGCAACGTTTCATAAAACCTATCTGCCTTAGATATAACGCTATTTTATCTCAAGATTGCATATCATTGTGCAAGTCTCCTCTGAATGAATTTATTTGCTATAACTTGTATAAGTTCTTAAAGAGTTTTCTAAAGTTGTTTTAAAAAATGCTATAATTTTAATAACCACAAACTATGTATTTGCACTCGTTAAATTTAAATTACCATGCCTATAACGCGTTTTAAAGAAGGTTTTAAAAGTATAAATACAATTTTTTTTAAATTATGTACTTGCATTTGTTGGCCTCAGACGAGGTCTGATTCAAATAAAAATGTTGACTTTGACTTGACTTTACCTGGTTCCGTAACACCAAAAACATTGACCTTGACATTCTGTCCAACTCAGCTTTGATATCACTTTCAATCTTAGACACCAACTCTAATGTCAACGATCTTACCACCGAATGTCTCACTAGTCTTTCAGTCAAAAATTAAAAATGTTGCTCCACCACTAACCCCTGGCGGAAACCTCCGCTCCGCCCGTGGAGGGTGCGGAGAAGGCAAATCTCTGCACACTCCGCAGCGGAGCGGCGTTGGCCAGCCTCCGCCTCCACCCCCACTATTAACAAGTAAGTAAACATGAATAAAAAATACATTTAAAACCACTTACCTCTGTACTGCGCGTCCCCGGGCTGCAGTCCTCCTCTTCCTTGCACTATCGGTAATCCTGGTCTACACAGCGCAAGCGCGCCCACCCGCGCATGCGCAGTTTTTACCATGGTTTCCGATACGGCGAGGAAGAGGAGGACTGCAGCCCAGGGACGCCGCAGTACAGAGGTAAGTGGTTTTAAATGTATTTTTAATTCATGTTTACTTACTTGTTAATAGAGAGGGTGGAGGCGGGTGGCGTAGCGGAGCTCCACGGAGTTTGTTTGCGACTCCGTGGACCTCCGCGTAGCCCCACTACGCCCAGGGTTATCCACCACAAAGTAAAAAAAAAGGCCCACTCCTTCTGCACCATCATTTAATAAATCCCTCTATGAAGAAAGAAAGAATTTGAGGTATCTGGAGAAACATTGGAGACAATCTCCACCATTAATCTCTCTAATCTCCATTACGCAAGAACGCGCTACCTCAAACACATCTTCTGTGAATAAGCGATGTACATCAGAACCCTCCTTGACTCTGCCAAGAACAGGCCTAAAAAGCTATTTGACCATATCAAAAGCACCAACATCTCTCCCTCAACCATCAAATTTGACAACCCTCCCAAGAAAGCAGCAGAATTTGCTCTATTCTTCGATGAAAAAGGGAAATTGCTCGTGGATCAGGTCACTCACCCTACCCCCCCCCCCCGCCCGGAGGACCACAAATCCTTAGTCTTGTGGCAGAACTTTGACGTCATCACCGAAGATGCTCTCCTTGAAAGCATTCTAGAAACAGAACCTTCTAGACATCCTTTCGACCCCATCCCTAGTGACATCACCATTGACTTCTACACCTACACTCTTTCCTACTGGACCAGTCTGGTAAACCTCTTCCTCAACCAAGGCTCCCTTCCTGTTGCCCTTAAAACAGGACAGGTTACCCCACTTCCTAAAAAACCCTCTGCTGAGGAGAATGACCTCAACAACTTCCGCTCTATCACCAACCTCCCTTTTCATGTGAAAATGACTGAAAGCTTTGTAGCGAAGCAACTTTCCCAACATATTCAGGATAACAACCTTCTTGACGAATTACAATCTGGTTTCATGCAAGGATGCAGCACTGAAACAGTCCTGCTACAAGTGATCGACGATGCCCTGCGAGTACTTGACTCTGGTGAGTCTTATCTCCTGATCCTTCTTGACCTATCCGCAGCCTTTGACACTGTTAATCACAACACTCTTTTGAACACTTTAAATTAAATAATGGGTTTTGAAGGCACAGTGCTCAAATGATTTGAATCATTCCGCTCAGGCAGATCTCAGATGATCCAAATAGCAAACTGTCTCTCTACATCAATGGCTGTAGGAAAAGGCATCCCTCAAGGCTCGATCCTCGCACCTACCCTATTCAATCTTTACATGGAACCGCTGGGAAATCTCCTAAAAAAATCTGGGATCCATTATCACCTCTATGCTGATGACATCCAAATCTACCTTAAGGTGTCTTCCGCACACGACATCTCAATCCTCAACACCACTCTCAACTCCATCCAAAATTGGATGTCAGCTCATCAACTAATTCTGAATCCTTCCAAAACGGAATGCCTTCTTTTCTCTACCTCACTTTCTCCTCCTCCTGTTCAATCATGGATGGACAATCTGAACATACTTTACAACAAACCTATCATTGTCGACAGCGCCAAATCCCTAGGGGTCATCCTAGACAAAAGGCTTAACCTACATTCCCATATCAATACCATCGCCAAGAATGCACATCACCAACTGCACCTTCTCTGGGGGTTCGGCGTTTCTTTCCTGAGCAAGACCTGAAAACCTTGGTCCAATCACTGGTTCTTTCCAGATTGGACTACTGCAACTCTCTTCTTGCCGACTTCCCCAAAACCTACCTTTCCCCTCTAAAATCCATCTTCCATTCAGTGGTACATTTCGTATATGGGGCCAAAAGAAATGATCACATCACACCCATACTGTTTTCTCTTCACTGGCTTCCCATTGAAGCTAGGTCAATTGACAAGACTGCCTCTATTACCCACAAAGCCATGCACACTTCGACCCCTCACTATCAGGCGAATAAACTCAAAATCTCAGGCGGCTCTAGACTTCCACGCAATGCTGAAAAAATACTGCTCGAGCCTCCTACTTTCAAAAGGGAAAGTTTTATGGCTCAATCCTTCTCAGGCAATGAGTCTAGAATTTGGAACTCGCCTCCTCCAATCCTCCGAACCACCGCCTCTATCCGGACTTTCAAAACAGATCTTAAATCTCTTCTCTTCCAAAGACACTTCCAGGAATATTTCAACCCATTTCATGACCCTCAAGGTCGCTTGGCTTTACCTGAGCTCAACTTTGTAAATATGTATTCTATACCTGTATTAACCTAATTTTGCCACCTTTAATTTTTTAATAATCTTGATTGTGTATGTAACTTGTTAGTGTGTAAATCTCCTTATGTAACTTACTCGGTTCCATTATAAAGCGCTCTGACACTTTTGGGTAAAGATCGGCTATATAAAACTGCATTAAATAAATAAATTAAATAAATTGAAGCACCACGGTGCCTTTTATATATAAACACACCCGAAGGTGCAAGCTTTGCCCATAGTCCCTCCTGCGCCACTAGCTATTATGTAAACACATGCAAGAGCGGACTAATTTTGTTGAGGCACCACGTTGCCTCGTGTATGTGAACACACCTGAAGGTGCATGCGTGGCCCACAGTGCCTCCTGTGCCACTAGCTATTATGTGAACACACGCAAGGGTGGACAAATTCTGTTGAAGAATAATAACAGATAATAGCAACAACTGAGTAAACGAGCCCGAGCAGGAAATAAAAGTAGTCCCCAAAGGAAGACAAACACCTACAGTGTAAGGAAACTGTAGTTTTCTGGTGCGCCTGAGCGAAAAATGGAAGTGATGTATCGCAAGCGCGAACCAATGAGGAGCCAGCAAAGACGCGATGCAGGAGTCAACCTATGGTAAATGGCAAGTGGGATTAGACTCCATATAGTGACTATCACACGTCTTGCATACAGCGCATGCACGCTGACACTCGATCTAAAAGAACGTGGATTGTCATAACAGGTTCCTGGGTGCCAATGGTGGACTGCTGGCATGGTCAACAAGAATGATTGCCCATATGGAAATAGATTAGATTTGAAAGACTTCAAGAACTATGAACTAATCCACCTGAAGCTAGATAGCATTCAAGATAGATGTGTATAACTAGCTATGGAGAGATTTCCACACTACCAGCCACAGAAATCCTTGAATTTTTTTTAATCAAAATTCAAAAATAGTAATATCATTCGAACAAATTGGCTGATGTTATGTGAAATGAGAATTTCGGCAGTTGTTGACAAATGGAAGAAAGTATAATGTGGAGAAAATTAAGATAGTTATCCTTGAGGTAGCGTGGGCAAAATACTGCTCTTACTTATATGCTGTTTAATTGAAATTAATAGAATCTTCATCTAGCTACAACTACTGTCTTCTTCCTCATGAATTTACTTCAAGTTCAAGGGAGCCAAGAGATGCAAAAAGGCTGCTATAGTTGTCCCAGACAATAAGGCAGTAGCTTATCCTGTGGTAGGATTCGGTAATGGCCAGAGTATTGTATGAAATTCTGAGCAGAGAAAACATTCCATAAATTCCAGTGGTTTATTTATTGTTCTGGCACATAAGAAGCGGTGCAGGCAGCCCCAAAGAATCTACCGACTTCTAGCAATGTTTTTTCTGTGTACCTAAACATTTTCCAAAGTTCTCTAGTTATTTGGTGTCTGTGTGAAGAATAATGCAGCAACTGTTTGGTCCCCTCCACTTTATTGTAATTTCGTTATTTGCCACCTTTCGTATCTGCCTGGCTGATAAACTGCTTCGCTGTACCTTGCTGATGTGGAACGGCTTGGGAAGAGCATCTGGGAAGATGCAAAGTGTTTATGCAGCAGTCCAGCCCATGTTGGACGTTTATATTTCTCACAAGTCTGGGAAGAAACTGCTGTATGTTATTCTGAATGTTATGCCCTACAAGAAACAAGCAGCTGTTGAATGTTCAAATGTTGCCTGCAAATTCAATGCCATTTCGTACTGCAAGGACAGAATCTACCCTACAAGGGGGATAGCTTCAGAACTCTAATTCAGTGGGGTTCCCAAGGATAGGGACATTAATGAATTTTAAAAAATTGGCTTTTTTCCTCACAAAATATAAACTCTGATTCAAATATAAATTCTGACTCAAATATAAATGTTAAATCCAATATCAAAGCTTGAAAATTCCCCTGGGGTTGAGGGAACAAACTGTTTGCACTAAGTTTTGCGATTGATGACTTATTGCACATTTTAATAGGTGTAATATTATAGTGTGTGACATAGTATCTTGGATGCTGCACTGCACCAACGAGCCTCATTAATTGACACAAAACCTGGGACTAGTCTACTCTAGAGAAGCATGGTAATGATGGGGAATACCATGTTGTGGGATAACACTAGCTAAACCCCACACCACGATTGTCAAGAGAAAAATAAAGAAATCGTGTTGGTATACATTTCCAAGAAATTGTTGGTTGAAGTCAGTTTGCTAAATCAGGATTGCTGATGGTACGCTTTAAGAAGTGTGCGATAAAAGGTGATACAGTATCTATCCTTTGCTACAGATATCAAGTCTGCACTGGAAATTACAGCTTGATATGGGGAAATTATCAGAGGGTTCGTGAATAGTCACAAAGTAATACAGGAAAAGATGTTGCTTGCCATTAGGAAGGACTTCTGTTCACATAATCTTCTGGTACGACAATGAACCCAAATCTCTATTTGTTACTATCGTTGTGAGCCCAGGGAGAGGACTTTCAATTATTTTCTGCGATATTACTGACTTTTCGCTGAGTAATTGATCTACTGATAATGAAAAAGTGAGAAATATTGCTCGGGTGAAGAGAGCTGAGCAAAGTGCCCAGTTTAAGGCCATAACCCCAGAAGCACTGAATCTGGTTCTTGCAGCTCGGGGTTATGACATTCAAGCTCTGCATTAAAAGACATTCAGCACTATTCAGGAGGTTATTGCAGAACTGCAAGGGCTTTAAAGGGGCAATATGAATGCTCACACAGGATGGCTTTCAAATGTTGTTTATTGATAAATCTGGTGGTTTTAATGGTAAGGACTCTAGTAGAGTAGAGACGACATGCAGAGTTCAGTAGGCCTCAAACATAACCCTGGGCCATAAAACAAAATACCTTTCCAGGTAGGGGAAGCACCTCCATTTGCTTCGACTGCAACGTCGCAGTACCGGACTACTAAGCTACACCGAAGGTGGACGGTGCCCGGTTCCTAAAGCAGGCAACTGGTGACTGCAAGGTCGCCGTACGGAACTACTAAGCTACACCGAAGGTGGACGGTGCCCGGTTCCTGAAGCAGGCAAATGGGGCCCACTGGGGCCACCAGGCTATGTGGATTGAGGTAGGGGATCCAGGGCCTGGATCACGAGGGGGGCACAGATCCTAACAATGGCCACGGCCTAACAGCGGCCACCCTGACCCAGGGGCAGGGAAACGAGTGCCTCTTTGGGGCCAGCGATGGTATGCTCCCCCCACCCCTTCAGTGAAGCGACCAGGAGCATCTAGAACCCCTGGCTCTCCACATAACCTTCTGCAAAATGAAGCAGCCAATCACGCAGAGTAACCCCCCCCCCGCAGCCTACTAGACGTGGGTATTGTCTGCAGAGACTTTTAAGCGGCCAGGAACTCGAACACTGTTATCCCTGGTGTAATAGTGCAGTGTATGCTTTTCACATTGTTGTCTTAGTGCATCAGATTGACAACTGACAAGGACACAGACCCCTCGAGAGCCGCACCCGAGCCCCACACCCTATAATAAAGTGCCTTTTGACAAGAGCGGCATAGCCAGATGACATGGTGGAACACAGATCAAAGAAAGACTCTACACTCAAAGACATGCTAAGCAAAGCTGCTACCAAGAGACTTGGCCCCCCACAAGATGCTGCCACTTGTGAAGACCCAAGCCACGGCACCCTAGCCTCAAGCCCAGATTGCACCGAGACGGACGCACTGCTCACTCGCTGCTTTATGGAATCGCTATTCTGCCAGCCCAGGGAAGATATCACAGCAGTCCTTGAAGATGACCACATGGACATTAAAGAAATCAAAAGAGATGTGTGAGAGATCGGACAGTGAGTGGTGACCCTTGAAAATATTATCATCACTAAGGAAGAGGAGATTGACATTTACAGAGGCAAACTGATAGGGTTACAAGAGCCAAATACAGAGTTGCAGATCCAACTAGAGGACCTAGAAAATAGGTTGCACTGCTCTAAAATCAGGTTCAAGGGTGTCCCTCTTCAAGCTGAACTGGGAGATCTAGAGGGCTATGTAACAGGACTTTTCAAAGAGATCATCCCAGAATTGGCAGATAAATACATAATTCTCAACTGCATGCACAGGGCATGACGGCGGCCAATGCCCTAGGCACGCACAAAGGGCAGTATTACACAAAGTGCCCCGGGGCGCAACAGGCATTTGCGCCTGCTTGCGCACCCCCGGAGCACTTTGGTATTACAGAAGGGGCCGCAGACTCTTGTGCGCCAGCGCTATCTTAAGGCGCCGTTCCCTCATTTGCATGGGGGTGTGCCCCATGCAAATGAGGGAATCCCTTTGCCTGTGTGCTCACGCCATATTACAGACGCAGGCGTACAGGCAAAGAAGCTCTAAGGAGGCGCTGTCAGTGTGCCCCCTGGAAGCAGCCAACTGGAGGGGGCAAAGAGGGTCCTATGGACCCCCCAGACATCCCCTTGCAGGCGGGTGCAGTCACTGACTGAACCTGCCTGCACGGGGATCTCTAATCCCCTATAAAAGTGCAGGCCGGTTGGCGGTTGGCGGGCAGGCCCGGGGTCCAATCCTTTTTGAAGGAACAAAGGCGTGGTTATATTAGACCTGTCCCCTATCACTCTTCAGTGATGTCAATCCTTCAAAGTGGCCACCTCCTTTTTGCGTGTGAAAGGAATCAAACACAAATGGGGCTACCCTTTTCAACTAATATTTGTGTGGAACCAGGAAACCCAAATGACTCACACTATTAACATGACCTGTTCTGGGAGACCCTCCTGAGGACACAGTCCTGATCACTCAGAGTCATGGATCCCCAACACTTAGGCGGAAGAACAAACAGGCTTGATGCTCCTCCAGGAAGAATGCCCATAAACCAACAGCTGGTGAGAGCCGCCGAGAACGCACATCACTGCTTCACCAGCTCCAGACCCATGACACTGCACAGGAGTAAGAAACCTAATGGCTAGCTAGCCAGCTCAGCTTACAGGCCACCACACAGGATCCCTATTTGAAATCTCAACCCCTCTAGCCCCGGTGATGGGGGGACCCTTCCTCCATGGTTGTCAGAAGATGCCTACACCCTTTAAGAGGCTTCCAAGTCAGTGTTGGCACCCCCCCTTTCCAGCGAATCTTCTGCTACAACATCCAGTGCCATGTCGCCCCCTCCCCCCCATGAGAGGCATAGATGACTCCTTTGGAAGGAGAGGCTGTGTTGTTTGTCCTAACCCCAGTTAGTTCCCACCTTCCACTCAAAGTTCTCCATCCTTGCCTATAGTCCATTCCAGGGGCTAGAGAAAATAGGCCCCCACGCTCTACACTACCATAACCCCCATTAGATACAGACCTAATGGTTAAAGTACGAAGCCTTAATGTCCGAGGCCTCAAAGCCCAAGCAAAACAACTATACTCCTTTCAATGCTCAGGGATGCCCACTGCGACGCCTGTCTCTTTAAGGAAACACCTACTTAAGGAAGACTCAGGAAACTGCGATCCTACTGGCTTCATAGACGTTTTTCCTCAGGGCCAAGGAAAAAAGCAGGGGTGGCAATCTTGGTAGCTAGCAAGTTTTAGGGACAGGTCCTGCATACCCAAGTGGAGGTGATAGGGAGGCTGCTCTCTTTGAGGATCTCCCTGAATAATTACACATTCACACTTGCTAAACTATACACTCCCAACAATCATCAGGCACAGTGTATTCCTAGCGTATTAATCCTTGTTACCTCTTCCCCATATGTGGACATTGTCATGAGCGGGGACTTCGATACTGACCCAAACACATACCTAGATTGGTTAGCACAGTGAGCTGACAATCAGGGGCTTTCCAAGGAGAAGGCCTGTTGTGGCTTCATGACGTACGCCTCACGGATGTCTGGCAGACGCAGAACCCCACTTGCAGGGGCTCCACCTTTTTTCCACCTCCCATCAGACATACGCCTGGATTAATTTTTTCCGACCTCACCCCGTCTCATAGTGATATAGGGGATATAGGGGTCTCTGTATTTTAAGTTGCGCCCCTATCATTAGCTCATTCTGCACACCAGGACTAGCCGTGCCCAACAGAAAGTGGTAACTCAACAACAAACATCTAACATACAACTCCAAGTTGAAAGAGGTCAGATAGGTGAATGAGCACTCTCTTCAAACGAACAATACCCCAGGCACATCCATTTACTTGCTATGGGAAACAATGAAGGTGGTCATCAGGGGGGGCCCTTATGATGATCTCTGTGAGACGAACAACTTTCTGTAGAAGAGAGAGAGAAATCTTTACTTTGTTTCCCTCTTGGTTTTCATACTAACCTAGATTTCTTGCCATGCCCATGTGTTGGCCAGAGTGGGCAAACCACATTCCATTTTTTATTCTTTTGTAAGTTTTATATACAGTATGCCAAATGGTTTTTAATACCTTTCTTCAAAAAATATTCACCTGTTCACTTTGAAGCCGCATATAGGATTATCCTTAACTTGGAAGATGGTGAATTGGTATTTTGTGTCGGCGCTTTCCTGAACACTGCTGTGCAAGCCCGCAACACGATGTGCATCTTATGAATAATGTTTTATCGTATTTGTCTTATGCATTGGTTTTATGATTATCATAAATTTGTGCATTTTATGTGCTGTAATGAGAATTGTTCTTTCATGGATATGTTTTTATCCGAATAAAGTAATTGATTGATTGAGAAGAGCAGGTGAGAGCCATGAAAGAGGCGCACAAACTCTGGTGCACTCAGATTACGCAGACAACTGGCCTTCACCAGGAAGCAGTTCAAAGCCCTAGATCTCAGACAGAGCTGAATATGCCCTCCTCCGTACAAAATAGAAATACTATGCAGGAATGCTATGGGGAAGCAACAAGGCAGGGAGGCTCCTCACCTATATATTGAGGGCCCAGATACAAAAGGGATAAATTGCAGAGATTCTAACAAAAGATGGCCTTGCCACGACCAAAGATGAAGACGTAGTGCATGCATTCAAACACTTCTATGCTGACCTCTACACTGCTGAGGTTGCAGACTCACAACAGATTCAAGCATACCTCTCTGCAGCCCAGACCACACCTTTACCGGCACACAAATCACTCTGATTGGAGGCCGATATCTGTACAGATGAGGTCCTCTCAGCTACTGCCCAACTTCAACCTGGCAGAGCTCCGGGACAGAGCTGGTTCACTTCAGGCTTCTATAAAGTATTTAGTACCCAACTGGCCCCCTCCTTACATGCCTCTATAACTCCTCTGGTGAACCGGGCACACTCACTGAGACAATGCGGGAGATAGTGATTATAGTGATCCCAAAACCCGGGAAAGACCCCACTTCTGCCCCTCCTACAGACCAATATCCCTGCTAAACATCGACACCAAGCTGTTTACATGCATAGTGGCCGCTCGCCTCAACCCATACATGCAGAGCCTCATTGGCCCAGACCAGTCAGATTTCATACCTGAACAGGGTTGTGGTACAATACCAAACGACCACTGCACTTAATAGATAATACTTCCCATGCTCTGGTCCCAACGTTTCTCATGTCAATCGCTGCTGAGAAGGCATTTGATCACAAACACTGGCCTTTTTTTTAGTAAAGTAATGGACAAGGTACGCCTGGGTCCACGATCAAAATATGGGTACTGTGCAACTATTCTAAACCCATAGTGCTGGTGCATTTGTCCTCGCATTGCTTGGCAATAGCCAGGGGCATGCAGCAAGGGTACCCACTGTTATTTGCCCGTTATATGGAGCCCATCACTGAGTGAATACAAGTAGGCTCGCAGACTAGAGGTATCACTAGAAGCCAATATGAGCACAAAATAGCCATGTATGTGTACGATGTGCTGATCGCACTCTTACAGCCCCATTCCTCGTTGCCAGCTCTTCTGCAACAACTAGATGAATTTGGCAGGGTCTCCGGTTTCAAAGTCAACATTCAGACATCTCAAGTCCTTAAACTCACTGTTCCACATTCAGATAAAGCCCAGCTGGAACACCTGTATCCTATTCCTTGGGTGAAACACTGGATTCCCTACCTGGGGCTACAAATCTATTCCTTCCTGGAGAAAACAGACGAAGGCAACTACACTCTCATGGGTGGGTAGGATAGCCGCAGTGAAAATGACCCTACTTCCCAAAATGCTATACACAATGCAGACCCTCTCACTATGACCACCCCCACACATACTAGGCAAACTACTCATGAAAAACCTTCATCTGAGAAGGCAAACACCATGCATGGTGAAGAAGCAGACCTACCTATCCATAGCAGAGGGCAGCTTGGCCATCCCCCACTTGCACCTCTATTACCTCGCAGCTCAACTGTGGTACCTGGTGGAATGGAACAGACTCAGGATGGAGAAACACAGGTGCTTCATTGACAAGGTCAATGCAGGAATCCACATTTGGAAAATCCCATGACTCCCAATAAAACACCAGCTCAGGGAGTATACATTTCGCCAGTTGTGTGGGTGACGGTGGAGGCATGGGATGGGGTGGTGAACACTAAAGGTCTGTCTTCCTACCCTTCTCCTCTCACACCCATCATTGATAACCCCAACTTTCCACCAGCACTGTCTAGTGCAGAATTCCACAACTGGCAAGCGGCCAATTGCAAACGAATCAGGGATCTCTTCTACCACACAGGCCTTATGGACTTTTCCCGCCTCCAATCTGGATATGGAATCCCAGCAGAGGAACACTGGCAGTACATTACTGTCAAACAATGGACCACTCAACTTAAAACCCTGCCGCAGGCCAGCAGACAGCTCATGAACTTTGAGAAATGGCTGATTACCAAAAAGGATGATAAGGGCCTCCTCTCAGGCATTTACAAGTTCCTCAACAAAGCAAATCCCCAGCGCAGAAGTGGTGGGAGGCAGAGCTGGACTGCCACTTTACCCCCTAGAAATGCACAGACATCCTCCATAGAACACGTACCTTCTCATTCTCTGCCTTGCAAAAAGAAGCAATGCTAAAAATAAAACCATTATTTGTATTTCACCGCGGCCAGAATGGCAAGAAAGAAACCAAACAGTCTGGATAGCTGCCGACATAACTGTGGTCACTCAGGCACCCTGACTCATCTCCTATGGTGCTGCCCCAAACCCACACACTACTGGGAGGAAGTGATGAAAGACATCAATCAAATTTTCGACACGGACATCCGATCTTCCTCTAGCTACGTCCTGCTGGGGCACCTAAACGTGCTGACCTATCCTCTACACTCTGCTAAAGTTAAAGCAATAACAATGGCATTGTGTGCGGCTAAACAGGTTATCACAGCTAAGTGGGGCACGGATACATTGTTGAGTCAATTGGATTGGCTACATAAACTATGGGACCTTATAGGGATGGTAAAACTTACTACCACTCTTGAGAATACCTTGTTGCAATTTGATAAAATGTAGGGCACATGCATCCAATTTCTGACACAAGACTTTTGGGAACTCACTTTTCCTCTTTATTTGTGGGTACTCCAGCTTACAGGAGTCCGGGGCACCAGAATGGCAGAAGAATTACGTTTTGGGCCCCTGCCCCCTTTTTCTATGCCCTTGCTTGAAAGAGCACCTGGAACCTTTCCAAGAAGAAGCTGAGGTGGATGAACTTTATTTGGAATGTTTCGTGAAGATTTGTCTAATAGCACCAAAGTTACTAGCGAAACAAAAGCGGTCTTCCTATGGAAACTCTGACCTAACTATACCTACAAAGTGGCGACCACCACTGTGTAACTAATATATATATATATATATATATATATATATATATATATATATATATATATACAGTTGTATATACAAGCAACCAATCTAGAGGCAAAGGTTATAACACAATTGAATGTATCACGGACTTGGACTAAGTGTATTAGAGCTTTAAATGTAAGAAATAAAGCTGCATGAAAAGGTGACCACAGCATTAAACAAGGAGCTGCGTTTAAGAGCAATGAGTTACATAAAGAGGGAGACAAAATTGGATATGAACTATGTTAGACATGTCAGCCTTTGGGTGGTCTTCCGCAAACTTTCTTCCTTCCTACTCCATTGGTTTTGCTGACTTTGTTTTCACTGGCCTTAGGACTTTACGACTGCCAACCAGCGCTAAAGTGCAGGAGCTCACTACAAAAAACATGGTAACATTGGTGTGAGAGGCTGGCCTGGTATACGATGTACACTTATGTAAGTGGACACCCTGCACCAGTCCAGACAACCCTTATGGTGATTTAGGAGGTCTTAGGCAAACCTTAGAAAGCTCTCTAAGTGGTAGCTGTGAAGAGCAGTCTTCAGGCTTAGTCCAGAATGAGTGTAAAGCAGCTTGTTTTACCAGAATGCAATCTTATAGGTATAGATTAAGTGGAAAAGAACCACACAATGTATTTATTATATAATACTCACTAACATCTACAGAGATCTCCTACCCTGAGATATGCACAATGCACACAATACTTTGCATAGAAATCACGTAAATAGTACAGAATACACAGTGGACACCGGGGGTGACCAAACCATAGACTGAGTGGCGCTGGCAAGTGCACCCACCTGGCCCCAATACACTAAATCCTCTCTGGAAGGTGGTCACACCTCCCTGTGACAGGATACCTATTGTTCTGCCTTCCCCTGCTCAAGCTTGGCTCAGCAGCCGGAGGGCAGAATCGTGTCTCTGGTCGGCAGCAGCCATGTTGTGCTGTCCGGGTCTAGAAGATTAGTACCGGGAGCATTGAGAGCCTAACGGAGGCCCGTTCTAGTGCTTGGTATGATTCCAACATGTTTGATACCAAACATGATAGGATTCGTTGCAGCCAATTTCGAGATGGTCATCGCGTAATTACGCAGTGCCCCTCTATATGGTATATGGCGCTTCACTTACAACCCGGAAGAATGGACTCCGTAGGCTGTAGGGGTGTACTGCTCATGCAGGGGCACCCTCACGCTCAGAACCAAGCACCCTGCTCTCAGGATTGTAAAGGCCTGCTATAGGGGTGACTTATAGGTTTTAAGTGTGGTGATCCTTAATATAGGAGGCCTATATCTTTCGTAAGTGGTGCTAGCACCAGCTTACACAGGCTGCAATGGCAGGCCTGTAGTTGCAGTGTGAATGGTTTCCCATGGGTGGCATAATATATGCTTCAGGCCATGGGGGACCTCTGGGGTACCTATGCCCTGGGTCCCTTAGTACCATATAGTAGGAACTGATAAGGGTATCCAATCTGGGATGTACCCAAGTACTGAACATAACAATTTGGGGGAGAAAGCAGAGAGACTGGGGTCCTGGTTAGCAGGATCTCAGTCAGACTAGTCAATAACATCTTAGCACCAGGCAAAAAGTTGGGGTGACCATAAAAGCAGATCCTACTTTCCTACAATTGGATTATCCCCAGTTGGTATATTTGATTTATTTATAAGTCCCTAGTAAAGTGGTACTTTGTGTACCAAGGGCCTGTAAATTAAATGCTACTAGTAGTCCTACTGCACTGATTGTGCCACCCACTTAAGTAGCCCTTTAAACATGCCTCAGGCCTGCCACTGGAGTCTGTGTGAGCAGTTTTAAAGTGCAATTTATATCTGACAAAATAAACATTTTGCCTGCCCAGACTGTCCTTTTTAGTGTCCTTATAGTGAAACACACTTAATTTGTTTTTCACTACTGCCAGGCCTGCTGTTCCCATAGGATAACATTGGGTATACCATATTACATTTAGCAAGCTGTACCTCCCAGATGGGAATAGGTAACCAGTTTGTGTTTGATATCTTTGGAATTGTAATAAAAAATACTATCTTATGGTAAAATCAGATTTTGAATAAAAGTTTGAAAGTTGGCACTTTCCTGCCTTGTGTATACCTCCTAGACAGCCCCGCACAATAGAGAGCTTAGGTGTGCCTGGATGGACTATCACTGGCAGGATGGGAGGGCGAAGCTGGGCAAATCCCAACTTACAGTTATATAGGCTGTGTCCTGCCTCCACACAAAGGGCTCCACATCCCTTGTAGTTAGTCTGGAGCCAAAGCAGGGATGGCAGAAAGCCTGTGGACTTCAAAGGGAAACCTCTAGAAGCTTCTCCCCCTTCAAAGGAAGAACCAGGTATAAATATTGGACCTCGGACATCAACTCATTCGTCTACTTCTAGACCTGTGGAGACTCTTCCAGGAAGAAGGATTGCTGTGCTGCTGAAAGCACTGCCACTCTGCTGGACTGCTGCCCTGCTAGACTACTGCCTTGCTGGACTTCTGCCCTCCTGCCTGATTCAGAGGGATTGGACCTGCACCTGAACCGAGGACTCCCAGTGTGACTCCAAGAGCTAGTCTGCTGGCCTCCTGTTCAGAGCCACTGGGACATAACAGGCTCACAAACACCTGAGCCAGCACCCAGATCCAGCTGGAGCAAGACCCTGACCCCAAGTGGGGCTCCTCAGGTCCTGGACCTTTAGTGTGGCCTCAGAGAGGCTGAATTGAAGTTTTTGGGCTCTTTGCGACCACGAACAGGCCCATTGGCACCAAAACCTTGTCACTCGAGCAGTCAACCAACATGAATTTCCATCAGCCTGACCCTTTGCTCTACAGCTTTTCTGCTCGCAGAGAGCACCATGACGATGCATCGGCCCGACCATTTACGACACCAGGCCTGCACTTCACGCTACATAGGTGGCCGTCCATGATGCTTCCCTGATCCTCGTGGCCTATTCCACCCCAAAAGCAACTTTTTGCGCTGGACTGAAAAGGGAACTTTTCAGTGAGATTAACCAGGTCCCTGTATCCGACCCATGCTCCATCACAGTCGGCCTGAACCTGTGACTTTCTCTCTTTCTCACACAACCAGATAGGTGCTTTGGACTTTTTGGTGCTATTTCACTGAAATGTTTGAAATTACATATCTCCAGATCTACGGGTTGTAGTTTTGTCATTTTAGTCTTATTTTATTCATTAAAATCGGCTCAATTGTTGTAATCTGGTGTGGGAATCCCTTTTGTGGTGTGTCTTTATCTATTACTGTTTGAAATGTTGCACAAATACTTTACACAGTGCCTCTAATTTAAGTCTGACTGCTCTGTGCTAAGCTACCAGAGGACTGAGTGTAGGGTAATTTGGAGTTTGCTTGTGACTTCACCCTGACAAGGACTGTGGTTACTGCTTGAGTAGAGTTTTACTCCCATCAACCAGTGACTCAATTTCTTACAACCTAAATAACAATAAAAATTGCAACATATTAATCAGGTAAAAAAGCAAAATAAGAATTGACAGAAGTCCCAAATAAGAAATAAAAGCAATAAGGATAATACCTGATAATCACATATTGTGGAAAAGTGATGGCTGTGATAAGCTGACAATATCAAAGCGGCACGGGTGTAACAGGGCAGGATATGGAAGAAGTTTGGGAGGAAAAAGGAAGAGTTGCAGCGAGACGGAAAGGAAAAGAGAAAGCAGGTAATGGTGAGAGAAGATGTGAGGGTGAAGTAAGAAAGAGTCCAAGAAGGAGTCTGGCATCAGTAGGAGAATTTTACCATAACTGGACTAAAACTGCCTTTGGAGAACAAAGACATTTCAACCCCGTCTTCCATGTAGCCAGTGAGGCGGTGGTTCTTAAGCCTAAAGGAAGACCGAGTGTATTCTAGACATATTGCCTAAAATGTATTGTGCTATTGTGTGCTCCTTTCTGAAAGCTGGAGATTCTAGAAGTAGTGAATAGATATGTATAGCAATCTGAGCCCACCAGACACTTTCAACTTTGCTGAGAGGTACAAGGTGTAGAGGTGTGTAGAAGATTATGAGTGATACAGGCCATCTTTTATGATGCTATGTTAATAGTACATGTGTTTTACATTTTGCTTCTTTATTTACATACTCTTTATTAATATCTTAATATTAATTAATTCTTCAAGCAGTCGAGTACACCGTGAGTAGCCGTCGCGGACCTCCAGGGGTCCCTGGACCACAGGTTAAGAACCACTGCCTTAGTGCATTGGGCCCTTTCGTCTAAGCTACCTCATGGATACCTTTCCATTGTGTCTATAAAATACAATGGAGAACTTTGAAAATGAAAATGTTTTCAACAGGGGGAAAGAGCTGATGTTGATCCTTTATTCTGAGGTGTTCTACCTTGAGGCATCCCAAGCCTGCTAATCTCTCCTACAGAGGGTTTCTGGTAGGCAAGGGCCTGGATCCTACCCCTGTGGTTAAGATTCTTTTTGATCATTTCATCTGTCCGCTAATCTGGGTTGTTTCATGTTCCCCAGAATTGATATTCAGTTAAATTCAACAACTGAAATTCCCTGTAGGCTGAGAGCGTGTGTGCAGGCGCAGGCTTGCTACTTCGAGCTCTCAGACTCTCTCAGAGAGTACGCTCGTTGTTCCCGGGCTAAATAGACATAAAAGGAAGGTGTGAAAACTCCACTTTTCTCTTTTTGTGGCAGGCGGCGCACCATCAGGCCCAGTAAATTCATCAATGACAAAATGGGCTGTTTCTTTGATGAGTGTTTTAAGGTTTCGCCTACACAGCACTTCTGCTATGTTTGTGAAATCTTTTGCATTTAATATAAAACCTAAAAGGGACTTACATCCTGCCTCCAAGCTTTCCTTGCTCTTCATTGGTTCCTGTGCTTGCCACTTACTTTTCCTCCATTTCTATTAGCGGTAGCATACTTTTCCTGTATTTACCAATGCTTGTTCGTCGTGTGCTTCTCTTATCAGTTTCCCATCTGCAAAGTACTGTTTCCATCGCTGTTGTGTAACTATTTTTTTTAAGGTTTTCCATGCACAGAGCTTGTTTACTTTCAGCCGAATGCATGGCTCTGCTAATGTGTAGTCCTCTATCTATTTCTGTCTGTTGGCTCGCTTCTATTTGTTGGCTCGTTATTATTAGTACATTCGAGCTCACACAGACAGTCTGAATTTTATATGGCCACCTCTCTGAACGCTGCCTTGTTCTTGATGGTGCAGAGGTTCCCGCATAACTCAGAGCAACTTCAAACCACTCCCCCACCCCATGTGTTCAGCACGCCGATCACTGGCAATTGTCCTCTTGCTCCGATCAGCCACTCACCTCTGGTAGGCTGTGGCGCCACCCTCTGCAGCCATGTGGCAGTGCGTGGTTGTCGGCAAGGCGGGGGCTGAGATCAAGTTGCTCCATCACGAGGAGGTCAGGGGCCTCTGGAAACATCCGCGTTTGCTGAGCTAGGGTGAGTTCATTTAAACTTTCCACGCTCAAGAAGATAACGCTCTCCCTCTGTGGTCTGATTCACTCTGATTAGCGAGGGAGCTTGGAATCCCCCCTACTTTGTGCAATATCGTTCTTTCTTCCAGGGTAGCACTGCACTGGTATTTCTCCAACTCCAAGGCCACATAAGTATTTGCTATTCCTACAAATTCTTCTGCCCGAACTGCGCACTGCACTCCCATTGCTCTTAACTGCCTAGATGGAGCCACCTTCACACCTCACAATAGTCTCCTCCATCATGTTCTTGCCCCCAGCACATAACCACCTTCCGAGTTTATATGTTGTTCAGTAGTTTTACTGTTATCCCTGACTTGCTGTTGTGGCAAACTATGCTGTCCGCTGCTAAATTAACTTGGTGTTATAACTATGCATGCACTTAAATCATGCCATCTGTAAAGGGCTTGCCTACACAACTTGGGCTCTGAATGGGCCATCAGATCACAACATAAGGAGGTTTTAAATAACATTTGCAATGTATCAACACACTGTACACCTCCCTTTGCTTGCTTGTCATAACCCGGGCCGGGAAGGCGAAGCTGGACCCGATGTGGGCCCGGGTCAAACGTCGTCCGGAGGTGGGAAGCCCTCCCCTGCCCCCATTTGCATCAAGGCTAGGCAGGGGGCGACCAGGATTGGTCCCCCAAGGGCGAGCGCGGGCCCCCCCAATCAGGGGGTGAGCAAGCTAGGGCGAGGGGGGGATAAAAAGAGCCAGCGGGCAACAGGGAAACACAGAGAACTAGTCTATTTTGCGTGATAAAGAACTCAGAACTGTATGGTGAGTAATAAGAAAAACTCTAATTTCTTTTTATGAAGCCCTCACCCACAAAAACAGTGACACGATAGCCCTTTGTAGAAGCTGTAAAGGAAGGTCTTACCCGGTTGGTGGGTGAACGATTCCTCTGATTCTACTTACTACATCGTTGGTCAGGACCCTCGTGAAGACCTGGTGTGCTGCGTCGGATCTCCGTTGATAATGGACCCGGGTTAGCGAGGCTGTTAAATGCCCATCGCGGGCGTTCAGGTGTTTCCAATGATCAGGTTTCTGTGAATAGCGTCTGTAAGCGAAAGGAGAGATAGACAGACATAGACAACAGACCTAACGAGGGACGTGATGACGTGAGGGCGCATTATGGCCGATCGTCATAATAACCAGTAGTTGGACGCCCCAGAGTAAAAAGACCTGGCGCTAGCGGGGAAGAAAGTTTAATGACGGAAGGGCACAGTTGCAGATCGTCATGGTAACTACGTACACAATGCCCCGGAGTGCTGGTGTGTTTAAGCCAGGATGGCTTGTATTAAAAAGTTTATATTTTCCAGGTGTCAAAGCCCAGATTATCAAAAAAGTAGATGGGGGACGCTACTCAGACAGATCTGCGCGTGTGTATTAAAGAAAAGAAAAATGGTGGGGACATAAAGAATGGCGACGGCCATGTATGTGCCGATCGTCTGATTGTAAGTTAAGTAATGTCCCAGAGTATAAACGTTAAGGTCCTGAGGAAAGCCAGTTAATAATTAAAGGCCTGGCTGAAACATGTAGACCGCCCACTGGATGCAGGAGTCCCTAACTATCACTCCATCTACATCCACTGCCTTGTTTTTTATTACTGCCAGAGGCCCATATATTAAAGGTAAACCCTCTGGGTAATGGGACCACTGGACAGTTTTTAAACTTCACTTTCACTTCACTATCACCGCACACTCAGCAATATACCTGCTCCGCTGTAATACAGGCGTTGTAGCACACTCGGGACACATTCGGTGTCACCGGGTGGGCCCGATGATGAAGCATGCCACCAACTAGGTTGGTGGGTGAGGAGCTTCATAAAAAGAAATTAGAGTTTTTCTTATTACTCACCATACAGTTCTGAGTTCTTTATCACACAAAATAGACTAGTTCTCTTTGATGACATATAATAACCTTGGGGATACGGACTAGCTTTCTAGTCCTCTCTCTCCCATTGATATTTAAACATTACAGGCAGCGCAGAGCTGTGTGAGTTCACATATTTCTAAACAGCCATGGGAGAAAATCCGGGCTTAACCTTCACTGAAAGTGATGTCAGTGAAATCCTTGCAGACCCCTCCTTCCTGGCAGATTTCAACATCTCTAACACCATAGCCCAAACCACAGACTGGGACACCTTGACAGAAAAAAAGCGCAACCGAATCAGAACCATCCTACATGGACTCATATTAACAGAGTATTTACGAACCAACACCGCCCCACGGGGGCTCCTTGTCACCAATGCCCCCAGGATCTTCTTGGAGGATGCAACCTTCAGGAAGGACTGGGCCCAGATCGCCTGGCACTGCACCAGGGACTGGCTGGTGCTCATCATAAAGACTGCCAAACGCCTGTCCGATGCCATGATAATTGACATCCAAACAACGGAAACTCACTTTAAAACAACCATCACTGCATTCAAGAAAAAACTGGACGAACAGAATAAGGAAATGGCTGAATATAAAGAATATTTAACCCAAGCCAAAATAACTAAATTCCAAAAGGATCTAAAAAAGTTTTCCTATGTAAAAACATATCCTTACACAGAGGACAATTACGTAGTCCCAAATAAATCGGACAAGTCCAGTGAAGCATCTGGAGACAGCAGCTCAATATCCAGCGACTCCAGCACAGGCTCTTCTAAATCGCGTGGTAGAGGGCGCCAACAACGCTGGCAACAACCCTGGCACGGACCACCACAAGGACACAACTTTGGACCAGCGCCTTTTGCCCCTCCACAGAACCCATATTTTGGCTGGCCCCCCATGTACCAATTTGGACCACCCACATTCTTCCAAGGCAACCAAAGACCGCCTTTTTTAGGGCAGGGCCGCAAATCCCGTGGCAGGAGAAGAAACAACCAGCAGGTACACTGGGCAGAAGAAGAGGAACCAGTGAGTGCGAACACTCGGAACAAAACACGGGAACAACAACCAGGACTGAGCGGGTACCAAAAAACGTGAACAAGGAACCATCGACCACGCTGGTATTCAACCTGTCAAGCACCCCACTATCATCTAAGAAAGAAACAGTACTCAACAAAGGCCTATCGTTTGTCCCAACCACCAGATTGAACAAATTCCAACTACACGTGGAGCTCGCTGAGTTCTTTAGGAAACTTAAGCTTAAGGCTTTCTTTGAGAAACCTAGAACAACCAATGACGACCATCAACGAGAC
This sequence comes from Calotriton arnoldi, assembly GCA_963921515.1. Classification (NCBI taxonomy): domain Eukaryota; kingdom Metazoa; phylum Chordata; class Amphibia; order Caudata; family Salamandridae; genus Calotriton; species Calotriton arnoldi. The sequence goes on from CAWUFW010001274.1 coordinate 265,351, forward strand.
AGGTTTGAAACTCAAATCGACTTTCATTCCTCCACCCACCAGTGTCCCGGCGGAAATAGCTACTTTTGAACAAGCTGTCTACCATGAAATAGAACAAATAGACACTACAGGAACCTACAACAACCTCTCCAAGGAAGATAGAGAGACCATCAAGAATCTACAGGATAACCCCGCACTCATTATAAAACCAGCTGACAAAGGCGGTGGTATCGTGTTACTAGACAAAACAGATTATGACAAGGAATGCCGTAGGTTACTAAGTTACTCACGGAATTATAAACGTCTCAGAAATGACCCCACCATGACACTGCAAGCTACCATCAAAACTCTGGTGGAACGAGCAAGGGAGGAACAACATATTTCGAAACAGGAAGCTGACTATCTGTGTACCAAAAACATCAAGGTACCGTACTTCTACACAGTGCCTAATGTCCATAAAGGAACAAGACCTCCACCAGGACGCCCCATCGTTTCTGGAATCAGTTCCCTCCTGGAACCCCTGTCCAGGTACTGTGATTTTTTCCTAAACCCTCTGGTACAGCAGACACCAACCTACATCAAAGACACCAAACATCTGCTCAATATCATTAAAGACCAGAGTTTTGACCCTACCACCCAACTGATGGTGGGGTTAGACATCGAAAGTCTTTATACGAGTCTCAGACAAGATGCCACCTTACAAGTCCTCCACGACATACTAATGAACACGCCCTGGGAATACCACACCCCCAGGGAATTCATCCTCAAATGTGCCACACTTGCCCTCAAAGAAAATTACTTCGAATATGAAGGCGAGTTCTACTTGCAGACCAATGGGACATCCATGGGGAGCGTTTTCGCCCCCAGCGTGGCAGGACTTTATGTCCACCATTTCGAACAGACACACATATCATCTTCCACTAACCCACACTTCGCCAAAATCAAAATATGGCATCGCTACATCGACGACATCTTGATGATCTGGGAAGGTACGCCAGCATCTTTGACGGTATTCCTGACATGGTTAAATGGGAGAGACCCATACCTACGATTCACAAGTACATTCAGCTCCACTACCTTGGCATTCCTGGACCTCAATATAACAGCTGAGGCAGGAACCCTTATCACCAACACTTACTATAAACCCACGGACAGGAATTCCCTCCTCCACTTTGACAGTTTCCACCCCCGAGCCCTCAGGGAAAATCTCCCATTCGGACAATTTCTGCGCATACGCAGGAATTGTAGCCAAATCACGGATTACAATAAACAATCAGCCACCCTTGTTTTCAAATTACAGGATCGTGGCTACCCTCGGAGAATCATCCAAAAAAACAAAAAACGAGCACGCAACCAAAACTGTGAGGCCCTCTTAGAAAACATCACACGGGAAGTATCCTGCCCACCCATGACATGCGTCACAACCTACAATGTGGCTTCTAACAAAGTGTCCAGTATCATCAGGAAGCATTGGCGCATCATAAACTCAGGGACTAGAAAGTGGGAGGAACAGCGTTTCGCCTACAAACGAGCCAGCAACCTAAAGGATCGACTAGTGTCAACATGACCTAGAACACCCCATAGACCCACCACCAACACAATCCTGAACACATGGGGTCTCCCAAAGGTAACTGGACACTACCCCTGTAATGACTGCAGCGTGTGTCATTTGACACACCCTTTAAAGACACTGGATCTGGAACCTGGAAAAACCTGGAAACAGCTACAGCACACAAACTGCAATTCTACCAATGTTGTCTATCTAATCATGTGCCCATGCGGCCTTCGCTATGTGGGCATGACGACACGTAAGGTCAGGACCAGAATAGTCGAACACCGCAGTACAATAAGGTGCAAAAAAAACATCAGTCGCCTTACGGACCACTATCTGCAGCAAGGACACACACCAAATGATATGTCATGGACGGTTATCGAACAGTTTGAACATAATAAACTGAACAATGAAAAGTTCCTACTCACTAAGGAACAACGATGGATCTAGCGTTTATCCACCCAGCACCACGGGTTAAACGATTCCATCCCGTGGCACAGTCTGAACCCCTGAGTATTTACGCACTGAGCACACACATTTGTTGAAATACTCCGCCTTTCCTGTTGGGCTCCCATCAGATACCACAACTCCTTCCTAGTAAAGTGACCCAACGTTTATACTCTGGGACATTACTTAACTTACAATCAGACGATCGGCACATACATGGCCGTCGCCATTCTTTATGTCCCCACCATTTTTCTTTTCTTTAATACACACGCGCAGATCTGTCTGAGTAGCGTCCCCCTGTCTATTTTTTTGATAATCTGGGCTTTGACACCTGGAAAATATAAACTTTTTAATACAAGCCATCCTGGCTTAAACACACCAGCACTCCGGGGCATTGTGTACGTAGTTACCATGACGATCGGCAACTGTGCCCTTCCGTCATTAAACTTGCTTCCCCGCTAGCGCCAGGTCTTTTTACTCTGGGGCGTCCAACTACTGGTTATTATGACGATCGGCCATAATGCGCCCTCACGTCATCACGTGTCTTGCTAGGTCTGTTGTCTATGTCTGTCTATCTCTCCTTTCGCTTACAGACGCTATTCACAGAAACCTGATCATTGGAAACACCTGAACGCCTGCGATGGGTATTTAACAGCCTCGCTAACCCGGGTCCATTATCCATGAAGATCCGACGCAGCACACCAGGTCTTCACGAGGGTCCTGACCAACGATGTAGTAAGTAGAATCAGAGGAATCGTTCACCCACCAACCGGGTAAGACCTTCCTTTACAGCTTCTACAAAGGGCTATCGTGTCACTGTTTTTTCTCCACAGAGCCAGAACCCCTGCTGGAATCTCATGGGGCACTCGCTGCAAATCGCTAGTGTGAGAATAATTTTCAAATCTCCCCTTCTTCTGTGTGATTTCCCGATATAGTCTACCACATACAGTAGCGCATATACCGGTAATCACCACTTTGTACCACCACCACGGTCTCACTTTGCCGCTTTTTCCGCTACCCTCACGGACACAACGGCCAACTTGTATTGACGTGATAATGCTAACCATGCTAAAAAAAAAACCACATTATCTGTATGTTTGTTTGTCTTGTATGCTTTTGTGTACAGGAATGCTTTGAGAGGGAATCCCCTTCTCGCACATAGTGCACCTTAGCGCGTGCAACACATTTTAGGTCAAAAACACGTATTTTAGTGTAGATCTCACATTTCACATATATTTAAGGTCCTGAGGAAAGCCAGTTAATAATTAAAGGCCTGGCTGAAACATGTAGACCGCCCACTGGATGCAGGAGTCCCTAACTATCACTCCATCTACATCCACTGCCTTGTTTTTTATTACTGCCAGAGGCCCATATATTAAAGGTAAACCCTCTGGGTAATGGGACCACTGGACAGTTTTTAAACTTCACTTTCACTTCACTATCACCGCACACTAAGCAATATACCTGCTCCGCTGTAATACAGGCGTTGTAGCACACTCTGGACACATTCAGGGTCACCGGGTGGGCCCGATGATGAAGCATGCCACCAACTAGGTTGGTGGGTGAGGGCTTCATAAAAAGAAATTAGAGTTTTTCTTATTACTCACCATACAGTTCTGAGTTCTTTATCACGCAAAATAGACTAGTTCTCTTTGATGACATATAATAACCTTGGGGATACGGACTAGCTTTCTAGTCCTCTCTCTCCCATTGATATTTAAACATAAACAGGGAAACACAACCACCCCCCCCCCCCGCAGACCTACCAGGAGCCCGGAGGACCGGAAGACTGCCTCCAGAAACTGCCTCCTGAATCGAGAGGATTAGTGCCTCAACCGGGCCGGAGCCGGGAAGACTACAGCCAAAGCCGAGCTGGGCCTGAGTTTCCACCTCTCCTCTCTGCAGCTCAACCGCCCAACTGGTCACGGTACAGGGTTAGTTGGCGGGGCAGTGGAGGACGGCGCGAGCGACGATTTCTAGCCAGATTTTGCGCCTTTTCGGCGGGACCCATCCTGGAGCTCTGACCCGTATGACGGGGAAGTGACGACTGCAGCGGCGTGGGGGGCGGTCCCAACCAGGGAAATCGACGCGATTCTTAAAGGCACACGGCCCCATCAGCTGAGCGGATCGTCGGAGGCCAAGCCTGCACCTGGATTTACTCCCCGGCAGTGGAAACGGGACAACAGACCCGAGGCCAGCAGGAGGTCTCCGGTTGCCGCGCAGGAGCGGCTACAAGCACAAACAACATTTGGGGAATTTGATTGCTATTGGCTCTACAACTGGCAAAGCCCCACGGTGGCAGAGGCGGGACAGGAGACCTGAGGCAGCAGGAGGTCTCCGGTTGCCGCTTGGGAGCAGGAAAAGGCACGAACAGCGCTGGGGGCACTTTTCTTTTTCTTGTATTGTGACTCGGGGATATTGGACAAGGGTCGGTGCCGCTCAGGAGCAGGAAAAGGCACGAACAGCGCTGGTGGCTATTTTTTCCGTTTCTTTGTTGAGTCTTGGGGCTATTGGACAAGGGCTGGAGCCCTGAAAATACACAGGATCTGCTGCAAAGAAAGAATTAATCTGGTAGCAGAGCACTAGAAAGCACGCACTGCTGCAAAAGTAAACCCTGAGCACGACCGGCAGCAGTGATAAGTACCTGGGCATCTGGGCGCTAGTCGACCAACAGAACAGGGGGCAGCACAGGATCTTGCAGGAATGGCCAGCAAGCGGGGGCAGCCGGGAGAAAAACGCAGCCCCCGGCTCGCTTCAGGGAGGACCAGCCGCTGCCGGAGGCCGCATTGAAAGGACAGAAGAGACGCGGAAGAGACACGGGGCCCGAGCTGGACGACGACCTGCAAGCTATGTTGGAACAAGCCAGAGCGCTGGTTGCCCTGAAGGGACAGAGCTGGGTGGACCAGAAAATCAAGGATGGGGCCCAGGGCAAGGAGAAGAGGCCACGGCGGGCATCCCCAACAAGGCTGCCCCCTAAGAAGGCGGGGGCAAGGGGCTTGCAGCCAAAACGGCGGCCCCTATGAAGGCCAAAAAGGGAGTAGACCAAGGGGGAAGGAACCCCTCACAAGCCAGGAGCAGGAGTGCGGCGTCTCCAGAACAGGCATCTAGCTCAGAGGCGGATGGGAGCAGCGATGACTAGGGGTCTGTAGCCAGCACGGCGGCCCCTCAGGTGGGACGCAGGAGACAAGACGGCATGGGCAACAGAGAGAGTGGTAAGCATGGCGCACTGAGCGGCAAGCGAGGGAGAGGGCAAAGAGCAGAAGGGAACCCAAGCCAGAACGTAAATATGGGCACTCAGCTGGGGGTGAATAATGTAGCAATGCAAGGACCATGGCCCATGCACCCCCCGTGGCAGACAAGGTTAGGACAAGGGTGTCAGGATTTCCAGGGGGAGGCCTGGACTGCGGGGGCAGCTCATCCAACAGCATGGATGCCCTCGTGGCAATGGCCAGGTGTAGGAGCTCCATTCCCTGGTAACACCCCATGGGGCACAGGGGGGCAAGGGGGCAGCCCGATGCCAGACCAAAGGGCGGACAAGAGAAGCCACACAAAAGGGGCTACAAACAAGGAAACAGGGGTAGCAAACCAGGCGCAGCAGGGGAAAATGACAAGAACCGAGGCGACCACACAAGGGGGTACAGGGGCCTCTGGGGGGAGAGTTCAAGTATGGGCAAGACAGGAGAGGGGCAAGACACTAACGGAAAGCCGGCCAGCGAGTACTTGCGCCCCTCCCCGAGCGACCCCCCCACGACCACGAAGCTCTTAGGGCTGGCCAACCTCATCCCACTAACAGTAAAGGAGAGGATCTGGAGAAAGGAGTTCATAGACATTTTTTCACTACTGGAAGTGCGCCAGGCAGGTCTAGACCTAGCAACCCAAGACAAGAAGGATGATGACAGGAGGGTCACCCATAAACCCAGAGTAGAAAGATCAATAGAAAATTGGCTGAAAGCATTCAGAACATTGGCATGCGTCTTCATTGAGAAATTCCCCCACAGCGCAGGGGCACTGATCTTGTATGAGCAGAAGGTGCACGAGGCGCAGCAGCAGTATCAGGGTGATGCATGGCTAAAATACGACAAGGGTTTTAGGGAGAAGATGCAAGTATGGCCAATAATGGGGTGGGACTGTCAGGACATGGAAGGTTTCACGAAACACATGGTGGCGGCCAGGGAGAGCTTCGGCGCGAAAGAGAGCAATTTTCGTCCCTTCGGGAGTAAGGGTAAATACGAAGGCCAATGAAAAGAGTTCAAAGGGAAGAACCAGGCCAGTAGCAAATCAAGTAAGCCATGTTGGAAGTTTGACAAAGACGAGTGTAAGTGGGGGGCGTCATGCAGGTTTAAACACGCTTGCGGGACATGCGGGGGAAACCATCCCACCATACGCTGTAGACGGGCCGCAGGGCCAGGGGCCACCAAGGACAAAACAGGCACAAAGAAGTGAGGTACAGGCCCCTAAAGACGGGGGCAGCGGGGAAAGGGGTGGGGGACAGACGCTACCGACACCCGTAAAGACAAGCAGGCTGTTACATTTGTTAAAAGACTATCACAAAGCAACGGACAGACAGCTGTTAGCAGAAGGCTTCACGCAAGGATTCCCAATCCCTTACAAAGGACCCAGGGGCGCCCGGGAGAGCCTGGACCTGAAATCAGTGAGAGACAACCCCGGGGTGGCAAAACAGAAGGTAGAGAAGGAAGTACTACTGGGGCGGGTGGCCGGCCCTTTCAGTTCCCCCCCCCCAATGAAGTATATGGTGGTATCATTCTCGGAGTGGTGCCCAAAAAGGCTCAGGGGAATGCGACAACCTCCTAAAAAATGTCATAACTCTGGCCAAAGAGTTAGGCATCCCACTAGCGCAGGACAAAACAGAGGGCCCAACCACAAAGCTGCCCTTCCTTGGGATAGAGCTGGACTCAGTGGCCGGGACGTGCAGATTGCTGCCAGAAAAGGTAGCCGAGCTACGGGACACCATAGGGAGACTGAGGCAGCAAAAAAAGGCGACGCTGGGCGAAATACAGCAACTGCTAGGGAAGTTGAATTTTGCCACACGGGTGATACCCGCAGGGCGCACCTTCGCAAGACGCCTGGCGTGGTTGACCAGGGGCATGACACAGAAGCACCACAGGGTCTGCATCACGCAAAGGGTGAGGGAGGACCTGGGGCAATGGAAGAATTTCCTGTCAGAATTCAATGGCACCCTAATATGACGAGATCCCTGGGTGCAAGCAGACGAACTGGAGCTCTACACGGATTCGGCCGGGGGGTTTGGTTTTGGGGCAATCCTAGGGACCGCATGATCAGCAGGGGCCTGGCCAGTGGCCTGGCAGAGCGCGGGGCTCACTAAAAACATATCCTTATTGGAGTTGTTCCCAATAGTGGTGGCTTTCCACATTTGGGCCCAGCGGCTAGCAAATAGGCAGATAACGCTATGGTCTGACAACCACGCAGTGGTGCAGGCAATTAACACAGGGTCAGCAAAATGCCCAGCGTTGGCAAACCTGCTGTGGAAACTGGTCGGCTGAAAGCTGAGGAGCAACATCGCGCTTACGGCGAGACACATCCCTGGGATAGACAACTCAGTTGCTGATGCCATTTCTCATTTTCAGTGGGCGAAATTCCGGGAGCTTGCTCCAGACACAGACAAAGGGAGGACCCCAGGGCAGAGGAAGCGTGGTAATGGGTGGACCTGGGTTGAAGACATTGCTGAACAATGCACTGGCCCTAAAGACAGACACCCGGTACCGTAAGTGTTGGAAGACATTCATGGCCAGGAGAGGGTTTAGAAGGGCGCCAGTGGGCTGAACAGGAGGAAGTCCTAGATTTCATCGAGTGGGCTTTCACGCCAAGCAAGACAAAAACCTGGGCCCAGGCACAATTGAACGCGGTGGCATATTACACAAAGATGGCAGCAAGGAAGGACCCAACTAGGGCTTTCCTATGCAGGATGGCAATGAGAGGCTGGGGCAGGTTACAGCAAGCAAAGAAAGATGCAAGGCGTCCCATCCACTTTAGAATGCTGAAAGGGATGTTGGGGGCCCTGGCAGGAGTATGCACCTCGAGGCAGGAGACAACGCTCTTTGGTGCAGCATTTGCACTGGCATTCTTTAGGGCCTCAGTGACCCAGGATCAGAATGCATCCACAGAAGGGACGTAGAAATAGGCAAAGGGTGCATGGACATACTGCTGCAACGGTCCAAAACGGAGCAGGCAGGCAGGGGAAAATGGACCAGAATACACTACATTAGGGACGCAGCCTGCTGCCCCATGTGCTTACTGCAGGAATACTTGGAACCGGGGGAAGGGAGCAATGGGCCACACTTCAAGCACAAGAACGGGTCATTCCTCAGCCGCTTTCAGTTCATAGCACTGATGAGGAAGACCCTGGAGGAGATGGATCTCCCTGCGAAAGAGTTTGGTTCCCACTCTTTCAGAATAGGGGCTGCCACTACAGCCGCAGGGTTAGGTTTGGATAGCGAGCGAATCAAGGGGATAGGGCGCTGGGCATCCAGCGCATTTAAGCGTTAAGTACGCCCCACAATGTACTGAGTCCGGTTTCTCCTCCCCTCCACCCCACCCCCGTCTAGGTCCGAACAATTCACGGAAAAAGGTGTGGATCATGGGGCACTCTTACGTGACGCGGGCCCAATAATGGGCGACGGCCAGACACGAATTTGGCGGGATATGGCTGCGGGACACCGAAGTAAACTGGTGGGGGCGCTCGGGAATGAAATGGGACCAACTGCTACCCACGGCGCAGGAAGCATTGAGGCAAGGTGGCAGACCAGATGCGGTGGTGGTCCACCTGGGAGGAAATTACTTGGCAGCATTGGGTAGGCGGGCTCTCCTAGAAAGTATGCAGAAAAGCCTCACGGCTTTGGCACGCCTGATACGCCCAGCAGAAGTAATTTTTTCTGAAATAATAGTGTGGAAGGCCTGGCGGGGGGCAGTGGACTTGGGGGAGGTGGAGAAATCCAGACGGAAACTCAATATCACCATGGCAAAGGTTTGTAGGGCCAATGGATGGGGTTTCGTTAGACACGGTTTCATAACTGGAGGACGGGGTACACCTTACTGTCGTAGGAATGGACATGTTCCTACTGAACATTGTAGCGGTGCTGGAACAGATGGGGTTCAACTGAGAGCGAAAGGGGAGGCTGGGGTAGGGGGAGCTCCCTCCAATCGGGAAACCGTAGGTAGCGTGGCGGAACAAACACAAGGAAGGTAGTAAAAAGAGAGAACTTACTAAAAGGTAGATGGAAGGCTCTCACAGTGTCCTTGGGATGCCCCACGGCAGGGGCACTGAGGGAGCCAAGGGGCGGCGTGCCGCCATAGAAAGAGTAGATGTGATGCTCCCGCAGGACCCTTGGGATGCCTCATGGCAGGGGTACTGAGGGAGAAAATGCAAGGACTCAGCCTCAGGAAAGATAGAGTAGATGCTCAAGTAAGGTCCTTGGGATGCCACACGGCAGGGACCCCTGGGAGCAGGGAGGGCCCATGAAAGGGTACAGGGTGAGCGGGACGGCACTTGCAGCCCGGGCAGGTCCCGACGGACACCCTCCAAGTCGGTAGCAAGTTGAAGCCTAGACCCGTGAATCGGAGGCCCAGACAGGGGGTCCCTCCCCTCCCAGGAAATTGAGGAGGCTGGGTCCATACTGTGAGCAAAAACGAGGGCAAAGACCAGTAAATGTAAATGTGTAGCATGGACATTAAATGAACAGGTGATATGACCATGAAGCTTGCAAAATGTATAAACGTGATGTTGAATAAACTGCGACTTTTTAAGGCACCAAAGCACGTTGTCAGTGGTGATTTAAGGTTTAATAGGAACGCAGTTTGGTTGGAAGCGGGCAGGAAAGGGAGGGGGCGACTCGCCACCTGGAGGGGGTTTGTCTATTCGCTGATTATAGTTATTTTTTCCATTTGCCAATGCTCTGTTTTCTTAGTAACTACTTGAACATGGAAAAAATTTCATGAGTTCAAATATCTGATCTCCTTCCTGCCAATGTAAAGATACAAAATTCATGGAAGAAAGAAAATGCCTTTATTTTCAGAGGTGTCAGCCATCGATGACATCAGCAACTCTCAGTTGTCGAACCATGGCATTTCTAATACAGTACGAGTCTAAAGACATTAGATCACCACAAGATTATGTAACATTCCATAAGATTGGCCCAGCAAATACAGCTATCTTGCCCAGTCTTGAATGACGAGTTCATTGTTTCTATCAGTCTAAGGGCTTACTGACTCCTGTCTCTCTGCAGCCAGACCAGACTGCCATCAAGGAAGTCAGAAAGGACCGCGTTCAAAATGTCCCAGGGTGCAGCAGGGCCAGAGGCTACCGATTTGTGGCTCCTCCTCCTTCCTAGGAACTGCCGCTGACTAGGTCACTCTTTGTAATCTTCCGTACCTCAGTGGCGAGTAGGCTCGCACAATCGGGCAAAATATCACGCAGTTGTGCGAGATCTAGCCCAATGTGGCAACCCTGATTGCCATGGTCGATACTGAAGCCCTGAATGTTCCCCCCCCTCACCTTTCAGAGTTTCTCAGCTTCCTGTGTGTGTGGCCGTCAGATTCAGCTTCCTGATGAATCCACTTTTGTGGCTTCACATAATAAGAAGGATAACAGCAACTCTAGCCAGGGATAGGTTTAGCGCTGGTGGAGGCCGGTGTAAAAAGGCTTTTTGGTTTCCCCCCCATGACCTCTATCTCGGATTCCTGCACCACCATCCAGCAAATTGCCCCTCATCTCTCCAGAGCCCCTCTCTCACATACATTTCATTTGTTTTTTAACCCCTTCCGTGCTCATGACGAGCTCAGCTCGTCATGCTGCGCGGTAGCGCTGTGCGCATGACGAGCTGAGCTCGTCACGACCCCACCCGCGATCGGAATGTCCAGCACACGAGCGGAATTCCGATCGCGGTCAAGGGGTTAAGCGCTGGTAAAGGCTGGTTTTATTAATCCACTCAGCTATCCACAAATATACAGATCTGTTCTTTGCAGCAGGCATATTTACCTTCTGTTCTACTTTATGGCGAGTCAAAACTGCCCATAGACAAAACTCGAATCTCTTTCGCTAAATAAGTTTCAAGGAACTGTTTGTAAATCATTATTATTAAACAAACAGACAAAACCGATGCATTATCAATGCTTGTTTGATGATTGTTTTATGAGGCTGTCAGCAGGCAGTGTAAAATAAACATGTGTGATTGTGTTTCACACGTCATTGAGACGTTGAGTATGTGGAATCACTGCCAGACCTGCTCACTTTGGAACTGGGAAAATAGGTTCCAGTCTCGATGCTCAGGTAAGTGGTCCAATACTTTCCGGTCGTGTTTGCTACATAAAACTGCAAGCAAATTAAACTTTCGGGAAGTTTCTCAATTCAGTTGAAAAACTCACTTTTAATAAATTCTTTGCACATAATCTGATGTACTAAGGTTAGGGCCACTGGAATTGTGCTGCAAAGAAGCACCAAATTATGCTGCAGGGTTTACTAAATTGCGACAAGAAAAGCGACAAGAAAAGGCAAATTATGCAGCATAATGCGGTACATTTCTTGATGGTATTATCTCATTGTTCTGTCATATGTACACATGATAAAACTGCCTGTGCAAAGATTTAACTTACTACCAGTTTAACAACCAAATGCAGAAATAAGTAACTGAAAGATGGCCACACATTTAGACATATTTTTAGTAACTTTTGATCCGTTTGAGATAGAAAATTTTTTTTGTCAAAATCGGCAGATTATGCAGTAGATGTTGGATTGACTATGTGGCAAGTACGGCAAATCCACAATTATGATGAAAAAGCCACGGCCGCAGAATCGAATAATTCCAGCGGCCCTGACTTAGATGAAACAATTGCACGTTTTACATTTTTTGAATTTTGAAAAAACCTTACATACTCTTACATGAACGTGCTGCATGTGGTTAGATGTGCCACATATTTTCAAGGCAGGACTTGTGCATGAGCTAGAGCCGACCCCAGGCTCATCTTTCCTTGTTAATTTGTTGGCTCGCCCACTGGAATTATGCGGCAGAAAAGGACCAAAGTATACGTCAGGGTTGAATTATGTGGCAAGAAAAGCCAAATTATGCTGTGTAATGCGGCACATTTGGTGATAGTATTACTTTATTATTTAGGAATTTTCACACATGTTAACACTGTCTGGGCAAATGTTGCACCTCATTAGTACCAGTTCAACACCCGAATACAACAATTAGCAACAGAAAGGCAACCAGTTAACCTTTATAAAGGGTCTTTCACTTCTCTGCAATACAGGTAGTCATGGTTTTAGTAACTTTTGATCCATTCAAGCTAGAAACATTTTTGGGGGTAAAAAGCTGCAGATTAAAGATGGATTATGTGGCACCTGTGGCAAATCCATGTTAGGCGGAAAAGGCCATTGCCTTCCATAATTCCAGTGGCCCTGACCTTAGTACAAGGGTTGATGGTTCTGTCAAGCATATGTATTGTACTGGAAGGGGAACCTTCTAGTACAAAAAATATCCTTTAAGAGTTTTCCCACTGTATGTGTGTATTACAGTGCAACACACATACAAAGTTTAAAAAATATGGAGACTTTTAAATGTTGCTCCACTGTTATGCCTGCCTTGAGGAGATGTAATGTTTTAGCTCAAATCCCTGTCTGTAAATGTTAGATAGGGATTTACCTCAAAACCCATGGGTGGTTGCATGGGAACGCCCATGTACCACCCATAGTACCTTCCCTTGATGGAAAGAGGCGCCAGGTAGGGCATACTGATACTTTGTGTTAATGTGGGCAACTTTGCCACACAAATCAGAATTTGCATTGGTAAGTAAATCCCACCACAACACTGAGTGCTGGGTTTGTGTCACTTTTGTGATGGCAACGAAAAAACCAAAGGGAGTGGCCCCTGAAGCACGAAAGAAAATGGTGTGTGCCTGGAACCGAGCATGCCAACATTCTGTAGTCGTGTTCCGGATTGTAAAGAAGATCTAAACTTGCTCGAACAACTAATATTTATTTAGGGTTCTTGGAGAGTACCAAATTCAGAAAATTTACAAAAACCTAAAATTTTAGGGGTGACTAAAAATGCAGCTCTGGCAATTCACTTAACTGCACATTAGTGTTTTCATCAAAATAGTAGGTGAATTTTCACTCTCTCTCTCCGGCACCTCATACTTATCTGTAGCTATGTTCACAGAAGCATGCTTGAATCATGTCTTTGATCTTTATGTGCCTCACCCAACACCTCCCATATAGTCTACACTACATCCAACATCCTTATCAACCATGCAGTCCAAAGAGGTGCGCAGAATCACAATGCGAATCAGAATACATCACAACATTGTCTAGAGTACTAAGCACTATATATAAATACAAGAGGAGCAAACAACCACATCACTATCCCTTCTTTATAGCTATCACAAGTGGTAAGGTGTGGATGAGGGCTTCTTGTGGTGGCAAGGGTGGGGGGACCTGGTCTGGCCAAGCCTGCCTGCCCCCTTACCTTGTGAGGATTCTAGAGTAGTTTAGACAAGTGGGGATGAAGAGATAGTGAGTGCCACCTTGTACTGTGATGTTAACATGTGATTTTCATCAGAGGTGTGGCTATTTTTGCTGCAGCCAGTTCAATGGCACCATGGCTCAGACATGAAAGAGACACAGCTTTCTTTGCACTGGCTGCAGTTTATTTAAAATCAGACACACAAAAGGTGATAGGAGTAATGCTTGCAATAATGTTAACCACTGGCAATCACTCTGGGTAACATTCCAACCTCAGTTTGGACCCATAGTCATATGCAAATCAGTCTTGTCTCTGCTCCGATGGGAACAGTCGAGCCAAACTGTCAGGCCAGGTTCTCCCTGAACCCAGAACACAAGCAACCAAAGACTGGTTTCACCCTGATTTTGCTAATAATTGTTTGAAGTGTTCCCTGGGTAAGCTCTGTGTGGTCTCTTCCTCTGGGAGGGGTTGGGGAAGAGTCATTGAAACAGAGAGTGAATCTAGTCCTAGGAAGGCACTGGTAAAACTCAAAGAGTAGAAAAAAGGAGAAAAGATAAGTATGGTGATTGGAAAGAAAGAAAATGTACTATATTGGAAAGGAGAAAAATAATAGAAAGATGGAGAAGAAAGAAGATTTGGGAGTGCGAGGGATAGGGGAGATTTGAGTGTAGAGGGAAAAGGAGACATATATGGAGAGGATGATCTATGGAAGTGAGATAGAAAAAGGAACAAGTAAATAAGCAAGAAATGGAGAGGAAAAGAAAAAAAGGGGAGTTAAATGTAGAACGGAAAGAAAAAAGGGAGGCAAAGAAATAAGGAAAAGAGTACGATAAAACAACCAAAAGGGGATAGATAGACAAAGCAGTGACAAACAAGGAGGTCGGAGACAAGAAGAGGAATGAGCTGGGTGAGAGAGAAGCATGTTCAAGATATAGATTTTATAGAGTAAGGTTGGAGTGAGAGAGAAAAGGGAGATTAGAGGGAATCTGTGGGAGAGTGAAGGAGAGGACATAGACTGAAGAGAGGAGACAACATGAGGGAGAAGTGGAGCAGAGCAGAAATAGAGAACGAAAAGTGGGGAGGGTAAGGAGGAGCAAGGAGCGAAGAAAAAACTAAAAAAGGGAGGAAGGAAATAAGGACAAGCGTGAGAGATTAAATGGTAGTGGACAGGGATAAGAAAAGGTGCAAGGAGGAGATAAGAGCGGTGTTGGACTTGGCCCTTTTTGCAGGGTCATCCCTAAACTTTTTGCCTTCCTCCTATATTTTTTCTGACCTGTTGTTGGCTGTTTTATGACTCTGGGCACTTTACCACTGCTGATCAGTGCTAAAGTGCATATGCTCTCCCCATTATAAATTGTGTGATGGATTAGTGACTCCATGATTGGATGATTGGTTTACTTGTCAGTCCCTAGTACAGTGCACTGAGTGTGCCCAGGGCTTGTAAATCCAATGCCGCTGGTGGGCTTGCAGCACTGGTTGTGCCACCCACAGAAGCGGCTTGTAAAATGTGTCTCAGGCCTGCCATCGCAGAGCCTGTGTGCAGCCTAGGGCTGCCATGTCGACTTGGTCAGTACACCCACTTACCAGTCCCTAAACCTTCCCTTTACTGCATGTTGGTCACCCCTAAAGTAGGCCCTAGGGCAGGGTGCATTGTAAGTATAAGGTAGGACATGCCCTGGTGTGTGTGGCATGTCCTAATAGTGAATTACAGCCATTTTCGTTTTTCACTATTGCAAGGCTACCTGCTCCCCATAGGCCAGAATGGGCAGACTGACTATTACACTTTATAGTCAGAACTGACCCAGGGAACATGGTAGAAAAACGAATTTAGTATGCCTGAACTCAGAATGATAAAATACATCTTTTAGTGAAGTTGGTTTTAACATTCTGTGTTTGAAAATACCACTTTTAGAAAGTGGGTATTTTCTTGCCTAAACTTCCAAGCCTGCCTCTGCTAGGTTGTGTATTCCTTGTCTGGAGATTGAGTGACAGGGGCTGGGGGTGGCTACAGGAGACAGGGTGAGTCAGCGCAGGGCTGAATAGAAAGATCTGCATCCAGAGTGGAGGGAGGAGTTGCACCTGGGTCTGAATAGGGCTGTGCCTGCCTTCCACAATGCTGGCTCCACCTCCTGCCAGGCGGCTGAGCACCCTGCCCCACATTCTGAAAGGAAAGAAGGAGTCAGAAAAACAAAGTGCTCCAGGACTGACCAGAACTGGTTTTGACTAGGCAGAGGCCTCTCTGCCTTCAGAGAACAAAGGAAAACTGTGTATAAAAGGGGACCCAGACCCCTAGGAAATTAGATCACTTTGGGAAAACAAGAAGAAACCTTTGCTGAGGAGCGGAACCAAGAAGAAACTGAGGAGAAGACTATCCCTAAGCTAGAGGGATCTGCCTGCAGTGGGTGCCTGACTGCCAAAGGAAGGAGAAAGGACTTTGTGTGCACTTTCATTCAACTTGTAAAGTATCTCCAAGGGCTTGAGAAAAGAGCTTGCCTCCTGCTGAAGTCTCAGGGACAACAGACTTCAACCACCAGCTCCCCAAGAATCCTTTGGGAGTGCCTGCTGCTGTTTTGGGCCTTCTGAAGGGACTGCGTGTCGCAAGGAGCTGGAAGCGCAACGAAGAGGAAGCGTGTCGCCGTCGCTGCTGCTGCCGTCGCAACTCCGAAGGAGGGTGTCGCCGCTGTAGCTGTCGCATTGCACCGCATCAAGAGAAGAGTCTCGCATCGAGGAAGAAGCGTGTCGCCGTCGCAGCCGCTGCCGTCGCAACTCCGAAGGAGGGTGTCGCCGCTGTAGCTGTCGCATTGCACCACATCAAGAGAAGCGCCTCGCATCCACGGAGAAGCGTGCCGCCGTCGGAGCTGCTGCCGTCGCATCACGAAACAAGGGTGTCGCCGCTGCAGTTGTCGCATCGAGCGGAAGCGTCTCGCAACGTTGGAGAAGAGTGTCGCAGCCGAAGCTGTTGCCGTCGCATCGCTGAACAAGGGTGTCGCCGCTGCAGTGGACGCACCGAATCGAGACTTCTCGCAACCTCGGAGAAGCGTGCCGCATCAGGAAGAACTTGACGTCTTTATTTCTTTGCACCAGAACTTTGTCGCATTTCCATCGCTGCAACATTGCTTGTTGTGGAAGCGTCCCGCATCGTAAGGTACATTGACTTAAAATGTCGCATCTTAAGAACTGAACTGAAGTAAGCTAAAACTACCATTTTTAAGTACAGTATTGTGGATTTTTGTCGTTTATGGTCTTGTGTTAAAACTATATAAAGAATACTTATTTTTGATATAAACCTTGTGTGGTGTCCATCTGTAGTGTGTCACTAGGTTACTGTATGTGTTCACAAATGCTTTACACCCTGCCTCTGAGATAAGCCTGTCTGCTCTTGCCAAGCTACCAAGGGGGTGAGCAGGGGTTATTTTAGGAGTGTACCCCTTACCCAGACTAGAGGCGAGGGTCCCTATTTGTCACAAGTACCTACCTGTGCCAACTAGAGACCCCCAATTCTAACATTGGTGGTCAGCGGTGAGGATTCTGGACTTGCATTTGTGACTCATGTACAGTGATTGGTGAACACTACTAGTGAGTGCAGACCAAACGCGACCACATACTGTTTTTCTGTTTTATGGTGTCCTCCTGGAGGTATTTTTGATACCATGACTCTGGTTAGTTGTTGCAAAATGGAACTCAACTTCTGGCACATGTTTATCTACACAATGAAGGAGCTACGTGTGTTTTGCAAGGAAAGAGGGCTGCCTGTGAAGAGAAGGTCCAGGGAGGATCTAGAGGCATCCCTATTTCAGTATGAGTTACCCAGCTGGAAGGCAACACTACCAGTTGAGTCTGAGAAGGAGGAATTCCCTAAAAATGAGGGAGCAACAGAAAAAGATAGCTGGCTTCTGGCTTATGAGCAGGAGCTGAGAGAAATTGACGAA
Organism: Calotriton arnoldi; assembly: GCA_963921515.1. Classification (NCBI taxonomy): domain Eukaryota; kingdom Metazoa; phylum Chordata; class Amphibia; order Caudata; family Salamandridae; genus Calotriton; species Calotriton arnoldi. Next base: position 282,753 of record CAWUFW010001274.1, read on the forward strand.
GAGCTGAGAGAGCTTGATGAGGCTCAGAGGGCCTTAGCCCAAGAAAAAGAAATTTGGGCAGCTCAGGAAGTGAGCTTTGCTGAGTTGGAGGTGGAGTCCAGCTCAGATGGTGGCAGCAAAATTAAGTTATTCAGTGCTGAGAGAGTAGTGCACACACCCAGAGATGTGGCGCCTGACTTGGAGGGGGTTAACATACACCGGGAGGTTCAAGGACATGAGGTAGCTCCAGTAGTGCGCAGTGTCCCTGAGAGGAATAGGGAAACTGACGCAGGGATTCATGGTCCTAGTGGTGGGAGGGACACTCTACTGACTCTAGATGAGAGGTGCAGGGAGAGGGGTTCCCCCATGGTTGAAGTCCTGGTATGTGAGTGTGAAGACCGCCCAGAAGAGTGTGGGTTGAGTGACAGAGACAGTCAGATACTGTCTTGCCAATCTCAGAAGAGTGGTGTGGAGTACGTGTGTGAGGCACTGGATGGTGAGGTGAAGGATAGTTTGGTTAACCCCTGTGGGAGACTGTGTGATCCAATTTTGGGAGAGCATATTGTAAGTCCCTGTTTTCCAGAGCTATGCCAACACCTGTTGGAGTGTGAGTTCTCTGACCTCAGGGAGCTCACATTGGAGGCAGACCTTTTGGTGGATTCCAGAGGGTCTGAAGAGGCATTGGGGAGTGACCCTAAGAGGAGTGGCTCAGGTGTCTTCCAACCCAGAGTGGTGGGAGAGGTTCAGTGTAGCCCAGCTAGGTCCCGTGGTAATGGGAGGGGTGTAGGGACTCACGTCCTGTCTCAGTGGAGAAGGAGTGAGTGTGGGGCTGCGTGTCCCAAGGTGCCCGAAACCCAGTCTCAGAGCCTGGATGGTTCTTTAAGGGAACACCAGGTAGGGAGCCTAGGCTGTCCTGATGGGCCGCCTGTTGAGGAGGATCTCCTAGTGTCTAGAGAACCTGGAGCGTCTGTAAATGGAGCTCCAGTGTTTCTGGTGTCTGGCAGTGCCGCTCCAGTTGGGAGGGTGCAGAAGTCCAGAGTGAGGGGTGAGAGGGGAGAGAGTCCCCAGTGGAAGAACCAGTGGGTCAGGGACCAGCCAGAAGGGCTGAGTCACCAGTGAATGACCATGGTAACACCACTTCTGTCCTGGGGATCTCCCCGCGCTGTCAGATGGACAGGCGTCGGGAGATCTGCGCCAGGCGGACTGTCACACAACACATGAGAGATGTGTTACCCTCTGGGGGGCATGCGTGCTCCCCAGGAAGTCCTGGTGCGCCAGGCAGATTATTACACAACTCTAAAGGAGTGTGTTTCCCTCGGGGGGTTGGTGTACCCTCCCGGAAGTCCTGGGTTGCCAGGCACAGGTCCAGCCTAAGGGTACAGACCCTGGGTTGGAGGGCCAGGTTCAGGGTGTCCCCCTGACCTGGAGGAAGGGGCAGCTGCTAACAGTGCCCCTACCAGTTTGTCTTCTGGGGGCACCGCTCCAGGTGGGAGGGTGCAGGACCCCAGTAAGGGGGGAGAGGACAGCCTCACCCCTGGCCTCTGCCCAGTCTAAGGGTACAGACCCTATGCTGGAATCCCAGTTGGAGGATAGAACCCCTGAACTGGTGGGCGAGTGTGCAGGACACCTGCCGCAGGTGCCCTGACAATTCTGGAAGGAGGTACCGCTCCAGGTGGGAGGGTACAGAGCCCCAAGGAGGAGGACCGGGTGTGGGAAAGCCCACCCCAGTCTCCAGTCCAGCCGCCGGGTATAGGCCCGGGGCTGGTGGGTCAGCGCCAGGATGTCATACCTGACCTGACAGGAGGGAGAGTGGACAAAGGGTGCCAAGCACCTGGGGCTACTGCCCCCGCTCTCTGACGCCACAGAGGTTTGAGAGCCCTGAGAGGCATAAGGCCTGGGTCTCATCCCTGACCCCTGTCAGTGGCCACTGTGGCTTGCTGTCTGTCTGTTGGGACACACCTGTGAGCCAGTTAAGGTTAGGTGCTGCACAGGTGGGGTCCACAGGTGAGGAGAAGGGTTCCCCATGGATTAGCTTGGTGGGCCCTGAGAGTATGGACAGAGGGATTCCAATAGGTTCAGATTGGTGTAGAACTGGAGTATGCCCCTGCTGTTGCGGGCCAGGTCCAGGTTCTATCGCCCAAAGCAGGAAGCCCATCAAAGTAGTGATTGGTCTACCCTGCGTTTTGGCTGGAAGGGGGTTGTGTTGGACTTGGCCCTTTTTGCAGGGTCATCCCTAAACTTTTGCCTTCCTCCTATATTTTTCTGACCTGTTGTTGGCTGTTTTATGACTCTGGGCACTTTACCACTGCTGATCAGTGCTAAAGTGCATATGCTCTCCCCATTATAAATTGTGTGATGGATTAGTGACTCCATGATTGGATGATTGGTTTACTTGTCAGTCCCTAGTACAGTGCACTGAGTGTGCCCAGGGCTTGTAAATCCAATGCCGCTGGTGGGCTTGCAGCACTGGTTGTGCCACCCACAGAAGCGGCTTGTAAAATGTGTCTCAGGCCTGCCATCGCAGAACCTGTGTGCAGCCTAGGGCTGCCATGTCGACTTGGTGAGTACACCCACTTACCAGTCCCTAAACCTTCCCTTTACTGCATGTTGGTCACCCCTAAAGTAGGCCCTAGGGCAGGGTGCATTGTAAGTATAAGGTAGGACATGCCCTGGTGTGTGTGGCATGTCCTAATAGTGAATTACAGCCATTTTCGTTTTTCACTATTGCAAGGCTACCTGCTCCCCATAGGCCAGAATGGGCAGACTGACTATTACACTTTATAGTCAGAACTGACCCAGGGAACATGGTAGAAAAACGAATTTAGTATGCCTGAACTCAGAATGATAAAATACATCTTTTAGTGAAGTTGGTTTTAACATTCTGTGTTTGAAAATACCACTTTTAGAAAGTGGGTATTTTCTTGCCTAAACTTCCAAGCCTGCCTCTGCTAGGTTGTGTATTCCTTGTCTGGAGATTGAGTGACAGGGGCTGGGGGTGGCTACAGGAGACAGGGTGAGTCAGCGCAGGGCTGAATAGAAAGATCTGCATCCAGAGTGGAGGGAGGAGTTGCACCTGGGTCTGAATAGGGCTGTGCCTGCCTTCCACAATGCTGGCTCCACCTCCTGCCGGGCGGCTGAGCACCCTGCCCCACATTCTGAAAGGAAAGAAGGAGTCAGAAAAACAAAGTGCTCCAGGACTGACCAGAACTGGTTTTGACTAGGCAGAGGCCTCTCTGCCTTCAGAGAACAAAGGAAAACTGTGTATAAAAAGGGACCCAGACCCCTAGGAAATTAGATCACTTTGGGAAAACAAGAAGAAACCTTTGCTGAGGAGCGGAACCAAGAAGAAACTGAGGAGAAGACTATCCCTAAGCTAGAGGGATCTGCCTGCAGTGGTTGCCTGACTGCCAAAGGAAGGAGAAAGGACTTTGTGTGCACTTTCATTCAACTTGTAAAGTATCTCCAAGGGCTTGAGAAAAGAGCTTGCCTCCTGCTGAAGTCTCAGGGACAACAGACTTCAACCACCAGCTCCCCAAGAATCCTTTGGGAGTGCCTGCTGCTGTTTTGGGCCTTCTGAAGGGACTGCGTGTCGCAAGGAGCTGGAAGCGCAACGAAGAGGAAGCGTGTCGCCGATCCTGCTGCTGCTGCCGTCGCAACTCCGAAGGAGGGTGTCGCCACTGTAGCTGTCGCATTGCACCGCATCAAGAGAAGAGTCTCGCATCGAGGAAGAAGCGTGTCGCCGTCGCAGCCGCTGCCGTCGCAACTCCGAAGGAGGGTGTCGCCGCTGTAGCTGTCGCATTGCACCGCATCAAGAGAAGCGCCTCGCATCCACGGAGAAGCGTGCCGCCGTCGGAGCTGCTGCCGTCGCATCACGAAACAAGGGTGTCGCCGCTGCAGTTGTCGCATCGAGCGGAAGCGTCTCGCAACGTTGGAGAAGAGTGTCGCAGCCGAAGCTGTTGCCGTCGCATCGCTGAACAAGGGTGTCGCCGCTGCAGTGGACGCACCGAATCGAGACTTCTCGCAACCTCGGAGAAGCGTGCCGCATCAGGAAGAACTTGACGTCTTTATTTCTTTGCACCAGAACTTTGTCGCATTTCCATCGCTGCAACATTGCTTGTTGTGGAAGCGTCCCGCATCGTAAGGTACATTGACTTAAAGTGTCGCATCTTAAGAACTGAACTGAACTAAGCTAAAACTACCATTTTTAAGTACAGTATTGTGGATTTTTGTCGTTTATGGTCTTGTGTTAAAACTATATAAAGAATACTTATTTTTGATATAAACCTTGTGTGGTGTCCATCTGTAGTGTGTCACTAGGTTACTGTATGTGTTCACAAATGCTTTACACCCTGCCTCTGAGATAAGCCTGTCTGCTCGTGCCAAGCTACCAAGGGGGTGAGCAGGGGTTATTTTAGGAGTGTACCCCTTTACCCTGACTAGAGGCGAGGGTCCCTATTTGTCACAAGTACCTACCTGTGCCAACTAGAGACCCCCAATTCTAACAAGCGGCATGGAGATATCAAATAGAGAGGAATCGTAGGTAGAATGATTAGGGCACAATATGCAGTGGCACCCATGCCCAGGGATGCAAGAAGCCCACTGCTTCCCAGTATTGGGTGTCTTTTAATACCAACCCAGAGGTGAGGGGGGTATTTTTCTCTGGTTTGTATTATGGTCCATGGAACCCTTACTAAGCCATTGATTTTGGTAGCTTGCACACCACACGCGTCTTCGCATATTAAGTTGTTTGTCTTCAGCGCATGCAGCCTTAGCTTCAGTGCACGGAGCACCTTTATTGCCACACAAAGAGGAAAAACATTAGAGGGAACATTGGTCATAGCCCCAAAAGTTTCTGTTTTTGTGGCCTCTCCGTAGGTATGCTGCGTGTCTCAAAGGATTGAAGACCTGATGTCATGCTCTGGGATAAACTGGTGCATCCCCTTAAAGAAAATGTGCACTCTTGGCTCTTGCGTTGATTTGTCTTTAAAATGGGAGTTATTTAACAAAGAATGACACCAAGGGCTTTAACACTGTCAATAGTGGCAGGTTTGCAGTCGAGTACACCAATTAAATGAATCCAGGATTGACACTGTAGAGGCAACTGAGATGCCGATATAAAAAGGAACCCAGTTTTTAAAGGATTGAAATTTAAGTAGTAAGAGTTTATCCAGTTTTATAAAATTTGTAGAGCTTTGGCACTATGTAAGAATTCATTTGAAGAGGAAATTGTTCTACCTGTTTGTAAGTTCCCAGAGCACCTAGCAAGACTACAAATGATTTAATATAACAAATAGAAAATGTTGGGGCCAGAAAAGAACCTTGTTGGATGTAACTAAATTTAACCAGTGAATTTCAAGGGGTTTTAGTTGTTGTTTTGTAACCATTAGTTTAGTTTAACAGTTTTTTTCTCTGAATGTGTGCATTTAAAAAAAAAAAAACATAAGTTAATCTTATGATGAAACTTAACATAACTTCCCTTCAACTATGCTATTTTTAAGTGAATGTTTGTGTTTTTTGATGCTATACTACATATGCAGGGCCGGACTGACTGTAGCGGGCATCGGGCATTTCCCATTTGGACCCCTGTGGGGCTGTTTTTGTTACCTGGGGCCTGTTTTGCAGCATAGCTGCAACATCGGCCTTCTGTAACAAAAGTGGCAGTGGTGAGACGGGAGGGGTGTTTCCAACAAGCACCTTCTTTCTCCCCCGGGGGGAGCCGAGCTGTATGCCAGAGCCGGTTTTGGTTTCCAGTCCGGCCGTGTACATATGTCTTTTGTGTACAACTCCTTTGAAGGCACAACACCTACATTTTCTGGCCATGCACATGGGGTTGACTGCAGTACCTTGCCATAAGATAGGCCCTGCACCCAACGTTCCACAAGAGACCAACACCTGGCATGCATCGTTTTTGGCTGTGTGCAGTGGGGACTGGCCACACTTTTTTGCAAGATTTGTAATGCAGGGGGAGTTGGATCAAGAGAGCAGTCCTAACTGAGATCTAGATCTTATGACCTTCCAATGTATCATGCAATCTAATCCTACTGTTTGGAAGCGATGCTTGATCGCTTCTTTTTTGTCTTACTAATGTGAACTGGTAACTACTCTTCAGCAGGGATGGCACAATGTAATGCTCAAGAAGTTCTTGACACACTGTGTTTCATCATGTCTGCTATAAAGTATTTTACATGCCAGGCATCAAGGTACTTGTGCATTGATGTAGTACCAGAGCTACACTTTCCTCTATTGCCTTTTGTCACACAGGGAGACATGTAACATATTTGAAAGTTAGCTTTTTTTACGAGAACCCCCTAATGACCTCATGATATTAAAGTCCTCTGAGCATCCTTTGCATGGATCGGCCATGGAGGCTATTCATATTACTACTGTTCTACCAGCCAAAGACAATACAGTACGAATTATGAGCTGGAATGTGGCAGGGATTCGCTCTAAGCTACGTGTACCAGAATGTCTTTCATTTGTTAAAAGCTACAATATAACCATGCTACAAGAGATATGGGAGGTGGTACCCACCTTTGTTGATGGGTACCAATGTTACAGCATCCCAGGCACTAGTTTCCGTTCAGGCTGCGCATCATGCGGTCTGCCAGTGTGGTTGAATTTAGCTCTAGGTGGTCACATGGAGGGTCTGGATACAGCTAGCACCAGCTTTTAGGTGCTCTGTTGGAAAACTTATATCAACCCATATTTGGGTAATTTTTATAATAATGATTTTATTCATGTACCAAATCCAAAAATTTTAGAATTAACAAATTTTCTTATTAAGTTATCTGATAGGGTTATTACTCATGGCCATGAATTATATCTGTGCCTTGCTGGCAAATTTAACGCTCACCTCCCTAACAATAGAAACACTTTAGGTCTTACATTAGGAAGGTTGGACTCAAGGAGTCAGGAGTTGGAATTCATAGTGGAATCTCATGACTTGGCTGATATTATGGGAATTTCAGGGAAAGACATTGTTACCCACTCACATATAAAGTTAGAGGGACTCCGTCCACGACTGATTTTATATTCTTCTCAAGGAGCTTAGAGAAGTTCTTGTTATATGGTTCAGTTGTCAAATCCACTTTTAGTGACAACATCCCTCTCGAGGCCATTCTTCTAATGGCACTGAGGACAGTCTATAAGAGGGAGATAGGGGTGCAGCCAGTATGAAAGATAGTAAACACTTCTGGGCTATAGTGTCAGATATGAGACATAAAAATCTGACAGTTTCCCCGATCTCCAGCCATATCACTAGTGAATCCTGGGAAAATCATTTTAGTAAAGTTTATGTGGCCCCCTCAATCAAGGATACCTTTGCTATAGATAGTAGGAAGCTATCTGAGGTCATGGTGACAGTGGATGAGGTAGAAGAGGCCCTTACACAAAGCATGCGAGGTAAAGCACCTGGGCCTGACGGCGTACCGATTGATTTGTTCAAACTCAACATCCAACTTTGGTCTCCAATCTTAACTAATGTATTCAATAACCTGGCACTCACAGATGTTCCAGATTCCTGGCGCACTTCTATCATTGTCCCTATATTTAAGAAGGGGAACCGTGAAGACCCCAGTTGTTACAGACCAATCTCATTGATTGATACAACTGGTAAAATTCTGGGACGCATAATCTACAATAGAATTTAGGAGTGGGTCCAAGAAGAATCCATTTTGCACTCCACCCAGCACAGATTCAGAAGTAGGATTGAGACAGTTGAGAAATGTGCCAATTTGAACTTGATAATAGGTAAATATACTGTCGTAAAGTGTGTGCCTTTATACATGGCCTTTATGGACTTAAGCACCGCTTTCAACTGTGTTGTTCGAACCAAACTATGGCACATGCTGTTGCTCAAGGGTCTGGATGCCTCCCTTGTCCATTTTCTTGCTTATCTTCATAGGGATATGAGAGCCAGAGTTAGACTAAATGAAAATTGAAATGTGTCTAGGGTTATTGAGTTTGGTAGGGGTGTTCGACAAGGGTGTGTGCTTGCCCCGCTCATGTTCATACTATATATTAATGATTTGCACTCGGCTCTAGTTGCGATAACTAGTGACATTCCATCTGTTAAAGGGAAACCCCTACTCACACTGTTATATGCAGACGACGCTGTGTTAATGGCTCGGACCCCCAAAGCACTGCGTCTCCTAGTATCTGCGTTTACTGATTTTATGACCAACCTAGACCTTCAAACCAATTTTACAAAATTACACATTATGGCTTCCAGCCCACAATGCATACCATTGTCCCATAAGCAAGTTGGTGATAACTCCCTAACTAGTGTTAAGACTATTTCATATTTGGGAGTCATGTTTTCTGCCTCTGGATCCTAGCCACCAAGTACTGCACATCGCAGAATGCAGTTCTCAAAGGCAATCGGCTCATTGTTTTCCCTCCCCCAACCTCGTGGTGGGGGGCAATTGAAAGCCATGTTGCAAACTTATAAATCTCAATATGTCTCCATTGCCACCTATGGTTCTCAAATCTGGGGGGTTGCAAACTGTGAAACTTTACAAAATGAAGAAAATAGATTCTGTAGGAGACTCATTGGAGTACCAATTTCCTCTCCTCATATTATTTGTCACAAAGAGTTAAACCTCCCATACATAACTGATTTTATTAGAGTGAGGCCCTTACTAATTTGGCTATCTATCTGGAGGAATGAGAAGGCAACACTTACAAGAGATATAATAACTGGCTGCCTTTCCTGTGATAATGGCCTCTGAATTCCATGGTTGGCATACATTAAATCTGAATTAGGAAAAATTGGCATGCCTAGGGTTTTTACAGAGACAGATGTATGCCCTGGCTTTAATAAAAGGGAAGTAGCCACAGCCTTTTATGAACTAGCACAGGAAAGACGCTTTAAAAGTGCAGAAGAGAAACCTATGATTACCGCTTATCTGTCTTTGTGTATCTTGGTGGCATCTCCTGTGTATTTAGGGCAACCTTGCGGGAGATGGGAACGTTCTCTGCTATTTAGATTTCGAGCTGACACTGTTAAATATTTACTGTGTTTTCCGCTTGGGTACCATACAAACATTGCTGTTATTCCCTGCCCGTGTGACAAAAAGACAGGCCAAACCATGTCACACTTTTTATTGTCTTTTTGACCCCACTTTTTAAAATGAAATACCATGACATTAGGCAGTGCAGAGCCATGTTTTTATCTGTTATTCAATTGGCCGACAGGGAAACATGTTTACACGTAGGTTTATTTTTAAGACACGCTGTGAGGGCACGTGGCACTTTGCTGCTATTTGCAATTTCCTCTTCTGATATATAGTGTTGTTATGTTTTTATTTGTTACTCAGTTGCTTGACAATGAAACATGCTAATATGTAGGATCGTTTTTAAGACATGCTGTGAAGACACTTGGCACTTTATCTTTTAATAGTTTGCTGCTATCTGTAATCTCCCCTCTGAAAATACTTAACTATGTTTTCAATTGTATGAAATGTTTACTGTTATGTATCTTTTTTTTTTTTTGTTTAAATCATTTTTATTAACTTTTTTGTTTGTTTTTGCACATTTATCAACAAAGCATACAGTCAGAGCAGCACTCATGTAACAGGTGGAAAAAGAGAGAAAATTAATTGCCAGTGGCAAAGCACACTTTGACTAATAGCAACATGAAAATGGAAATTCAGGGTATGTTGAGTACATCAAAGCTTGTGGCAATATCTCAAGAGGGACAGAGTGGTGCTGACAAATCACGGCATCAGGTAGCATGTGAGTAATGCAGGAGCAGTGCAGTTCAAACGCAACCGGGGGCATAGGGCACAGTAAAATGAGGACAACGAAAGCGAAGGAAGGGTAGGGGAGAGTCGCTCAAGACCTGCTGCCGCATGCGAATTAGCTGGGGGGGCCTCAAACACCACCAAGACTCAGTGACAGTGGGGCTCTGAGGCAGAGGGGCAGTGGCAGTTCGGGTGTCGGCTTTAGTCCGCATTCATGCCAGTGGGGGATGTACCCTGAGTGATAATCCTCTGTGATGCAGTTGGGGTCCCTGTGTCAGTGTCCGCCCCCGAGAGTTTGGAGACCATCGCATCCCATTGAGGCGCCAGGGGGAACATACGAATGCCAAGCAGGTCCTCTCTGCGTAGCGCCGCACCCTCCGCTTTCGCCCAGTTAAGCAGGGATCGGCGCCAAGCAAGTGGGTGGGGCGACAGGGGGGATTTCCATCGCTTGGTGATCAAGCGCTTGGCTGTTATTAGACCTAGGTCTAGAAACCGTGTGGCAGCTCTATATTTCTTGTTTCTGCTGAAGAGGTGAAATACATGGGCTTCCCAGGTCAGGGGAATGGTGCGGGAAGTGCAACTTGTGAGGGTAGCCGTCACCGTGTTCCAAAAGTCAGTCAGGACCGAGCAACCCCAAAGCATATGAAGCAAGTCGGCATCTAATTGCCGGCAACGGGGACAAACCGCATCTATGCGGAGGAAGTACCTGTTGATTTGGGCTGGGGTAAGGTAGGCCTGATGCAGTATGAAAAATTGTATCTGCTTGAATCGCTGATTCCGAGGGATGCGGGTCGGACTGCCTCGGGCAGCCATCCATTCCCTATCTGTAAACGCCCTTCCCAGGGTCCCCTCCCAATGAAGTCGAAGTCGGGTGAGATCTGCTTCCGTGTGTTGTCGAAGTGAAGATGCAAACCAGCGCGTGAGATGTCTCCCTCTCCCCATCATGTGAAGGTACTGCAAAGTGTGGTGTGTGGGAGGTTCCTGCGTGAGTGCACCCCATTTGGACGCTAACGAAGCTATGAGTGTTCTGTGTAATAGGAACTGCCCAGGATGTAGATTCTCCTCTGCTATGAGTTCCTGGAATGGAATAAGAGTGCCCTCTTGAAAAAGGTCCCCCACGTCTTGTATCCCTTCCGAGGCCCAGTGATGTAACTCAGCCGCCGTCGTGTAGGCGTCCCCCCGTGGAGTTCCCAGCAGCGGGCTAGTGGGTGCGTATGAGACGGTGGTTCTAGTGAGGAAAAGGCACCTACGGAAGCATTTGTGCGCTACAGTGAGGAGAAAAATATCAGGGGTCTAAGTGTGGAGCAAGGATGGAAAATCTGTAAAAGGGTTTTCAGCGGTAGTGGAGGCTGCAGAGAGGCCGTGTCCAGTAAATAACGGGAGGACATCCACCTGGCGATCCATTGCAGCTGGGAGGCCAGGTAGTAATGTTCGAAATTGGGTACCACAAGGCCGCCCAGCTCAGTAGGCAGATAAAGCTTTCCCATGGATACTCTGTGGCGTGATGTCCCCCATATGAAATCCCGCACAACCTTTTTCCATTGCTTGAAGAAGGGAGGGGAGATGATGAGGGGTAAAGTGGCAAAGTAATAGAGAAGGCGGGGAAGAACCACCATTTTAACCAGGGCGATTCTACCAGAGATCACCAATGGGAGAGTCTTCCAGAAACCCATCTGAGATCGAATCGCCGTGGCAGCTCGGACAACATTCCCGTCAAAGAGATCAGCTTTGGTGTGATAAACCCGGACCCCCAAATAGCGAAAAGGGTCGATGCACCAGGCCACAGGCGTCCCCCCGTGTGTAGCCTGGATCAGGAGTATCCCCTAAGAACAGAGAAAGTATGGATTTTGTCGTGTTAACTCATAGCCCCGAGGCACGCGCAAAATGGCTAAGGGCTCGATCAAGGGAAGGGGGAATGTCATGAAGGTCCCGAGCATATAGTAACAGGTCATCTGCGTAGAGCGAAATGGTGTGTATGCCATCGCCTAGCTCAATCCCCATATCGACGTGTGCGCGGATATGGGCCACCAGCGAAAATAGTAGCGGGGACAACGGGCATCCCTGTCGGGTCCCACATCGCACCCGAATCGGATCTGAAATATATGGGCCCGTCCGAACCGACGGATTACAATATAACAGTTGCACCAGGCCGAGGAAGTAGGGACCAACCCCAAAACGAACCAGGGCAGCAAAAAGGAAGTTCCAGGCCAGCGAATCGAAGGCCTTCTCAAGGTCTAATACCATGCAACCGGAGCACGGCCAGTCGATCAGGGCATATTCCGCCACCCGAAAGTAGCGGCATAAGTTCAGAGCCGTATTACGCTGTGGAACAAAGCCATTCTGGTCAGAGTGTACTAGATCAGGGACCAGCGGGGATAGCCGGTTGGCCAAGACCTTTGCCAGGATCTTATAATCCGAGTTCAATATTGCAATCGGCCGATAGGAGCCGGGAGTTGTGGGGTCCTTACCAGGTTTCAACAAAGACACCACATTAGCGGTACACATGGTTGGGCGCAGAGTCCCTTCCGAGATTGCCTTCAGATACAGCGAGTGTAGGTGCGGCACCAAATGTTCCGCGTAGGTTTTGAAAAACTCCGTTGGGAGGCCATCCGGCCCCGGAGTTTTACCAGAGGAGAAGGAACGCAATGCGTCTCGTATTTCGTCCTCAGCTAGAGGAGAGTCCAGCTCCAGGGACTGGTCTATCGTTAGAGTGGGCAACTCCACCATGTCCAGGAAGGATCCCACATCTTGGGCGTTGCCCGTCAGGAGGGTCTCATATAGGCGAGTGTAGTGCTCAGTCATCAGTGCGTGAATGTCTCTCTGGGTGCTGCGCTCCCGACCAAGGTCGTCGAGTAAGAAATGTATGGGGCGTTGGGGATGTTCTTGTCTAATCAAATAGGCCAGTAGTCTCCCGGCTTTGTCCGCGGACGAGTGAGAGCAGATCGAATGTGCCAAATAGTTATGGCATCGCAGGCGGTCCAGAAGTGCCTCCCGTTCGGTATGGGCAGCATCAAGGCGCTGTTGTCGCGCCGGGTTGGTGACAACCTGCGACTCGAGTAAGAGCAGCCGTCCCTCAATGTGGGCCAGTGAGGTGTCCAATTGTCTGCAAATACTCCAAGTCTGTCCCAGACAATGACCCCTAACCACCACCTTAAAGGCCTCCCATTCAGTGAGGACCGAGTCCGTGGAACCGGTATTAAGTGCAAAATAGCTAGCTATCGCTGATTCTAGCGAGCTTCGGAAGAGGGGGTCTTCCAGAGCCGCGGTCTGCAGGCGCCAGGCCGGAACCGGAGGGGGTTGCGCCTCCCAGGCCAGGTGCATTACCAAGGGGTTGTGATCGGAGTGTGTCCGACCAAGATAATCAGTCGCCCGACAGCACAACCTCAACATCATCTCCTACGCCGACGACACCCAGCTGATCCTCTCCCTCACCAAAGACCCTCACTCCGCCAAAGCCCACCTCCACGAAGGAATGAAGGCCGTCGCCGAATGGATGAGGACCAGCCGCCTGAAGCTGAACTCGGACAAGACGGAGGTCCTCATCCTTGGTTCCAACCCTTCAGCCTGGGACGACTCCTGGTGGCCAACATCACTGGGAACAGCCCCGCCACCCACCGATCACGTACGCAACCTAGGGGTCATCCTCGACCCCACCCTCTCCATGACTAAGCAGGTCAACGCCGTTTCCTCATCCTGCTTCAACATCCTCCGAATGCTCCGCAGAATCTTCAAGTGGATCCCCACCGAAACAAGAAAAACAGTCACCCAGGCCCTCGTCACCAGCAGGCTGGACTACGGAAACGCCCTCTACGCAGGAACGACGGCTAAGCTCCTGAGACGGCTGCAACGCATCCAGAACGCCTCTGCACATCTTATCCTCGACATCCCCCGACGCAGCCACATCACACCCCACCTGAGAGACCTGCACTGGCTCCCTGTCAACAAGAGGATAACCTTCAAGCTCCTCACCCACGCACACAAAGCACTCCACAACTCCGGACCAGCCTACCTCAACAGACGACTCAGCTTCTACACCCCCACCCGCCAGCTCCGCTCGACCAGCCTCACCCTCGCCACAGTCCCCCGTATCCGGAAAACGACCGCCGGCGGCAGATCCTTCTCCCACCTCGCCGCCAAGACCTGGAACACCCTCCCCACCAACCTCCAACAGACCCAAGACCTACTGGCCTTCAGAAGACTCCTCAAGACCTGGCTCTTCGATCAGTAGCAGCACCACCCCTCTCTTCCCCCAGCGCCTTGAGACCCTCGCGGGTATGTAGTGCGCTTTATAAGTGACATGATTGATTGATTGATTGAAGGGGAGGAGGGCTGCGGATGCAAGTATACGGTCGAGGCGCACATGTAACTTATGGACCGGGGAATAGAAGGAGTATACTCTGGAGTGAGGATGACGTTCCCGCCAAACATCTGAAAGAGCCCAGTTACCCAGCCAGGCGTTTAAAAGGCGAGCATTAGAGGAAGCTGTAGTACTAGTGAGAGGGGGAAAGGAGCGGTCAAGGGATACGTCGAGTACTGCATTAAAATCACCTCCCATGAGCCACGGTACATCCCTCCATCGGAGCAATATCTCTGAGAGATCACTCAGAAAGGTGCTCTGGACAACATTGGGGGCATATAAGGAACCTAGCAAAATCGGTTGGCCGTTCAGTCTGCCACTTATCAGGACACACCGCCCCATTGGGTCTGTCAGGACTTCCTTCTACTCCCACGGGACCCCTGCCTTAACCCATATCATCACCCCTCTGGCCATGGACGAATAGTTGGTACTGTATATCTGGCCACGCCAACGTCGGCGTAAGCGGGTAGCTTCAACGGCTGCCAGGTGCGTCTCCTGTAAAAACGCAACACTCATCTTGTGACGTTGCAAATAGGCGTAAATGGCGTATCGCTTAGAAGGTGTCTGGATGCCCCTGACATTCCAAGTTAGGACGTTAAGGTCAGTCATCGAGACAAGTGAGATCAGTGTGCCCTACTCGGGTGGTGCGGGGCCCACGTGCGGTGGACCCCCTTGGGTGGGAAGGACGGAGAGGCAGCAGGTCTGTAGGGGTGGCGACTCATACAGGGGGAGAAAAGTAAGAGGGTGGGGCAGCAGGAAACCTTGCAACAGGGAAAGAGCGGAACCCCAACATGAGGAACTGCCCAAACAATCACGCCAAATCATGGCTACGGAACTAGTGTTGTTGTATGACTTCGGGGGAAAATAGACAAGTGAGAGAGAGGAGTCAATGTAAATACCGTCCCCTTCAATTTCTCCAAGAGAGCAGGAGATAGAGCATCACAAAAGTATGAAAAGAAACATGCCCTGGAGCACTATGATGTTCTAACATGTATACAAATCAAAAGTCAAATAATGCCGTCTGCAGTTTGTGGGGTGACACCCCGGAGCGGGGGAAAGTCTGCATCCAAGGACCATTCAGGTGTGGATTCGGCGGCTCCGGACTGGGGCGGAGAGGAAGTAGAGACAACCGGGGATGGGGATCTGGAGGACCGGAGGGCAGCCATTGCCTGCAGGGCCCCTTGGCGTTCCAATCGGATCTGGTCAGGGCTGGGATGGCTACTGTAGACCCCGCGCTCTTGGCTCCTCTCCCCCTGCGTCTGCCTCCGCGTGGGCGCTCACGGGGTCGGACCTCATCAGACGATTTGGGCGCCGTCGCCAACCCCTGTTCCTCGAGCCAGTCCCATGCCTCCGCGGGGGAGTCAAAATACTTCGTGTTGCCATCTCTAATGACCCGCAAGCGGGCCGGGAAGAGTAAGGAGTAGCGGAGGTCCAGGTCGCGGAGTTGTTTCTTTACTACGGTGAAGGTGGCTCGCCTCCGTTGTACCTGAGCCGTGTAGTCTGGAAAGAGGGAAACGGTGACATTCTGTAGCTTAGGACCGGGGTGTTTGCCCAACTCCCGTAGAATAGCCTCTCTGTCTCTGAAGTTCATGACTCGAAATAAGAAGGGACAAGGGCGAGCTCCAGGAGGGGGCCTGCGAGCTGGTATTCGATGGGCCCGTTCCACCACGAATTGTGGGGAGAGCGATCCGGGGGGCATGATCTCTTTCATCCAGGCTTCCGTAACGGTCTCCGGGTCCCGCCCCTCTGTCCCTTCAGGGAGATTGACCACGCGCACATTATTCCGGCGGGAATGGCCCTCCGCGTCATCCACCTTCTCCTCCAGGGTGCAAACCCGGTCCAGTAGATCCTGAAGCGCGGAGGAGCAACTCCGGGTTCGGGGTTGAAGGTCTGCCAGCGTGGCCTCTGCGTCGCGAACCCGGTCCGAGAGTTTGTGTTGGTCAGCCCGGAGCAGCGTGAAGTCCGAGGTGATGGTGTCCATCCGGTTTTCCAAGGAGGTGCAGGTCAAGTCCAGGGCTTTGCCGATCCGTTCAACCGCCGCCAGTACAGAGTTCAGCTTGGCTGCAATGTCAGGCTGACCCATCGCAGCTGCTGACCCAGGGGTCGTGAGCAATGTCCCAGCCTGGCCACCAAGGGGCACATCACGAGGGGTGTTGTTACGCTGGCGGCCCATGACAATCTGCTGAGCGCTTCTCATGGGGAGCGAGGCCAGGATGTCAAACCACCGCGACTCCCCAGTGTAGTGGTCGCGTCGGTAGTTAAGTTCGATCACTCTACAAGGCGGTTTCGTTCCAACCAGCGGTGCGCCCCACCGTGACTTCCGTGGCTACAGGGCCCCACTGGGCGGCCAGACTCCCCCCACAGGGGCCACAGAGGACGCAACAGACGGGGAAAGTGAGGAAAGTACCCCGCACTTGTAGATATGTGGTACCCCAGCTCAGATTCTGGCTATGGGAAGAATCACCGAGAGCTGTCTGCGGCCGCTTCAGTTGAGGGACCCCCAAGGTAGTTCTGTGCAGAGCATGCGCATCTGCCAGGCGGTTTCCTGGCCGACAGCCCACAAAGAGTGTTTAGGTGAGGCGCCCTAGGCCCGGCCAGACCCCCGTGGCCCCCACCTACAGGGCAGGCCCCGCCGCCGGCACCACACGGCCCCTCGCCACAGCGAACACTCCGTCGGGGGCGGGAGCAGGAGGATGCGAGGGTCCGATGGGAATAGTGTGGCCCCACTGCCCCCCAGCTCGCCGCCAGTCTTAAAGTGCGGAGACCGAGTGTGTCGCGGTCCACTCCCAACGCCACGCCAAGGCTCCAGAACACAGAAAGGGGCCACAGCAGAAGGCACAGCTGGCGAACCGCCCCCCAGGAGGAAGGAGTATGCAACACCAGCAGGTCCTCAGTATCGGTGCGGAGAGAGCAGGACCATCCCTCGGTCCCCGCAGCTGCTGCAGGTGAGGGGCCCTAGGCCCGACCGACCCATGTGGCTATCTCCCTCATGGCAGCCGCCGTGACCCTCTCAGGTGTATCTGTAGAAAGAGTCTATGCAAGGTCCTGGGCCCGACCGACCCCCGAGGCCTCCACTGTGAGAGAGACAACCCGGTTCACCAGCCTGTCTGGTCTAACAGGGCACACGGCGTATTCCGGTGGGGGCCCTAGGCCCGACCAACCTCTGAGGTCCCCCACTACAGAAGAAGTAACCTGGCCCACCAGCTCATCCAGACCGCCACCCCACGCGCTGTGCTCTGGTGGTTGCCCTAGGCCCGACCGACCCCCGAGGTCCCCCACCACAGAAGAGGTAATCTGGCCCACCGGCCCGTCAGGACTACCACCCTACACGTTGTGCTCCGGTGGGGGCCCTAGGCCCGACCGACCCCGAGGTCCCTCACCTCAGAAAAGATGACTTGGCCCACTGGCCCGTCCGGAATGTCTCCCCACGCGCTGTGCTCCAGTGAGTGCCCTAGGCCCGACCGACCCCTGTGGCCCCACGTCCCCAGGCAGACGCCGCAGCTAAATGTGGCGGGCCTACCTTGGCAGCAGAGACCTCTCCGGGCATCCCCAGACAGCAGGCAGCAGCGGCCTCCACAGCAGCGGCCCAGCTCCTCGTGACAGGCACTCCCCGCCGGCAGCCCAGGAGCCGCCTCCGTCGCCTTTCAGGGTTGCGCCGCACTTGCCGCAGCCTCGCCGAGTCAGGGGGCAGCAGTGAGCGGCAGTCCCGGAACCATCACGGGGACCGCCACAGCAGCAGTTCAAGGAGCCGGGCCGCTCCGCAGCGGCCTAGCATGCGGCCGGGGCCGGGCTTTCACGGCTCAGCGGGCCGCACAATCCAGAGCTGCCGCGAGC
The DNA here is from genome assembly GCA_963921515.1 of Calotriton arnoldi. Classification (NCBI taxonomy): domain Eukaryota; kingdom Metazoa; phylum Chordata; class Amphibia; order Caudata; family Salamandridae; genus Calotriton; species Calotriton arnoldi. The sequence continues at coordinate 300,666 of CAWUFW010001274.1, forward strand.
CGCCTCCCGGGTCCGGACGACCCTCACCAGGTACGGCGGGTATGCACAGGCATGGGGGATGCGCGGTAAGGCCAGGAAATCCGCCTTTCCGCCAGTGAAGGGATTCAGCGCGGAGCGTTAGTAAGACGCATCCGCCATCTTCGGCGCCTGGCCACGCCCCACACTGTTATGTATCTTACTTTTATAGATGGACTTTTAAAGTGTCAAACTGACCTGAACTGTAATGCGGAAGAAGTTCTTGCCACTTTACTGACTCTCTGTGTTTCATCATGTCTGTAATAAAGTCTTTTACATGCCAGGCATCAAGGTGCTTGTGTGTTGATGTAGTACCAAAACTACACTTTCCTCTATTGCCTTTTCTCACACAGGGAGACATGTAACATATTTGGAAGTTAGCTTTTTTTAACAGAACCTCCTAATGACCTCATAATAGTGAAGTCCTTCCCCACAACACTCAGACAGTTCATCACTTCAGCCAAAGTAAAGTACTATACCAAAGGCAGATCGGAAGCAGAACACTTTTCAAGACAATTCAGCACTACATCAAACCCCTGCCAGACATACCTATTCCTCACTTTACAAAAAAGTGCAATACCATCAACCTCTTCTTCAGTGAAGAAAATACAGAAGATGCAACAGCACATCAACAACAACAAGCCTCTATCACTTGCAGATCTCACTGACACACTCAAGTCCCTCAAAGCCATTTTACAAAGATGATGTATTACCCTTGTCCTTCTTCAAAGCGCTCTTTAGGGATGCTCTCTTCTCATTCCTACTAAACATTGTTAATGCCTCCCTCACCTAAGGCATCTTCCCAGAAGCTCTGAAGAACGACCAGATCCACCTGCTTCCAAAGAAACCTATATTACACTTTGGTTGCCTCATAACTACTGCCCATCACTCACCTGCCATTCATCAGAAAGATTATTGAAAAAAGAATAGGTCCATGTTCAACTCCAAGAGTACATCAATGCTAACCTTCTCTTGCATGACTTCCAGCTGGCCTCAGATGATGCTATAGTGCACATAGTAGATGATGCCCTCTTGCCCACAGATAAAGATGACCCTGCCTCCTGATATTGCTGGCTCTCTCAGTTGTCTTCGACACAGCCAACCATCCCACCCTCATACTCCCACTAGAGGCTCAAATGGGATTCACTGTCAATGTCTTTCACTGGTTAACCTGCTACCATTCCAACCAACACAAATTTGTTCACATGGGCACCTCCAGGTCCCAAAAGATCCCTATTATCTGCGGGGGTTCCATATTGTCTACTGCCATCTTCAACCTCTACATGTAGCTTTAATCACAGGTAACAGCATCACGATTCACCAAAATGCTGATGATACACACCTGTACTTGAAAGTCTCCTCTGCTTCAGACATCCAATGCCTCAAAGACTGCCTGCACATCATTCAGACCTGGATCTAGTGCCTACCTAAAGCTCAGCCCAACTAAAATAGAATTTCTGTTATTGGCCAAGAACAGTGCACATTTTCCCAAAATGCCAAGCCATTTGGATTCACCCTGGACATCAAACTCACCCTCAAGGAACACATTCCCACAAAGACAGTCTGGAACAAACTCTTCAAAAGAAAGTAAAACCGTTTCTTCCAGGAAGTGACTTAAGAACTATTGTCCATGCCCTCATAATCTCACATCTGGAAGATGGTAATGCCCTTTTCCATGGCCTTCAAGACTCCACAAAGGAAACTCACACCATCTTCAAAATGAGCTGCATCAATTTACAAAGCCATCACGACCAGCACCCCCACTTATCTTGCAGAACAACTCGCCATCTCTGGTGGTTCTCGGCACACCCGCAGCCAGGATACCATCAAACTACAGGCTAAGAAGTGTAAAAAAGGAAATACAAGACAGCAAGCCTTTACTGTTTATTCACCCAGGATCTTAAACAACATTCCCCATATCCATCAGGACTGCCCCAACGCTGCTCCAATTTAGGGAAGAGTTGAAGATTCACCTCTTTAAAGAACACTACATCACAGTGCATTAACTGTCCAAAACCCAGCTATTATGCATTGACTTACAAACCTGGTAAAATGGTGAAAAAAATCTGAACTACTGACTCCAGTGGAGATTTTGAGCCTTCTGTGTCAACAATTGTTAAAATGCTCTTCTTCATGATTTCTCTTTTTCTCCTGTTCTTCTACCTGTCCAGAAGCCATCCTGAGTGCTGGGAAGGTTTGTTTTCCCCAAAAAGGACAACCACAACATAAAATGTCCTGACTCCATTGCAGAAGAGTAGTTTAATGGCACGTTACCCAATTAATCATTCCAGAAACCATGATCTATTTGATTGTGTGAAAAGAGACTCAGGAACCAATCAAAGCACTGCAATGGTTCATGACAATTCACAAGACTTCAGTGATCCAAGGAAAATTAGGCATGGGTGGAAACGGCATGCCAGGGATTTGAAATACTGGTGCCTTTCACCACACAACTTGCATGGCTCAAAAAGAGCTGAAAAGAAAATTAAACTCTATTTCTGTGACTTTCAAAAACGGTTGTCATATAAAACTCAACTTTAAAAAAAATGCATGTAGTTTGAGGTAGCCACTGCTGGTATCATGGAACTGAGAACGGGAGTCCCGCTTCTGCGATCATGCGAGAGCAATGATACCAACCATATCACCACAACATTTGAAGGAAATCTTTCACTAATATTTTTTTTAAAGTGGAATACCGGTAAAACATATTTAATGACATTTTTATCATATTAGATTTGCAACTTCTAAAACAAATCTGTGACATTCAGTTTATTAAGGAAATCAGAAGTTGCGCTTTCCAATGTTGATGGATATCACAAATCCTCTACGAAACCTCAAGCACTGAAAAAAGAAAGAAGAGACCTCATTGGCTAGAAGTCAAATACATTTTCCACAGTTTTAAGTCCTTTTCTCAGGAAAGAATGCTGTCTCCTTTTGAAGACATCATTTTGAATCTAACTCTTGAAAGACAAAGTTATTATAAAGAAGGTTTCACTTTTCTAAGAGAGATCAAAATGTCACAGGGCCAAAGTGAGCAAACAGAAATGTTCAAGGAACATCCACCCATGAAGAAAAGGAAAAGGCAGAGGTTGTAGAAACACTTATGTCCTCCAGATCAGATGACTATCCACCCAAAGAGTCACTGGGCTGGAAATGTTTTACTCACCTCAGTGGTGAAAAAAAGTCAATGCCTGCGAGGAAACTTGTACCCTTTACAACCAAGTACCACAAGGGGGCTATCCAGGCTTATACTCATACTCATTTGGGATGCAGGAATAATTAATCTTCAAGCCATGCATCCAAATGATTTTTTCTGTGCTGAAGTGTTAAGAAGAGACCAAAAGGAGCAAGAAGGAGCAGCTGAAATTGTCAAAAGCCAACTTCTATGTGGGCAGCCAACTTCCACTGTGCACAGCTTTCAACCATGCCACATGACCTGGCTAAAGGGTGGCCAACCCACCCCAGCCTACAGTCTGTGGCCAGCTTGCTGGGCCTGCCAATTGTCCCCAGCCCCGTTCTTCTTGTGCATGCTCCTGCACATTTCCTCCCTGGTCTGTTGTGCTGCCACTGCCCCTATTCTGCCACAGCCCTCTGTTGTCTCACCTGTCCCCCAATCTCTATGTGCCCCTGCCCTCTCCCTCTCTGGTCAGTTGTGCTGCCACTTCACTCTGTTGCTGCCCCTGCTCCCCTCTCTGTGCCCCCTGTTCTCGCTGTGCATGACCCTGCCCCATCCCCTCCTGATCTATTGTGCTGCCACTGCCTATGGTCTGCCACTAGTCTCTATTACTGATGCAGCCCCTCCCCCTGCACTCCCTGTTCTCTGTGTGCATGCCCCTGGCTCCTCCTTCCATGGTCTGTTGTGCTGCCACTGCCCATGTGCTGCCACTGACCTTCATTGCTGCTCCTGCCCCTCACCTGGCACTCTTTGTGGTCTGTGTGCATGCCCCTGCATCCTCCTTCCCTTGTCCATTGTGCTGCCACTATCCCTGTGCTGCCACAATAGGATCAATCAGCGTTATCAAGGATTTCAGGTCATTATTTCATGTGCAAGTGTAGAGAGAACGCACTCTGCTTTGTCTTGCTCTACCACAAGGATTTTTTAGCATTTTGACATTAAGAGAAAAGGAATTTCAACTGGGGCACCTGCTGTGCTTCTACTTGTAACTGTTTTCTGTTGAGGTTTAAATTTGGTGAATTGAGCATCTGCGTCTGAATGAAACTTGTCTCCATGTTTATCCAAGAAGAGTCCACAGTTTCACATCACATGCCCACCCAACAGGAGTTTGTTCTATTGGTTGATTAGTAAGTGCTACCTCTTTGGATGAATATATAATGTGTATTCTACACTACAGCTGAGTGAAAGAAACTGAGGTGATGTTTTCAGCGGTCCCACCCTCCTGCCACATGCCCTGCATGGTTAGTTTGCTGCCCCCGTGGGGCACGGCATTTGTTTTAAAAGCTATTTTCGGTACCAGCGATGATACATCAGAACTGCAGCAGCTGCGTGGGGTACCTCAGGGCCAGATGTTTGGTACCGCTGTATATGCCAACAAAATAAATTTTTTAAACAGAAGTGGGGCCATTTGGCACCTCCACATGGTCCAGGGGGTCACGGTGTGCCTATCCCCTTATGACCTCTAATGGCTGCCATAGCTTGTAAAATTCACCATACTGGTGAATTTCAGTGGCTTTTTGAGTTTAAAACATTATGTTGACACTGACATTTTCACCTAACTATAACGACACTTTAACCTTTGTTTTTTTCAGTGAATTTCTAGTTTTTTAAAATGTAAAGTAATATTTTATCACCATACGTAAAGCCAACCCCCGGCACACATAGGGTGGTTGGAAGCAGAGCCTGGCCTGTGGCCAACCCCCCACCTGGGGAGGGGATCATGCAGCCCCCCTCCCCAATCAACTATTGGCCCCTGATGCCCCATCCCTGAGCCAAAATAATATATTAGGGGAGCGGGGCGTGTGGTCCCCTTCCCAAGCCTTAAGAGGCCACAAGGACCCCATCCCTGGGGCCAAATACATTAACATTTGGGGAGTGGGCATGTGGTCCCCCTCCCCAGCCCAAAGGAGTTCAGCTGGAATGCGGCAAACACGCCAGATTTTTTTTTACTTTTTTGGGCCTGGGCTTTGGGTCCAGGGTGTATCCCTACCTTGCCCCCTTATATCTTTTTTTTTTTTTTAATTTACTGCAGGATAGTTAGTGGACTACACCCCGAGTCCTGTGATGGCTACCAGCAACATTTTTCTTCATGGTGCTGGCAGCCAATCAGATCCTTGCTCCCGCAGGTACGTAGTGTGTTTTATTTTCTTCATGGGTGTTTCACTTGCACAAATCACAAGTTAACTGTTGCCCCCAGCATTGAAAAATATTGTATGTATCAAGTATTATCATACTTCAATTTGGCAGCTCTCCTATCCTTTTTCACAGCATTATTACATTTAGAAAACATATTGGTTATTAGGATTGCATAGTATTTCTTTTGTATTAACATTTTCAGCTGACTTTACAGCACCGCAAAGACTGCAGGAGCTGGATTGTACCGTGAATTATTATTGCCGATCTGCCTTCAATGCTGCCTTAAAAAAATGGATTCTTTTATGCCATTTTGTTATTATATAGATTCAATCATAGCATACAATCATGCCAATTATTAATTGATTTTGGTGGCAATAGATTTCTTTTAGGTTTATAACTCAGTACGGGGTCTAGTCTTTTGCAATGACTATTATTATTTTGTATACTTAAGGATATTTTGTGCAAAATAGTCTCTGACCCGTTTAAATAACAATCATGATTCATAATGAATTTTACATGATCGATGTTGAAATGTATTTTTAGGTTGGTAGCTTCGATACCAGGAAACCATTGCAAGAATATTTTCTATGTTTATGAGCTCAAGCATTTATCTTCATGGATGAGGGGTTTGTAATTTTAACTTGACAAAGGCTACAGGATAGCCAAAACGCGTCGTGTTCTAACGAACCAATAAACCAGAGTGTGTTAATTTGGAACGCCGCTTTTTTATTCCTCATGAGGATTGGAGACCTTTTTGGCTTGTTGACAGAGCTCACCTGCATCGCTAGGCGGGGAGCAGCCTACTTACACATCTAGGACGGATATATATATTGCCAGTAGTTTCAAGCTCACGTTTCACAGAAAAGAGGTCCAACTATGAACATGAATTTTATAATTAATTAGACACTAATGGGGTTTTATTGTAGACAGTGAGGTGGGAGAGGTAAGCGCGAATTGAATTTGTGTTGTTCGTATCCCAGAGTTTTCTATTTAGTTTGCAGCTTTCTACATAACTTGGATTCATCAACTGCATTGTTCTGCATTTTCATATTTATTTGAAAATGTTATTTATGTACATTGATTGTCACACACTGCCGGGAAAAACTTTGCATGTTGTTCGAACAGAATGGTTCCCCCGTTGTGCTATTCACAGTCTGGAACACAATAATGCAGGCAAGATTAAGTAAGGCAGAGAGTAAAGCGTTGTTAGACCAGCACTTGAAATAAATAAGCTAAAAACTATAGAAACTTGGATTTAGGATGCAGATATAAGGAGGAGTACACAGGCATGAATACGAATGGCCTGGTGTCATATGTGATTGAAGCCCATTTAATGTGTCAGGATTTTTTGCTTTTGATTACCTGGTTCTTGGACCTTTACTATGGGTGAGTCTCACTACCTGAGTCGCACTCACAGTAATTTGACGGTAACTGGACTGAGCGTGCTTACCACCAGTGTCTGCCTTTAAAGATAAGGCTGCTGCAGCGCAGCTAATGTAAGGGGCATTGGGGCTGGTTACATGTGAACTTGTGTTCACACGCATGTTCAAACAGTTGCGGGCTTAGCATGCAAGATTACCATTGTGCACAACCTGGTAGTCTCACACAGGCAACTTTCCTGTGGCCGTTTTAAGCTGTACATTCGACCTGGCGTAAACCTTTTTTTTAAATATTTAAAAGTCATCACTAACTAGGCCCTTAAAGGCAGGGTGCATATTATTTATTTTGAAAGTTTTATATAGCGCGAACATGACCACCGAGGGTATCAAAGCGCTTTACAGATTATGCATCATGGAGGTTATAAGCAAACAAAACAGAATAGCCAAGGCAACAAAATCAAAGTCTAATTGACAAACATTATCTTGAGGGAAAAAACAGACACAACAGAATCGAGAGCGCAACAAGGTCACAATCTAGAGTTGTCCAAGAAACTCGTGAACCAGGTGTCTGGGCCAGAGTCAACGGGTATGGACCCAGAACCAAATGAAGGAGCCATGCTAAGGAAGAAATTTCTTCATCAAGAGTCTTTTGACTTCTTTTTTGAAGAAGAGAGTGGAGGGCTTCACCCTGACTTCCGGTGGAAGGGAGTTCCAGATCCTCGGAGCCGTCCCTGAAAAGGATCGGTTATATGTCTTTTTTTTCTTGAATTTTTGTGGTTTTAGCAAATGGGTGCTGGCACTTCTGGAGGCTCTAGAACCGCAGGAGAGCTCCAGTTTCCGAGCGAGGTACAGCGGGGTCTTGAAGTGGATGACCTTGTGAGCCATGCATGCAATTTTTCGCTGTATCCGACCTTCGTATGGGAGCCAATTCAGGTCCCGCAAGTCCGGATAGATGTGGTGGTATTTTTTTGTGCCAGTTAAGAGCCTAGCAGCAGAGTTTAGGGAAGCCCTAAGAGGAGCCGTCCTCACTCTAGGCAGGCCGCAAAGTGTTGCGCTACCATAGTCCAGCTTTGAGATCACTAATGCTTGTACTGCAACCTTTAGGTCATGAGCAGGGAGAAAGGGTTTGAGTTTCCTGAGTAGGCTGAGTTGGAAGTTCGCTCCTTTGGTGAGGGAACTGATGTGCTTCTGCATGTTCAGGCTTTCGTCAAGAATGATACCCAGAGAAGATGCCGAGTCCACAAGGTGCGGTCTACAGTTAAGAGCAGTCAGCTGATTCAGCCATTGCTCCATGGTAGGAGATTGGTTGTGGGGTGAGATCAGTAAGAATTCTGTTTTAAGAGCATTTAACTTCAGGTGATTACTTGTCAACCATCTTTGTGTTTCCAGCAGGACTGAGTTGAGGGACTGGATGTCTTCGGGGGAGGCGATCTTCAGGTATAGTTGGGTATCATCCGCGTACATATGATAATGAATGCTGGATGATTTTAGAATTTCTGTCAGAGGTTCCATTAACAGGTTAAAGAGCGTGGGGGACAGTGCTGAACCTTGGGGAACCCCCAAGGTGACCGGTGCAGGATGTGACAAGGAGTGGTTCACCTTGAAGCTTTGGGATCTGTTGTGAAGGAACGAAGAGAACCAGTTTAAAACCGGCCCAGACAGCCCCATCCTATGTTCCAGGAGGTCAATTAGGTGATCGTGTTTGACAGTATCAAATGCTGAGGAGAGGTCAAGAAGGATCAATAGGCACGCTTCATTGTGATCCAACATTCTAAGCGCATCATCTACGATGTGTGTTAGCGCCGACTCCGTATTGTGACCTGGGCGAAAACCAGATTGGCATTGGTCCAGGAGCTGGAAGTGGTCGATGTGATGACAGAGTTGGGCGAGCACACATTTCTCCAGGAGTTTTGCTAAGGTGGGGATGTTGGTGATTGGGCGAAAGTTAAGAAGGTCCGTGGGATCAGCATTTGGTTTCTTTATGATCGGGGTAACTTGACCTGATTTAAGGCAATCAGGAATAGCACCTTGTATAAGAGAAGCATTGACGATCGTCGTCCAGAGTGTTAGTAAGGAGGATCTTACTTCCTGGAACAGGTTCGATGGCAAAGGGTCGTTGTAGTGATTGGAAGGTTTCAACGTCAACAGCATTTTGCGTATAGTGGGTTCCTCCAAGGTTTGGAACAGACTCCAAGATGCATTGTTTTTGGGGAGGAAGGGCTGTGAAGGGTCAGTGTTAGTCAACTCTGAAGGGCGAAGGGTGTTCAGAGGACCACTCGGGAGGAGATCACGGGCCAAGCTTAATTCCATCTCAATCTTAGTGGACTTATCAGTGAAGAAAACAGCGAATTCTTCGCAGTTCGGGAGTGTCACTTGACCCGGAGAGGAGAGGTTAGGATTATTGTTAGCTTGGGACTTGATGAGTTCGAACAGTTTTTTGGGACGTTTTTTTGCTTGATCTAGTTGAGTTCTGAAGAAGGTGGCCTTCGAGCATCTGATGCATTTATTGTATGTGCTTCGCAAGGATCTCAAGTGACAGAGATGTTCAAGGGAGGGATGCGATCGCCATTTCCTTTCTGCAAGTCTTAGATTTCTTTTTTCAGCATTAAGATTATCATTGAACCACGGTTTGGAGCATTTGGAGGACACTCGTTTAAGTTGAAGTGGTGCTACTGAGTCAAGTACATTAAGTATTGAGTGGTGATAGTGGGCCGTCAGGTCATGGACATCCGACATGTTCAAAGGGGTTGGTAAGATGCTATCACAGAGCGCCGTCAGGTCTTGCGAGTTGATGTTCCTTAAACATCTTTTTAACTGTTTTGGGTTCTTAGGTTGGGATCTGCTTGCTCTTAACGATTCAAGGACGAGGAAGGTGATGCAGTAGTGGTCCGTCCAGTCACATGGAAGGATCGACTCCAGGAGGAGAGAATTGGGCTTACCAATGACCAGATCTAGCGTGGCTCCTTTGTTATGCATAGGGCTGTTACATAATTGGGTAAGGTTAAGGTCAAGTAGGAAGGATTTGAGGAGGTTGACAATCACATCGTTCATATCATTCCAGTGGAGGTTGAAGTCTCCCAGGAAGATCTGAGTGCCCTGGAAATCCGCGTTAGATGAAATAATATCCATGATCTGTTCTGTGAAGGGAAGGTTGTCGCGAGGGGGGTGGTATAACGTATGCAGTTTGCATGTGTGATTGTTGCCCCCAGTCACTTCAACGCATAGATATTCACAAGACGGCAGGAGGTCAGCATTAATGACTTTCACTGCTAGATTACTACTACTATATTACTACTATTATTACTTAAAAGTAGAACATGTAAAAGTTAATGTTGAACATGTCCTTACTGTGAAATATCCTCAAAAGTTATTTTCATTGTTGTAGGCTGATTGCTTCCATGAGGAAACACTGTGCTAAATTGTTACATTTAATAAATGCTAAATTCAGATTGGTAGCAGCTAGAGAAATAACTCAAGGGCTCATTTGTATAGTTATTCAACATCCACTGTATTGGGAAAATCAAATTTTATCCAACTATTAAGCATTTTAAAAAGTTACCATCTTACTGCCTTATATTTTTATATGATGACACCTTGACAAAGCCAATAGGCCTTATTTATTTAACATGTCATTCCCTGTCTTGTGATGCTGAATCTGGTAAAGGAAGGGATATTGTGATAATGGGGCTGACCCACTAAGAGTCAAATGTGATTTGAGACTGTCACCAAAGGTATTTTTTGTCTACCTCATGTATATATTTGTAAACGGGTGTGTAGTATTTAGTAGTGTGTGAGCAATGAATGTACTTTTCCTTTTCCAAAGAAAAAGAGCTGACTGAATAATGTATTGAGTGTTGTTGTTGAGTAAAAGCGATTTGAGGCTACTAGACCACACCATCACCCCTGAGTAGGCCTTGGACCGTTCTGCCTCACTACCCTGAGAGAGTCATGTGCTACAATGGGGTATTTGGTTTTTGTTAATGAGACATTTGTAGACCCATTACTCATGCCGGACTCACATCCTGTACAACTAATAACCCAATTTTTTACAGCGATAATTTTTGTACCCAAACAACTCTGACACCAAGCTGTTCGAAATTTATTGGGTGCAATAATTCTTGACTACTCCGAGTTCTGCTCACAAAATTGAGGCCTAACATGAATTTTCATGCTTGTCGCCTGTCCCGGTATTTACCAGGCATTTTTTCCTACAGCAAATTGGAGCAGGGTTTATCTCCTGATATTTAGCTGGGAAAATTGCTCAGGGTGCAGTTCTTGCTGCAAAAACTCCGACTTCCGTTATGTGTGGAGTAAGAGGGGTTAAAGCAGATACTAGGATGAAACAGGCCTCTTATAATGAGCTTAAATGTAGTATATAAACCACACTACCTAATAATTCCTTTAAGCGTTTTTGTTAGCGGTAAAAACTACCTCAAGATTTATAGCTAGAGACCAACTGCCTGTCACTAGTGTCAGTGGCCAATTAGCATGGACATTGCTTAAGTTCTGGGTGCGAATTTGAAAAAAATAAACCATGGTATGCGGTAAATTGAGTTGATCTTGCTTGGCTATGCTGTAATTTTGAATGGAATGCGGGCCACTGCCTGTCTGATTACTTGGATTATGTTATTTAATATCTAGATTTGACCAGGTCCAGCCATAGCCAGATACATGACTCTGTGCATCATGGTCTATGTCTGAGGGATTGTGAAGATAAACCCCATCATCCATAGAACATTTTATGACTTCAATAGTAGTGGAAAGAAATGGTCTACTAGGATTGTGTGAAAATAAGGAACTTTCTTTGCTAGGAAATTTATTCACATGGTACAGAACAAAAGAACAGGCTGCGTGAGAGTTTGAGATGGGGGGATAAAATTGAATGAGAACTTTTATGTGAGGCTGGATGAATGGCATTTGCATTATGTGTTTCTATAGCAGACGTAATGTGTTGACCATATGCGTTGTCACTTATGTTTCTAAAATAATTTGTACGAATGAAAAATGGCTTTATTGAGGACAAATAAAATGAACGAAACTGTACTGACTTACTCGTCTGAGAAGTAAATAACGTAATGCGAGTCACTGGCAACGTTTTTTAAAAGAGGCTGTGCTTCTTTGAATTTTTTATACATCTATATTCTTGTATTTCAGCGAAAAAGGATAACTAGTTTCATCAGCCTAACTGCAGCAATACAATTTGAACGTCGTCAAACTCAAAATGTTCTTAGCAAGAACATTTTTCTCTGGAGGCGTTCTATGACTTTCACAATCTAATTATTCGATAATAAAACATTGACGTGAGAACTCAGGAATTCACTTTTGACAATTTTGAAGTGGTAGTTGTTACATTTCAAGAGATATTTAATAGAACTGTTCCAGATGTTGCATGACACTCCCAGTGACGAGGAGAACAGATCTTCCGATGACTAGCTGTGGTTCTTTTTTGAGCAGAGCTTCTGAAGGCACGCACAACTTTCACTCCTGTCAAGCACATCAAAATGTTCTCCTTTCACTGTCTTGCCATGTCTACGGTGGCGGATTTTGCTCCTTCAGAAGGAAACAGAACAAACCGTGGGCAGGCAGGAAATGCATTGAACTTCTTCCCACAGAGGGGACGAGTTTTTATTCCTTTTAATCTCGACAGAGGAACGTGGTTCTTTCCAAATCCTTCGCAACTAAGCTCTCAGACTTCACGATGCACGCACGCCGCCATATATTTTCAATCGACTCAAATAATTTCACTTCGATCGAAATAATTCCGTCTTGTACCACACTTCTGCGTGCCTACTTGCGTTTTCCCACTAGTAGAGTAGCTTCATGATTTTCTTTTACATTTTCTATGTTTTTATATTTAGTGTGATTTGTGTAAACACTGGAATGAAGCCAGGTAGTGAAGACTGGTACCTATTAACCCTCATCCAATGTAAGCATGTATGCATGTGGTGTTTCAATAGTCCAAAGGTAACCATAAAGCCAATGAGTGATAAGAGAGGTAGGTGGTTTGTTGACTGTTAACGCATTGTGCTATGGTGTTATTTAAAAGTGCATCTTCAACTCTTTCCTAAATCGGAGCAGTGTTGGGGCGGGCCTGAAGGAGGCAGGAATGTTGCTCCAGATCTTGGGCGGATAGACAGAGAAGGCCTACTGCCTTGGTTCTTTTCTTTTTCACGCTTCTTAGACTCCATTCTGATCGGTCTTGGCTCCGGGTGTGCAAAGAACAACCAGAGATTGTGAGTTTGTCTGCAGGATAAACGAGGGTGCACACAAGGGTGTCTAAAAATTCCCTGGGGGTAATTCCAAGAACAAGGTCAAGCCCCTCCTCAGGGGAAAGAGGGGAGCAACAAGGATAAAGAGTTCTCAAAAGGTGCGCAGGCCCAAGGGATTGCAAGAGTAGAAATTGGGGTGGAAGTTGGCCCCGGGGAAAACCAGGGATTGGACTGGAGCCACCTCAGACTCCATGGGTGGGGTGGATGTTGCAGGCCTGGCCTTACTTCCCAATCATCAACGAGATAAAGATAGAGGCTCTGTGGAATTCAGGAGCCAGCATGACCACAATGGTGGAACGGCTGATTTCCTCAGAGCAGATCATCCTAGATATTCTCCATAGGGTAGTCAATGCTGACAATGTGGTGAAGTTCCATCCCATAGCAATAATCACCTTTGAGTAGTGAGGGGTTATAGCTGTGAGCCCTGCTATACCAGTGGAGTGTTTGTATAGAACCAACCTAGAAGCCTCTGCTTGGGCAGAGATGGAAAGGATGGCCCATGCTGAAATGCTGGGTCTGCCTGATGGTTTGCGTGGCCACAAAGGCCCAAACAGTCCACCAGTGAAGTCAAGGGAGCCTGGAACAATGGCCCAGGTTCTGGCAATCAAGAGGAAGGGCAAGGAGCATGGGAAACCAGCCTTAAAAATTCCCACAGCTCAGAAGGAATCTGACCCACCAATGGTAGTTCTGGAGCTTAAAAAAGAAAAGGATCCTGTCCTGAGAGACGTGAAAGAACCATCTGAGTTACCTGGGGCAGGAGGACCCTTCAGAGAGGAATTCTGCCAATCAGAGAGATAGTGCCCAACTCTTGAGGGCCTTGAGGGTATCCAGCACTAGGCTGATGTGAAAGAACAGGGGAGACCAGTGGAACCCACAGGATCTACTGGGAAGAGGGTGTACTGTACGGTGAGGCAAGGGACTGAAAACCTAGGGGCCCAGAAAATTGCTAATACCCAAGCATTCCAAGGCATACCTCTTAAACTTAGCCCATGATATCCTTTGACTGGACATCTGGGACAGACCAAAACCTGAGACAGGTTGTCAACCACTTTTACTGGCCCCAGGTGCCTGAAAAGGTGAAGGAGTTTGTTGCTTCTGCACCACCTGTCAAACCAGTGAGAAGACAGGAGGCCAACCCAAGGATCCCTTGATCTCACTACCCTTGGTGGGGATTTGTTTTAAGAGGGTGAGGATTGATACTGTCAGGTTCCTAGATCCTAAGATAGCCTCAGGGAACAGGTTCATCTTGGTGGTGGTGGACCCACGCTACTTGGTATCCTGAGGCCATACTTCTGTGGACGGTAACAATGCTTGTAGTGGCCAGGGCCCAACTTGGCATCTTTACCAGAGTAGTGTTGCCAAAGAGGTAATCTCAGATAGAGGCAAACTTCATGTCTGCATGCTTGAAGGCAATGTGGGATGAGTGTGGGGTGACTTATAAGTTCACCACCCATTATCAATCCTAAAACCAATGGGCTTGTGGAGAGATTCAACAAGACTTTAAAAGCCATAACTACTGTGTTATCTGAGAAACTCTGGTGGAAGCGGAGACGTACTGCTGCTATGCCTTTTCTTTGCCTACAAGGAGGAAAGTAAAACTCTCCAAGACCTCCTATCTCACAATACCAGGATGGTTCAGTGGTGGGAGTAGTGCTATCCCCTACACCGACAGAGCAGTAGCAGAGAGGCTGTCGCCAACTGTTGGGCAACTCTGCTGGACTGTTCTCACTTACACCTGGACTGGCCCAGCGTGTGGCCATGAAAGTGACACAGGTGACAGCTTACCTGTCAAAAACAAAATATACAGGTCAGTTAAGGCTTCCCCACCTTGGGAAGCTGCATGCATGGCAGTTTAGCCGGGTCAGCATTGGGGAGGGGGTGGGCTGCACATTGCGTGGCTGCCCCTCAGCAACGAGGGCAGAGATTGGCTGCTGGTGGGGCTGTGACCTTGGAGGCATTTGGTACGCTTCTGGGACGTGCGTCCAATTGGACCGCAAATCCCCGTCCAAAATGAGTCGCGAGGCAGCACTCGAGTCTTTTCGCTCCAGCTCAATGCCTCACAAGGACGCTGCCCTTGTTGCTCCCACCGCACTGTGCCAGCGGTGTCTTCTTTGTCACTCTCTGTTCTTTAGTTTTCTGCCCCACAGGTCCAGCACGCTCCCGCTCTGCATGTCGCTCTGCATTTTGACATCACAAACAGCAGCGGAGCCGTCTCCAGTCTAGAGACTGCACAGGTTTGAGGCTGTTTGTAGACACATGTATAATGAATTGTTATTTAACTTTCTTCTATTAAAAAATCTGCTGTGTATTACATTGTAACAAGTGGGATGAAAAAGCTAACAAAAATATATATTTTTTAAATAAATAAAAAAGGAAACAGGTCCCTCACCCAGACATGCACCGGTGACATAAGGGTTCCGCTGTGAGGAACAGTAAGGTTGAGATATATATATATAGTCTACTGGAGCACACCTCGCAGTATGTAGACTACTTCCTACAGGAACACGTGCAAACTTTGCCATCCTACAGCAAGGACACCAGTGACTTCCTGAGAAAATTGCAAGACTTTGAGTGGAAAGACAACTATTTACTCATGGCCCTTGATGTATCGGCACTATACACGAGTATAAATCAGATAAAGACGGGCTGAGAGCATTAGAGCATTACTTGGGCAGCAGACCAGCGCAAATGTTCCAACATAGTAAAATGCTGGTCGGAATGGTTCATTTCTGCCTTAACAATAATGTTTTTATGTTCCAGAACATGCGGTACCAACAAATGCGTGGTGTTGCTATGGGAGCCAGCTTCTCCCCCAGCTATGCATGTTTACACATGGGCTGGTGGGAGGAGCTGGTGCTCGGCAACACACACAGCACATATGTGAAGGATAATGTTATGCTTTGGTTTTGTTTTATAGACGATCTGTTTATTATTTGGAGAGGCAAGCAAAACAATGCACTGGAATTTATAACATCAATCAATAACAACGAGATTAATTTGCATTTTACTGCCACAATTAGTATGGAAACTGTAAATTTCCTTGATGTCCATGTGTTTATATCCAATGATAAAATTGAAACTAGACTACACCGGAAAGAAACTGCTGGTAATTCAGAGTTACATGCAAGCAGCGCTCACCCGAGGCACTTGGTCGAAAGCATCCCCTACGGAGAAATGCTAAGATTAAGAAGAATCTGTAGCAACAGTCAGGATCTCAAAGCTGCCCAACTAGCCAGTAAATCCAGATTTCTAGAACGAGCTTACTCACCAAAAACAATAAATGGGGTTTTATTACGAACAATCCAATTTTAGCACTATAGCACTTTGAAACATGGTTAAGGGGTGACAAAAGCACATGCACTTTGTAGTAGAATTTTGTTTTTTAGCACTTGCACTTCAAGGGGTCTTAATGTGTACATAAGAAATTAACCATGTGATAGAGGCAGTTAAAATCAATCACACTGAACTAAAAGTTGTATGTGATAGCAAAAAAAAAGAAGGGACGAATAACACTATTACGTATAGCCATATAAAGTTTTATTGAATTAATTTTATTCGTATTACAGCCCCATTGCTAATACATACTATATTTATATTTATACTTATAGTTTAATAGAAATAGCATTGTCTATGCAACGTGGTGTGAAGACAGACAATGTCAACTGTTTTTTCTATGTCTATGACTGCTTTTTTTTGCACTTTGCACGTCACTTTAAAAAGGTCGACTTGAAGCCAGGATGTTTGTCATGTGATCAAGGCCCGCGAGGGCCGAAACGCGTAATGGCTGCACACGAATAAACATAGTATATACACTGATTTGGTGGTCCGTGCCCGTTTGTGAGAGGAATGAGAAGAAGCAACGGAGTATTTGGAGATATATATATATATATATATATTTAGCGATATATGTTATCTACTGGCGGTCGCCAGTAGATAGTTATAGTTACAACCTATTATCCATAGGAAATCCGCGACATTCTATTTGAAATAACTCGCTTGCCGGTTGACGTATCTTCGCAAAATTTTCAAACTTTGTGGGCGCTCCGGTCCGCTCCTACCCTGAAAGTCTCGGGGGATTCGTCAAGCGGGGGCCGAGAAAAAGGGGGGTCCCAAAATGCGTTTTCCCCATGCAATTTTCCATAGGAAACTTTAGACACGGCTACAGCCCGAACTGCTGAACAGAATTACACCAAATTTGGCAAAGAGGTAGTTCTTGGTTCAGAAAGAACCCTTTTGTTAAATGGTGTAAATCCGTTCAGTAGTTGCTGAGAAAATCAAAAGTAAAAAGATAGATATATCTATGGCCGAGTAGGGTCCGCGTACCCTCAGCGCACCCTGCGCGCACCGTCCCGATCATGAGCTGCATGTTAATTGGCTGTCAGCTGGCTGTCAACATTCCGATTCAGGAAATGTTGGCAGCCATTTTGTCCTCGGTAGAACCGAGGGACAGAAACAAGTGTGCAAAGCGCACAAAGGGGGCAGGGTAGAAACACCCTGACCCCTAGGTTTGCTCAGGGGTCCCACAAGGACCCCCTGGGCAAAAAGAAAAAAAGAATTTTTAAAAAATCGGCAGGATGCGCTCAAGGTGCGCGAATCCTGCCGGAAGAAATCGAAGCGCGGTCTCCCGCGCTTTGATTGCATTTTGCCCCGGGTGGCCCAAGTCCCGGGGGCATGGTGGGGGTGGGTATATTGTTTGTATGGGGGCCTCAAGGGCCCCCAAGCCCCGGGGACCGCCACCCCCGGGGCTTTATAGAAAAATGGTGCGGGAGGGCTCTTCTGCCCTCCCGCAGCCCCGGGACCGCCACCCCCGGGGCTTCTTTTTTTATTTAAATAAGGTGTGGGGGCTCCAGCCCCCACACGCCCGGGGACCACCACCTCCCGGGGCTGTGCAATTTAAGGTAGGGGAGCCGCGCGGCCCCCCTCCTGGAGCCCTTGATGGCCCTGGGGACCGCCACCCCCAGGGCCGGCTCCTGCAGTGTCCCGGGGTGCCTACCCCGGGACACTGTAGTTTGCTATGGCAGGACGGAGCCTCGCGGCTCCGTCCTGTCATTGCAAACTGCTTTGGATATTGGAAGAGAGAGCAGGGAAACCTGCTCTCTCTTCCAATATCCAAAGCCGACTGCTTTCCACATGGGGAGCTGCATCTTAGCAGCTCCCCATGTGGAAAGCAATGCCGGCTCCCAAGGGACGCGGGAGCCGGTTGGGACTGTGGGGGATTGGGGACCCCCCACAGTCTCCAACGTGAGGCCAGGCCCCGGGGATGGGGTCCCCGGGGCCATAAGTGGCCCGGGAGGGGGCCACGCAGCCCCCTCCCCAAAGTAAAAAAAAAAAAAAGGGTATGGCCGGCCCGGGGGATGGGGTCCCCGGGGCCTTAAATGGCCAGAGGAGGGGGCCACGCAGCCCCCTCCAAAGAATAAAATGTAGAAATAGAGGCCATGCCCCGGGGATGGGGTCCCCGGGGCCAATACAGGCCCAGGGAAGGGGGCCACACGGCCCCCTTCCCGTTTTTTTTACATTTTAATTAAAAAAGGGAGTAAGGCCCTGGGGTTGGGGTCCCCAGGGCCCAAAAACAGGAAAAAGGAAGGGGGCCACACAGCCCCCTTCAGGGGACAAAAACAAACAAAAAAAAAAAACGATCGGGCCCACAGGCCCCGCCCCCTTCCTTCACCACTCTGCAAACGCGCCCCTGGCGCGTTTGCAGAGGGGACGAATTCCCCTTGAATACTGGGGTCCCTGAGGGCCAACTAGCCCACCAGGAACCTCCAGTATGCGCCAGTGGGCTGCGTTGCAGAGAGGTGTACAGAGGCCACGCCCTTTTACACCTCTCTGCAACGCAGCTCTGTGGCGCTTTTGGATATACCTGTTGGGCTAGTTGGCCCCCAGGGACCCTCAGGATTCAAGGGAGTTAATCCCCCGACTTAAAACGCGCCACGGGGCGCGTTTGCACAGTGGTGAAGGGAGGGGCGAGGCTCAGGTGACATCTGTGCAAACGCGCCCCGTGGCGCGTTTTAAGTTGGGGATTAAATCCCTTCAATCCTGAGGGTCCTGGGGCCAACTAGCCCAACAGGTACATCCAGAAAGCGCCACAGAGCTGCGTTGCAGAGAGGTGTAAAAGGGGTGTGGCCTCTCTACACGTCTCTGCAACGCAGCCCCTGGCGCATATTGGAGGTTCCTGGTGGGCTAGTTGGCCCCTAGGGACCCTCAGGATTCAAGGGGACTTAATCCCCCAACTTAAAACGCGCCACAGGGCGCGTTTGCACAGATGTCACCTCAGGCCCCGCCCCTCCCTTCACCATTGTGCAAATATTCTTCTAAAATCATCCGAAATACGAATTCCGATTTACTCACCTGTTATAAGGAGAGACCTCAGTGCTGTATCTTTCAGTCCAGTACTGGTCCTGAAAAGTAATTTTAACCGTACTTACCAGTAACTTGAATTTCCTTCCATAGGATATCATTGCCTGCTTTTTGCTGAAAAAGTTTCTAAGTGTTGATTTTTGAAACCTACAAATATTCCTCTAAAATCAGCCGAAATACGAATTCCGATTTACTCACCTGTTATAAGGAGAGACCTCAGTGCTGTATCTTTCAGCCCAGTACTGGTCCTGAAAAGTAATTTTAACCGTACTTACCAGTAACTTGAATTTCCTTCCATAGGCTAACATTGACTGGTTTCACTTGGAAATTCTTCTAAGTGTGGAGTTTTGGAACTTTAAAATATTCCTCTAAAATCAGCCGAAATACGAATTCCGATTTACTCACCTGTTATCAGGAGAGACCTCAGTGCTGCATCTTTCAGCCCAGTACTGGTCCTGAAAAGTAATTTTAACCGTACTTACCAGTAACTTGAATTTCCTTCCATAGGCTAACATTGACTGGTTTCACTTGGAAATTCTTCTAAGTGTGGAGTTTTGGAACTTTAAATTATTCTTCTAAAATCAGCCGAAATACGAATTCCGATTTACTCACCTGTTATCAGGAGAGAACCCAGTGCTGCATCTTTTAGCCCAGCACTGACCCTGAAAAGTAATTTTAACCGTACTTACCAGTAACTTATCTTTTCTTCCATAGGAATCCATTGTCTGGTTTTCAGCAGAAAAGTTTCAAAGTGTCGATTTTCACAAACTACAAATATTCCTTAAAAATCGCCTGTATGACTTAAACGCATTTTTTCAACTGTTTACAGGAGATGCACCAGTGCTGGATCCAGGATCCAACACTGAGTAAGAAAAAGTAACGATAACAGTTTTTACCTGCTAAGTGAATTTCCTTCCATAGGATAACATTGGTGATTCTATGAGGAAAAGTTTCAAAGTGTCAACTTTTAAAATACAATAATATTCCTTAAAAATCACGACTGTAACCAAAACGCTTTTACTCAACTGTTTACAGGAGATGTCCCAGGACTGAATCTAGGATCCAGTCCTGTGGTTAGAAAAGTAATCCATAAAGTAACTAATTGCATTTAACTAGAAATTCACATTGAGCTGAATGTTGCATTGTGTTTGAAAATGTGTTGCCCATTGCAACAACTGTAACTACTGTACTTAAAAGTCTATTGCCTATGTGCAAAGTATTTAAACTAAAGTAATTCATTCTGAGAAAGTATTTTTTGTAATGTAATGTATAATGTAATTACAATGTAATTTAAAAAATAAAATATGTAAAAGAAATTGTTTCTAAAAATGTAGTAAATCAGTATGAAAAAAATTAATATAAAAATTAATACATTTAAAAAATGTCATTTAAAAAACCTTTGAAATTCACTGAAAAAACCGTAGGTTTCAGGCACGTTATAGTTACAAATTAGCATTTAAAAAACCTTTGAAATTCACTGAAAAAACCATAGGTTTCAGACACGTTATAGTTAGAAATTAGCATTTAAAAAACCTTTGAAATTCACTGAAAAAACCATAGGTTTTAGGGACAGTTATAGTTAGTTGGACATTGCACTCGTACAAAACCCGTGAAATTCCCCGTTATAGTTAGTTCAGCTAACTATAACTCGCGCCCCGCAATGCACTGCTGATGACGTCACATATTACATCACTCATGACATGTCAGTGACATCACTGATGACATCACTGATGACATCTCAAATGACATCACTGATGACATCATCCACGTGATAATCCGATGCAGCTCTTCACACCCTAATATAACCTTTGATACACCCAATCTAAATTACAGACTGCCATTCGCAAAACCATAGACACTCCAACACCAATAACTACATACCCACTCACTGATTCTTAGGACTACACACACACATCCACTCACTCACCCGTACAGTCACTCATACTTATGGTCACTCAGTACAGGACTATCATATGCACTCTTACTCCTATATAGACACTCAAACACCGCCACTCATCCATAGAGGTACTCACACACCTAGTCAGTCATGCAAATAATTAAACACACTGCCATTTACTCACCTATACAGTTATACACACACCAGCTCACTTAATCATACAAATACTAGCACATTGTTACGCTCTTATACAATCACTGATACAAGCACACACTCATCCATACAGCCACTATCACAATCACTCACTCTCGCTTATAGCTATTTATATACTCCAACACACATATATACTGCCTTTCACATATGTAGTTACTCACGCATGTACCACTGGGACATACATTCACTCACTAACACACTCTTACACACACTTACCCACCCATACAGTCTATCACAGATGCACTCTTTAAACCATCCACCCAGTGAATCACCCACTCACACATCTATGCACAGTCGCACACACCCCATCCACACAAACACTCAGGCACCCATACAGATACTCAGACAACAAATCAATAACTCTTATAGACACTCATGTAGCTATTCACAAACCCATGCAGCCACTTACACAGCAACAGACAGATACAGACATTCACCCACTTTAGTCACTAACCCATGCATTCAGTAAGATACGTTTAATCACTCACTTATAGAATTAGTCACGCACCTACTAAATCATCCATACAGACACTTATACACCCACTCATTCTTCAATACGCCTTTCCCTATATATATTAAAAATAGTTAAACTTTACAGAAACACAGTCAGTGGATGATGTCATCAGTGATGTCATTTGAGATGTCATCAGTGATGTCATGAGTGATGTCACTGACCATGTCATGAGTGATGTAATATGTGACGTCATCAGCAGTGCAATGCGGGGGCGCGAGTTATAGTTAGCTGAACTAACTATAACAGGGGAATTTCACGGGTTTTGTACGAGTGCAATGTCCAACTAACTATAACTGTCCCTAAAACCTATGGTTTTTTCAGTGAATTTCAAAGGTTTTTTAAATGCTAATTTCTAACTATAACGTGTCTGAAACCTATGGTTTTTTTCAGTGAATATATATATATATATATATATGTATATATATATATATATATATTTTATATGTATATATATATAGAGAGAGAGATATAGGTACATATATATATATATCTATATATAGATATATATATCTATATATATCTAACATCGCCTTGGTATATCTCAATTCACTTAGAGCCAGGCACTGGCCCATATAGAATATCAGAAACAATGACCATTCGAAGTATTGCACTTGACAAAAAGTACATATTCATGTGTTTACAGTCAAAAGGATGTATAGCTCCAAAGCAGATCGCCAATAGGTTTTAACTAAATTTATGAAAAACCCTAAAAATGTTTCTTTGAGAAAAATGGAAAAATTCTTTTAAAAATTACAAAAAGATTTTCTCGAGCGGGACACTCTCCAGAGAAGGAGAATAACAATTTAGAATGGCATTATTAAGCATTCAGCACTTTAAAGCATTAAGTACTTTAATAAGGGGAAGCACATCAGCACTTTATTTATCAGGCTATGTTTGCTCTTAATTCTGCTACTAAAGGCCCATGTTTTTTCAGGCTTTTCAATTTTATAGTTTTTACGATACTATTATGCAAAATGTTTAAGTATTACAATAGGTATAACATATGAATTTACTGTAAAAGGATTTTCGCACTGCATTTAGGCAGGTATAAACTAAAAATCCGTAATCTATATCAAATGGAGTATGAATTCTACAGGATGTTCCGCTAACAATGAAATAGTTTAATGATTTTAACTAATTTCGAAAATTGTTGAGGATATATATGTATATATTTTTACTAAACATAAGAGGCCTATTTATATTTATATTAATATTTATACTCATATGGAAATATTTGTGAATTGGTTAGTAATGTTGATATGTCCCCACATGGGATGGAATATGTGGAGCTGAAATGTAGCAATACCGCAAAACTAAGTTTGTTTACTATGCTCATAGAAGTATAGACTACGTCACAAAATGGGTTGGTATTTTAAAATGGCCGCAAAGCGTTCTCAGTATGTGATCAAGGTCACTCGTTGACCGAAACGCGTAATGACTGTGTGGTGAAAAAAATAAAACATGCGTGTATCAACAAGTGGAGTTTGTGCCCTTCTTTGTTGCCTTACCGAGGAGGTGGAGGGGCGACTACGGTGAAATATATCTATATATGTATATCTGAGGAAGGAGAATTGGACTCTCTGAAACGCGTCAGGCCAGGGACTCGAGAATCGGGATGTGAAGCTGCCTGTTTGACCAAAATAAAGGTTGTCACCTTCCTGTTGCGGTGTGCGGCCACAATTGCTGGGCAATGTTTGGGACATATCTGTATATATATATCTATATATTCACTGAAAAAACCAGAGGTTTCAGGCGCGTTATAGTTAGAAATTAGCATTTAAAAAACCTTAGAAATTCACTGAAAAAACCATAGGTTTTAGGGACAGTTATAGTTAGTTGGACATTTCACTCGTACAAAACCATTGAAATTCCCCGTTATAGTTAGTTCAGCTAACTATAACTCGCGCCCCGCAATGCACTGCTGATGACGTCACATATTACATCACTAATGACATGGTCAGTGACATCACTGATGACATCACTGATGACATCTCAAATGACATCACTGATGACATCATCCAGTGACTGTGTGTTTCTGTAAAGTTTAAATATGTTTAATATATATAGGGAAAGGCGTATTGAAGAATAAGGGGGTGTATAAGTGTCTGAATGGATGATTTAGTAGGTGCGTGACTGACTATAAGTGAGTGATTAAACGTATCTTACTGAATGCATGGGTTAGTGACTAAACTGTGTGAATGTCTGTATCCGTCTGTCTGTTGGTGTGTAAGCGGCTGCATGGGTTTGCGAATAGCTACATGAGTGTCTACATGGGTTATTGATTGGTTGTCTGAGTATCTGTATGGGTGCCTGAGTGTTTGTGTGGGTGGGGTGTGTGTGACTCTGTGCATAGATGTGTGAGTGGGTGATTCACTGGTTGCATGGTTTCAAGAGTGCATCTGTGATGGACTGTATGGGTGGGTGAGTGTGTGTATGGGTGTGTTAGTGAGTGAATGTATATCTCAGTGGTACATGTGTGAGTAACTACATATGTGAAAGGCAGTATATATGTGTGTTGGAGTATATAAATGGCTATAAGTGAGAGTGTGTGATTGTGAGAGTGTGTAAAAAAGGTTTTTTAAATGCTAATTTCTAACTATAACGCGCCTGAAACCTCTGGTTTTTTCAGTGAATTTCAAAGGTTTTTTAAATGCTAATTTCTAACTATAACGTGTCTGAAACCTATGGTTTTTTCAGTGAATATATATATTTATTATACTATGTATACATGTGAAAATGTCTCGGTCCCCTGTTTGCCTCGGTGGCACGGAAAAAATGAGTGGAACTGACGTCAGCACGCCGACGAGGTCCTCTTATGGCTCCGATGACGTCATACGGTGTCGCGAGCAGAGCCGTACTATTATGACGTCCTTGTTGACGTGGGAGAGCTAGGAAAGAATTTCCGTGGAATGCTGGTGCAGGGGATATTCACCTAAGTGTTCAGGCTAGTCCTTTGGGAGCAACTGTTTATGTTGCCACTCCAGAAACCGAAATCAGTGATCCGAGGGCAGAGGCCCTGCAGATGGCACACGAGGTGGGGTGCCCAGTCGTGTGCACCGGCGGGGCAGCGAAGTGACAAGCACCAGAACCCACAAAAAAGGTAACGAGGGCACTCAATAACACAGGATCTTCTCTTTGTATCTGGCAGGAACAACGAAGTTAAAATGCCCTAGTACCAAAATGTAGAATTAGTGCTACAACGGTCTTCAAGAGGACCTGCAATGCCGCTTCTGCCTCCCGTACCCTGGAGGCAGTACATGGGTCACGCGGTACGGTCATACTGCGGTGGGACGCACACTCGTTGACCTCTCATGGCACTGCTCCACACTTCAGGGAGGACGCTTTCCATTAGCTATGTTTTCTGATGACATGTCGCGCCAGCCCCGTCCAACAACAGAACTCCTTTAGATCAAAACAGACTCTTCCACTCTCTCACCGGAAGTGAAACCAGGCCACGCGGACACTTTCACAATACAACAGCCGGGAATGCACTTTTCGGTAAAAAAAACACATTCCTTCCTCCTAATTAATCAAATAAACGTCCCACTGAAGAACCGGGGCCAGATTCGATCGGTAAACAGCCGTTACAACGACTTTTTTACTTTGCGATACCATTACAGCGCATGCATTACCACGCATGCGTTGTACATCACGAAGTCATTACTACGCATTTTTTTAGAACGCATGGTCATTTACCACGCATGCCTTTACAACTAATTTTGTTGTAAAGGTATGTATGGTAAATGACCATGCGTTCTAAAAAACATGTAGACGATCCATGTCGTTGTAAGGAAACAGAGGCTGTTCCGTTTCCTCACAACAACGTGCACCGCCCCTCAGAGACGACGTGAAGCAGGAACCACGAGGAGAGAGGAACCACGAGGAGTGAGAGGTAAGGGGGATTGGGCATGGGGTGGGGGTTTCTTTTCTAGGGTTTAGGGTAGTGCAGTGGTGTTTGGGTGGTGTAGGGGGTCGTGCTGGGGGTAGTGTTTTAGGGTTCAGGGTAGTGCAGTGGTGTTTGGGTAGTGTAGGGGGTCGTGCTGGGGGTAGTGTTTTGGGGTTTAGGGTAGTGCAGTATTGTAGGGGGTCATGCTGGGGGTAGTGTTTTAGGGTTTAGGGTACTGCAGTGGTGTATGGGTAGTGTAGGGGGTCGTGCTGGGGTAGTGTTTTAGGGTTTAGGGTAGTGCAGTGGTGTTTGAGTAGTGTAGGGGTCATGCTGGTGGTAGTGTTTTAGGGTTTAGGGTAGTGCAGTGGTGTTTGTGTAGTGTAGGGGGTCATGCTGGGGGTAGTGTTTTATGGTTTAGGGTAGTGCAGTGGTGTTTGGGTAGTGTAGGGGGTCGTGCTGGGGGTAGATTTAGGGTTTAGGGTAGTGCAGTGGTGTTTGGGTAGTGTAGGGAGTCGTGCTGGGGGTAGTGTTTTAGGGTTTAGGGTAGTGCAGTGGTGTTTGTGTAGTGTAGGGGTTGTGCGGGGGTAGTGTTTTAGGGTTTATGTTAGTGTAGTGGTGTTTGGGTAGTGTAGGGGGTAGTGCTGGGGTAGTGTTTTAGGGTTTAGGGTAGTGCAGTGGTGTTTGTGTAGTGTAGGGGGTAGTGCTGGGGGTAGTGTTTTAGGGTTTAGGGTAGTGCAGTGGTGTTTGGGTAGTGTAGGGGTTCAAGCTGGGGGTAGTGTTTTAGGGTTTAGGGTATGGCAGTGGTGTTTGGGTAGTGTAGGGGGTCGTGCTGGGGGTAGATTTAGGGTTTACGGTAGTGCAGTGGTGTTTGTGTTGTGAAGGGGTCGTGCTGGGGGTAGTGTTTTAGGGTTTAGAGTAGTGCAGTGGTGTTTGTGTAGTGTAGGGGGTCATGCTGGGGGTAATGTTTTAGGGTTTAGGGTAGTGCAGTGGTGTTTGTGTAGTGTAGGGGGTAGTGTTTTAGGATTTAGGGTAGTGCAGTCGTGTTTGTGTAGTGTAGGGGTCATGCTGTGGGTAGTGTTTTAGGGTTTAGGGTAGTGCAGTCGTGTTTGTGTAGTGTAGGGGGTCGTGTTTTAGGGTATAGGGTAGTGCAGTGGTGTTTGGGTAGTGTAGGGGGTCATGCTGGGGTTAGTGTTTTAGGGTTTAGGGTAGTGCAGTGGTGTTTGGGTAGTGTAGGGGTCGTGCTGGGGGTAGTGTTTTAGGGTTTAAGGTAGTGCAGTGGTGTTTGTGTAGTGTGGGAGGTCATGCTGGGGGTAGATTTAGGGTTTAGTGTAGTGCAGTGGTGTTTGGGTAGTGTAGGGAGTCGTGCTGGGGGTAGTGTTTTAGGGTTTAGGGTAGTCCAGTGGTGTTTGGGTAGTGTAGGGGTCATGCTGGGGGTAGTGTTTTAGGGTTTAGGGTAGTGCAGTGGTGTTTGTGTAGTGTAGGGGGTCATGCTGGGGGTAGTGTTTTAGGGTTTAGGGTAGTGCAGTGGTGTTTGGGTAGTGTAGGGGTAGTGCTGGGGTAGTGTTTTGGGTTTACGGTAGTGCAGTGGTGTTTGTGTAGTGTAGGGGGTCGTGCTGGGGGTAGTGTTTTAGGGTTTAGGGTAGTGCAGTGGTGTTTGTGTATTGTAGGGGTAGTGTTTTAGGGTTTAGGGTAGTGCAGTGGTGTTTGTGTACTGTAGGGGGCTGTGCTGGGTTCTAGTGTTTTAGGGTTTAGGGTAGTGCAGTGGTGTTTGTGTAGTGTAGGGGGTCGTGTTTTAGGGTTTAGGGTCGTGCAGTGGTGTTTGGGTAGTGTAGGGGGTCATGCTGGGGGTAGTGTTTTTGGGTTTAGGGTAGTGCAGTTGTGTTTGGGTAGTGAAGGGGGTCGTGCTGGGGGTAGTGTTTTAGGGTTTAAGGCTGTGCAGTGGTGTTTGTGTTGTGAAGGGGTCGTGCTGGGGGTAGTGTTTTAGGGTTTAGGGTAGTGTAGTGGTGTTTGTGTAGGGGGTTGTGCTGTGGGTAGATTTAGGGTTTAGGGTAGTGCAGTTATGTTTGGGTAGTGTAGGGTGTCGTGCTGGGGGTAGTGTTTTAGGGTAGTGCAGTGGTGTTTGGGTAGTGGAGGGGTAGTGTTTTAGGGTTTAGGGTAGTGCACCCAACCAGCCACAATATCCGTGGACAAAGGGGATCCTGACTCTTTGGAACGCTCCGTCAATTGAATAATTTGGGTCAAGGGCCCTACAACGTCCAAGACCTATCAATTCCTTTCTTGGGATCCCTCATATACTTGGAGAAAAAGGTACATAGTTTCTCATCAATTTCAGGCGTGTGTGCCACCTTCCCCTTCAGTGAGGGCCTGGGGCATTCTCCCTCATCCTATTCCTGACCTCCCTTTCAAGGGGTTGATGGATTTTCCCCACCACATACTCTGCCACTTTGGCGTCAGGTGTCCACTCCGCCGACCTAGGATGGTAAATTTGGGTAGGCTCGAACATGTCCGAGTGGACCCCGTCCCCAACCGGGGACTGAGAGGAGTGGGACTCTGGACGCCAGGGACGCCCCGAGTCCTTATCCTCATCGGAGGAGAAATCGTCCTCCGATACACCCTCTCCCTCTAAGGGAAACCCGCCGTCGGGGTCTACAATAGTGGTGACAGTGTCGCAATTTTCTCCGGGGCCCTCCTCCTCCCGGCAGGGTGCATGTTTTAGCGTTCGCGCACTCTTGAGGCAGGTCACCGTAAGTTTATCAAATCCTTCCAAGTGCCCCGCGTTATGCTTAACGGCCCTTTTATTCCCCATCTGGGAGCTACTGGGACCCGCCACCACCAGATCTGGGTCACTGGGTCACTGAACACTACAGGGATGCTTTTCGCCAGCTTATCAACCTGATCCCTAAGAGGAGCCAGCGCCCTAGAAATAGCCAGAGAGAGGGCTTGGTCCACTGATGGAGGGAGAAGTTGGGGGGCCATTCCTCCTCCACTTCCTGGTAGGAGGAGTAAAAATGGTCTTCTGGAGAAGACATGACGTGGCCGTGTGGGGAAATCACCGCATAGCGGTGTCAAAATTAGGCGAGGGTTGGTCGGGAATCAAGCGGACACTAAAGGAGTGACAGGATTCCCAAACGCGCATAAAGACCAGCGGGAGCGCTCGACGGAGCTGCCTCGCTCGGACCAGACGCGCCTGACAGGATCTCACCGCGCGCAGAGCACACAGCGGGAGAAACTGCGAGGGGGAGAACGCGCTCGGGCAAGAGCCTGCTGCGCAGGGAATATGAAACAATACCAAGGCAATAATGCTAATAACGTGCACAAGAAACCGCTATACAAACAGCAACAACGTCAGATTAAGCCAAGAATGTAAGGAATGCACTTAACTGACGAGCAGTGAAGAAAGAGGAAGCGGAAGGGACGTCACGATATTATATACGATGGACTGTGATATGATTGGACTATAGTTGCCTTGGAGACTACCCCCTAATGGTTCATGGGTTGTGTAGTCTTTTGTTTAATGATTGTTGTGTTACGTTTTCTTTGAACTGCTATGCAAATAAAGTGAGGAAAGATATGCATAATCCTCGCCTCCGTCCTGCCATAGAATTCATTAAACTTTATTTGATCTGATTTAGAAACATAGATCATAAAAGTGTACATAAAAACAGTAAATCCTCTTTCCTAATACAATACAGTGAGAATTAATTAAAACCAGTAGGTAAAAACGGGTGTTACAAAGCCCAGTTCAGAGCAACTTCAGGTTAACAGAATCGTAAAGTTCAATGTTTCGCAAGATCAATCTCATGTACTTCGTGCAAAATACGCAATAAGGGGTCCAAGTAAGATGTAACGCTCCAATACCTGACCAGTTTGCACTATATAAAACTGCAGAAAAACTAAAAATAAAAAGTGTTTTGCACACTTCTGTCATTGGGCTATATGTGGGCTACATCTGGGTGATATTTGTGCTACATTTGGGCTCTTTTTTCTCTGGTGGCCATCTTGGGAGACTTATTTGTTATGAAGTTTCCTAATTTCGTCATTTACTGCAGTCTCCTCAGTAGGAAATGCTTTCAGTTTTTTACTTTGATTCCATCAAGAAGGCATTCAGATGTGTCACACATTTGCCATAAATTCAGAATGTTAGCACTCTAGTTGTTCATTAGATCACTGTAGTAAAGCTACTGCTCACCAGGGAGTTAACTGGAAGTCTACTGCTGGTATTGAAAGTGATTGTTTCAGTCTGCATGTCAGAATTTTCTAATGAAATAGAAGAGGATTTGAGATCTCACTTAAAACACGCCCTAAATTTTCTTTCTGCAGCACTAACCATAATTTCTATGGCAAAATGAACCCCCTCATTTTGTTCCTTTTTAAATTAAATGTTTTAAGTGTTACCAGTTTATTCCAATCAAGATGGCTTCAGGTGTGCCATACTTTTGTCATAAGTAAGACTGTTAGCGCTCTAGTTGTTCTTTAGAACACTCTGGGAAGCTGCAGTAGAACACAAAGGCATCAACTGACAGGCTGCTCCTGTTGAAATATAACAGGAAGATATTTGAGATCTCACTTAAAACATGTCCTAATTTTTCTTTCTACAGCACTAACCATAATTTCTATGACAAAATGAACCCCCTCATTTTGTTCCTTATTAAATTAAATGTTTTAAGAGTTACCAGTTTATTCAAATCAAGATGGCTTCAGGTGTGCCATAATTTTGTCATAAGTAAGACTGTTAGCGCTCTAGTTGTTCTTTAGAACACTCTGGGAAGCTGCAGTAGAACACAAAGGCATCAACTGACAGGCTGCTCCTGTTGAAATATAACAGGAAGATATTTGAGATCACACTTGAAACATGTCCTAATTTTTCTTTCTACAGCACTAACCATAATTTTTATGACAAAATGAACCCCATCATTTTGTTCCTTTTTAAATTAAATGTTTTAAGTGTTACCAGTTTATTCCAATCAAGATGGCTTCAGGTGTGCCATACTTTTGTCATAAGAAGGCTGTTAGCACTCTAGTTGTTCTTTAGAACACTCTGGGAAGCTGCAGTAGAACACAAAGGAATCAACTGACAGTCTCTGCCCTTGTTGGATGTACATGTTTTACTGAGAATGTCAGACTTCATTCTCACATGACTGAGAAAGATAGTGAGAATTTACAGAAAATATGCTCTCATTTTAGCTTCTGGAGCACCTTCCAAAACTGTATGGGACAAGCATGTGAAAATAGTTTTCTCTCAAACATGATTCATGATATCCCAGCAGAAGGTTTTTCACAGGGTAAAATCACCTTAGAACACACCACAATTCCTGAAATTAGTATGGTACCATCAACAAATGAATTCTAATGTAACTAAAGTCTGTTATCACCCTTTATAGTTCTCCTTTTGGTAACCCTCAAAATCTTCGATTCACTACAATGCATTTCAATGGGGTACTATCATTTATATTGGTCCCAAGATTGCTGCCAGCAATTCCAGGATGAAGTGCTGACAGCCAATCAGATCTCACAATGACATGTGTGGTTAGGCTCCGCCCAGATATCGATAGCTTTTCTTTTTCAAATTTCTCAGGAACTACTGAACGGATTTACACCATGTAACAAAAAGGGTTCTTTCTGAACCAAGAACTACCTTTTTGCCAAATTTGGTGTAATTCCGTTCAGCAGTTCGGGCTGTAGCCTTGCATAAAGTTTCCTATGGGAAATTGATTTTTTGACTCTTATTTTTTTAATTTCTCCGCAACTACTGAACGGATTTACACCATTTAAAAAAAAGGTCGCTTTATGAACCAAGAGCTACCTTTTTGCCAAATTTGGTGTAATTCCGTTCAGCAGTTCGGGCTGTAGCCGTGTCTAAAATTTCCTATGGAAATTAACATTGAGAAAACACGTTTTGGGACCCCCCTTTTTCTCGGCCCCCGCTTGCCGAATCACCCCGAAACTTTCAGGATACGAGCGGACCGGAGCGCCCCACGAGTTTTGAAAATTTCGCGAAGATTCGTCAACCGGCGCCAAAGTTATTGGAAATAGAATGTTGTGAATTTCCTATGGAAAATAGGTCCTAACTATAACTATCTACTGGCGACCGCCAGTAGATAATCTATATATATATATATATCTATATATATATCTATATATCTATATCTATATCTATATATATATATTGCAATTATGTTACTTAAAATTACAGACGGACAGTTGTGTAGTGTAGTTCCTATTTCCCTAATAGGCTCTGCGCATTGGAATAATATAACCTATAGGTTTGACATAGGACTAAGGTCGGTATGTCCCTATCGATTATATTAAACTTAATTACCTGTGCCAGGTAGCTCAGAGGCCACTAGAAACTCCTTGAGAACAAGAAGGGAGTAGTTTCTGGCAACCGAAAAACATGACAACTTTGTTTCCCTTTAGAAGCGGAACATGTCTCAGAATCGTGGAAACAATAAATAACAGTTTCACTCATTCAATCGTGCATGCTTAGTTTCTGCAGAGTTACACAGAAAGGAAAGACGGGCGTTTCAATAAAAAGGTTTTATTGAACAGTCTTGTTTCTCGTGTAAGAGATATGTGCTGTTACGATCACAAGACAGTATGCAAGATAAATAATGTACATCGTAAGCAGTAGAAATAAATAATACTGCGCTAGCATTATCTTTAGCATATATTCACATACATAAATAACATGAGCTAAGAATGCAAGTACTCAAACGATGCGTCTCTAAGCTAGTTCTACCCCAGTGTACCTAACCTAGTCTAGGTGTAGGGAAGAGTAGAAGTAGGTGGAGTATTCTCTAGTATGGTAGACTAAGAGTATGTTAAGTCTAGTATGCCAAGAGTCCCTCTAGGATCTAGTCAGCTCCATACCTTGAGAATGAGAGAGGTGGGAATCTCCTGCCGGATCTTGGAACTCTAACACCCCGCGAAGGGAGTCAGAACACTGGAAGCTGGATTCGTCTGCGTGCAGGAATGACAGCGTCTTCTCAGTGCGTCAGGCCGGGAAACGGGCTCCTCTGAAGTCGAGGTCTCCTCTAACTTGCTTGGGCAAGGGAAGGTATATTTATACCTGGTAGGTGTAGAGGAATGTTAGCATTGATGTGAAGTCAGACATAGGAAGACGTCAGGAATGAACCCTTAAGGTATAATGGTTCATACATAATAGATGAGTTCTTGGAGAAATCAATAGTCCTGTGCTAGGGGAAACTCCCAAGGCTTAAGGGTCTGGTTTCTAAGAACTCGTTGTGACGTTAGGGTGGACGGATGTCGGTGACCATGCCTGTATTTGGAGTGCACGGTTAATGCCTAAATAAGGACTGGGATTCTATGCCTATATAAGGGCAAGGCGAATTGTGCCTATATAAGGACATGATTCAGGAAAACCTATATACGGACCCCTAAAACGGAATACAACACCCACTCCATCTTCGAGTGAACGATGATACTAAATGCTAAACATAAAATTGAGTACCACATATTGCTAAAAACATTTCTAGAAACATTTTTAAAAAAAGCTTAAAACTGTTGAAATGCCATAGGTACTGTACATTTAAAGCATTGTTTTCATTCTAAGCATGTAACGGAAGTGGAATGCAACGTGAATGAAACAGTAATATATACATATGATGAAATGGTCGATAAGTTCTTACAATCAAAGCCATTGCATATCA
The DNA here is from genome assembly GCA_963921515.1 of Calotriton arnoldi. NCBI lineage: Eukaryota > Metazoa > Chordata > Amphibia > Caudata > Salamandridae > Calotriton > Calotriton arnoldi. Next base: position 334,177 of record CAWUFW010001274.1, read on the forward strand.
TGGAAGTAAATGAAATTTTAGACAAGTAAGGTGACAATGTGTCCCTGGAAGTATTCAAAGAAGTCCATTTTATAAGACTAGTTCTACTGTAAGCAGATTGTTCTTTTGCCATGTCATTAATTTAAAAAAAGAAAAAAGTTCAATTTCTGGGAAAAGTTCCAAGTTTGAAAAATATGAAGGCCAAATTTCATTGTTGCCCTGGTACACTGTGAGCCGAATCAAAATCAGTGTATGGGTCTGGCGTAAACATTAGATCATCTATGTCCGTAGCCAAAATATCATCCACCGAAGTTGGTGACAGTTGGAACACTTCGTGTAGAAGATTAACTGCACAAAGATGTGAAGCATCGCTGTCAACATTGGATGCCACAGCAATTTCCGCGTCTGTTGTTACCTGTGTGCCCGTTGATCCATCTCGTACCTCAGCAGCAGCCAGAAGCGTCTGTGAGATCTCAATGAATGCCGCCATCAGGATTGGAAGCCGCTGGGGACAACACACAGCATGGGCCGTTATCGGGTCCAGCAGAGTATCGATATCCGTTGGCATGACTGATGGGAGTGTTAGACAGGTGTCTAGCACACATTCTTCATCGCAAAACAGGCAGCGTAGAACAGGTAAGATGCAATCTTGCCAGATTGGTCTGAATGACAGGAACCACGTTGTTTTAAGTTCCCGTAGACGAGGCATGCCAAAAAGCTGTACTATTCGCTCACGGCATTTCCGTTCAAGGAGGGCTCTCTCCACATCGCTCGGAGTGATGTTGGCGAAGAGGCTTGCCATAGCGTAGTAGGAGGAATAGAAACAGAATTCCTGCAACAAGTGCTAGAATTAACGGCACACCACCAAACACCGAATGTGCGAAGTTTGGGATGATTCCGAGGACAGCCTGGAAAGGTGCTAATAGTCCGGAACAGATGGTCTTAAATACATGTACAATTCCGCTTGTATCTGACATGTTAAAGATACGTCCTATCATTTCTACAAAATGTATAGGGCAATTTGTACGAATTAAAGCTTGTATCTCAGCCGAAGTCCTTGCAACTTGCAGATCATAGGTTTCTTTGGCCGAGGTCAAAGGCACTGATTGTTGTATAAGCATGGCTTTCATTCTGTTTAAAGTATCAAATCGTATAAAAGAGACATTCAACGAAGGCCATAGAGGCGACTCCCTGACTGTGTCTATTGGGGCAAGCAATACTTGCATACAGCAAGTGACCCTGGAGTTGACCGTTACTAGATATGGGATGCCTGGCAACATGCCACAGCAACTCTGATCATTCAACATGAGGTAACTCCCATTAGAAAGTTGTCCAAACGTTGGATTAATCACAGCAGCTGGTGTACCCTGCTGGTGGCAGGACAAGTTTGCCACAGAACCATTGCAAGCTCCGTGTAAAGAAATGTCCTGACAAATCAGTGAACCGCTTAGTGCACTTTCACAGTGTGTACCGCTTAGAAACACTTCACGATCCCCACTCCAACATCTATAGGTGTAAGGTAAATTCCAGGATGTCTTAATGTATTCTTTACCCAACCTTTCATATTTGCCTGCTTGCATCTGTTTAAGGCAATACTGAAACTGGAAAGTAGTCACAGGTAGACTAATTTTGCCATGAATAAGCCATTCTGTAGCTGGTTTTTCTGCCACTGTGAATGGTAACTTGTCAAGTTTTTCAATGCTCAGTACTGTATACTTTGCTCCCCTTTGTGCCAATTCGATCTGTTTATCAGTTAGATTGTATTCTGCAAACAGAGCCGACGTGTTGATAAAACGCCAAGGCACATAGCCCGCACGCAAATATTGCAGCGTCCAGCTTAATAACATAATAGAACGTAACTGGGACTGGCCTTGTTGTAACATGGCTAAATCTTGTTCCAGTATGTCGATAGCAGAGGATACAATACTGTCCAATGAATAAATTCTGGAGGACAAAGTTGTTAACCCATTGTCGACCGCAGAGAGAGTTTTCTCTAAATTAATACGATCAAGTTCACGTATTCGTTCTGCGGCCTCCATCTGTGACACTTTCCATGCTTCATTATAAGCAGCATAAATGCCGGCATATATGAAAAGTTTTTGACGCGGTTTTCTTGGTCCAAGCAAGAATTCCCTAAGGTCTGCGTCTTCTTTAAGTAAAGATAAGTGTTGTTTCACATCCTTAAGTGTAGATTTTTGCAGCTAATCGAGGCATAATTTTCCTACACTGTATGTTGTTACTACCCCTGGATGTTGTCTTTGGACGTATCTTGGGTCTGGCCTATGAATAGTAAACCCCTGTGTTTTATTCAGGAATCTCTCTTGACAGTTGTTTGTGTCTGTGGGCCAGATCAACCATTTTCTCCAATCAGGATTTGTTCTGTTGATTTGTAGTATGGTGTCAACTGTAACCGCTGCCTGTGTATTGTTATCACTAGCAGGTGTTGGTACAGAAGGATTTTTCATGTCTTTGATCTTGGCTAACCCAAGGCAAGACGTTTGTTGGACAGTGTCATTCAAAAACATTATTTGTTGAGGGACGATACAGGCTCTAAACAAAGCTTCTATCCCCTGCCCTTGCCAATCTTTAGTACCGCAGACAGATTTTGTGTCTATAGTGTCTTTCCATAAGTCAAAACCCTGTCTGGACAGTTGGGCAATAAATGCTGCAGAGTAAATCTGTTTTGTATTTGTTAACATAATTTTCAGTCCTGTTTTGTTTATATTTCTATAGTAAAATGTTTCTGGATCAGATGTATTGTATCCTGAAAAATATGGAAACTTTTTAGCAAATGTTTTTGAACTACCTTCTGGTGGTGTAGGACAATGCTGCCATTGGTTAAACCTAAACACATTTCTAGGTGTTGCAGATTTATGCAAAAAATGATGACCATAGTGGTTATAGCAATACAGCTGTTCATAGTCTGATGAACCTTCTAAATATTCATTATTAGAAAATGAAGCAGATTTTTCTAGGTCAAACATTATGTCATTTACAGTCTCAAAGTCCCAATCATCAGAGTAGGTACTGGATAAAACAAAATCACTTAGTGAAATCTTAAATAAATGTGGAATGTTCAAATGTTCCGTCGGGCCAAAGATATCAAAATCAGTTTTGTCCCACACTATACCATCCTGTATAGGAACGGCTGTGATGTTCACTGCAGACAAGTCTCTTGTTTCACGATGGGATGATTTGTGAGGTTTCAAAAGTAAGTTCACTTCTTTTCTTTCAATGTCCAAATGGATGTATCTCCCATTTATAAGCACGCTCATAGTCATGATCAAAGCTAGCCAAAGCAGGAAGAAAAATATTCCAGAAATAACCCAAAGTTCAATCCATGGTGAAACTAGATAAGTCTGTTTCAAAAAATGCAAAAAGTCTTGTACTTGCTGTTTAAAAGTTTTTGATGCTGGCAACGTCTCGGGCTCACTCGGATCCTCAGAAAACGTATCAAAGTTAATGAAGTAGCCAGAAGCAGTTCTGTCAATTGTTGGAATTGCATCAGGATTTGTAGAAATCGCTGGAACCAGTTGATCACTTGTTACATTGGTGTAGACAGGTGTATTTGGACGAACTGTTACTTGTGTTTCAAGAGGGATGAGTTCCATAGCATTGTTGCTCTGTCCTTCATCTGTTACTGCTGAATTCCCAATTGTTATCAGTCTCTCAGTCTGAACCTCTTGGATAGTAGCGAGAGGAGTGGGTCTGCTACTAGGTCGGAGTCCACGAGGCCTACTATTTAGTATTGGCCACATACTGTGGTTTGATGAGGTCAATGGACACAAATCTTTTCTCCTTTTTTCCAGCAAGGGGCGGCAGAAGTACTGTTCTTGTTCCGTGGATGGCCAGGACAGGTACTGGTTGTCTGTATGAAGGTCCAAATTCCTTCTTGTCCGCAATTTTCTCTCTGACTAGATCCCCAACTTTTGGAATTCAGACAGGCCTTGCTGGGACCGCCGGTTTTTCCCCAGTGGTGGTTGGCTGCAGGAATACGTTGCTTTGTTTCGTTCTTAATTCGTTTAAGTCCTGTAAAACAGCCAAACGATCTTTGATATCAAAGGGTTTATTTTCCACCACTGTGCCACTGCTTTCCAGATCAGGCACCCACATTCTTGTCCCAAATAGGACCTCATATGGAGTGACCCCCTAGAGAACTTCTTGGCAAGTTATTTAATGAGCGTTGGACCCCATAAAGATGTCTGACCCACCCATCACCCGAACCCAATACCCTAGCTGTTATAGACTGCTTTATGTCCCGGTTTTTCCTTTCCACAACAGAATTTCCCTCAGGATGAAATGGAGAGGAGTACCGCAATGCAACGCCCAGACTGGCCATGGCGTCTTTGTAAGCTCCAGAGCTAAACGCAGGGCCCTGGTCAGAATGTAGCGGACCTATTGCGTATGTGTCGATAAAGACTCGCAAATCTTTTATAACAGTTCGAGCGTCAGCCGTGCGCTGAGGCCATATCCATAGGAACCTTGATTCAGTATTTGTGGGATTGCATTTGTCCAGTGGGACGCCTGCGCATAGATAGTCTAATGCTGTCTAACAATGGTGTCTGTACTGGGCAGCTACATTCATAGCATGGTGTCTGGTGGCTTTCTCGCTGTAATTTACAGTCTAAGCAGTTATTGATGAATATGTGTATTTCTGTATTCATTCCAGGCCACCAGTACATCTCTTTTAATGTCAATATTGTTTTAGAGATCCCTTGATGTGACAGACCCTCCCCCAGATGTGTTTCATAAATCAAAGCTGCTCTACGTTCCATGTTTGGAATTACCCTATCCCCCACTCCAGGGATTCGAGCAAAAGGAACGTTGTTCGCATCAATTACATAAGAGTACTTGAGTGGAAACTTTTTTGGTAACGCTGCACTACTGCCCTTGCTCGAAGCATTGACAGCCAACATTATCTCACTGTCTATTTTCGTTTTTGAACGAGTGATCGCAGCTACGGAAGCCGTTTGAACAGCCCCCTTTGCGGCTTCGTCAGCCAATGAATTCCCTGCAACGTGAACGCCATCACGTTGATGACTCAGTGTATGGGTCACGTGAGCCTTTGGTAGTTCGTTTTGTAACTGAATTACTTGTTCCCAAAGCGTTTTATGCTTTATTGTGCCACCTTTTGCATCTTTGAACCCGTTTTCAAGCCAAGTTTGTATATATTCATTATACGACTGTACACAGTCGAAAGAATCGTACACTATGAGTGTGAGGAATTCTCGATCTGTACTTTCAAGTGCCAATTTGAATGCTTGTAGTTCAGCTCGCTGAGCTGTGCAGTCTCCTAGAGACTGGGTTTTTGTGACCATAGGTCTGAAGTTGCCATCGCGCATGCGACCTTTAACGATTGCGCACGCTGCACTGTAAGCTTGCTTACTCCCTGTTGCGGGTTGTGCGGATCCGTCAGTGTAAATTATGAATTCGTACTGATCGAGAGGCAGAATCTCAGTAGGCAGAGGACACTCATGTTCATATTGCAGGAATGCTTGTGTTTTTAGATCGGGATCAAAAACATATTCAACATCTGTTGCAGCAAGAGAATTAACCCATTGTATCCATCTCGGATGTAAAGCTTTAGCATTTGGAATGCTCGCTTTAGTTACCGCCTCTAAGGCCGGAACTGGGGTTACGACAATAATGCGTTTCCCTTGGGTTAGAGCTCTTTCTTTTGCTACTGCAGTTTGAACTGCTGTCAGAATTTTTTCAGTTTAAGTGAAGCGCATTTCTGCTTGTGTATACAAGTGTGATTTGTATGCAATTGGTACTTTTTCACCCTCGTTAAATGTTAAGTAGGTGAATCCGCATTGACCCGAAATTATTCGGATCACTAAATTGCGTTGACTTACGCGTGTTTGTAAGTGATTTGATGCTAACATGTTAGCCTGGAGTGAACGCAAGATTTCTGTGTGTTCTTGTGTCCAATTTTTGATTGAAAAATCAGGTTTGATTAATGCGTAGAGAGGTTTAACCCTTTCTGCGTAATTTAGAATGTAAGTTCTTCCAAAATTGAGGAAACCCAGGATGGATTGTAAATTTTTCAGCGTTTTAGGAGGTTGGAGCAGCGCACACCTTTCTAAAAAATTAGCTGCCAAGCTCTTGCCTTCACTTAAAAGCTCATATCCTAGAAAAAGGACATTGAGATGGGCAATTCTGGATTTTTTAAAGTTGAATTTGTAGCCCTCAGAGGCGAAGCCCAATATAATTGTGCTCACCCTGTTCAAGTGTTTTTCCAGGTCATCGTCTGTCAGATAGATGTCATCGATATATTACAATGCCTCATTATCATAAATTTGTAGTAACTCCGTTACCCTCGCTGAGAATAACCCCGGACTGTTCTTGAACCCTTGTGGGAGTCGACAAAATTGACGCTGGGTCCCCATTATTGAGAAAGCTGTTAAGTACCTGCTTTCAGGTGCTATGTTTTGACAAAAGAAACCATTTGAGATGTCTAATGTGGTTTTATATTTTTTACGCACAATGTTATTCATTAATGCTGTACTATGTGCATTTTGCACTGCAAACGTTTTTGAACAAGTGTTTAAGTGTCTGTAATCCAAAACTAGATGATAGGTATTGTCTGGTTTGGAGACAGGAAACAAAGGATTGTTCATTGAGGAGGTGCATGTTTCAATCACCCCCTGGTATTCAAGTTGATCTAAGATCTCCCTGACCTGTTTTTTAGCTTCTTGCTTTATTGGGTACTGCCTCTGTGCAGTAGGTTCATTTTTCAGATGTATTTTATGATGAGGTGAATCCTCATCCCATCCTACATGATTTTTGTATACTGCTGGGGCCTGGGCAACTGCCCATTTCCTGGCATAAGTATATTTTAGGTGAATTGGAATATGGTTAGAGAAGGCAGGCATAATAATGTCCTCGCCATGTGGGCACTCCCTGACAAATTGTGGTGGCCAGTCTTTTTCTGCTAGAAGTATGTCATAGCCCCTTGAAAGTTTTTCCCAAAAAAGTGCTTTCACCTGTCTAGGTATGTCTCCCTCCATCCGGAGTGTTATTTCATATAACTTTTGTGGAGTACTAACCCTGGTGTCTACAGTCTCAACTGTAATGTACTCATTCAAGCCCACTATCTCCAGAAGTTCCTTCAGGTTCTGGTGAGCTATTGTGACTTCTGCTGCACTGCCCAGCATTGTCTGAGCCCATTCTCCGTTCTTGAGTTGTGTTCTCAGTATCCTCGGCATGTCTGACCTTCAGACCTGCTACTTTCTTCTTTGAAAATGGAGGTTTTGATTTGTTTTTTGGAACGTGTTTGTCGTCTTTTGATTTCACGCGTTCTTCTCTATGTTCTGACCGTCGTCTTCTTTCCGATGTCTGTGACGAGATCTGAAAGGTACGAGAGGAACGTGTATCAGTATCTTGATACCTGTCAGGCTTTTTAAATTATCCCTATTCCTGAGGTTATACCTCCTTTCAGAGGGCTCCTTTTGAGGAGACCTACCTCGGGATTGAGAACGTTTCTCGTTTGAATTTTGTTTATTAGTCTCCCACTTCTTTTTAGAAGATGTAGGAGTTTGTTTAATAGAGTCCTTTTCAGGACTTTCAGATAGTTTCGGCTTCACTGGTCTTCCACCCAAACTATCTCTGCCTAATTCTGCATAAGATTGTTCTATTATTCTGGGTAGCTCAGTTTGATGTTCTGTAACATTGTATTCCCTTAATCGTTGGCGGATCGCCACTGCTGCTGCCTCCCCTTAAATATTAGATAATATTATTGTTGAGACCTGGTCGAAATGTTTCAGTAATTTCATACCTAAATTTAGAGCAGGCTCTGCCCCGTATTCGTTTTGAATTTGTTTCAGGATATCAGGTATTACTGCAATTGACGGAATACCATGTGTTTTAGTACAGATGGCAGCAAAGACTGAGCCCCAAGTGGTGCAGTCTTCCAGTTGTGGTGTGATCCCCATCGGTAAACAGATTGTTAGGATTCTGTGTTTCTCATGTGGGCTAGTATTTCGAAATACTGCTTCGATTTGAGTAATTTTTTGAGCTATACAAAATGGAATTTGCTCACGTTTTGTGGGCATTTTTCCCATGACTGCGTATAGAGTCTGTGGTGTAATTTTTAGTGTATTCCCCTGTTGAGGAGTTTGATTTGGAAGTGTCAATGGTGGTTGGACTGTGAAAGTCCTCATGACATATTGGACTAATTGTCTGTAGATTTTTATTAACTCTTGTAGTTGAGTAAGTAGTTCCTCGTCTGACATTATATCGAGGTCAGGATGAGGAGTGTAGCAGGCTAGAATCGGCCATGTTGCTCCTGGTCTACCTAGTGGACCGAGCCTGGTTATGTTTCTGTGATGTTTTAGGGCGCCTTTAAACCAGAGCTGATGCTCCTGGTATGTTATTGGAATTTCAATATCCTCGAAAGGAATATATTCCTCTGGTGGATCATCTTCTTTGTAGAAGTGAAACACTCTTGTGACTGGATTTGATTCTGGAAATATGACCCATGAATAGAATACCTCTGTCTGAAAAGATTCGTGTGCCTCTATCACGAAAACTGCTCTACCGCCTCTTGGTGGTAGGCCATGTTTTATAAGTTTTAGAGTGATGGCTCTTCTTAAGTTTGGATGGATGTCTATAACACCCTCCTCAGGTTCATTTAAACCTGTAAAGTTAAAAACTGTTACTTGGGCTGGATCAGCCGCAGCTCCACCGGTGTCGGTGGCATTTTCCCTGTTGGACATTTGTTTTTGAAAAATGTAGAACAAGTTTCAAGGAAACAAAAAGATAAGGTGCACAATATTTTGGAACACTGTATCCTTCAACGTTGAACAAACCAAACAACTAATATATAGGGTGCTTCCCTATTTAGTTATGGCGGATATTTAACCCTACCCACTCCAGACGTCTTATGGAGTATGTGAGTAGGGGTCTCTGAGAAAAGCACGAATCAGTTACTCAGTATCTAGCGTTAAATTACTGCCTTACCAAACCGTTGGGCGCCATGTAGTGTAGTTCCTATTTCCCTAATAGGCTCTGCGCATTGGAATAATATAACCTATAGGTTTGACATAGGACTAAGGTCGGTATGTCCCTATCGATTATATTAAACTTAATTACCTGTGCCAGCTAGCTCAGAGGCCACTAGAAACTCCTTGAGAACAAGAAGGGAGTAGTTTCTGGCAACCGAAAAACATGACAACTTTGTTTCCCTTTAGAAGCGGAACATGTCTCAGAATCGTGGAAACAATAGATAACAGTTTCACTCATTCAATCGTGCATGCTTAGTTTCTGCAGAGTTACACAGAAAGGAAAGACGGGCGTTTCAATAAAAGGGTTTTATTGAACAGTCTTGTTTCTCATGTAAGAGATATGTGCTGTTACGATCACAAGACAGTATGCAAGATAAATAATGTACAGAGTAAGCAGTAGAAATAAATAATACTGCGCTAGCATTATCTTTAGCATATATTCACGTACATAAATAACATGAGCTAAGAATGCGAGTACTCAAACGATGCGTCTCTAAGCTAGTTCTACCCCAGTGTACCTAACCTAGTCTAGGTGTAGGGAAGAGTAGAAGTAGGTGGAGTATTCTCTAGTATGGTAGACTAAGAGTATGTTAAGTCTAGTATGCCAAGAGTCCCTCTAGGATCTAGTCAGCTCCATACCTTGAGAATGAGAGAGGTGGGAATCTCCTGCCGGATCTTGGAACTCTAACACCCCGCGAAGGAAGTCAGAACACTGGAAGCTGGATTCGTCTGCGTGCAGGAATGACAGCGTCTTAGTGCGTCAGGCCGGGATACGGGCTCCTCTGAAGTTGAGGTCTCCTCTAACTTGCTTGGGCAAGGGAAGGTATATTTATACCTGGTAGGTGTCGAGGAATGTTAGCATTGACGTGAAGTCGGACATAGGAAGACGTCAGGAATGAACCCTTAAGGTATAATGGTTCATACATAATAGATGAGTTCTTGGAGAACTCAATAGTCCTGTGCTAGGGGAAACTCCCAAGGCTTAAGGGTCTGGTTTCTAAGAACTCGTTGTGACGGAAGGGTGGACGGATGTCGGTGACCATGCCTGTATTTGGAGTGCACGGTTAATGCCTAAATAAGGACTGGGATTCTATGCCTATATAAGGGCAAGGCGAATTGTGCCTATATAAGGACATGATTCAGGAAAACCTATATACGGACCCCTAAAACGGAATACAACAGTTGAAGATAGGAACACCTATTAAAAAAGATAAAAGCCAGTTGCTAGATAGAAGCTTTAATAAACATAACAAGACTGTGCATACAAGCTTGAAATACTGTCACAATTTACAAGTGCCCTGGCACAAGCAGCAAAGTCCCATCCCAAGTCCGCACCCCCACAAGGTTTCACAAGCCACCAGCCTGGCCTGCCCTTGAGTGATGTGTCCTCAGTAGTGAGGTCTAACCTAAGCTGTGCCCTGCTCCCCACATTGCACTGTCCCCTTTGGCTCTCTTTAGCACCGGTGCTTTAAATGGGCAACTACTCACAGGTCCTGGCAACCCATTATTTTACCAGCACTTCTCCGCTGCCAAGGAGAGTATTGGTACTCGTGACTGGCAGGCTATTTGGCGCTGTTGCTGCTGAGGCTGTCCGAATGGAGAATATCTGTGCCCCCCTGACAGTCAAAGCATCAGTGCAGCCATGTGGTGAGTCACTGCTCAGAAGTGGCTCCTGGCACTGAGTGAAAGCAATCTGGGTGCTGGGAAGCCCCGTGTCACACTGTGGGTGACAGGGCTGGTTCCAATCACGCCCTGCACTGTCAGTCACATTCCCACTGCTATGTGGTGCACAGTTTACCCGGCCACCTTACAGTCCAGACAGCGTGCTCAGAGCAGGAGTAGAAAAAGACGCGTTAGCCTTAAGGATTTCAAAAATGTCTTGAACCTCTGTATGCTTCAGTCTGAGTTAAAATATATATGTGTGTGAGCACACATGTTTATGAGAGGGACAGAGAGAGAATCTAGACGCTCACGAAGAAATGCCTGAAACGAGCGTCTCCTTGTATGCACACGTGAGCGTAAGAGTGTTGTGCCCAGTACAGGACACATGAAAAGTAAGTTGGGCATCATGGAAGCGGCAAATATCACAAAACTAGAAAACTTCAGCATAGGTCAAGTTGGCCTTCCCTTTTCGAAACACAAGTTACACTGTTTGTGTTTATATGAATACATGTACCATGTGTTTTAGTATGTTCTACAACAGCATAGGAATCATTACAAATTTTGCTATTCCAAGTATCTATCACATGATGCAAGGGGCAGCCTGACCATTGCCACAATAGGGCCACTTGTACTGTTGCTGCATGTGAAGGGCTTGGCCTCATTCAAGGTCTCTCATTCACAGTGTGCAGACAGACTCAAAATCCAGTATGGGCCTCTCGGGCCTTTCGCTTCAAAGGCTGCTGGATGTTTTCAAATTCAGCAACCAGCTGACTTTCTGTTAATTTAATAAACTAACAATGTGGCGCCAGCTGCAGTGTACGTTTTATAACAATCATTGATAAAATCAATATGTCTGGCTTTCTAATTGTAAAAAATGTGTTGTCTTAAGTTTAAAAATACCTCTCCGTCTGGTGCAATAACAACTTATTTTATCACACGGTAGAATTGTAATTAACTGATAGCTGGAAATATTCCATATTCATATACATTGTCTGTATAGAAAGTAATTGAACAGCAAATGTGCACATACATCAACTATAAGAACTCTCCTATTAGGAATTAACAGCTTAAGCTCTCCTCATATAGACCAAGCTTGCACACATAGTCAAACCTTCATACAATAATCAAACCGACACTTCTCAGCAGGACTTGTATACACTTAATGAGACTGAATGGTCAATTTCCAGTAAATAATATTGGTGTATTAGAAGCACCTGTCTCAATGAAGAGTATTGGTCCAGTCCATCTAAATTCAGAGCGGTGGGCCAGAATCATACAGTGTTCTGCCAAAAGCACACAACATGGGCCTAGTATCGCACAGCATAGGCCCATTATCACACAGAGCTCAGCCAATATACAACATTAGCTCGACTTCACATACTGCCCTTTCAAGTCCCAATAGCCCGGAGTGCCGGCCCATTATCACATACACTGTACAGGCCTGATGTCACACACTGTGCAGCTCAATGTGCTCAGCTCTTAACTTGTCAGATTTTATATCAGGATCCATTGGCAGGGTCCAAAGAGGACTGCATAAATATAGCCAATGACTTCCACTTAAAGTGAAGGTGCAGCTCAAGGAAGAGGCAGGGCCTAGAACTGTTAAGTGGTTAAAAATAAAATCATGAGAAATCAGTGATCTGTGAATGTTAAAGTGTTTGTGCATAAGATGCCCTACTCTCTTTGCATATTAGTAAGAATAGAGTGGAGGACAAGTACACTGCACATTGCAGAACTATTACATATGCCACCATACTAGGGAAAACCTCAGAGATAGAGGTTGCAATGGTTTTATTTCCCCATTAACTTTGATAAGAATGGAAGAAATCTTAAGAGAAAAAAATGTAAAATATATTTTTAAGCTAAATGTTTCCTGAATGTATTGCAAGTTGTAACATGCATGCAATTTGGATCTCTGTGCTGCCTTTGTGGGCTCTTGATCTTTTCATAACCTGCGTTCTCTGTGGGGAACACATCACTGGAGCTAAGATCAGAAAGAGTGGGGCTAAGATCAGAAAGAGTGGGGCTAAGATCAGACCGTGCTAAGCATTAATCCCATGGTTGTGCAAAAAAATACCACATCTGTGGTCAAATATTACTCAGTGCTGGCCTAAAATGGCAGAAGTGGCTCAAAATCAGACAAGGCTTGCTCAGGGTCACACAGCGTTGAGCCAAGACCACACATTACTGGGCCAAGATCACATTGCTTGGGTCAGTGTCACACAGCGGTGAACAGTGCTGGGCCAGAATCACTGTATGATGCTGGGCACTGACCCAACATTTCCTTGTAAATATGGATAGTTTTAGACCTGTCAAATGTATACTGAGACTTGAAAATAATAGTCCTCTGGGACATGTACGTTTAAATGAATGTACTGTGCAAATATCTCGGGGGCTCAGTAGCAAATTGTCAATTAATCAACTAGCCATTGAACAAAGATCATACAATGCTCGACTAATGCTATATAGTCATGGGTGAAAATAGCGTTGAGCTAAGATCGTGCATTAGTGAGTCAAGGTCACATCGCTGAGTCGGAACGATACAATGCTGACCCAATATTGACTGGTGCAATCCCCATGCTACCCAGCATTTGTCCAACAGAACACAATATTGGGGTAAATTCACACAGGGCTGGCAAAAAATCAAATACTGCTAGTACAGGATCGAACAGCATTTGGCCAAGGTCAATACCGGCCTAATATCATACCCTGCTGACTAAGATGTACAGGTTTATACCTGGCACATTTGTGGTGAAGATCCTGTGACATACATGGGGACGATACCCCACCTTGAGAACGCCACAATATGAGGCACAACCACACGCTTTCTTCCAACCGTATGTACCTCAATACATGGGTTGGATCAATCCGTTCCAACAAGAATCTCACAACAACTTCTCCACTTACAGACCTCCTTTTTTAGGGAGAGGCCAGAACCCCTCATGCCAAAAGAAAAAAGGAGTGAGATGGGACGACGAAGATCAGCGAGTTCTAACCAGGAGCATGTCAAAGGACCCGGATCGACCAGGAACAAGCAACCCGAATCGCTAGTCTTTAACCTTACGGATAATAACCTGGCAGAAGATCAACACCAACTCCTGAATAAAGGAGTAGGCTTTGTACCCACACAACCCGTGGACAAATTCAAGCTCCACTGTGAAGTTACTGAATTTTGCAGCAAAATAAAACTTACGGCATTTTTCCAAAATACAACAGACATACCAACAGAAGGAGACACTGATCTCAGAGGAAAATCAACTTTCTGTACTCCCCACACTTCCACACCGGTAGAGATCCTTGCCTTCAAGCAAGCCCTTTTCGAACAAACTGAGTGTCTGGACACTACCAACAAGCCATTTGTCAATATAACAAAAAAAGAACGTATAGCACTGGATCAACTAAAAGAAGAGAACTACCTGATGATAAAACTGGCAGACAAAGGCAGCAGCATAGTGCTACTAACACTAGAAAATTATAATCAACAATGTATCAACCTTCTGTCTGATGGCAGACTCTACAGAATTTTACCCACAGATCCCACCGCAAGACAACAAAACACTATCAAGATAATGGTGGAAGAAGCAGAAACTAATTTGTGGATTTCTAAGAAAGAACCAGACTTCCTACAAGCAAAAAAGAATACCATACTTCTATTCTTTACCGATGACGCCCAAAAATAGAACCCCTCCTCCTGGGCGTCCAATCGTGATAGGGAGCAACTCAATCCTAGAAACCCCTGTCACAATTCGCAGATTTCTTCCTCAGACCCATTGTGCAAAAGACTTCTACATACCTCAAGGATACACGAGACCTACTGAACCAACTTAAATACATTGAATATGGCCTCAAAACAGAACTACTAGTTGACTCGGATGTCGAAAGTCTTTACATCAGCCTTCCCCAAGAAGCCGCACTAAAAACCATTGAGGAAATTCTTTTCAAAGAAAACTGGACTTTTCAAACCCCCAGGCATTTCATTCTTGAATGCTGTTGCCTCGCTCTCACAGAACATTTCTTTGAGTATGAAGGTACACTATATCTACAAACCCACGGAACTTCTATGGGCAGTACCTTCTCCCCAAGTCTGGCAGGATTATACGTCAGCACTTTCAAAGAAAAATTTGTCCTTAACAATCTCAACCCACACAGATGTCGGATACTATTATGGAAAAGATACATAGACAACGTCAATATGATTTGGAAAGGCACAGAAGAGAGTTTATCAGATTTCCAAACTTGGCTCAATTCATGTGACGAATTCTTGAAATTCACCTACACAGCCAACCGTACCCCCTTGGACTTTTTAGACATCACCATCTTCGCTGAAAATAACAATCTGAAAACCAAAACCTATTACAAACCGACAACTAAAAACAGCCTATTATCTTTCAACAGTTTCCATCCCCGCCCTCTGAGAGAAAATCTTCCCTTTAGCCAATTTCTCTGCATTAAGAGAAATTGCAGTGATAAAGAGGACTACAAGCAGCAAGCACGAGCCCTGAGCATACAACTGAGAGAAAGAAACTACCCAGACAAAATAATATCCAAATGTCAAAAAAGAGCCCTCAATCAGAACCGTGACAGCCTCCTAGAAACTGTCACAAAAAAACACAAAAAAGATGTCCTTACCTTTGTAGCCACATATAACAGCTGCACAAATCTAGTAAAACAGGCCATTAACAAACACTGGCGCATACTGACCTCAGACACTCTGAAGTGGCCAAAACCGAGATTCGCCAACAGAAGTAGAATAAAAATATCTGTGACATACTAGTTCACACTAGATCTCGAGAAAAAAAGAAAGTTGGAGAAAATGTACTTTCCTCATAGGAACTGACCCCCGTCACAGGCCACTATCCTTGTGGTTCATGCTAAGTCTGCCATTGCACACAACCGACTAAGTCATTACAACTCACCAAAGATTTGAAGTGGACTCTGGGACGCCACACGAACTGTAACACAGGCCACATAATCTATATGATCACATGCCCCTGTAACCTAAATTACATTGGAATGACCTGCCGAAAAGTCAAACAGTGCATTGGGGAGCACCATAGTAATATCCGGTGAAATAAATCAATCACCAAGATGAGCAGCCATTACATAACTGAACAACACTCAACAGATGACCTACGATGGATTATTCTGGAGACTTTAGACACTGCGCAAGAGAATACGGAACACATCCTTTTCGAGAAAGAACAGAGGTGGGTGTACCGCTTGGGAACTTATAACCAAGAATTAAATGACAGTATCCTGTGGTTATCATTCCAGTAATTAACGTATGCCATGAATCACCAAGGGCCCGTAAGAATGAAAATCACCTGCTGAATAAAGAACAACAACCATATGTGTGATTAAGTACATTAATAAACTTTTCACTGAACAAATCGGGAACCTTTTTGAGTGCGACATCGCTTCTTATCCTCCACGATCCTGAGAAATATAGTGCCTCATTACCAGTTCACATCCAAACTACATTGCCTATAAGGCAGCATTATTAGACATTTTCTCCAACAAGTGGCTCCAAAAACTCCTACCAAAAATATCCGCACTTTAACACTTCCTATATTAACATTAAAAGCTCTCTTGGCCCTTGCGCAGACATCAAGAACGTTTGTTGCTGAGCACTATTAGCCATAGGAAATTGCGACCAATCAGACCACATGCGGGAAGGCAAACAACAAAGTCCTGCCCTCCAAATCTACTTTCTGTTCCAGGGCAAATAAGACAGCGACAGCACATGTCTTACGAATCCCACAAGGCAGGATCACAAGCGGCAGTGCCGGCCTCATGGAACTGAAAGGCCTGCATAGATTCCAGGTAAAACTAACCAAATCTATTTTTCCTAAAGCTCTCTCACTTTCACTTTGCACTTTTATCCTTATAGAGGGACACAAATGCACCTTTGGTAATTTTCCAGGAATATGCTATACATCAGCTTTTCTGCACTTTTTCTCTTCTTTTAAAACCTGGAAGTTCACTCTGGCTTGTGATACTTTACGTCTACCGACAACAGGAAGCCAGCACTGCGAAACGCATTACAACATCTAAATCACATTAAGCAAGAAATAGAACTTTTTGACATTTGTTTCGATAACGTGTAAGCCTATGTATATTTTTGCCTTTGCATAATAAGTAAGCCTTTAACTCCTTCCTTATTTTCTCTTTGTCCTCCACAGCAATAGACCAAATTAAGGCCTATTACCACATGTCCATAAAAGGCATTAAATACAACCTGTTGTCCTAATAGGGTGAGTGAATCTACTCACCTTACATAGCACATACACAGCCCCTTAACATTTGAGACGCCTGGCTCCTCTGGTCCTGAAGAAAGCCATCCGACCCTTTTGGGCGACACAGGCTGAAACATGTCGACCGACCAATCACTAGGTGCTTTATACCTATAATTATCCAATTAAGCACTGCATACTTTTTTAACCTTATGAATGAATGAGGGATTTATAGAGCGCAGGACTCACCCCTACCGGGGTATCTCCGCGCTAACATCGAAGCATAACCATGAGAAGGCGAAGGGCTAGCCAGGCTAGTAAAGTTCAGTTTTCAATAATTTTCTGAATTTGGACAAATCCGGACACGTCCGTAACGCCATAGGGAGTTTGTTCCAAAGACGGGGAGCTACATAGGCAAAAGCTTTGCCACCCGTGCGTAGCTTGTTGACCCGGGGTATCACAAGCAGAGCCTTACTACTAGAACGTAGCTGTCTGTTGGGATGGTAGGGGACAAGACTGTCGGTCATATATCTGGGACTGCTTTCATTAAGGGTATTGTGAATCAGACAACAAATTTTGAACTTGATTCGACTTCGAATAGGCAGCCAGTGTAAGCTTCTTAATAATGGCAGCGAGGAAGTTCTAGATGGTTTATTCAGAGCCAATCAGGCTGCTGTATTCTGCACTACCTGGAGCCTACTCAGTGTCCCCTCATTCGCGGCACACAGAAGTGCATTGCAGTAGTCTAGTCTACTTACCACCAAGGCTTGGAGCAGGGTCTTGTCTGGTCTATTAGGAAGAAGATCGAACATTCTCCGCAGGAGTTTTAGTAAACAAAAACAGCTGCCTGAGACGGCTGCTACCTGCTCCTTCATAGCAAGAGAAAGGTCCAGGTACACTCCTAAGTTTTTAGCCTTATTGGTAGGCACAGGAGCGGGGCCTAATTCTGTCGGCCACCACTCTGGGGACCAAAGAAGTTGAGCTTTGCCAAAGAGAAGGACTTCAGTCTTATTGGCATTCAACTGGAGGAAGTTTATTGACATCCAGTTGGAAATTGCACGCATGCCTTCTGCAAACTTTTGTTTAGTATCATCTGAGTTGTTATCAAATGAGAACAGAAGTTGCGTGTCATCAGCGTAGGAAAAAGGTCTCTGATGATCCTTGCCAGGGGTGCCACATATATGTTAAATAATGTGGGTCTTAAGCACGATCCCTGGGGCACCCCTTTATTCAGTGATTTTGCTCCGGAGTAAAAGTTCACCAGGTTCACAGTTTGGGTACGTTGTTCCAAAAAACTGGAAAACCACTGAAAGGCAGACCCAACTACGCCGATTTCCGTTAATCTTTGTAGCAGTCTATGATGTGCCACAGTATCAAAAGCTGCGGACAAGTCTAGCAGCACCAGAGCTATAGCTTTGTCCTTATCTAAGGCCATCCTGATAGCATCTGTGACACCAAGTAGGGCTGTTTTGGTAGAGTGCTTAGGTCAGAATCCAAATTGTGAGGGATCCAGGCATAGCTGCGCCTCCACAAATTTCATAAGCTGCCTGTTGACATGTCCTTCCATGAGTTTGCTCATAAGAGGAAGGAGGGAGATAGGACGATAATTGGATAACTCTGAGGGCGCTATATTGGTTTTTTTTGCGATTGGTAAAATTTGTGCACCTTTCCACGCCTGGGGTACTATGCCCTTCCTCAGATAATAGTTGATAAGTAAGCAGATGGGAGAGCCAATAAGGCAAACCATTTTGCCGGCATTATATCAATGGGTGATCCTGATTTTGCTGCTTTCAGCAATGCCTCAACTTCGGAGTCCTGAAGGAGAGGAAAATAGGCCAGCAGATCTCCTGCTCTAGGCTCCGTATAGGTTACAGTGGGAGTGACACCGATGTCTGGTCTATTAGGAAAGGTATCATAGATTTTTTCTACCTTATCTACAAAAAAATTCGATATATTGTCGCATAAGGTCAGGGAGGCAGGGATGCGGTTGATACATGCTTTAGGAGAAGTAGAGGATTTAAGTATAGAATATAGCTGTTTCCTGCTTCAGTTAATTGCGTCAATATGTATTTTTTCCCCGTTAGCTTGATATTTTTGTGATACATATTGGATGCTACCTTAAAAATTTCTTTGTCTGACTGAAGGCGAGACTTGCGCCACGTTATTTCTACTTTTTTACACTGCGATTTTTCTCTGAGTAATTCTTGAGAGAACCACACTGCCTGTTCCCTTTCCAATTTGGACTTTGTTAGTTTTAGGGGAGCTATAATATCTAAAGACGACTCTATGGCCTGATGTAGATCATCGAGTCTACTATCAATATCGCTAGACTTAGAGTAGTCAGGAGGGGGGCGTGGCTTGGCGCCCAGCGGGAATGGCGGCGCACGGGTGAAGCTCCCGGAGGAGTCCCGGAATAACCCACTTCTAGGACCGAGTTGTGACTCGGAATGGACGACGGAAAGTAGATGAAGGTTGGGAGAGCACCATGAAGCCTTCGCTACCATCCAATCTGATCAGCAAGCATATTTAAACCGGTAATATGTTCTCTGTCAAAACCGTACTTTCGCGGCCGCCATTTTGAATTATTGCCGCGATTGCGGATTTTTCTGATTTGCATCCCGAACCTCTATTAACTTCTGTAATGATGTTCCCAGAATATCCTACCACCTAAATAGTTGCTGGAAGACTCATCATCTAACGGAATTAGGAAGTTACAGCGAGCATAAAGTTTTTTTAGAGGTTCGCGACAGGAATGCATGGCGGCCATTTTAAGATATTTGGGTCAGCCTTTACAGAGAGCATTGGTTTCGTGCTACAGGCTGCTGTAGAGGAATAAGCCCGATGAGCTCACCACTACATCCACAGACTGTCTTTTGGATACACTCAGCATAACTCAGCTTTTGTCAAATGTTTGGCTCTTCTTCAAGACAAACAGATATATGTTGATTGGGGGTGCAATGGGTAGATGAGGATGCTCTGAGCTTTTTGTTAGTGCCGGCCTCAGGATCTTTAAAAAAAAAAAAGAAAAAAAAAAGATCCTCAGAAGGAGTGCTCCTTCTGCTCCCATATTGTTCTGTTGACTGGCGGCGAGGGGGCTTGTTCAGAGGTTTATGGGCAGAACAAAGGTACTCAGTTCGTCCAGCTCCAAGAAAAACATTTTTATAAAAAACTCCAGAATTTTCACTGAATTCTCTAGGCTTGAGGAGTCTTTGTTATCCTCACCTCGACACCTAGAAACAACTATGGATCCTTCCTCTGGCCCTACTGGGAAATCTCTTACCAAGCGTCTCAAGAAGGACCCTCCCTCGCCACCCAAGTCAGCCTCACCTGTGTCGATGGAGTTGCTGCTTGAGGAAATCAGAGCCCTTCGACCCTTTATGGAAGAGACTAATACCAACCTGCAAATTTTAACAGATAACTGGTCCCAACTGGACACGAGAGTTACAGAAGTGGAAAATACTGTTTCCTCCCTAAAAGACACATGTGCAGGTGTTTCTCAGCTGCGATCTCAGGTATCCACACTCCAGAAACAAGTCGAGGAGCTTGAGAACCGTAATAGACGAAACAACCTACGCATTTACGGTATGGGAGAAGGACTTGAGGGTTCGGACTCTCTTGCTTTCTTTAAATCTTTTCTCCCTAAACTACTTCATATGCCAGAGGGGACTCAACTCAATATTCAGCGAGCTCACAGGTTAGGTCGGATTCCATCTCAAACTAGTTCTTCACAGAGACCAAGAGGAGTCATCTTATATTTCTTAGAATATACAGATTTATTGAAGGTGCTTGCGGCGGTCAAAGCTTCTCCAAAAATAACATGGTCAGGCTCGTCTTTATTCTTCGCACAAGACTATTCTAAAGCTACTGCCAACAGACGCAAAGCTTTCCTGAATTTGAGAGCGGATTTACGTTCCTTGGGGGCCAGATACGGTCTCTTCCATCCTTGTCTCTTCAAAGTCACGTATAACAACAAAACAACGGTGTATGAAGATCCGATACGTTTACAAAGCTTCATTAACGCTTGTAAGACAGTCGATATGGATTCCTCTGGACCCTCCTCTTCATTTAACGCTTGACGGAGTGTTGCTTCTCTTCTTCCTCCCACAAATTCCTTAGACTTTGCTTGCTTAATAGTTATACTCCGTCATCTTAGAAGTGCTTCTTAACAGTTGGTGATATATTTGATACTGTTACTATGAAGTTACAGAATGAGTCACGTTGTTTAGTGTTAACAGTTGGTTCTCCTGTTTCTGTTTTATGAGATAAATGGTTCACGGACACGTTTTGACGCATCTCCTAATCATTGATTGTTATTGTTTTCACAGGTTTTTCTACTTGTGTATCGTGGTTTTTCCTTGGTCCTCCGTTTTGTTGATCCCGGTTGCGTTGCCTATCCCATGTGGTCCCATCCATCCTCCCGTATATCCATGACCCTTCCTTTGTAGGTATGTTTTTTTCCCGCATTCCCTCAAGATTGGTGTTGGGTATGTCTTCCGTTTTTTGTCTTTTTTCTTTTGTTGTTTATATCCTTTCACGTGCTGGTGTCACATGTATTATTAACTCTTCATACTTCTTTGTATCTATCACTTTCTGGATCATTATAATTCTGCTTATTTCTATTCTTATATTCTCCTTTCGCCCACTTCCCAGATTTTTCTCCTCTCTTATTCTTGTCTTCAGCTCACATTTCACGCTCCTGTTACATAATTTGCCTATTTTTCTTAACTTTAAAGTCGAAGAAACTGCTCCTTTTCTGTCTGGTATCTCTCTTATTTCATATGGCTATTACAATGAAATGGACTTATGTTTCACAATTTCAGTACAAATTGTTTTTATTTACTTATGTCATTAAAATTGATCACTTGGAATGTTAGGGATTAAACTCTCCCATCAAAAGGCAGAGAATCCTTACCTACTTAGCCAAATTAGAAGCCGATATTGTATTCTTGCAAGAAACCCACCTCTCAGATGTTGAATCATTAAAGTTGAAAAGAGGCTGGGTGGGGGAGGTCTTCTTTTCCCCAGGGGATGGAAAACGTAATGGAGTGGTGATAATGTGCCGTAGATCCCTTTCATTCACAGTCTTGTCCCAAGACTCGGATGCTGATGGTAGATGGTTAAATGTTAAGTTATCCTTGAAGGGTGTTCCAGTCTCTCTTCTTAATGTCTATGCCCCTACATGCGGAGAACCTTCCTTTTGGCCCATACTGGCTAAGCAAATTACCCAACACATGGAAGATAATTTCATTTTGGCGGGTGATTGCAATCAGACCTTTGATCCATTTATTGACAGAAATTCCAAAGTTTCTTTTATTCCCAACAAACCCCATAGATCTTTTGTGCATGCTATTAATCAACACAAACTCTTGGACGCGTGGCGTCTTTGTAACCCAACTACCAGAGAGTACTCTTTTTATTCCCCTTCCCATCAAACTCAATCAAGGATCGATTACATATTTGTCTCTCACAACATCTCACAAACTCTTACAAATGCAGAGATTGGTCCCATCCTATTATCAGATCACGCACCTGTCTCGATTGGCCTCGATATTATACCTAAAGTTACAGGCCCCAAAAGATGGCGCTTCAATAATGCCCTCCTTCTAGACCCAAAGTTTACTGCCTCGTTTACTACTTTTTTTGATGAGTTCTATGAGATGAATCAAACAGATTCCATACCATGCTCAACTATATGGGATGCTTTCAAAGCCTCAGCGAGGGGTTTCATAATTGGCTTTGTTGCAAAAAAACAAAAACTTTTCCGTAAATTAACTAAGGATCTCCTTCAAGATATTAAGAGATTGGAGCATTCTTTCTACACTTCACACTCAAAGGATTCTCTCACAGCTCTTATAAATGCCAAAATGCAATTTAATAAGAAATCAACGGAGGATGCTTCATTATATTTGTTAAAATCCAGTGCAAAATTTTACGGGGGCAAAAATAAGGCTGGAAAATTATTGGCTAACTATTTAAAAGTTAAACAAAATAAACTGAACATTGAGTCTATTTACGACAACAGATTAGACCTAAAATTTAAAGATGATGAAATTTTGAATGAATTTTCTCTCTTTTACAAGTCCCTGTATGCCTCTGAAACACAACCCTCTGAAAATTCCCTTAAGCACTTTTTCTCTGGTATTCTAAAACCTCAAAACACTTTGCCAAACCTATCTTCCCTAGAGTCTGACTTAACATATCAAGAATTGTTAAAGGCTCTTCAACATCTCAAAAGGGACAAAGCACCGGGACCAGATGGTTTCACCGTAGAATTTTACCAACACTTCTCTAAACTCATAATGCCCAAGTTACATTCTCTATTAAATTCCTTTAGTACATTAGGTTGTTCCTCGGGTTCTTTCTCAGAAGCTCATATTTGCCTTATTCCCAAAGAGGGCAAGGATTTTAAATATTGCAAGAATTATAGGCCTATATCCCTGGTTAACATAGACTACAAAAAGTTTCCAAAGCTTTAGCCATACGATTAGACTCATACCTACCTGACTTATTGGGGAAAGAACAATCTGGATTCGTTAAGGGGAGATTTATTACTGATAATACGAGACTTCTTTTTAACGTTTTGTCTAAATCCTCCCATTTAAAATACCCCCTGGCAGCAATTGCACTAGATGCTGAGAAGGCGTTTGACAGAGTTGAATGGACCTTTTTGTTTTACACTCTCAAGTGGTTTGGCTTTGGTCCTAAGTTTACCTCCCTAATTTCTCTTCTATACTCCAATCCTCGTGCAGCAGTATGTGCCAACGGCTTGATCTCAACATTTTTTGATTTAGGGAGAGGAGTGCGTCAGGGATGCCCACTCTCCCCTTTCCTTTTCAATCTGGCTTTAGAACCTTTTCTCTCCAAATTACGTCAAAACCCTGACTTATATGGCTTTCAATCGTCTAACTCCCATATTAAACTCGCAGCATATGCTGATGATATTCTGCTTTTCATGTCCAAACCAGGTGACTCAATACCTGCTTTTTTGGCGGAGGTACAGGCTTACTCTAGTATTTCTGGATACAAATTGAATAATGATAAATGCGAGATTTTACCCTTAACTAAATATACTTTCAAGTCGGACTTTAGTGCTTCCAATTTTACCTGGAGTCCTCACCACATTAAATATTTAGGACTACACGTGACCTCTTCAATAGCTGATACGGTGGCACTCTGCATGACCAAATGCATACAAAAGGTTTAGGATTTAGCCGCTAAATGGCATCCCCTTTATATATCTTGGTGGGGTCGTTTAGACACTATAAAGATGATGTTGTCACCTATAATTTTATACACCATCTCTAATATCCCAGTCCCTATTCCTAAAAAATTCTATAAGAAAATCAATTCCACACTCTCTTCCTTCCTATGGAGTAACAAGAGACCCCGAATGTCTTTATTTAAATTAATTCGGCCCAAGACAGAAGGTGGGGTTAACTTCCCAGATTTTCAGACATACCAGACGGCTTTTCTCCTACGTCAAGCATCCCTTTGGTTACTTGAATCTGTGGACGATTGCCCTTTATGGACTACAATTGAGCACTTCTTTTTATCCCCTTTCTCTTTTCACGAATACCTTTCCTTTTCACGTAAACCACAGGTTTTGTCTACTCCCATAATCAAATTGACCTCGAAGCTTTTGGAACCCACATTTGCTTCTTCACACAATACTATGGATCTATTCCTTAATTCCACAATTTGGCACAACAAAAGTCTAACTATTCGGAGTAAACCTTTCTATTGGAAGACTTGGCGACAGAGGGGTCTGATTTGGATTCATCAGTTATTCTCACAATCAAACTTTTTATCCTTTCCCTCTCTTAGTCAATTATTCGACTTACCTGCCTCGAGCATTCATAAATATAGTTTACTTAAAACTGCTGTGATGGACAGATACACTCAGGTATCCGCCACACCCACTACCTTCACTTCATCAGACCCTTCTCCTATACTTTGTACTTTATTAAACACTAGACCCAGAGCTTCTACTATATATAAGTATTTACAGGGCGGGGACGTTAATAGGCAGAAATCTAAAACAGAGGAGGCATGGGAACGGGATCTCACGTCAACATGGCCAGTCTCTCTTTGGAATAAAATATGGTTTAAACTACGTAAATCATCCAGGGCAGCTAACACAACACAGACGCTGTTTTTTGTGTACAACAGACTTTACTTACACCGAGTGCCTTGAGCAAAAGATTTACGACTGTGTCAGACGCTTGCTGGACATGTTCCTCTTCAAATGCTGACCTATTTCATATGATATTTTCATGTCCGATTGTAAAAAATTTCTGGAGGCAAGTGTGGTTTCAAATTAATCTGATTTTTGGAACTAGATTTTCTTTTCCTTCATTCATGTTTTCTTAGGTAGTCTTGCGCCTTGTTGGGAGAATGTTACACTTAATGTTAAAATTATTGACCTGTTATTAGCGGTTGCATTTCAACAGATCACCGTAAATTGGAAGGATTTCTCTAAAATCTCCTATAAGGCATGGTGGTACACTGTTTGTCATAATCACAGGTTGGATACTTCCTTTGTTTATCCTATACACTTGGCAACGAAACGTTTAGATCTGTGGTCACCTGTTACAGTATACCTAGATGTCTGTGCCAAACAATGTTTCCAATTGCAACCATCCCAGCAAGAAGTTCTAAAACCCCCCTAAACCCCTATATGTTCCTACAATATCTATTAATTAACTAATTATAAGATTCATTCGTATTGTTTAGATCTTTCCAAATTTACCCATAAGTCCGGTTTCTTACTCTTTACTGTAGCAGAATTTATTGTAATGACATGTATTAAATTCTATGAACTCTGTATTGACACCTTTACTTCTACTAATAAAATTTTCTTTTTGAACTTAAAAGAGTAGTCAGGAGATCTAAACACTTGCTGAAAGCTCTCCTCTGAGATTTTGCGCCATTGTCGTACCGGCTTACTAGTATATAAAGGGTTGACTACTGTTTGGTTTGAACAGTGTATCTGGAAGTTAATAATGAAGTGATCTGACCAGATCACTGGTACCGGGGGTAGGGAATGTATGTTGGGAAAGTTGGTAAGAATGAGATCAAGTGTGTGCCCGGCTGTATGGGTTGGTCCTGTGTTATTCATAGCTAGCCCCATCAAGGCCATATCCTACAAGAATTGCACAGCATCAGCGTTCTCTTTAATTTCGCTATGCAAATTAAAATCCCCTAGGAGGAGGAAGTACTTGGATGCCATCACATGGGGGGGCGATCCTTTCCATCAGTTTTAAAGAGAAGTCTTTTAAAGGTCCTGGTGGGCGATATACTAAAACGCCTCGCCAGCAGTTCTGGGGGGAGAATTCAATTTTAAAAATACTGATTTCGCCCGAGCTATCTTGAAAAGTATCAATCATAGTGACTTCAGTTGGTGATTTAAACACAATTGCAACGCCTCCACCTGTTTTTCCATCCCTATTCACTAGCAAGATACGGTAGTGGTCTGGGAGGGCCAGAGCAATGGCCGGAATAGACGAAGGTTTCAGCCAGGTTTCCGTTAAGAAACCTACATCTGGGGCCTGGGCGTTTAGTAAGTCCCATATTTCCGTGTAGTGTTTAGGTAGTGATCTTACATTTAGTAAAAAAGCACTCTTACTCACATTTATTTCCGATGTGGGCTTGGCATGCGCCTCCCTTACTGAGGTGTCCAACTGACTCTGAAAATGACAGTGTATACATGCGAAAGGCCCCTCTAAGTCGGATAAGCATAAATTTGCACGACATAGGGAGGGAGTGTCGTCCCTCCCTCCTGAATGATCTAATAATACAAGCTCAGAATGCGTGTAGACAAGCCTCCCCTGTGAAAATAAAAACAAACTACACAGGGAGAAAAGATATTTTTTATATTTTTTCATTACTCCAACACTCTTTCCACTTATCACTGTTGCACACCACACAGTCGCCCTCCCGGTGAATAATGATGAACACCTGGAGAACGGGACACTCAGGTGCCAAGACTCATGATGATTCATCCCACTTAATCAAATAAGTGGAGAACCAAGA
Organism: Calotriton arnoldi; assembly: GCA_963921515.1. Lineage (NCBI taxonomy): Eukaryota > Metazoa > Chordata > Amphibia > Caudata > Salamandridae > Calotriton > Calotriton arnoldi. The sequence continues at coordinate 361,088 of CAWUFW010001274.1, forward strand.
TATACAGCTGCCGTGACAGTGTGGCTGAGGGTCCTCATCAGAAAATTTCCAAAAGATTCTGGAAAACGACCTAAGTGATTCATTCTTTTTGATTGTTTAAATACTGGCTCGGGAAGCTAAATTAATCTCTGCTTCTCTCTCCCTCTTCCTGTTTTTTTGGGATCATGTGGCATAGAAAGGATAGTTCAACTAAACCTGTCCCTTTAAATGTAATTGCCTGCATACATATTACAGAGGGCAACAGAGGTAGGTTATTAATTGACTATGCATGTCCGGTGCCACAAGTGCAGGGGGCATCTGCACGTATGTGAAATTTGAGACGAGGGCAACGTAATGGCAAAATGAATACTTAACAGATATCAGAAATATATTTGTATTATCATGCCCCGACCCTATCCCTGCCTCAAGCCCTGCCCACCCGTAGCTCCCAACTCAACCTGATGAGTTCCTGCGATTATATTTTTTCCCATTTAAACTACTATTCACCACTTCTTGTCTGGTGATCACAGAGGGCTGCAGACCACAACCCTCTCCTGCTTCTCCAGGACATCCGCCCTTGGAGCTGGACATTTTTACATGGGAGCCAAGGCCAACCTGCAGTGAATTCCAAAAAAGGAAACCTTATTAATTTACTCCATAAGAACCGCTGTCTTAGTGAAGGGACAAGCGATTCTTTAAGCACGCCTGGAATTCAGAGGATTTATCGGGGTCTGGTTCTAGACATTCTCTGACATGATTTAGCTTTTAAACAATGCTAACGTTTCCACACTGATAGTTGATTTATTACTCATTGCTTAAACGTAGACACATATCTGGATAGGATATTAAGCCAAAATTCCGAAAATACCACTTTCAGAAAGCTGAGATCTTCTTGCCCTAACCATTTGTTGCCTGCATCCTGTGTCATGAGTCACATGACTGGGTGTAGTTGGAAGTTGGGGTTTGTGTATTCCTCCCAGACAGTGACACAAAGGGGGACTAGGTATTGGCAGGATGGGAGGGTCAAAGCTGTTCCACACCCCACTTACATTCCAAAGAGGCAGTTTCAGCACACTCACAAAGAACTTTACACCAGCCCATTGTCACCCTAGACTCCTTGGAGCTTGTCAGGGGAGGAATGAAATTCCAGAAGCCGATGTGAGGGGAAGTTTCTTCCACTTCAAAGGCTTCCACTTCAAAGGCTGGTACCAGGTGTAAATATTGGACCCTCAGACCAACTCTTCAGTTTACTCCCGGACCTGCGGAGGATTCCCAAAAGGACTGCCTTGTACTCCAGAGGACTGCCCTGCTGCTTGAGGCATGCTTTTTACCTCAGAGAACTTATTTATTTATTTAAGAGTTTTATATAGCGCTGGCCAGACCCGAAGGTATCGGAGCGCTTTACAACATTTACAGTAGAGAAATCGTATATACAGTATAGCAATAGTATACAACATTGATTCATGACGAATCTAGATCAGGGAGGGGGGGGCCTTTTAGTCAAAGTGGCTGTGTGTTGCGATGGGCAAGATTCTGCGTTTGCCGGCAGCTATCCATTCGGGAGAGATCGGTTGAGGAAGAGGTCTTTGAGCTGGCTTTTGAATTTTGAAAAGGAGGGGGTAGTCCTGATATGTACTGGGATGGAGTTCCAGATTTTGGGCGCATTTCCTGAGAAGGATCTAGATAAGGTTTTTTGCTTGCGCATTTTCGGAGGAATGAGAAGTAGAGTGTTGGTACTTCTGAGGTTCCTTGTCTGACCGGCTTTCTTGAGTTTGGAGGCTAGGTAGGCGGGTTTCCCCGTGTGCAGAGCTTTGTGCGTGAGACAGGCAGTTCGGAAGTTGGCACGCATTTCGATTGGGAGCCATTTTAGCTTTCTGAGAGCGGGCAAGATGTGATCTTTACTCCGGTGACCATTCTGGCTGCTGCATTTAAAGTTGATCTGAGGGGAGCTAAGTGGGATTTTGCTGTTCCTGTGAGGGTTGCGTTCCCGTAGTCCAGTCTGGACAGCACCAGGGATTGAGTGGCTTGTTTGAGGTTGTTGAGAGGGATGAAGGTTTTTATTTTATTGAGTAGTTTGAGGTTGAAGAAAGTGCTCTTTGCATTGTTTTTGATGTGTTTGACCATGTCTAAGTTTGGGTCCAGAGTGATTCCCAGTGATCTTAGGGAGTCGGCCAGGGTGAGATTGCAGTTGAGAGCATCAATAGCTTTTAGCCATTTTGTGATTTGGGGTGTCTGTTCCTTGTTGGAGATGAGGAGGATTTCCGTCTTGTCTTGGTTGAGTTTCAAGTGGTTGAGGGATAGCCAGTGTTGAACTTCTCTTAGAGTCTCGTTTAGTCTCTGAATGTCACCAATGGATGAGGTTTCTAGATAGATCTGGGTATCGTCCGCATAGAGGTGGAAGGGGATGTTGGCTTTTTTGAGTATTGTGGTGAGGGGTTCCATGTAGATGTTGAATAGTTGTGGGGAAAGAACTGAGCCTTGGGGGGACACCCCTGCTTATGGGGCGTAGGTCAGATGTGACGTTTTTGATTTTTATTCTTTGGGTGCGGTTCTGTAGGAAGGAGGTGAACCACTGCGAGACCACCTTGTCCGCTCCGACCCTTTCTTGAAGTACCTTTATGAGTAGTTTGTGGTCAACCGTGTCGAAGGCTGCTGATAAGTCCAGGAGTATGAGTAGACAGCATCGGTCCCTATCAAGTGATTTGTGGACATCATCTATGACATTCAGGATCGCTGTCTCTGTGCTGTAACCTTTTCTAAAGCCCGACTGGTGGGGGTCTAGAAGATTATTACTGTCCATGTGTTGAGTGAGTTGAAGGAGAACACATTTTTCCATGATTTTAGCTAGGAATGGGAGATTGGAGACGGGTCTGAAGTTGTTGAGATCGTTTGGGTCAGAGCCGGCTTTTTTAGTAGTGGCGTGACTTAGCCGATTTTGAGACAATCAGGCATGACTCCAGTTCTCAGGGAGCTATTGATGATCTTGGTCCAGAGCGGGGCTAGGTTGAGTTTGAGTTTTTTAGCCAGGTGGGCGGGAATGGGATCCGAGAAGTGAGAAGAGGGTTTGGAACTGGTAATCATTTCGATGATCTCAGCTTCAGAGACGGGGTTGAAGGATTTCCAGTTGTTTGGGGGAAGCTTGGGTGTGATATCTTCAGTCCCTGGGAGCGTGCTTATGTTGGGGGGTCTGTGGAGATCGATCATGGAGAGCTCAATCTTGGTGATTTTATCATTAAAGAAATTGGAAAAGTTCTCACAAAGGACTTTGGAGGCCTGAACTGAGGATGATGGGGGCTTGGAAGTTTGTTGCCTAATGAGGTTGAAGAGTTCTTTGGGCCTGTTTTTTTAATTGTCTAGGGCATCACAGAAGAAGGCAGTTTTTTCATTTATGATGTGTTTTTTGTAGTTCCAGCGTTCAGATTTGAGTCGATCAAGGAGGATTGTGGACGGGTTGTTCCGCCAGAGTCTTTCTGCAGCTCTTAGTTGTCTTCTTTCGGAGTTTAGATCTGTGTTGAACCAAGATCTAGATGGAATGTTCCTGACTCTTTTTAGTTTTAGGGAGCTATTTGATCAAGTATGGAAGTCATTGTTGTATTGTAGTGTGTGGTGAGTTCAGTAGAGGAGAGGTTGCCTGTGTTGATGGGGAGGAGTGAGCTCATCTTTTCTTCCAGGTCGGCAAGGGGAATCTGTCTTAGATTTCTCGTCCTGTGGGGGTATTCCTGTGTACGAGGTAGGCATTTGATCGTTTGGTTGATGTGGAATAGAATGATATGGTGGTCAGACCAGTAAACCGGAAGGATATGGTCAATAGTGATTGTATCTGCTTGAGCTATAATGGCATCTAGGATTGCCCCTTTGTCATGGGTTTGCTCTGTGCAGTGTTGGATGAGGTTGTTGTTGTGTAGAAGTTCGTTTAAGGATTGGATTAGTGGGTTGTTTTCTTCGTTCCAGTGTAGGTTCAGGTCACCTAGTATTATGTTATTGGAGTCTAGGAGAGAGCAGTGTGTTATCAAATCGGAAAGGTGTTCTCCGAATGAGGTGGTGTTGCCTGGCGGGTGGTAGAGGAGATGGCAGTAATGGTGACGGTTAGATATTCACATGTGTTGTATTTGAAGGAGTCAGTTTCCGTTACGGAGATGTTGCTCTTGTGGATGATTGCAATACCCCCGCCTCACTGGTTTTTTATGTCTTTATTGATGATTAAGAAACCAGGGAGCACAAGCATGTCAATGATTGGGGGCGAGAACTCATTCAGCCAAGTTTCAGTGACGAACGTGATGTCTATGTCATGGGTCAGGATGGTTTCTGCCAGTTCTGTTGCATGTTTGGTAGCCGATCTGCAGTTTATGAGCAAGCAGTTGGTCGTCCCCTTGTTGTTGAGTTTCTTCGTTAGGGGGGCCATGGGGATATTGGTGAGAAAGGCTGGAGGTCTTGACGTTCTGGGTGGGGAGAGGACTCTTCCATATCCAGTGATAACCTGGATCTTGGAGCTGGGGGTGACAATAGAGGTAGTGTCATAAGAGTTGGCAAGATCAATCGCCTCTCTCATGGACATTGCAGCTCTTGTTCTCTTGGGTCTTTGTGGCTGGTTCAGGAGGGGGGTTGTGTTCCAGCTGAGCCATTGAGCCTTGGGAGGCCTTGAGTGTTTGGTGTTGGTAACTGTGGGTGTGGGGTGTGTGCGTTGGGCAGAATCCAGGTGTGTGGTGAGGGTCAGTAGGATTTTGTTGAGGCCCAGAATTACAATTTCAAGCTGGTTTTCCAGCAGAGTGAGTCTCCGAGTCGTCTCCATCGAGGAGGGGGGGGGAGTCTGGGTTTAGGATATCCTGGAGGTAGTCCAGGGAGGGAGAGAGCTTGTCATTGGGAGTTATGCCTATAGTGTTAGTGCTGCCTGTGTTGTCTCTGTGGGTCGGCCTGGACATGTGGTGTGGGTAGTCGCGTCGTGATTCACGCGGCCGCTTCTTGGGGGCCGGTGGAGGGAGGGCGATAGGAGTCATTGACTGCCTTGCTGATAGCAGAGTACTACCCTGCTGCTTCAAGCTTGCTTTGCAACTTCAAAGGGCTGCCCTGCTACTAGATGCCTGCCTTGCTGCTTGATCCCAGAACTACAAAAATGACTCCAAGGGTCAGGTGGTTGACCTCCTGTTCTTAGCTACAGGGACAGAACAAGCTCCAGAGGCTTCCCTATGACTGCCTAGCTGACTTGCTGCACTTACCCTGCCTGGACGTGCAACTGGACTTTCCTGCACCCTGCTGACCTCTGTTGTAGTGAGTTCCTGATCCCCAAGAAATGCCTCCTCCTGTGAAGAAAGGGAGAAATTGTGAAGTTTTGGGCTCTTTACAACCAGGAACGGTCTTGTTCCTGCAAAGATCTTGTTGCCCATGATGTCCACCAATGCAAAGCTTTAGTGAACCTGACTCTTTGCACTACATCGACTACCAGCGATTGCCGGCAATGCGAGATCTGCACTTCGTGCTACAGCGTCAATGCGAAGCTCCAGCAAAGACCGTCCATGATGCTCAAACGGGATCTTGCCACTTCAGCGCCGACTGTGTGTGACACCCGGCCTGCTCTTCGCAATACAGCATCGACCATCCGCGACACTCTCCTTGTGGCCTGCTCCACTGCAAACTGGACTCCTCATGGCAGACTTTGAGAAGGTAACTTTTTCAACAGGACTAACCTGATCCCTGTATCCAGTCTGCACTCCATCGCGGTCGGCCTGGACTTGTGACTTTACCCTCTATCACGACCATATGACCATGAGTAGTGCTTTGTGTTGTTTTTTTAAAATTGGGGCAGCATTTTTCTTGTTATGTTTTCACTTTAACACTGTTTGTGTGCTGATTGAATTTTTAACACATTTGCCTCTAAGTTAAGCCGGACTGCTTTTGTGCCAAGCTACCATTAGGTTAAGCACATTTTAATTTAGTGACTTTTCTGGTTCACCTAGACAGGGACTAAGGTTGTTGCTTGAGAAGGGAATTCACCCCCCTCAATCAAAACCCACTTTTGTACAATCAAGATATGCAATGATTTCTTAAAGTGAAGTGACAGCAAAGCTTTGCAAATATGTCAAACAATGTGGATTGCAATCCTTCTTCACATGAGCGCTGGATTGCAAAGTGCTTGCTGTTAATCGAAAAGCGAGATTTGGCACCTGCTACACATTATTCGAGACCATTAATTCCTAATCTGTCCTCATCACAGTCATAACAGTGTGAGCCTGGCCTCAGGCAGATTGTTTCCCGTCCCAGTAAACATTTTTTTTTTTTACAAAGACTATCAATCCCATACTATTTTGTAAAATATCACCACTTACTTCAGAAGTAAAAGGGGTTGGTTGGCAGAAGAACTTCCTGAATCTTCTGTCTAAGTGATGTCGGCACCCATTCCTGACGTACGTATACTACTGTTGTTTACTTGTTTTATGAGAATTTTGAGGGCAAAACATTTCATAATAAAATATCTTCCACGGGCATACCCCAAAGGCTGATCAGGAACAGATTAATTTCAGAGTAAAGCTCTCGCCTCCAGCATACTTTAGCAGTCGGTGAGAGAGGTGATATTTCAAATGCAAGCCTTGCCTTCTGCATTCTTTAGAAGCCAGGCGAGAACTATGGGCCATACGTACAAATCCTTTGCGAATCGGTATTCAGTTGCAAACTGAATACTGGTTGCAAACCTATGAAATTAGTATGTATGAAACGCATTTGCAACCCTAAGTTTAGCATAGCGAATGTTTATTGATTGAGCAATTTTCTGACTCTAAATAGCGAACCGTATCTAAGAATTCATTATTTGGGTATCCCTATTCGTATGCTCATTCCAGTCGCAAATATCGAATAGTCACATAAACAGCAAATTGCACATGTAATTGACCACCTCCTCAACCCAGGTGGTAATCATGTGCAAACAATATAAAGTGCCCCAGAAAGCATCAGATTTTTCCAAAATAACTGCTCTGTATGTCATAGCAAGGAGAATGAGGATTTAGGCTGGTTTACAGAGAACGGGAAGAAAGCAGGAGAGGATCTTCAGACTGAGGGTCTCACTTTTTCAAAAAACAGAGGAAGATATATACACCACGTATAGGCTAAGTAGTGTAGTAATCTTTGATCTAATTACTGATGCAAAGCCCCAGCTTGAGAGACCCACCATATGCAGTAAGTCCATCCCCACCCATGTACAGGTGTGATGCAGTTTCCATCTATTAACCTCTGGTAGCTATCAGCAGTTAATGGCGTGTCCCAGAGTTCACTATTGCGAGTTTTCAGTGAATTCCTTAATGCTTTGTTAATGAGAATCAATACCTACATGTATCTCCTTAGAAGCAAACAGGAATTGCATACAACCAAGCTCCAATTTTATCACATAGCCAACTTTCCCAATGTTATAGGATGTGTAGATGGTGCATGTGTTAATCTGTACACATTTCGTCATTGAGTATCTATTCTGCAACAGGAAAAATACTCATCTGATGAATATACAATTGGTGTTTGATGCAAAACATGTCATTACAGACATTGTAGCATGTTTCCCAGGGAGCATCAATGATATGATTCATTCACATTCAGACATAGTTGTAATCATACATGGCCAAAAAGTGGAGAATTTCATTACACATATATTTTGGGTAATAAGCCTATGTTACATTTTGATTCCAATATAAGAACACTAACATTGTAACTGTGATGTGTAAAACTATACATTGCTATTTCAGGTGATAGTGCATATGCCATATGCCTTCGGATAATGACTCCATATAGGAATCCATCGACACTCAGCAAGCAGCGCTACAATGTGGCACATAGGAAAACCAGAGGTGGGATTGAGTACTCACATTTGGAATACTGAAAAGTAGATTTAGATGCCTGCACATTACCTTCCTCCTCCGTCTTCCTCGTCACAGTCACCCAGGAGCACTACGTGTTCGGAGCACAGCATTCACCCATAGAAATAATTCCCCACCCAACATGGCGGCCTGACAGGAAGTAGCTGTCACCTGAATTATAAGGGTGGGGTAACCTCAGACCACATCCTATTTTTTTCTCTGTGTTCCGGCTGGAACACCCGTAGACGTTGCACTGCTATGCAGTGATGAGTATGTTTTTCTTTTGATTTATGGGACTGCTATAGCGTCTCCATGTTTTGTTTTTTATTTTTCTCTACATCTGTACTGCTGCCGCTCCCGCTCAGGGCGTGGGTGTGGTGGTTTGTCTGTTTTTCCCTGTCACCTCTTCTCCTGCGCTGAGCGATTGGGAGTGGCGGTGTGCTTTCCTGTTTTTTTATGCTGTATTTACACCGCCGCTCCTGCACTGAACGGCTAGGGAGCAGCGCTGGTGTGCTTTGTCCTTGCGCCGCTCCTGCTCTTTTGCAGTCAGGAGTGGCAGTCACTGCTCATGGTGTGTGCGCCCAGAGGCGCCCGAGCATTTCCACATCTTGGACAGGGCTTCCTGCTTGCAGCTTACCTGATTTGCAGTCCACCCGGCTGGTACTGGCTCCCCCGTGAGGCGGTTCCCTGGGGAGGTTATAGGCGCAGGATTACTGTCTTCGGCGTGCCGCATCACGGGGGCAGTGCCGGTTGCTTGACAACGGTGTCTCTCACGTGCATTTAAAGGTTTGTTCTTCCTCCATTTTGGCAGTTGTGTTTTTGTGGGCTGCCATGGAGGGTAAACACTTTGAGACGCATAAACATCAGTCTTCTGGTTCTGAGTCTGAGCCTGCTTCCTCACAGCAGCCTGTGGGCATGGATCTTGATGTCCTTCAGGCTATAATCAATAAGGCGGTGGATTCTGCTTTCGCGGCTCGGGAGGGGCCAGTGCCTAAAGTTCCCAGAGTTTCTTCTCCGCCTGACCCAGACTCTGATGGTTCAGATAAGGAACAGTGGGGACGCTTTGTTAAGGGCGCTGAGTTGGAGGAAGTGATGACTCACTTGAAAGACAATTTGGCCTTTCAAACTGTGGTTCCTCTGGATCAGGAGGAGGATTTTTTCTCTCAGTACCGTCGGAAGGAGCCTAATGCTCTTCCCATCCATAAGGCCATCCGGAGGCTTTTATCCAGGGAATGGTCTGATGTCGAGAAGGCTGGGTTTCCTCAGTTCCCCCTTCAAGTGAAGGTGGACTCTCTGATGGTGGGTCTGGCTTCCAGTGGTTCCATCATCTCAGAGGATGCCTCTCCTAGCGATCTGGTTGATAAGAAGTTGGGCAGTGCTGCCAAGAGGGCTTACTCTGCCGCTAACTTTTCCATCAGGGCTGGTGCATACGCCTCGTATGTGGTTCAATCGCTCCTGCATGATTTTCGGGCCTTGTCAGAGGACCTTCGGCAAGGGGAGAATGTCAATTTGCATCTGTCTCTTATGGAATTGCAGGTACGCTTCTTGTCCGACATTACCTTTGACTCTCTGTCCGCTGCGACGGTCATTTCTGGTTCCATTGTTTCTGCTCGGTGAAACATCTGGATGAGGTTGTGGAAGGCGGAGGCCTCCCAGAAGTCCCTCCTGCCACATTTGCCCTTTGATGGGGCTAAGTTCTTTGGCCCTCAACTGGAGGATATGCTGAAGAAATCGTGGGGAATCGTAAGCTCCTGCCGCCTCTGCGGCCTGCAGTGAGAGGGCAGGGGTTTGGTTATCAGCGAGCGTTTGGGTATCCCCCGTAGGCTGGGAAGGAATCCTCCCAGCCCTTTCGTGAGAGGGGTCATGGCTGTGGCACCCCCTTCTCTGATAAGTCCCGGCACCAGCCGGCGGGAGCTGCCCTTGCCAATTTCACTCCAAAATCCTGACTATCGCGGGGTCGGCGGCCGAATTGGACAATATTCTTCCGCTTGGACAAGCAACGTCACCGATTCCTGGTTCGTCGCCTGGTGGTCGAACGTTATTCTATCGACTTCTCTTCTCGGCCTCCAGATTTTTTCATCCCACCTCCAACTCCTCAGAATCCTCTGAAACTACGTTCTTTAAAGCAGGGGATCTTGGAACTTCTCCAGAAGAGTGCTATCCTTCCTGTTCCTGTGAACGAGTTGGGTCAGGGTTGCTAATCTCTCTGATGTTACTGGTACAGAAGTCATCAGGGGGTTTCCACCCTGTTCTGGATCTCAAGACCGTGAATGCCTATGTGCCTTACCAGAGATTCAAGATGGTGAGTTTGCAGAAGATTCAGCCCCTTGTTTCCCCTGGGGCCTTTCTGACAGGCTTGGACGTTTTGGATGCTTATTTCCATATTCCTGTGCATCCTCTCTTCCGTAGGAATTTGCAGTGCTTTGCCCTGGGACAACATTTCCAATTTTGTGTCCTCTCCTTTGGTTTGCCCTTCGCCCCTTGGGTGTTCACGAAGGTCCTGGCTTCCCTGGTGGGTCTATTGCATGCACGGGGGTGCTTTTGTTTCCCTACCTTGATGACTGGCTAATTTCTTCCTCGTCTTTCCTTAAAGCCCAGGAGAATGTGGCGTTGGCACGGAATTGTCTGGAGACCCATGGGTTCCGTGTGAATCTCAGCAAGTCCCACCTCATCCCGTCTCAGGAACTCCAATTCATCGGCGCTTTCTTCAATACCCGGTTAGGGATGGTGTTTCTTCCTCTGGCTTGCCAGCTTCGGCTCAGGTCTCATCTGGAGTCCTTCCTGTCTGCCCCGTCGACTTCCACAAGAGACTAGTTGCGGGCTCAGTGGTACATGGCTGCTTCCCTTTTCCTGGTTCCTTGGGCTCGCAGACACCTCTTCCATCTGGTGTATCATCTTCTGTCACACTGGAATGCGGGGTCCAAGGATTAAGATGCCTCAGTTCCAGCGACTTCCACCATTTCTCTCCAGCTGCGCTGGTGACTGCTGCTGGACAACCTGGCAAAAGGGGTTCCCCTGGATCCTCCTGTGCCCTGACGACCGATGCCAGCCCTTGGGGTTAGGGGGCCACCCTCGGGACTCTTCCTTCTCAGGGACCTTGGACTCTCGCGGAGAGCTGGATGCCCTCAAATTGGAAGGAACTGGCAGCGGTGTTCAAGGCTCTTCTGCACTTTGCCCCTCATCCGAAGGACTGGTGGGTTCAGGTCCGGACGGACAATCAGGTGGCGCGTGCCTATTTGAATCATTTGGGGGGCACTCGCTCTCCACTTTTGGCTCTCCTGGCGGATCAGATTGGGGCTTGGGCGGAAGCCAACCTGCTGGGTCTGACGGCGATCTATCTGCCGGGGAGGACGGGCGTGGGGATCAACTGAGTCGCCTTCTTCCTTCCTCGATTTCTCTGTCCCTGTCTCCTCTAGTTTTTTGGGGAGATTTCGGGCGGTTCGGGAGGCCTTGGTTGGATCTCTTTGCCTCCCCTCCAGATGCTTTTCTGCCGAGGTTTTGCACCCTTCTTTCTTGCAGGGAGGCATGGGGGGTGGACACCCTGAGTTTCCCTTGGCCTCGGGGTCTTCTATTTGCCTTTCCTCCCTTTCCCCTTCTCAGCAGGGTGTTGGCAAAGATCAGGAAGGAGGGGGTGGTTGTGCTGTTGGTGGCCCCCTTTTGGCCTCACCAGCCTTGGTATCCCCTCCTGCTCCATTTGGCTGTTGCTCCCCCTTGAAGGTTCCCCCTGTCCCCTTCTCTGCTCCGTTTTCCTCTCCTGTCTCGCCAGGCACTCAGCCAGTTGGCTTTGGGGGTTTGGAAATTGAGAGGCAATGGCTAGTCTCTTTGGGTTGTTCCTCGGAGGTGACTCTGTCCATTCAGAATTCTACGAAGGTCAGTACCCTTCTGGTTTACGAATGTCACTGGAGGAATTTCTCTGCTTGGTGTTCTTCAAGGGGGTTCATCCCTGACTCTTGTGAGGGGGGTTCTGTGCTTGAGTTCCTCCGGGATGGTTTCTTGATGGGGCTGTCAGTTTCTACACTCCGCAGCCAGTGGTCTGCTATTAAGGTGTCAGGGGGGCCTCTCTCCTCTCTTTTGAGTCCTTGGCATCTCGCCTTCTTCGCAGTTTCTTTCTTCGGTGGCCTGTCGTTGCTTCTCCTGTGCCCCCTGGGATCTCCCTCTGGTCCTTCATGCCTTGCAGCACTCCCCGTTTGAGCCCCTGCCTTCTGTGTCTCTGGAGTTTCTTATCCTGAAGGTGTGTTTTCTGGTGGCTATTACCTCGGGGAGGCATTTGGGAGAGCTTGGCGCCTTGCTTTGCCATCCTCCCTTCTTGCGTTTTTTTCCTGATAAGGTGGTCCTTTGCCCGGACCCGGCCTTTCTTCCCAAGTGTCCCCTCCTTTCCATTTGTCCCAGGATATTGTCCTCCCGGCCTTTTTTCCTAACCCCTTTATGGCAGAGAAAATCCTGCTTTATTCGTTGGATTTGCAAGGGCTCTTGTTATTTACCTTGAACGGACCACCTCCCTTCGCCAGGCGGGTTTTTGTTTGTCACTTTTGGTGTTGCCCGGCGAGGTCATCGCCCAACGACGCTACTCTTTTTCATTGGGTTTGGTCTGCTATTTCCTTGGCCTATCTACATTTGGGGGTTTCTCTTCCTCCTGTCATTCAGGGGCATTCCACCCGGGGTGTGGCTTCCTCCTGGGCTTCTTTTAAGGGCACCTCCTTGAAGGATCTTTGTGCGGCAGCGACATGGTCTTCCCCTCATACCTTCATCTCCCATTATAAGTTGCGGATGGGGGAGGTGTTTTCTGGGGATTTTGGCTATGCTGTCCTGCTGTTCGCGGATTGTGCTTGTCTGCAAATAAATTTCCTTGGCATCCTTGTTTCGTCTGGCGCTTGGTTATATGCTCCTGGGTAACTGTGACGAGGAAAACGGAGGAGGAGGGTAATGACTCGGTTACTTAGCGGTAATCTTCATTACTCAGAGTCATAGTCTTCCTCGTCACAGTCATGTTCCCTCCCTCCCACCCTTGGGTGTTACGGGAACAAACAAAAATGTTACCTATTCCTTCTGATTGCTTCTCTGCTTGTGGGTACTGCAGGATGTGGTCTGGGGTTGCCCCACCCTTATAGGTCAGATGACAGGTACTTCCTGTCAGGCCGCCATGTTGGGTAGGGAATTTTTTCTATGGGTAAATGCTGTGCCCCGAACGCGTAGTGCTCTTGGGTGACTGTGACGAGGAAGACTATGAATCGGAGTAATGAATATTACAGGTATGTAACCGAGTCAAGAGTGGTGGTGCCCTACTATACTCTCCAGAAATCTGTTGCAATATTGTAGCCACATGTGCAATTCTCCACAATGTAGCAGCTTGCAGAGGCTTACCAGTTACTGAATCTGACTCTGAAACTGATGAGGAAAAACAGCTACAGCCACATATTCAACATGATGCATTCAGAGCAGCAGAGGTGTCTTGCTACCATAAATAAATGTTGTTCTTAAGGTAATTATTGACTTGAAAATTAACACAACCTTAAATTTTCATGATAGGCATGTGTCACTGCTGCAAATACATAATAAAAAGAGCTACAGTTTTGTCTGCGGGTTAGGCCTATTTAATTCTTGTTAATCCGTTCTTAATGTAATTCACAATATGGTATGTGAATTCAAAAAGGTTGTGTTTATATATATATATATATATATATGTTTATGGTGAAGAATAATTAACCATATATTAAGTTCATTTGTAATAACTTTGGTTTTCCTTTTCACTACATGACACTGTATGGTTGTCTTTGTTTCTATGACAATTTACTGCAATAATTTCTGTATTTTGTAACAGCCCTGAAGAAGCGCAGTTTGCGCGAAACACGTGTTGGCTGCAGGCTGTATTTGCAGTATAAAGAGACACAACAAGTGATCCAATAAAGAAAGAATAAAAGGAAAACTACAAAAGAATGTGGATTGTGTAATTTTGGCAATATCTGAGTACTATTCTTTTTGTATTATTAATCAGTACACTGGTGGGGACAAGTGTACTGAGAATCTAGCGTCGGACAATGGTCCTAATACCCAAACATTGTTTAAGATTGTATATCTCGAAGCAAGGTGCTGTTCTAGTGATTGGTTATAATGTGAAAACATTTTGACAAAATAGAAAAGTTAGCTAATAAAATCTTTTCAGGAATAACAACTAAAACTAATGAGGCACTGAAAACTACTAAAAGTCTAAAAGAAATGTTTATCAAATTGGAAAGAGTACAAAAGAGGGAATCGGCTAAGTGGTGAGATGCCATGACACTTAGGAAATACATGGATGCAGATAGAATACCCAGGGGTTTGATAATTAACATATTTCCCCCGTAGAGGATTTGGATGAAAGAGGGGAGAGTATGTTAAATGCCACTGTAGAGAGTTTATGGGTATGCTCATTGAGTTTTCAGATGATCAGAGAGAGCTTTTACTTAAAGAAATAGAAGAGATCAAAAAAGAGATTGAAGAAATCAATAGTCCAGAGAATGGAGCTAAAAACTAGGAGATACTGGATAACATCATGGACAAATACCAAGCTGAGTTACAAGAAAAGAAAAAGATAACATTTTCAAGAGATGAAAGACACTACAGATATGGAAGGGTATACACTTATGCAAGGAAGTTTGATGGAGCTATACTGAAAGATGAGAAGGGCAAGACCACTGTAGATAAAAATATTACTTCAAGCACAGGCTTAAGCAGTAGTGAGTCTGACCTAGAGAGACCGAGTACATCAGACCAGAAAACGGGGAAGAGGTTGTCATCTGTTTTAAGGGAATTGAAAAGGATCTGCAGGTTACAAATACAAATGGGGCGACAAGACCAAGAGAGAAACAGAAGGGAAGGAGAGGTGCAAGTGCGGGGAATCCCTATCCTTCCGCAGGAAACAGGGACACAGAAGGAGTAAAGACGAAAGCGCAGACACTGAAGGAGACAGGGCCCAGGAAATAAATAACATGGTGGTTAAGTTATAATACAGGACACTTACAGATGCTGAAAGAAGGGTTCTCAATAAAGGACTTAGTTTTGCTCCAACAAATAGATGGGCAATCTAGGTGCCAAGGGTGATGTACACAAATTTACAAGGCAATTAAAACTGAAAAAATATTTTATGACCAAACTCTAAGAGCAAGGATCCTGTACAGATTAGTACAGATCCCAGTCACATTTCAATTAAGGAACTGTTGGATATTAGTATATTAATGAGCTTGGAGGATGGTAATGATTGTGATATTGAAGACTTAGCAAAATAATTGCATATCATTACAGATCATTGTGTTACAAGTGATTTAAAACCTAAATCCATGTTTATTCCTCCAACAAAGGCTGACAATGTTAAGGATATTTTTAATAATTTGGTCATGTGTGAATTTGATAGATATATACCATGTAAATAAGACTCTAATCTCAATAAAGATGAACTCAAACCATTGAAAGATTTGTGCAGTGATAAATCTATTATCATTAGACAAGCGGAAGGGGGGGGGTGTGGTGGTTTTGAATCATGGTGATTACCACTATGAAGCAACACGTCAATTGAGGAATCACCTAAACTATGAGAATGTTGATATGTCTAAACTAGAACGGTCTAAAGATGTTTTTAAGAAGAAAATGAGATTGTAAATGCAGAAACAACTGTTGTAGGTAGAGGAATACAACTACTTGTGGGTGGATACGGCCAAAAGGTCCATTATGTATTTTTGCTGAAGGTTCACAAAGTGGGTAGGATTCCCCAGGGAGACCAATCATTTCTGGGATAGGGAGCCATACGGAACAGATTTCGGAATATGTGGATATGTACTTAGCACCTTTTGTCAAAACATTATCATCCTACATTAAGGACACAACAGACTTTTTGAGATAGATCAGAGACATAAACTGGGAGGAGGAATTTTGCATGGTCACCATGGATGTGAACAGTCTATATACGAGTATATAACATGAGAAAGGTTTGGAAGCAGTCAAGTACTTCTTATATACAAAATCGGTGAGTTTTTCACAACACTCTAATATGATTTTAGACTTGGTAGAGTTGGTTCTTAAAAACGATTTTTTTCTCTACAGAAAGGATCTTAATCATCATATCAGAAGGGCAGCTATGGGTTCCAGGTTTGCTCTCTCTTATGCAAACCTATTTATGGGACTGTATGAGAGGGAGCATGCCTGGAGACCCAAAGATAAACTGGAAAAAAAACTAAGATCAACTGGAAGAAAATTTAGTTTATTAGGGTCGTTATATTGACAAAAACATTTTTTCATTTGGAAAGGGAGTGAAGACGCAATAAAGGTTTTCCATGCCCTTCTTAAAGATAATCAGTTTAACACTCTCTCAGTGTGGAATATAGTGGACAAAAAAATTGTTTTCTGGACATGGAAATGTATGTGAATGAACGGAGGTTGGAATCAAAACTGTTCAGAAAGGCAATATCGGTAAATTTAATTTTACATGCAGACTTAGGACTTCTAAAAAGGCAAATAGATAATATTCCATTGGGGAATTTCTCAGAGCCAAGCGCAATTGTAGTGAAGTTAAGGAATATGAGAGGGTAGCTAAAGAGATCTCATTATGGTTCAGGAGACAGGGTTACAATTTGACTATCATTAACAGAGCCAAAAGAAGAGTTCAGAACATAGTCAGGGAAGAATTGTTAGGAGACAGGACAGGAAAAAACTTTTCAGCAATGATATTCCAAGATTTATAACCACATATAGTGAAAGAAACAGGATAGTCTACAATATTCTACGGAAACATTGGGTAGTTCTCAGTTTAGATACAGACATTAACAAGATCTTACCATCCAAACTAGTGGTAGTATATAGGAAAGCACTCACACTAAGAACTTTACTGAGTCCTACTGATACGGTATTGCATGACATTTGAACAGGAACAGAGAATGGAAGAGGTAGTGTCCTTCCAAAAGGCTCACATAAATGCAATAAAACTGTATATGTAGGAAACATGTAATAGACCATACAAAGGTCTTTACGAACAGCAGAAAATGTAGGAAGTATGAGATTGCCTCCTTTATTAACTGCAAATAAATGCAATTGTGTATATGCAATGATGTGCATATGTGGAAAGGTATATGTGGGATCTACAGTAAGGAAACTGAAAATTAATTGGATGAATCATTTAAGGGCAATAAAAAATTGTGACATTAATTATCCATGGTGATTCACTTTTGAGATAATCACAAAATTCCAGAAGTAAGAGGTATACGTTCTATGGGGATAGAACATGCTACTTTAGATCGACAAGAGGGAGATTTGGATAAAAAAATAAGAATTAAAGAAACGTTTTAGATTAATGAACTACAAACTGTCCAGTATGGACTTAATATTGATAGGGAACTATATACAATGATGTGGTTAATAATATTGATGTTCCGGTGTGATCAGAGTCAAACAAACAGGGGAGAAAGAGGTCAGGTTACAGAGGACTCGGCCTCCTTACTTAATTGAACAAACAAGAAGAGTCCCACTTTATTGGAAATTACTATCTTCCCAGTGACCTTTATAGTTTTTAAGGAAAGCAGTGAGTTTTCTTAAAATATCCCTCACCCACCAACATGTCCCATGGTGGCATGCTTCATCATCAGGTTCTTCCCGCCCCGCTGTGGGACGGGGCGTGCGGTGACCAACGGAGGTGTGGGAGCACTTTGTAGGATGTAAACTATAAGGTAAATGATGGTATAAGAGTGGGAGGGTCTATTTAGTGGGTTAAAAAAATACCTGCCTATATGGGAACTAAATATTTATTCAATCCTATAGCTAGTATTATTAAAAGTGGGGAAAGGAGAAACACACTTTAATGTGCATGTCTCTCACGGTCAACATGTTTCAAGCCAATCCCCTAAGGCTTTTCTTCAGGACCTTGACAATGATCCCATGTACCACTCCTAATATAAACACCACGTAGGTCTTCTTAATCAATATTAAGGGTAAATTTGTGCGGTACGATACCAAATTGGTATTTGTTTCTTGTAAGGATATGGAAAGATAGGACATAGCATTAGTGTTTACTAATCAATAAAGTTGTATTCGAAACACATCACCATGTGTGTAGAAAACACGTGATATATTTTTCATTTATGCCAGATTAATCCTAACATTATCAAAGATAGTGTTGTGCTGCCCTTCAAAAGATTCTCAAAAATTGACAAACAAGACAATACAAGACATATATCATAAATCACACACTCAATAAAGTTTCTTTTGCATGCCGATGAAGAAACCAGTTCTTGGTTCTCCAAACGTGTGGTCTTGTATCCATAACATTTGGTATGACAAAGTCAATGCATTTGGTAATGATGGTAAATAACGATCCACTATATCAAAGGAGGTGGTTGGTATGCCAGAAAAAAGACGGTACTGTCCTCAAAACATACATTTTAGATGCCGAAATCTGGCCCCATGAGCTCAACAGGAGGAAGGGGGCGCTTGTAGTCACACAGTCCTCAAAGCTGCTCCCTTGCCATGCATGTTTTGCCTGCCCGTGGCTCCGAGGATAACCGTACCTGTGGAGACCGACCTGTTAAATGACAGGCGGCTCCTTGTCGGCGTCCACGTGTTTGCCGCAGCTAGACCGCTAACCTTTCAAGATGGCCACCCATCAACGGCACCATTTCCTGGTTGTACGGCGCCCGGCACTGCATGTTCATGCCTACACACCGTCCTTTGTGAAAACAAGGAACTATTGTTAAAAATAGAAAAGGTCATCCAGAAGGGATGGAAGTTATTGCTGGGCAATATTAAACTGAAATTATGTAGCAAGGCATGAAATGATAAAAAAAGGTTATTTTCAAAAGTATAATGCTTTACGAAGATTCTGTTCATATCTGCCTATAGCTATGGCCAAATCCTGAAATATTGGTATTTAACAACGGAGGATTGTGTTGGGCATTACTGCCCTGAATTTTTAAAGAATGCATGACGGATGGTGGACAAGCTTTTAATATTTTATGAAAAACAAGAAGATTCTTCTGGGCCTGGTAAAACATTTGACTATGGCTAGACCCAATGATTAACTACTGTTGAGTGATAAATGTTTCTTTAAAAGGTGCTGATATGTCACCTACATGAGGTGATGTTGAAGGGGAACACCTTATACATGATTACAACGGCATGGTTAGTGGCCATATCATAAGTTTGGGGACTACGCCTAATGCCATCTATCCCGTATGTTTGCACCCATACTACGGTTGCTGGAGTATGAGGGAGATTTGGCAACAGGATTGGTTCGGGTCTTTTTTACAAGGTATCGTGAAATGTTGTTGATTGCATGATCCAAAGTGGTTTTGATCACGAGAAATGGCTCCAGGTTATGCCCTTGTTCAGTCTGTTGGTGTCTGTCCTCAGACGGAAAACCCAACGTTGTTCTTTTTCAAATAACTGTGAGTCACTAGGGATTTGTTTTAATATTGTCCACTGGAGATCCTGTACCGTGTGTCCATTCTCAATATAGTGTTGGGACATTTTTTGATGTGGCCCGCCACATCACAGGTTGCTGTAATGTTCACAGATACGCGTTTTGATCATGCGTTTCGTCATCCCGATGTAATGGACTTATTGTTGAACGTTACTTTTCTACTCATGGTGGTCAAATGGCAGACACTGCTGTTACCACATGGATGGTGACCTGTGAGGGGGAGAGGAATCTTTATGATGTTTCAGAGTCCTTGCTTCTGCGGGGTCTGGTGCGTACTATCATGTCTCTCAACTCTTCCCTCGTTTATGTGAAAACATCGGTTTTGGCAAATTCAGGGTTCCACTGTTCAGGATTCGCCAGTGCCTATTGACTATCTTGCTCACCTGGTTAGATGCTGTGTTGTAGGTGGTAATGAAAATGGGTCTTTCCTCTTTTGGTTTTATTGGTCTTCCTCCAGGAGGCCTTCTCTGTTGTTATTTCTAGCTCTTTTCATTGCTTTGTCAATGATTTTGGGAGGGTAGATTCTCTTCACTAGTTTGCTCCGTAAACCCTCGGCTTGTTCTTTGAAATCTTTAAGATCTGAGCAGTTGCCCCGAGTCTCAGGAATTGGCCGAAAGGGAGATTTTCTCTAAGATGTCTTGGGTGGAAGCTGTCGAAAACCAAAAGGCAATTCTTTGCTGTCTGTTTTATATGTGTCGTTGTTTTTAGTTTGCCCTCCTCTGAGATAATGTTCAGGTCTATGAATACTAACTCCTTATTTGATATGGTGTAGGTAAACTTCAGAAATTCATTTTGGCAGTTCAACCACGTCAAGAACTGGCGTGCTGTTTCTTCATTGCCATCCCATATGATCAGGATATCATCAATGTACAGCTTCCACATTTGGATATACGACAAGAAAGGGTTGGTGGGACTGAGGATCTTATGTTTCTCTAGATAATGTACATACAGTCCTGCTATGCTTGGAGCAAAGGTACTTCCCATGCTGGTCCCATGTTTCTGGAGATAGAGGGTATCTTCAAACTGAAAGAAGTTTTTGGTCAGTGCCCATTTGCAGCATTCCAGCACTATGTTACGTGGGGTTTGGTACTCCCAATCCACCTCGAACAGTACATCCTCGATGATGTTCAATGTTTCCCCATAGGGGAGACTGGTGTATAGGCTCTCGATGTCTAAGCCCATCAGAATTTCAGTCTTGGGGTCAAAAGATGTGTTGTAAAAGTCTGAGAACATCCTTAGTGTCTTTCAGGTAGGTATCAGTGTGTTGGATTATTGGTCTTAGGAAGGCATCAGCAAATCTTGATAGTGGTTCCAGTATTGATCCTATGCCCGACACAATTGGGCATCCTGGTGGCTGTGTTAAGTTCTTGTGTGTTTTCGGGCTTGAAAGAAGTATGGTGTTTTGGGGGACATGTTGATTTGGGAACCATGAATTAGTGGTAAATGTGGAGAAAACAAAGTTTATGGTGCTCCACAAATCCAAAGCTATAACCGCGAGAGTGTATATGAACAATGTCCCCCTGGAACAGACTGATGTTTTTACCTATCTGGGCTTAACATTAGGTAGGAAACTACAATGGAAACCCCAGATCGATATGCTGGCTTTAAAACATGCACAACTAGCTGGTGTATTGATAAAGGAGCAGAGGCTTTCTCAGACCAAACCCATTGCCCCCGCCCTTAAGATTTACAACTTAAAAATCAGTACCTCAATATTATATGGTGCTGAACTTTGGGGCTTTGAGGATTTAACACCATTGGTATTAGCCCAAAATAAATTTGTTAGAACATTATTAGGCCTTCCGCAATCCACCCCACTTATGCCTCTTTATCTTGATCTGGGTTGCTATAGTATTGAGGACTTGGCACGCTTCAGACCTATAGCATTCTGGAGAAGGCTCTGGACTACACCTGAGCTTTCTCTGTATGCTAAAGCTCTCCTTGAAGTTCGGGGTTGGGCCGTCTACACAAGATCCCCTGGTTTAATAACATCAAGACCACCCTGGTTAATATGGGGATGAGCACCCTGTGGGAGGACCCAGCTGCCGCTCTATTTCCATCTAAAAAGAATTTTAAGGCAGCTTACTGGAGTATGGTCAAAACTAAGCGGTTCTCATCTATTATGAGGCCTAGCCTGACTAGAGAATTCTTGGAGATCAAGCACGAGACCAAGTTTGAAACATATTGGGACGTCATTACCAGGCCAATAGACAGGAAACTGTATCACCAGTTCAGGGTAGGTTCACTTCTAATAAGAGCTTTTACTAGTAGTTGGCACTTGCCAACGGATGACAAATGTATCTCGTGCCCGGCCCAAATTGAGACACTAGCGCACATTATGTTCGTATGCCCAGCCTATGATCTACCTAGGACCAAATGGCTCAAACCTATTTGTATGAATTTGGGCACAAGACTGGCCATAGATGCCTTAAGGATCCTAAGGACAAACACCCAAGACTCCATAGTGGTAGCTGTGGCAAAATGTTTGAGCTGGATGTGGGTCATCCGTGCTAACAAGATGAGGGTACACTAATTTTTGACATTTTTATTCTCGAGGGTTGAGATAGTATGGAATGGGCCTGTTGAAAAATAAATTCGGCAACTTAAGAGATGATTATTTGCCGACCCTTCATCTAAATTTGGTTCCTATATCTTGGGCTGATAATAGGAAAGAATTGCCCTGCTCAGTTTTCGTGTTTGTATGTATATTGCTTTTTATGGGCTTTTTAAAGGTGTTTTTATTCTTATAATTCTGTTATTTTATGTAACAACGTTTTTAACTCATTTGTAAATACATGTGGTTTTATATAAGCCTGGACGATTGTAGATTGTATATTATATTCCAAGTTTTTTAATCACCGATGTATTCTGTCTTTTATGATTTTGTAAATCGAAATAAAGACCTTATTGAATGGATTTGGGAATCTCCTTCTTTTGTGAAATCCAATTGTGGGCAAGTGCCTCTTCAGTCATGCTGGTAATGTGAACTCGCAGAGATTCTGTAGGGTCTCGAGTTAATAGTTCGTAGTTTCTGTGGTCTTGAAGGAGTCTCAAGCACTCTTGAGGATATGCTTCTGTAGTTTGGATGACTATGGCTCCCCCTTTATCCGCTGGTTTTATTACCAAATTCCTGATGTCAGCCAACTCTCTGATTGCTAGTCTCTGCTCTTTTGTTGTGTTGTGATACACTCTGGTGCATTCTGGGTTGATCTCTTCAAAGTCTTTCAGAACCGCTTTCTCAAAGGCTAAAATTTCCACTGGTAAGGAAGTGTTTGGAGGGGTGAAAGTGGACTTCACCCTTAACCCCATATCGTCCTGTACATCGGTGCCAGGTTCCTTATTGGCAAAGAAAGCCTTCAATTTCAGTTTTCTGATGAATTCGTTCATCTCGCTATGTAGTTTGACTTTATCCATTTTTTCAGTAGAGACAAAGCCTAATCCTTTTTCTAGGATTTCCATCTGTGCGGACGAGAGTGCATAGTCTGTGAGATTTACCACTAGACTACTAGTCTGCTCGTTGTGGCCTGGTTGCTTTGTGCACTGGTCATGCACCTGGTTGACAATCAGGTTTGTTCTTCGTCTGATGCCCAATATACTTGGTTCCTCTTCTGTGTTCTCCCCCTCCTGGGGCCCTGACGTGACCCTAAAAAAGGATTCTGTTGGTAGTGTTGGTACTCCAACTATGGAGTCACGTTCCAATGATTGAAAGGTATTGGAGGGCACTGTGCTGTTGGAGGGCCGTAGAAGTAAGGTACAGGCCACATCGGGGGGCCTGATTTGGACACCACCCTCTTGGTCCTCTATAATACATCCATCTCCCCTTGCCTCTTCTGCTTTGGTAGCTCATTCCAATGTCTTTGCTGGAGCCTGAGCTGTTTGAACCCGTGTCTGACGTATCACCATCCATGTTATAGTCTTGATTCCTGCCTGATGGGACAGAGTCATCTCGAATGTAAGGGTATACT
The DNA here is from genome assembly GCA_963921515.1 of Calotriton arnoldi. Lineage (NCBI taxonomy): Eukaryota > Metazoa > Chordata > Amphibia > Caudata > Salamandridae > Calotriton > Calotriton arnoldi. Next base: position 384,301 of record CAWUFW010001274.1, read on the forward strand.
CGCTCTTGGCTGAACCTACTGGGGTCTTTTTTCAGTTTTGTGAATTTACTTTGTTTGAGAGATGCCTCAAAATCATTCATTGTTTGGTTCAGTTCTTCCAATCTTTTCTTCAAGGTGCTGACCGACTGGTAGCTCTTCAGGCGTACTTCTATCGTCTGGATCTCAGTCTTTAGTTCCTGTGAAATGCAAGTGGCTGTCTTGATTATCAGAATTAGCCAGTCTCTGGTGCAATGCCAAGAAATTAGTGACAAATCTTTCTTGAAAGCCTTGTCGTTCTGGAAAATGAATGGTTCATTCTTCACTATGAGTCCTTGTGGGGCCGCATTTGCCCTTAGATATTCTGTCATCATCAAACCATGTAGTGCTGTCTTTATCTGGGTCCGTCTTAGTGCATTTCGTTCATCCCAGTCTGTGTTGTCTGTGTTAGGTTCCTGGTTACTCAGACCCTCAAATGGGGAGATTGTGGCTGAAATCCTTTCTACTTCCTCATTTGAGAAGGTAAGGCTCATGATTTCAATCATTGTGATCAGTAGTAGAGTGTGTAATTTAATGTGAAACAAATCGTATGGGAGGGCTACCCCTTATTTAGGACTAGTGTTGCTCCCACAGCTGCGCGCTGTCTACAATGCCATACAAAGGTCTTTACAAACAGCAGAAAATGTAGGAAGTATGAGATTGCCTCCTTTATTAACTGCAAATAAATGCAATTGTGTATATGCAATGATGTGCATATGTGGAAAGGTATATGTGGGATCTACAGTCAGTACACTGAAAATTAATTGGATGGAGCATTTGAGGGCAATAAAAAATTGTGACATTAATTATTCATGGTGATACACTTTTGAGATAATCACAAAATTACGGAAGTAGGAGGTATACGTTTCATGGAGTTAGAACGTTACTTTAGATCGACGAGAGGGAGATTTGGATCAAAAAATAAGAATTATAGAAACGTTTTGTATTAATGAACTACAAACTGTCCAGTATGGACTAAGTTTAGGTGGTGAACTCCTCTCTGCTCATGGAGTTTGTGGAGTTTTCTGTACTCCCCGTTACGCGGAACTTGCGGAGTTCCCAAAAACTCCGCTCCGTGTAGCGGAGCAGAGTTTTTTTCCTTGCTCGCACTTTCCAACGTCAATGTCAAGTTGTTGAACACAAGCATGGAAAATCAACATCCTGGTGAGATTTCACAACGCGGGAGGTCAGATTTCTCATTGCGAGCGGTCGCGTATGCTCGCGACCACTCGCATTGAGAAACCGTCAGTTCGCGTTGAGAAAGCTGCTGCTCGAGTAACATATCTACTCAAGCAGCAAAAAGGAAGCAGCGCCCGCTTGCGCTGTGAGTGGTGCCTGCCGTTCACGATGATTGCACAGTGCGGAGAAACACCCGGTGCTGAAAATCACCACAAACGGCATCTATCTAACGCACTCCGCCGCTTGCGGAGCTCTGCGTAGCGCAGCAGAGTTTTTTTTGCACTTCGCGGAGTTCCGTGTATTGGAATTCCACGAACTCCGCCCAGGCTTAGTATGGACTTAATATTGATAGGGAACTATATGCAATGATGTGGTTAATAATATTGATGTTCCAGTGTGATCCGAGTCAAACAAAGGGGGGAGAAAGACGTCAGGTTACAGAGGACTCAGCATCCTTACTTAATTGAACAAAAAAGGAGAGTCCCACTGTATTGGAAATGACTATCTTCCCAGTGAACTTTATAGTTTTTAAGGAAAACAGTAAGTTTTCTTAAAATGACCCTCACATACCAAGATGTCCCATGGTGCCATGCTTAATCATCGGATTCTTCCCGCCTCCCTGTGGGACGGGGTGTGCTGCGACCGACAGAGACGTGGGAGCACTGTGTAGGACGTAAACTATAAGGTAAATGATGATATAAGAGTGGGAGGGTCTATTTAGTGGGTTAAAAAATACCTGGCTGGCGCTAGAGGGCGCACGGCAAGATGGCCGCACCCTAGTGTAGCTCTGCCCGGCTGAGCCACTATCCGCCCATAATCCGCCTAAAAATCGCAGCATCAGAAGCTAGAAACCGCACGATCTACATCGTACATTCCCCTGCACACATCGGGGGTACGGTGGAGTACTGAGAGCCGCCACAAAGATCAAAACTCCGACATGTGTGGTTCGAGTGGCGCACTCGCAAGACGGCAGCGGCCGCCGTGGAGCCTCGATGACGGAGCGCACCCGCTGACGATCACGCCACCGTGGGTAGGTGGCGGCCATCTCACAGCGAGCAGGGATAGAGCGACGAGCTACGAGCAGCTGGGGCGCTGCCAGAGCTGTGTGGACCCTGAGGTGGCGACTCCAGGCGAGAGGACATCGGGCACTGGTTGCGCGGATGCAGAGCCCCTGACTGGGCGTGGAGAAGTGCGGCAGCCTAGCTGGCTACTCATGGGCCCGGCACAGGATTGGGGAGAGCCCGACGGAGACTTCGACACTCCTGGTGCTAGCTGCGGTAAGTGGGGCGCGGCCTTACCTGGGCCCGTAGCTGTGGAGGCGGGTGTGGGCCCTGTTGGGGGTCGCGGCCTGCGAGCTGTGGCGGGCGCCTGGGGGTGCGTTAGTGGCGGGTGCATCACCCCCGAGTGTTGAGCTGGACATTGGACAACGCAATCAGCACTACAGCCGGAGTGAATGCCGGCGAGAATGGAGGCCTGCTGCTGCACTTGATTGCCCCATACCCACAAATAGGGTGCTTGATGCCCGTATATACGCAGCCACTTGCTGCATAGCTCTGCCATACCCGCGGGGACTCTGTCAGCGGCCCACTCTACTTGAGTCAACGCTGTTGGCGATGCAGCGGAGCCTCCAATCTATTGAGGGAACAATGGCGGCAGTAAATCACAGACTGGATCACATGTCGGCTCAGCTAGAAAAGCAAAATGCTCGCATGGGGGAGGTCGAGCAGCGGGTATCTGCAACAGAGGATGGTCTGAGTGAGGTCGCTGGGAAGGCACTCAACATGGAAAAAATCCTGGCTCTCATTCAGGCTAAGAACGAGGATTTAGAGGCCCGGTCCCGGCGAAATAACATTAGAATTACGGGGCTACCAGAGTCTACAAATGTGGGCAAGATGGAGACTTTTGTTGAGAATCTCATTAAGGACATTTTTGGCATTGAACATCTGTCTTCAATGTTCATCATTGAGCGTGCCCATCGCTCTCTCGTGGCTAGACCTGTCCCGGGTGCTCCCCCCGCCCAATATTGCGAAACTGTTAAATTACAGGGACCGCGACACTATTTTGCGGATGGCCAGGGATAAGGGCAATATTGAGCATCAAGGCAACTCACTTGCGTTTTTCCCTGACTTTATGGTCACTGTGCAAGCTGCAAGAAGGGAGTTTGGTGCGGTGAAACATTTCTTACAGTCAGAGGCATCTGGACCCCGCCCGTTTGCGGATTGGTCCAGATGGGGACACCAAAGTCTTCACCAACCCCAAGGCGGCCCTTGAGCACGCCAAACAATTGAAGCGGAGTCGGCGTGAGTCCCACACTACACAAGACGATGAGGAGCAATAAGGAGGTGGAGCGGACTATTGTTGTCTGGCCATCTCAAACTTTTAAATGCATGCATCCTCGTTATTGCATAATGTTGTGTTTTATAATTGCTGTCTTACAGGTCGGACTTCCTGGGCTTCCCCCGCTGTTGTGAGCCTATTGTGCAATACATGCTAGTGCGGTTGTGTGTTTATGTCTTGGCACAGGTAATAGACCTGCTCATCCACCTCCTACTTGTTAGGAGGTTAGTAGCGCTCTGACGCCCCCCCAGATGGGAGAACCCCAGATGCATACTTCAGTTTTTTGCCTTTGTTGGGTAAGGGTTAGGCAGCGATGGGATGGCTTTAGCAAGTTGGGGTTGCTGAAGTGGGTGGGGGTTGGGTGGGGACGAAGGGCACTATTCTACATTAGTGTAATTGAATCCAACTTGTCTTACGGAATTGTGGGCACACGCCTTTGGCTCTTTTTTTATCTTTTATCATACTGTTAAGCAGACCAAATGAGCGGTAAAGTGAGATTGCTGAATTGGAATGTACGGGGTCTGAACACTCCCAAGAAAATTCAATCTGTATTGGCATACTTGGATAGGCTGGACGTTCAAATAGCCTTTCTACAAGAGACGCACCTCACTAAAGCCTCGGAAATAAAATGTGGGTGCGCGTTGGGCGGGGGTCAGAATAGCGTCCTCTTACTCCACTTACTCACGGGGAGTGATGATCCTAGTTAAGAGGGGGGTCCCATTTACTCTAGTGCGTGCTTAAACAGATGAGCAAGGCCGAGTGGCGCTAGTTCAGGGCCAGCTGGATGGAGCGAATGTTCTATTGGTTGTGTATGGACCAAATATCGATGACCCGTCCTTTTTTGTGGATGTATGGCGCCGCATCTCGGGGTTCCCTCCTGTGGAGATACTCTGGGGTGGCGACTTTAATGTGTGCTTGGATGCTACCATGGATCGTTTGGGATGTGGGACAGTGCGGATCAAGCAAGCTTCAGAGGTTCTACTTGGAATATAAGATGCAGGGAATTTATGTGATGTCTGGCGCTTGCAACATCCCGGGGTGCGGGAGAGCTCCTTTATATCCTCTGTGCATGGGATGTGGTCACGCTTGGATTACTGGCTTGTCACCGAGGCCGCTTGCACGTGGGCGGTTAGGGTTAGCCATGAGGCTCGAACGGTCTCCGATCACTCTCCGGTGGTCCTTGAGCTGCAGGTACCTACATGTGAGAGGCCTCCTTTTGCATGGCGTCTGCAACAGACTTCCTTGACTGACCCAGTTTTTAAGCACACCATAGGGGAGGCAATCCGAAACTACTTCAGGGAGAATGAGGGCACCGTTGAAAGAGCTGGGGTCTTGTGGGAAGCGTTCAAGGTGACTGTCAGGGCGGCCTGCATGTGCGCAAGCCGGGGTATTGAGGGACCTCCAGCGTAGAATCCTAAAATTGGCCACGGAGATATCTACTCTAGAGCGGGAATATGAGAAGAACCCTTCCCCAGAGACACTATCTGCGATGCGGGACCTTGTGACTGAGCACAATGATACAGTCGACCAGGAGCTAGTGCACAGATCCAGACGGAGCACGGCTCGCTATTACGGGGAGGGGGGCAGACCAAGCCGCTCGTTGGCACAAAAGTTAGCGGCTCCCAGAAGTCAGGTGTGTATCACGGAGATGCTTGATGACGAGGGGGAGGCACATTACACTACATCTGAAATTAGTGAGGCAATACTGAGCTTTTATACCAGACTCTACGAAAATAGACCTATGGTACAGATGGCGGACATACACTCCTATCTCGACGATATTGCCCTTGGGTGGCTGTCTTTGGGACAGAGGGAATATCTCACGCAGCCCTTTGACGTAGAGGACGTAAAACTTGCTATAATGTCACTCCCCACGTGTAAGGCCGCAGGTCTGGACGGGCTCGCTAGCGAGTTTTACAAGGCCTATGTTGAAGACCTGGCCCCCAGGCTCCTAGAGGTTTATGCGGAGGCGTATGAAACGGGGCGCCTTCCACCCTCTCTAAAGGAGGCCCGCCTGGTGATGCTTTTGAAACCTGACAAGGCCGCTAATCGGTGCGACTCCTATCGGCCTCTTTCGATTATAAATATCGACGCCAAAATCTTGGCAAAGATGATTGCTAATAGGCTCCAGCCGCTTGTTCCCCTACTGGTCCTCCCAGACCAGTCGGGTTTTGTGCCTGCCAGGTCAACCACGCACAACCTGCGCACGGTCTTTGCCACCCTACATTACTTTGACCCAGACTTTCAAGCTGTGGCAGTGCTGCTCGACGCAGCTAAGGCATTCGATTCCCTTCAATGGGATTATATGTTTACCGTGTTAACAAGAATGGGCCTTCCCCCGTTTTTCCTTCAGTGGATCAGGGTGCTTTATACTGAGCCTGTGGCAAGAGTGCGCGTCAATGGCAGGGTGTCTCCGGCGTTTTCCATCGGGAGGGGCACGTGGCAGGGGTGCCTACTGTCGCCAATGCTCTTTGCATTGGCGCTCGAGCCATTGGCATGTAAGCTGCGCCAGAGGCATGCATCGGCTGCATTGCGCTTCCGGCAGAGACCACTTGTGGTCTCATTGTATGCCGATGACATGCTGTTGTATTTTCGCGAGCCTGCTACTTATCTACCTGAACTGCTCCGTGAGTATGTTAAATTTGAGGGATATTCCGGCCTGGGGATTAATTGGGCAAAGTCGACGGTGTTCCCGCTGACGGACGGCACTTGGGAGGTAGAGCTGGACTTCCCGCTGACTTGGACTCAGGACCCGGTGAAATACTTGGGAATATGGTTGCATAGGGATCCTGAGCAGGTCATCTCTATGAACTATGGCCGAGTTATTGCACGGATCACTGACCAGGCGGAGCGGTGGGCCAGATTGCCTCTATTGCTTGCTGATCGGATTGCAGCGATAAAAATGTCGATATTGCCCAAACTCCTCTATTTGTTTGTTAATATCCCCATTAGACTGAATACCTCGCTGTTTAGGACACTCCAGTCGGCCTTGCTGACATTTGTATGGGGAGGTAAAAAGCCCAGATGCAGTTGGAATGCTCTTGTACAACCATTTGACCGCGGAGGTTTTGAGGCCCCTGATATGAGGTTATATTACCTGTGTGCGCAGGCACAATTTGCGCATTATTGGTTTTATCCGTAGCGGTTTCTGCCCCACACGGCGCTTGAGTCAGATGCAGTGCTCCCGATGCCGCTAGTTGCGGCAGCGCTCTCGGGCGGTGGAGGAGGCCCCAGGATGGAAATTAACCCTGTCCAATGCACTGCGTGGGCCTGGAAGGCCCTTGCAAAAAGGGCACGGCTGGACTACCTATATGCCCCGTTGCTACCAATAGCTGCGCACCCGGACATTTCTGCGGCACAAGAGCAACCCGCTCTGTGGGCGCTGAAGGCTGTCGCGATCGCGCTGATGGGGGACATGTACACACAGGGTCAATTTAGCTCGCTGCAGGAGGTGCAGGGGGGCCGGGACCACGGCTTGATGTTGGGGTTTACATATGTGAGAGTGCGGCAAGCAGTTAGAGCCATTTATCCTGACTATCCAACTGAACCAACAACGTTGCTGGCACTGCAGGCGGTGCTGGCAGGGAAAGAGCGAAGGGGCCTGATCACTAAGCTATACAACGCATCACTACGTGAGAGAGAGCCAGGGGAACACCCCTCTTATCTCAAATGGAATACTGCACTGGGGTCCACACTACCGCCTAAGCAATGGAAGTTTTGCTGTGAGTTAATGGGTCGCCTGACGGCAAATTGTAATCTCTGCATAATCCATTTTAAGTTTTTGCACCACTTATATTATACCCCAATACAACTGCGGAGATTCTTGTTGCGTGAAACTGCTTGTTGTGTGAGGTGTGGACAGGCTGACGCTGATTTTCTGCATCTGGCGTGGCCCTGCGCAGGGATATTTGCATTTTGGTCCAATGTGGTACGTGTGCTTACTGATGTAGTGTTGGAACCTGTGAGATGTGCGCCGGAGGTTTGCCTGTTGGGTAGTGTGAAGAGCCTTAAGCCCTGCAATCGGCGAATTGTCTCTGTTTCGACTGTTGGCAAAAAGGGCTGTGGCGCAATGTTGGGGAGCAAAAACCACTCCCACTGTTAAGAAATGGATCCGCGACTTGGTCTATTGCAAAGAAAAGCTGGGTACCTATGCGGAGGAGCTCCCTGAGGCCTTGACGGCCCAAAGACTTCTAGGCCCCACTTACTATGTATTTACTAAACCATCCTGACTTGCAGTGAATTTGTTGTACTGTTTTGTGCCCTACCAGGGATTGTCGGAACCAGGGCTCCCTTTCAGGGATATCACTAATGTGTGTCTAAGATGTTCAGGATTCAACAACTGAATAAAGTAATATCATCCATGTGGTGGGAGGGGGGGGTTGCTTCCTTGTGGGTTTGTTTTTGTTCTGAGTTTGCTGCAGGATGCCATGATAAGAACAAACATTGCTTGTATCACTATACGTTATGTTGATATCGCTGGTCCCTGATCTGGCGCTATATGTACTGTCTTTACAAGCTACTCAATAAAATAAATTTACAAAAATACCTGGCTAAATGGGAACTAAATATTTATTCAATGTGTGATCACCATGAATAGCTGGAAAATCATTACTTATTATTTTGGATGGTAACAAGAGTATTATGAGAGAAGTGAATTACACTATTACCTGCTTAGAACCAAGGATGGGACTAGGCCAATATTGATAATCTTTGAGGGTAATAACTTTTGAGGATACTAATGCAGAAGATATTAGAGTGTAAGGGTACTTCACAATATACAATAACTAGTGAGAAGAACCAAGGGATCTAACCTGGGTGTGATAAATCAATTGGAAACAGCCATATGTCCCAATAATTAGTCATCAGAATTCTATTTAACACATAAAACTTCTTCATCCTTTTGATTCAGTGCTGCAAAGTTTCACAATAAAAAAGAAATATATTCTAGTCCAACCCCACAATCGGGAATCTAACCCCTGGTAATTACTGTGCTAATCTATCCTCCGACTTTCCCTCATGCCAGCCGGCTTCTTGTGATCTTTTTCATTCATTCCAGTGAATGGAGCGTTTCACTAAATATACATGCATACTGTGCATATTTAACCAAACTTCCCCCTTATAGATAATGGGCCCACCCATTGGCCCCTGCCCACAGTTGAGAGAGTGGCATTAATGCAATATGAGTTGAAACTCTGCCTATAAATCTCAGATGCAGTCCAATTTTCCTGAAATAAGCACACAAGCATCAAACTTATCAATATACAGTCCCCAGTCCAAATCCTCCAATTTTGCACTTAGCCCGCAATATTCCAAGAGATTTAAAAAGGAGATTTCTGCTGGAATTTTGTGCGATCTGTCCTCCTAAGATACATTAATTGGACAAATGGGGATCATCTGGGATAGCCAGTGCATTCTTAATTTTTCCACTGTTATTTAGAAAAATTGATGACCCATGGTTTAGTTAAGAGGACGAGGGGCAATTGGCACTTACTAGAGTATGCATAGTTTCCGGATGAGATGGCGGTGTTATGAGTCAATCCGTATCGGATAGGCCACTCTCTAGGGAATTGGTTTTCTTCAGGCAGGTGCTTCCAGAGATTGTGGCACTTGTTTCAGTAGCTCCAGTCTACCCAAATCACTGCTTCCCTTAGATATGAATGCATCCAGATTCAGCTGATTCATCTTGAAGGAGATACTTGACCCATTTACAGGTAGAGAGCGAGCAGCTATAGATATTAGGCCCTCCACCCAGTGGTTAGATTTAGTTCAATCGTGTCCCACGGGTCAGCCAGCATTGAGAGGCGTTTAACAGACACTATGGGGGTCATTAGCATGTCGGGCGGATCGCCACCGCCCGCATGGCGGTGGCGATCCGCCCAACATATCCTCCCGACCGCATGTAAATTCCCCCCGCCATATTACTATGGCGGGGGGGACCCCGGCGGACGGAAATACCGTCCGCCGGTTTTCCGCCCGGTCCATGAGTCGACCGGGTGGAAAAGCTGTTAATATGGTGGCGGTGTCTGGTAGACACCGCCATCCATATTATGATACATGCGGGGTTATGCCTTTCCGTGGCGGCAACGCCGCCACGGAAAGGCATGTGGTCTTCTACATTGGGGGCCCGTAGCGGGCCCCCAGGGACTCTGGGGGTGGGGGTGCACATGGGGGTACCTATGGTACCTCCCTGCATTTCAATGTACAACGTGGCAGGCACCGCGCGGTGCCTGTCACATTGTGCATTGAAAAGCACAACTTGCATTTTGGCATTGCGGCGGGCGGTGCCTTCAGCACCGCCCGCCGCAATGTCAGGAATGCGGGATGCGCCCGCCAGTGTGGTGGGCGCATCCTAATGGCATGTGTGGGACCGCCGCATGCATTGCGGGCGGTCCCATTTCCCGGGGGTATGGCATGCTAATGACCCCCTATGTACGAGAAGATGACAGACCAGCATTTTCTCACATGTCTGATCCACTGTAAAACTTTATTTTCCAAGGACTCATTGTTCTCAGATGATTTGTGAAGCAGCTTGGGGACTTTTATCATGTAAACGGCCATTTTGCAGTACTTGAGGCAGGGAAGTAACAGATGTAACGTGTACTGACTTGGCCTTTAACACAGGGCAAGGGCCGCTGTGCCCTACCATGGTCAACAGCAAAATCCATCACATGCCATCTTCCAACCATGGGCCTCGACTCGCCATGATGATGTTGGATCTGTCCCGTAGGGTGAGGCATATCTTTAGTAGGGGCAGTATGATCTGGGGCTGGCTTAGGTGAAGCTTGGACTGCCATGAGTTTGGCAAGAGAATTTACAACATCTAGCAGCAGGCCCTTTAACAAGGCTACCTCATTTCGTAAAGCCTAAATTAGTCCCATACCATCACTTAATGTTAGAGCATCCTCCATCAAGATCTCAACTAGGGCAGGTATTGCAGGTGCATCCTGCAAGATTGCTGGCTCTATGTCTTCCAGGACCGCAAAACTATTTGAGCAAAGAACATCATGGACCATTACACTGCCAGGGGCAAGGGACTTTGCTCTTTTGTGTTTGCCACAATCAGCTCCTAATGCCTGGCTGCAAGCTGGCTCCCTTTGTTTGGAGGTAATATATATTGTAATACATGTTGAGTTTTTTAATGGTGGTCTAGGTTTAAGCAAATCTGGGACTTTCCTGGTTGACTTCCCTGTCCCAGTACCCATGTTTTTACCATTAAGTGTGGTTTCTACCTCTTCTGTCAGAAGTATCAATCTCAATAGTCACACAATTCGATGTTCTACCAGGATGCTGTTTCGGAATTTGTTTTTTTTGGATTTGGCAGCATCACCTTCTGGACTATTTTGGGCTTTGCTCTTGCCCAGCATTTTTGCTCAGACTATTGATCTTTTATAAGGAGCAGCACACACATCACTTGGACCTGTCTACTGTTAACAAGGCACACGAGATGAACAGACAGGAGAAAACTTGTACCTGGAACCATGGGGTTGGCCCAGCCTCCTACTGGCTCTGACGGGCACGGATGGGCCCGCCCTTGGCCCGGGCGCATCCTGTGCAGGGGGTCTGCAGGCTGCACTTTGTAGCGTGTCACTCTAAGTCCTGCCCCCTTCCAGCGACTCTGCAACAGAGGTTCCTGGGGCTGAGGAGGCTGGTAAATGTGATACCCTCTGGTCCTTGGGTTCGCTAGAGGCCAAGGATCCCCCTCTTGGTGCCACTGGCATCCCACAGAGCAGGTCTGCTGGCCGTGTTTTGTAGTGCATCACTCTAAGCCCTGCCCCTTGCAGCAACTCGGCAATGGGAGCTCCTGGGGCTGAGGTGGCTGGTAAATGTGGCCCCCTCTGGTCCTTGGGGCCGCTAGGGTCAAGGATCCTCCTCTTAGTGCCACTGGTGTCCCGAGAGCAGGTCTGCTGGCTACGCTTTGTAACCCATCACTTTAAGCCCCGCTCCCTTGCAGCAACTCTGCAATGGAGGCTCCTGAGACTGAGGCGGCTGGTAAATATGGTCCACTCTGATCCTCTGGGTCGCTAGGGGCCAGGGATCCCCCTCTTGGTGCCACTGTCGTCCCACAGAGCAGGTCTGCCAGCCGTGTTTTGTAGCATGTCACTCTAAGCCCCGCCTCCTTGCAGCGACTCTGCAACGGGGGCTCCTGGGGCTGAGGCGGTTGGTAAATGTGGTCCCCTCTGGTCCTTGGGGCCGCTAGGGTCAAGGATCCCCTCTTAGTGCCATGGTGTCCCCAGAGCATGTCTGCCGGCTGTGCTTTGTAACCCGTCACTCTAAGCCCTGATCCCTTGCAGCAACTCTGAAATGGAGGCTCCTGAGACTGAGGCGGCTGGTAAATGTGGTTCACTCTGATCCTTTGGGTCCCTAGGGGCCACGAATCCCCCTCTTGGTGCCTCTGGTGTCCCACAGAGCAGGTCTGCTGGCTGCGCTTTGTAACGAGTCACTCTAAGCCCACCCCCTTGCACCAACTCTGCAACTGGGGCTCCTGGGGCTGGGGTGTAAGGTAAATGTGGTCCCCTCTGATCCTTGGGTTCTCTCGGGGTCAATTCCCTTCTTGGTGACACTGGTTTCCCACAGAGCAGGTCTGTGGGCCGCGCTTTGTGGCTGTGTCACTCTAAACCCCTCCCACCGGCAGCGACTTTCTGTGCATATGGTCACATAAAGCAGGAATTAGGCCAAGTGCTCAGGTTACTGACTCTTTGATAAAATAAACAGAAAATAGCAGCCCACGCTTGGCCACTTAGGGCGAACATAGCAAACACAACAAGATGATGGACGGAGTGCTGAAACTTTTCAACCACTCACCCCCAGTCAAGAGATCTGGGTTTAATCTTTTTTTCTTTTGCTCACTATGCCACCCCAGTTTGGACCCAGCCATATCCAAATTAGTCTTGACTCTACTCCTCATGGTAACAGTCCAGCCCTAACTGCCAAGCCAGCTCCTCCCAGGACCGGAAACAAGCATCCTGGGATCGGTTTCGGGGTATCACCCCCTCATCAGCCAGGCTAGCTTGAATCCAGTGGCACAGCGAGCAAGGGACCCATGTCTGGGCATACCCTTGGCCACTTAGGGTGAAAATAGCAAACACCACAAGATGATTAACGGAGTGCTGAAACTTTTCAACCACTCACTCCCAGTCAAGAGACCTGGGTTTAATCCATCGTTCTTTTGCTCACTTTGCCACCCCAGTTTCGACCCAGCCATATGCAAATCAGTCTTGACTCTGCTACTCATGGAAACAGTCCAGCCCTAACTGCCAGGCCAGGTACTCCCTGGACCAGAAACAAGCATCCTGGGACCGGTTTCGGGGTTGCAGATTCATCCTCATGCAGCCACTAACACTATCCTGTTCTGGGAGACAACTCCCAAAGCCTTGGATCCATATTGGGCCATCCCAGAGGCTGCAGGTCTTGATTTACATGCTTTGCAGATGCACAGACTGAAATCCAGAGATATAGCTTTAATTGAAACCAAGGTTGGAATTCAGATTCCCCCGCAGCATTTTAGATTGATTGCCCCTGGCACCGGGCTTGCCTTGAAAGGCATCCAAGTTTTGGGAGGGGTAATAGACTTTCATTAGCAAGGAGAGATAAAAGTGATACTGTTGAGCAGTAGAGATACTGATTTAGTAGTGCAACCCGTAGATCGAGTGGTCAGATTTACATCACGCTAATTGATGGAGGAATTGTTAAGAAGGAAACTGCCCCAGCCCTCCTTACTGTACAAGGACAGGGAGGGTTCGGCTCCACTGTTAAGAACCCAGAAGCCAAAGTATGGATTTAATCCCCCAATAACCCTCCTGAACCTGATGAAATCCTAGCTATAGGAAAAGACAGCATCCTAGTTGTAATGAGACCTGGAGAGGAGAAATGAGAACATGTGCCTGCTGATAAATGCTATTTACGAGAATGAATAATACCTGTTTGTTCTCTATTCTTCTAGATCACAGCATGATGTGTTTATGTCCTGATTTATCTATTTGGACTGTGTTCGGGTGTGTCCGGAGGGGACCAAGAGGGTCCGGGGTTGCCCACAGCCAAGGAACTCAACCGGCATTATCAAATGCATGTTAAATTACCCAAGGGCAATACGTCATTCACCTACATTCCAGCGAACCTGACTGGTGGTCCATGTGCCTTAACACGATTAGGACTTATGGTGATTCCTTTGCATTCTGCTTTACGTTCTCGCTATGCTAAAGATGCATTTCAATTGTCTAAAGACTGTGATTCTGAAAAGTAGCTTGTTATCCAAAACTGAATATATTAGACTAACTACAAGTAGGTGTTCCTGGGTTAACTGTGTACAATACTAGGATAATAAACAAGCTTGCATGTTTAATGTTGAAAAATATAAATGAAACTTCTACTGCTTTAGCTGAATTGCTATTGGATGTTCAGGGAACAAGAAAAGCTGCTTTAGAAAATAGGGCTGCTATTGACTATTTCCTTTTAAAACAACCTTGGCCGTGCAGATTTTGAAGTATTGTGTTATTTCAATTTGTCTGACCATTACACATCCATCCATTTGCATCTTAATACATTGCATGAATTAGTCAAGGGGTGGTGGGATTAGCTATTTGGATGATTGCCTGATTTTGGACAACTTCGCTATATTTTGAGTGTCATTTTCATTATAATTTGTATTTTGATATCTTTTTGCTGCTGTATGCAATGTGTGCCTAACTTTATATCTTTGTTTCGAATATATGACGTTACAACGCAAACAAATACAACGCATGCTTTTACAACGCAACTTTTACAAGGCAACTACCATTACATCGCAAGTTTTTGCAACTCATACCATTACAACGCAAATGTAGTATAATACATTGAATGATCCATTACAACGCACACATTTACAACGCAATATATATATATTTTTTGTATAATAAACCCCTGGAGCGGGATGCAGGGAAAACAGGGGTTTTGGGTGGGGAAGTGTATTAAAACGTAAATAATGAAAATTAATACACAAGCATTAAAATTAATACTTGAGTATTAAAATTAATACTCGAGGTTAATGTTGAAAATTTTGATAATAAAATGTATATAAATTTATTAAAATAATTGCTACAACACATACTATTTTATAACACAATATTTAATTAAATTACCTAATGTTAAAAAAAATACTCGGATAACAAAATTAATACTCAAGTACTTTTTTCAGATTTTTTTTTATACTTTATAATTTTAATAAACATTTCCAAAATGCATAATACACATATAAATTAAACATAAAACTTAAATTAATATAAACTAAACTATTTACGACATTTTAACATAACATACATTTAACCAACAATTTCAAATTTTTATTTTGTAAACACAAAAAAAATACACAAACATGAAAACACTACTTAATAACACAAATTAAACTACTATTAATAAATCGTAAATTTTCACATAACAAAAACAGTATAATACACAACTAATACCAACAACAACAAAAAAAGTTCCGTTTTACAAATACAAAAAAAAAGTCCTACAACTCTTTCAATTAAATTACTGTGACCCGGAAATAGCCAAAACGGATGTTAAAACCTACTAAAATAAAAAGATACGAAAAGTAACATAACAAAATAATTATTTATATTCTAACACACCATTAAAAACACAAAGAAAAATTAAACGCAAAACATATTTTACTTTCAAATAACGTTCAAGACAACAAAACGTATAAAAGGAGCCATCCACCATTTTTAAAATTGTAGTTACCTAATTACTAGAGACTGCACGTGGGATTACACTTTGCAAATTCTACTCGTCGAAGAAAGCCAGCTAAAACTCAAAGTAAGTACAAACTATAGAAATGTATAGCTACTTAACAAGTTTTTGAGACGCAAATAAACTAAATTCCAACATATTTTTTTTTTTCCAGTTTGTTACAAAACTTTACAACCTCCAACCAACTTTATTAAATACTCTATTTGGGACAATATATATCCAAAGTAAGTCACAACATATTTTTTTTTCCTCGTTTAAAACAAAATGTAAAATAGTTGTTTTATAGGAAATAATGCTAAAACGAACGAAACTTCACCAAAAAAAATAATTATTATTCACTTTACAAAATATATTCAAACTTAAAATAATGTTTCCGTTTAAACATTGATTATAAAAATGTGCAGGATAATAATGTATTCAAATTACTATTCTTACTCCAAAGGGTGCTTGCCTGTGAGAAAATGCTGGATAGTGTTTAAGTTAAATTAACTATTCCAACTCCAAAAGGTGTTTGATTCAGAAAATGTGCAAAAAATGGTGCTTGCTTGTGAGAAAAGTAAATGCTGGATAATGTTTACATTAAAATAACGATTTCAACTCCAAAAGTTGCTTGATTCGGAAAATGTGCATGATAATAATGTATTAAAATCACTGTTCTTACTCCAAAGAGTTCTTGCCTGTGAGAAAATGCTGGATATTGTTTAGGTTAAAATAACTATTCCTACTGCAATCTATGCTTCCCTCTGAGAAAATGCTGGATAGCGTTTAGGTTAAAATAACTATTTCAACTCCAAAAAATAGTTACCTAACAGAAAATGCTGGATAGTGTTTAAGTTAAAATTACTTTTCCAACTCCAAAAGGTGTTTGACTCAGAAAATATGCACAACAATATTATATCACAATTACTATTTCTACTCCAAAGAATGCTTGCCTCACAGAAAATGCTGGATAGTGTTTAGATTAAAATTACTATTCCAACTCCAAAAGATGCTTGCCTAAGAGAAAATGCTGGATAGTGTTTAGGTTAAAATAACTATTCCAACTCCAAAAGATGCTTGATTCAGAAAATGTGCAGCATAGTAGTATGTTAGAATTACTATTCCTACTCCAAAGGGTGCTTGCCTCACAGAAAATGCTGGATAGTGTTTATGTTAAAATTACTATTCCAACTCCAAAAAGTGCTTAATTCAGAAAATGTGCAGGATAGTAGTATGTTAAAATTACTATTCCTACTCCAAAGGCTGCTTGCCTCACAAAAAATGCTGGATAGTGTTTAGATTAAAATTACTATTCCAACTCCAAAATATGCTTGCCTAAGAGAAAATGCTGGATAGTGTTTAGGTTAAAATAACTATTCCAACTCCAAAAGGTGCTTGATTCAGAAAATGTGCAGGATAGTAGTAAAGTAAAATTACTATTCCTACTCCAAAGGGTGCTTGTCTCACAGAACATGCTGGATAGTGTTTAGGTTAAAATTACTATTCCAACTCCAAAAGATGCTTTATTCAGAAAATATGCATGATACTAGTATATTTATATTACTATATCTACTCTAAAATATGCTTGACTCAAAGAAAATGCTGGATAGTGATGAGATTAAAAGAAATATTCTTACTCCAAATGCTGCTTCTTTCAATAAACATGGATAATATTAAAAGTTAAAATTACAATTCCTACTCTAATTTTTTTTTATATCAACAGATTACTGCAATACAACATCTAAAATAAACAACATCTCAACAAAGAAATCTCAGAATCCACTGGACAGCAGCAAAATCATATACCAAGGTAATTCTCTCAAATATAACCAACTAGGAAGAAGCAAATAAATGAGAAAACATACAAACACAAAATACATCATCAACATAAAATATTAACAATGTTCAAAAAAAATGTCCGGCTTTCAAACCTTCAAACAATAAGAAAAAAACTGACCAAAGCAAGGTAATTTCCACATCAATAATTATTTACATTTTAAACTGTACTGAAATTATTTTCCAGAAATTAATATTTTATCTCCCACACAAAAAGACATATAACAGGTAAATAAATTGATTATACTTGAATAAGAAATGTTGACAGATAAACACAAATTTAAATTTTGGCATCAAAAAGGTTCATTGTATATAATTATAAAACACGATTATATTGTCCCTTAACCAAAAATATGCTATTATATTTCAGAGAAATTAGATAACACATTTTTAATACACTAACATTAATTTTCTGTAATCTTTTTCAGATCACAAAACAACTCAAAATATTAAATAAAAGGAAAAACAACCTAATAAATTTTATAAAGGTAAGATTACAAAAACAAAAGCCAACAAATATAAACAAATATTGTATTCTCACTAGGAAACTTCACCACTAAACTACATATACCTAATAAAACTCAAAATATATTTTTATTTTCAGAAACACAGGAAACCACAACTTAGGGGCCGATTCCGATTCGGGCCGGAAAACATACCGACCGACTCGGTACGGGAATATAGTCCGACCGACACGTACCGGCGCTGCCCGACCAGCGTAGTACGATGAAATGCATGTGAATCACGACCGACTCGTACGGAACACAAGCCGAATGACCAATCCGCACAGAAACCAGCTATCCGGCCGGGAAACCACGCGAATCAAACCGACCGACACACACCAGGAATGAACCCGACCGAAACGTACCCGCGAACTCCGACCCGCGCAGTACGATGCAATGCGTGGAAAACCAGACCGAGTCGCACGGAGCCCAAGCTGTACGACCGACACGCATACAAAACCCAGCCGAAGCAACCCAATACCCCGCGACCGACGCGTACGCCGCACATGAAACCTAGCAGAAACAGCGTGAACGACTCGGAGAAGCTCGCACGAGACAACTGCAGCGTCCTACTCGGTCAGAAGAACGTCTCCTACATGCACAAAAAATACAAAGGAAAAAAAAAGGGCCAAACAAGCAATTACAAAGCCAATAAATACTGGTGGGGGAAAACATGGAACAAAGACACATCCACAACTCCACCCATATAAAGGCCACAAATCCCTACCATGATCCTTTGCAAATTCAACTGACCTGCCAGCACAGAACACCATCAGACAGCAACCACAGACACACTCACAGCTCATCCATCACACAAGCCACACACCATTAGCACCTCACATACACCCAGAAAAACCTACACTCACACACCCTCACTTGCACACACACACACACACATCAATCACCACCACCACCCATTACCATGCCCCCAAAGAAGAATCCAAAGTTCCTAGACAGTGAATTGGAAGTCCTGGTAGATGAGATCCTCAGGGTAGAGCCACAGTTGTTTGGTACATTGGTCCAACAGACCCCCATGTTGCAGAAAACCAAGATGTGGGAGAGGATCGTCAACAGGGTGAACGCACAATCACCATGTTTGCGCACAAAGGAAGACATCCAGAACAGGTGGTATGATGTGCGCAGGAGGGTCAAGGACCTACTAAAGAAGGATTACATCTTGAGTCAGCGCACCGGCAGTGGCCCTCCTGCCAAACCACTATACCTCAGGCCCTGGGAGAAGAAGGTGCGGGCCATCCTACCACCAGTGAGCGTATATGGACTATCAAACATCCCAGAGCCTGGTGAGTACACAACAAATATACACAATATTGTGTGACAATACACACACATCACTGTCAAGGGGATAGTCAAACCATGCACCCTTAGCAAATCCACAGCAACCAAAAGATAATCACCCCAAGATGTGTCTGTTAGTTAGTTAAACACAATACATGCCATCTCATAGTGATATGTAACTGTGTCATGACATGTACAAACCTAACAACAAATACAGCAAGGCAGTGGCACAAATCTAACCAACAAACACAGTCAGATATTTTGCCACCACTAGAACACCACCTCACAGGGAAGCTGAAAGGAAGGAATTCTGTGTATGCTGGTGAAGTCAGTGTAGCCAATAGCATGATGGGAGTTGTAGTCACAGATATTGGTCACCCTCACAATTGGCCCATCAACACCACTCTGAACCATGCTCACATCACAGGGAGTGGAAAACAACTGACAAGATGGCTGGCACTGGGTACTGCTGTGGGGAGCACAAGCCCCTGCTGGGAACTGTGCACCAACCAACAGCAGGACACCACTGACTGACATCCTGAAAGCCAACTTGCACTCCCTGCAATGGAAGCACGTTCCATGGTGGGATATCTGGCTGGGTGGGAAGGAGGACTGACAGCTCTGACCATAGTTACAAGCAGCTTTTCTTACACACCCCTTAACACAAACTCCACATAACCCACCTGGGAGAATGCGATGCCTCACACTCTAATTAAATATCCCACAAAGAACCACCACCCTGGGTTATGCTGTGTGAAGCACAGGGACACTCTTGGGACTTGTAGCCAAACAAACGCCAGGACAACACTGTCAGCCATCCTGTCAGCACAGGCACACTACCCCACAGGGAAGCAGAGTCAAAAGGAAGGAAGTATGGGCATGCTGGGAAGGGGGGTGTAGGCAATAGCATGATGGGAGTTGTAGTCACAGATATTGGTCACCCTCACAATTGGCTCATCAACACCACTCTGAACCATGCTCACATCACAGGGAGTGGAAAAGAACTGACAAGATGGCTGACACTGGGTACTGCTGTGGGGAGCACAAGCCCCTGCTGGGAACTGTGCAACAACCAACAGCAGGACACCACTGACTGACATCCTGAGAGTCAACCTGCACACACTGCAAGGGTGGCATGCTTCATGGTGGGATAACTGGGCTGGGGGGAGAAGGAGGGCCGGATGTCCACCAAATACCACCAATGCTGGCCATGCACACACCTCAACATTCACATTGAAAAGCTTCAGGTTGGCAGGACAATGTGCTACACCAATATCAACCTCTGACTGTGACAACTTAGGACAATGCAATGTACAGGCCCGCATCCCGAGGTACAGTCACAACTGTCAGGTGTGTGAACCATTGATGCCTGTAGAAACATAACATACATTGTGTGTCTCTTCCAAAAACAGATGATGATGGAGTCACAGCAGCAGACGATGAGGAGTCCCTGTCCCAGGCTCCGGGGGACAATGAGCTCACTGGTGTGGAACAGCCTCTGCCCTCATCGGATGGCGAAGACCTACCTGGCCCCTCCGGTGTGAGTCATCATGCAGCACCAGCAGGACCAACATCTGCACCCCCTGCACCCACTCCTCCAACAACTGCCAACACACAGACCACCCCCGCCGACACGGACAGACCAAGGACCACCAATGACAACAGCACAGGGATCCCGGCCCACCGTGGAGCAACGGACAACAACCCCAGTAACAGCCCCCAAGGGGGCCTAGGGTCACCTGTGCGTGCCACCGCAGGTCCCGCACGTGTCGCCAGGGGTGGTGGGAGGGGTGGTAGACATAGGTCGCTGTTTGCAGAGGGGTCTGGACTGCATGATGACCCACAACTGGTACGCATTGCTGATGCGTACCAGAATAGCACCGGAGAGGTCAGCCAGGTAGTGGGGATCCTCAAGGACATTCAACAGCAGCAGGCTGCCCATCATGCCCGCTTGGACTCACACATGTCCCGTGTGGAGACACACATGTCTCGCATGGAGTCCAAGTGGGACATATTGCAAGAACTGACAGCGGTGCATAGGGACATATTGACATGCCTCTGCCAGATTAGCACCAACATGGCCACACCTCCCTGTGTGCCCACAACATCTGGTGCTGCAACAACTGCAACTGCCACATGGAGGGAGGATGACTCTGGCGGAGAGTCCTCTGCACCGCAGCAGCCTGCACGTGAGGGTCCCCCCCGAAAGAAGAGGGGTCGTCCGAAGAAGGAAAAATGAGAGGCCGATGGCCATGTACATCCCCCAGGAACCCAACACCTGTTCTGGAAATTCTCCTTTGTGTGCAAACTGTTCACCCTGTCGAATGCAACCCAACTCTCCCACATGACATGGGGAGCTTAAGTTGGCCCAATGTTTCAGATGACTGTGGACTTTACTCAGGACATTTCTGCTACCAAGACTTCCAACTCATCTGGGAACTTTGGATTCCAATCCCAATGTACAGCACCCACCATCCTGTGCACTATCCTCACACATGTATGGAAATAAACTCACTAATACACCATACTTGCCTCTGTTGTGATTCCAACGTGGTTTCTGTCATGGAGATGATGATCTGCTAAATGACACTGTGCATGCTAACTGCTACAGCAAGTTCAACACCGTCATGTGAGTCATGGCGACGTGACACATATGAGGGAGACACACCACTAGGGCTACACAACACATACACACCAGGGCCATCTGACTCATCGCCTACACTGATGTTGCCAGGAAATACAGTGGAATGCACAGACACCACACCTATTCACAGTCTGTGTTAACTAGCCCACAGGTGCAGTAAGCACATGTCAGTCAGATGTGTGACCACAGACAATGCACATACCAAAATGAAGCACAGGTTTATTACACATTTGCAACATGTTGTTTCCACTACAGATGCAAGGTAATCCTACGTGGCAGTGGCCACACAGTCAACAAGTGTAGAATAAATAAAGTCCAGGGGTGTGTGGCACATCACCTGTAGGGAAACAACTGCTTCCACCCTGGAAGTTGAATCATGGTGTCGGGGGATCACAGTTGACCAAACAACTCTGAAGTCAAAAGCACTGAAGAACAGGACAGAACTGCAATACTCATGCCCAATACATGTCACAAGATACTTACAGAAAACCAAGTTAGCATGTCAACACTGTTGGGGAGTACAGACTACCTGTAAGGACACATCGCTGAATGCTTCCAGTCAAGTAGCACATGGCCACACTCAAACAGCACCAGAGCACCACCAACACATATCACGCAAACTCACATCATTGACATGACATCTCTGGATACTCACATTCAGCTGAAGAAGCTGGTGATGAGCTGTGTGCGGACATCACCCTCAACATCATCATCATCACTGGCATCGTGGCCCAGGCCAGGATCCTCCCCAGGTGGCGGATGTTGGTCATCGTCATCCAGGATGAGAGGCAACTCCTTCCGCACTGCCAGGTTGTGTAGCATGCAGCAGACGATGACAATCTTGCACACCTTTGCTGGGGCATATGGGAGGGCCCCTCCTGTCTTGTCTAGGCAGCGGAAGCGGCTCTTCAGGAGACCAAATGTCCGCTCGATCACTCTCCTGGTCCGACCATGTGCCTCATTGTAGCGCATCTGGGCTGGTGTCACAGGGTTCCTGAGGGGTGTCAGCAACCACGGCATGTTGGGGTATCCCGAGTCACCTACATACAGACAATTGCACATTAGCTGAGTTGGAAAAGAGGGTGGAATACAACATTGCAGAACACACACAATGGTACAAAGTCAGTACACACCGACAAGCCAGGCACGCTGGTTCTGCATCTGTGACATCATCCTCGGGATGCGACTACTCCTCATCACGTAGGCATCGTGTGCAGAACCGGGGAAACGGGCACACACGTGTGAGATGCTCATATCTGCAAGACATACCACCAGAGCATTGACCGAATGATAATGTTTGCTGTTCCTGTATGCCTGCTCATGTGCCTGTGGTGGTACCAAAGCCACATGTGTCCCATCAATGGAGCAAATGACATGCGGCATCCTCCCCAGGGCATAGAAGTCACTCTTGACTTCAGTGAGTTGTTGACGTTTAGGGAAATAGATGTACTGGTTCAGGTATCTCAACATTGCCTCCAAAACATCGCGTAGCACACGGCTGAACATGGTCTGTGACATCCCACCAGCAGACGCCACAGTGTGTTGAAAGGTACCGGTGGCAAAGAAGTGTAGGGCTGCCATCACCTTCACCTTGGGGGTCAGCGCTGTAGGGTATGGCCGGCCAGGTTCCAAATGTGGGGCCAACCGCACCGCCAATTCCTCAATCAGCGGCCTGTTGAAGCGGTACCGTCGGATGCAGTCACGTTCAACCATCGTTGCAAGGTCAGGGAATGGTCTTTGGACAGCTGGTGCCCTGCAGTGCATAGGTGAAGAAAGAAAGATTGTCAGTCACCCCACATATGTGGCATAGACCATACTCAATATCACATGATACATCATTACGAGACACAAGTACCTGATGTGTGTGCCGTTCTGTAAGGACATGTATGGCACCTACATGGCCAACATCTAACATCACAGTTCAACATGTGTTGACAACAAGTTCAAGGTTGTGCTATGGGATATCATTAGGCTGTGTCACAGTACACATGTACTGCTGTCACGTTCCAAACACACACCACAGTGACATGTGAGGACAGATGTGCCCCAGGCATCACAGCTCATTGACAGGTAGATTCCCAGGGACCCTGTATTGCCACATGGACACTGGCATGACATGGCGTATCATGAATACACCACAGCAAAACAACCATGACCCCCACAGGTAGTGGTCCCTGTTGCCTCTGCAGGACAGACATGGACGTCTGTGACACACACACACGCACAACATCAAAGTCCATGCACAAACAACGTGGATGTGGAGACTGTCTCCCAATGTGCACATGGAATCAGAGACATTGTAAACACAACATGCACACAGACTGTGGAGGGCCATCACTATTGTGGCAATGGGTCACCCTGTGACGTACATACCTTCCCACATGGGACTCAGGGGGTATGTGACATGACATACACATACACAACCTGGAAATGTGACCATGCCACATGCACTGAAATGAACAGTTGCACATCACAGTGGTCATGTGCACAACACACAAAGGATTCTGTCCCCATGAACACGTGCACAGCCTGGGAGTGGCTGCCCCCAAGTGCCACCCAAAAAACCACATGTTGACCCCCATACACAGAAAAGGTAATGCAGCCTTACATGCCTTAGGATACAGTGTGGACAGGCTGTGGTTTTGTAGGTGTGCCCCTGAGTCCCTAGCAAGTAAATGTGGCTGGCATACGTTCATCAGTGACAAGCATGGTGACATATGCGAGTGACTTGTACAGGGACGAGTTGTACAGCAATGGACCGATCCGTGTGCCCGCATTGGCCATTGCATATGATGTGAGCGAATACGCGTTGTACAGCAATGGACCGATCGGTGCGCACGCATTGGCCATTGCATATGATGTGAGCGGGTACGCGTTGTACAGCAATGGACCGATCGGTGCGCACGCATTGGCCATTGCATATGATGTGAGCGGGTACGCGTTGTACAGCAATGGACCGATCGGTGCGCACGCATTGGCCATTGCATATGATGTGAGCGGGTACGCGTTGTACATCAATGGACCTATCGGTGCGCACGCATTGGCCATGGCCTGGCATGGCAATGGACGTGTTTTCGAAGCTTTAACGAGTCTGATGCAGTGAATTCAGTTGGCCAGCCACAACAATGTTGCAAATTCATGGGTGTCATGAAGTTTAACTTTTGAAGGATGCTGTGGGCGTGTATAAGTGGTGCAATTCCATGGATTGGCCAGATTCAGAAGATGTAAACGACTTGGACCTATCACTTTGGACACATGGGACAGTATCTGCCTCTGCAGCACACATATAATGCTGGCTGTTCCCCTGAGAGCTCACTTGCCTGCACTATATGCTCCAGGACGACATCTGCACCAACACTGCTGCTGTCTCTGCATCCTCTGGCTACTGCAATGGCACGTACTGTGGAGAGAGCCCCAGCCTTCACCACTGAGAACCACGCCCTGCTGGACAGCCTCCTTCCACAGTACAGCAAGCTGTATGGGAAACCAGGGGAGCAGGTGAGTGTGCTGTCCACTGCCTTACTAAATGTGCATGTTGTCTGACTAGCAAGACTTACGGTGTGCACACCACTGGCTAGCATGCTCACTGAGTAGTTCTCACCCCCAAAGTGTGTAGTTACATGCACTGAACAGGTATAGTGCAGTAACAGTGCATTCCAACAAGGTTTTACTTCCCAGGCAATGATACCATGTAGTAACTGCTGGTAAACTGTTCATAGCCATCGTTGCACTGCCTGTGTACATCATATGCCCCTGTGATTGAGACATGTATATCCAACTGTGTGATGCACGGATATGTTGCATGTGTAGTAATGGCCTTTTCACTTTGTCATCCTCACAGGTTGATGCCCACCAGAAGCAGGAAATCTGGCTGACCATCGCCCGGGCAGTAAGATCCATGGGGGACTACAAGCGCCGGATCCGCAACTGCCAGAAGAGGTGGCAGGACCTTCGGGGCTGGACCCGGAGGATCGCAAGGGTCCAGCTGAAGCTGTCGCCTCCTCGCAGGAGGGGCGGACACCGGACCCTGACCCCCCACATGCTCAGGATCCTGGCGGTGGTCTTCCCTGACCTGGATGGGCAGCTGAAGGCCAAACAGCAGCAAGGAGGGGGTGAGTCCATGACTGCACTGTGAACTTTGTCTGACATGCTATGTGCCCTCCTCTGGCCTGGTTAAACTTCCACAGTACATCAGTCTTGTAGTCCAGGACCCATGTCCCTCAATTGTGACATGCCCACTCCTCATCTGATACCCAGGTGTGGCCCTTACAGTCAGGAAATTGTGTCACTTGGGTACTGTGTCCTTGCATTTTGCTTAGCTCAAGGTGGGGGACAGCATTTGTTCCCGTAACTTTGTGGTGGGCTTCATGGGTGGGTCAATTGCTTACACAATGCCTGAGTTCTGACATGTAATCTGTGTGTAACTTTGATATGTGGTCCAATTGCTGATCTGACTCACCACATGTGCCTGGGGTATTTGTCACACCCCCATGCTGCGGGTGGGAACAATGTTTGGGCCTCAGGAGTATGTATATCAAGTGTGTCACACATGCTTAGCCACCTGCCTACTGTCCAGGGCTCATCCCTCTTTCACGTGGAGCAGGACAGTCATGCCTACTCCAGGGCATACAATACACTCTGTACTCCCACTCCAGTGTATCAGCTGACACGTTGTGCTCAGTGAAATGTTCCCTCAGGTGTCTGCCTCTGTGTCATTGTGCTGTGGCTTCGTTGTCAGGACTACTGGGGTGTTTATCGGTTAGGGCTCAGCATGCCATCTGAGATGTGACCATGAGAGACGATACTTGTGTGACATATAGGTGTTTGATCACTTGACTGTGCAGACTGGTGTATGCGACTGTGAAGTTCAGCCAGCTGTTTTTCATTCACAGCAGACTGTGAGGTGCTCAGGTTCAGAGAGTTGTGTTTCATGTCTCCCATATGTCCAATTGGTATGACGTGGACAAATAAGAGTTCAGATGATGTGGTTTGTGGGGGATGGACATGTGCACTTGTCAGCTACAGAACTTGCATTCCCCATGACCTAGGATTGTGACACAGTGCAGACTGTTGTTGGCTGGCTGCCCTGCCCATGTGACTGGAGACAGTGATGTATGACTTTGCAGGCTTGCCTGTGCCATGGCATTAAACTTCCTAAGAGTGATCCTGCAGGGGAGTGACATGTGCAACATGCACCCCATTGTGGCATTGACTATCCGGACATGGGTGCATCATGGTGTCTGGTGCTGGTATGCATCACATGCATTTCAAATTAGACTCTGGCCATCCCTTTATCCGGACACCTGTACTGACTCAGTGGCAAGAGATGTGATGTGTGCATGTTCACATACTTCACCGTATTCTCTGCAATGTCCAACAACTGTGTAGGTGGTGCATGTGTCCACACTGGGGTATTGCCATCCGATAGGCACCAGACAGATGGGTGCAAGGCCAGGAGGGGTGTGAGTGCCATCAGTGGCGTAGCTAGGGGGGGGCGATGGGGGCGGATCGCCCCAGGTGGCACGAGTTTTGGGGCGGCGGGCAGGCGGCCCTCCTTCACGCGCTCTTACCTGCGGCCGTTGTGGCTGAAAGAATAGGCCGCGGCCGCTACCACCCCCCCCGCTCTTCTATCATTTTGCCGAGGGCGGCATAAGCAGGGGCCGCCACGGGCAGCCTAAGGCCTAGCTACGCCCCTGAGTGCCATGGTTGACCATCAGACTGACAATTGACTTCTCCTAATCTGTGTGAGCACTTTTGGCAATGTTCAACCAAGGATGCCAGGGCTAGCTTACTTACTGTGGTGTGTGCGGTCAGTGCAGGTGACTGATGTTTGCCTGTTTCCCTAATTGTTTGCAGATACATCCACGGCCACAGGAGGGGACAGCTCCACGGACCAGGAGGAGCTGCAGAACCAGACTGGGTCAGCAGCCGATGAGTGGTCGGAGGGACCCAGTGGCACGGAGGGCGAGGGGAGCCACACCGAGGAGTCCTCAGCACAATCCACCTCAGCTGAGGACCACAGCAGCTCGGAGGATGACTCCCTTGTGGAGGCGGGTGTCAGCAGCCACCACACCCCAGCTAGTGTGGCTGGCCCCGCCACCACCACCACCACCACCGCCCTCCCATTGGCTCCCATTCCAGAGGTCCGTGGAGGCTCCCGTGTTCGGGAGCGTGTCTCCTTCGTGCCAGGTACCGCACCCCTGCCCCTGTGTCCCCTGCTGCCCTGAGTGAGGAGTCTGTGTACTTACTTCGCCAGCTCCATGTAGGGCAGACAGCAATGCTGAGTGTCCTCCATGCACACACCACTCTGTTGACACAGCTGGTGTCGTTCATGGAGGGCATCTCATCGGGCATGTCTGCCCTACAGAGGAGCAATAAGTCCATGGACTCCTCCCTGACAGCAACAGTGTCCCTCCTCCAACAGTCCCTCACCCCTCCTACCTCTGCCCCATCCACACTTCCTGGCACCCTACCTGTCCCAAGCACATGCACACATGCACAATCACCCAAACACACAGGCACGAGCAGCACAGAAACACCCAAAACAAAGGCAAAACATGCACGCAAGCATCCTCAGGGGACTGATACCACACCCACAGGGGATGGGGAACAGACACACACACAGGCATCCACAGTCACTCCGCAGTCCTCCAAATCCTCTCCCTCCAAGACCCCTTCCCTTGCCTCACCTGCAACCCCACCTAAAAAGCAACTCTTCCTCTGTGACCTCGGCCTCTTCCCCTCCGATCCGGCTGATCCAGCATACAGGGGGAAGAGGAAGTCCACCCACACAGAGGGGAGTGCCCCTCACCCCCGGACACCCTCCCCCAGGCACAGACAAACTGAGGCCCCCACCCGCAAGTCCCCCGGGCCCGGAAGAGCAAGACCCCACCACCGCCCTGCAGCTCAACCACACAGTCTCCTTCCTCCATCCCTCAGGCCCCCACAACACAGGGTCCCCCACTACACCCTGCCCCAGGTTCCCCCACCCACAGATACACCATCCCCAAAATGATCCGGCCTTCTCCCCCTACCACTTGCTCTTCCAGCTCCACACCCCCGCTGCACATGTTTGTGCCACTGGTGTGTCCTCCCCCTCTGTCCTGCCCACATTACCTGAACCACATTCTACTCCCCTGGAGATAGGCATGCAGTGGAGTCCACTACCACCCCGTCTGACTTGGGCACTGCAGTGGGGAACCTGTCCACTCCATCTGGCCAGCCCACTGCAGTCATGCCGCACCCACACCATCTGACTCATGCCCCCTAGTTGTGCCGGCACACACCATGTCAGACACCTCCACTGCAGTTGTCAGTGACTCTCCAGCACCAGCCACCCCTTCCCTGCCTCCTTCTGGTGAGCCCTGATCCTGTCCCTGCGGTGCCTGGCCTGCCCCCCCGTATGCCTCTCCGAGGGGAATGTCCCTGGTCCGTAGCAGTGCAGGCAAGCAAAGGGTGACATCTGCCACTGTCACCCTGTTCGGACTTTAGTGATGGACTGGCCATTGGCCTTTGTCTTTTTTCAGGACTTTCTATTTTACACACACACATATGCTGAAAAAAGCTACTTTCTGTTCTCTAGTGGTTTTGCTTCAGATGTACATGATGTTGATGATGCTAACCATGCCCTTGCTGCAGTGATGGTGATTTTTGATATCAGGAAAATGAAGTGTTACTGTGCAGGACCCCATGTGGTCCAGGGGGAATGTGTCCTATCCTGGTGTGTAGCCATCATCCTTTGCAGCAATATGAGGGTGTCATGTTTTCAATATTTGCCAATGGGATTTCCTACATTTATTTGCAATATCACATCTGTGGCTTACACCCCTGCACATCAGTTGTGCTTGCCATTGTTCAATTTGTCTATTTCCCTGACTGTGTGACCATCTCCACTGGACATGCAAGTTTGGGCATCAATGGGGAAGGACTCATCTGTGTTATCAGTGCAACTTGCTATACATGTGTGTTGGATCTGTGCAGATGATTTCGGTGACACTCCCATGACCAGGCTGATGTGACGAGAGCCTTCATTTTGTGCTAATTGTTGACTGAGTGACCAAGTGTTCTGCTGACATGATAGAGCCCTGCAGAGACAACGTATGGCACAGCTTTCCTTACACAGGAGTGGAGTCCCCTCATGGCAGTGTGTAATTCCGTGACATTGCCTGAGCCCAAGGTGTGTGTTGTGTGAGCATGTCTGTGTGTGTTCACTTCCATTTTGCTACGCAGGCTGGGATCCCTAGTGATGTTCCTGTTTGTGATGCTTGCTGAGTTGACCTATGTTCCCCCAAATCTTCGCCCTGGGTTCTCTGGGATGTGGGTGCATGGCACATTACTGGTCATCAGGGTGTCATCCATAGGTGTGTTTGCTGTCAGGGCTGAGTTTGTGGGCAAACGAAGATGAGACACAGTCAGGATTCCCCTTGGCACTTGTTGGTTACACAAGTCATGTAATTTACAGTTTGTGTTAGCTTTCAGTGATTGTGACACGTTGTGTGTGTGACTGCTGCCACTCCTCAGGGTCAGAGCTGCAATGTTGGAAGTTGTCTATGTGTGTTCTTTGTGGGTGCCCTTGGCTTCTTCATTGGTGTGTGACTGTGGCCGGGATCCCATTGGTTGGTGTAGATTTGACGTCATGCCCATGTACAGCGTACTGTGCAGTGTGTCAGACATTCACGAGTCTTGTTGACTGGCCATGTGTGATGGGTTTCTGCACCTTAGTTCCCACCACCAACCCTGGGATTGTCATGGGTGCATGTGCAATGTCACCAGTCCATGTGAGCTTCACTGCTGCACATTGGTGGAGATCAAGGTGTGTGGTGTTGAGTGTGTGCAAATGAGAGTTGTTGCACGGCTAGACCCCTACCTCCATGTTGGCCTTGGCTGACAGGCCGTGCTGATTGATTTGTGCTTGTGTAGGTGTGATGGTAGTTTGTTGCTCAGGACACATGACTGTGGTTCACAGTGTGAACGACATCTAGCTTTGTCATCACAGTGGGATTATCATGCAGGCCAGGGTCACCACAATGTGGGGTCCCTGGGGGTAGTGCTGTGGTGGGTCTGTCTCTTGGTGTGTTAGTTGCTGTTCCTACAAGCTTGTGTGACATGTGTAATTTGGGCTCGCTCTCATCTAACAATGCCTGATTGCCCACATAGGGGAATCCGATCCATGAGTTACTTTTGTGTGGCACTGTATACACATCTGTGTAATTGGGATTCATGCCTCCGCATGTGTTGTGTGGTTGCCTGGGGACACTGGCACACCCCCCCATCACCTGTTGTGTTTGATATGCAGTGTGTGGCTGCCTGTTTGTGTTTGTGCATCTGCACCACTGCATTGGCATATCTTTAGTGTGCCATTGGCTGTATGTTGTTTGGTGGCTTTCCCCTGCTGTCCCTGGGACTCCTAGGTCATCAGTCAGCACAATGATCATGGTTTGTATGTCCCATTGCTGCCATGGTATGGTATTTGTTCACCTCACATATACAGTCTCCACAGGATATCTACATTTGTGTGTCCATTGGTGCAGATATGTGGGTCTGCATTATGATGGTCACTTCTGTCATTGTGTTATTGATGAATGTTGACAATGTCAGCCCCCATGGGTGATGTTTGTCTGCACATGGCCAAAGGTATGTCTTATTTGCACTGCACTGTTTGCCTCACCCAATCTATGTTGCTATGGGACACAAGCACTACTATGCCACAGATGTGTTTGTTGTTCTGTGACCAGGAATCATCCATGCTGTTTGGCATTTGCAGCTTTTCCCATGACAACACTTACATTTTGCTCACTGTGATGATGGGGTTTTAGACCCCATTGCCACAATGTTCAAAATGTGCTTCAGGTATGGACCCCACACTTACATTTTGGTCACTGTGGTGATGGGGCTTTAGACCCCATTGCCACAATGTTCAAAATGTGCTTCAGCTATGGACCCCACACTTACATTTTGGTCACTGTGGTGATGGGGGTTTAGACCCCATTGCCACAATGTTCAAAATGTGCTTCAGGTATGGACCCCACACTTACATTTTGGTCACTGTGATGATGGGGGTTTAGACCCCATTGCCACAATGTTCAAAATGTGCTTCAGGTATGGACCCCACACTTACATTTTGGTCACTGTGGTGATGGGGCTTTAGACCCCATTGCCACAATGTTCAAAATGTGCTTCAGCTATGGACCCCACACTTACATTTTGGTCACTGTGATGATGGGGCTTTAGACCCCACTGCCACAATGTTCAAAATGTGCTTCAGCTATGGACCCCACACTTACATTTTGGTCACTGTGGTGATGGGGGTTTAGACCCCACTGCCACAATGTTCAAAATGTGCTTCAGGTATGGACCCCACACTTACATTTTGGTCACTGTGATGATGGGGGTTTAGACCCCATTGCCACAATGTTCAAAATGTGCTTCAGGTATGGACCACACACTTACCTTTTGGTCACTGTGATGATGGGGTGTTAGACCCCAATGCCACAGTGGTCATGGTCTGCTTGCATTGTGGAGGCCACACACATTTATGTGTGACACATGTGATAGGGGGTCACATTGTATGTTCAATGTCATGTTCAGTGTTGTAGGCATTTGACACAGACTACACACGCTTGTCATGGTGTTGGGGGGATATATTTTGCTGACATTCCTTATGTTGGAGTATGCTGGTTGTGTCATGCATTACCTGTCCCATGAGTAGGGGTGGTGTGGGTGGTAGGCATCCAGGCCCCCATGAGTAGGGGTGGTGTTAGTGGTGGGCATCCATCCCCCTATGAGTGGGGATGGTAGTGGTGACAGGCATCCAGGCCCCCATGAGTAGGGGTGGTGGTAGTGGCAGGCATCCAGGCCCCCATGAGTAGGGGTGGTGGTAGTGGTAGGCATCCATCCCCCTATGAGTGGGGATGGTAGTAGTGACAGGCATCCAGGCCCCCCTGAGTAGGGGTGGTGGTAGTGGCAGGCATCCAGGCCACCATGAGTAGGGGTGGTGTTAGTGGTAGGCATCCATCCCCCTATGAGTGGGGATGGTAGTAGTGACAGGCATCCAGGCCCCCCTGAGTAGGGGTGGTGGTAGTGGCAGGCATCCAGGCCCCCATGAGTAGGGGTGGTGGTAGTGGCAGGCATCCAGGCCCCCATGAGTAGGGGTGGTGTTAGTGGTAGGCATCCATCCCCCTATGAGTGGGGATGGTAGTAGTGACAGG
Organism: Calotriton arnoldi; assembly: GCA_963921515.1. NCBI lineage: Eukaryota > Metazoa > Chordata > Amphibia > Caudata > Salamandridae > Calotriton > Calotriton arnoldi. The sequence goes on from CAWUFW010001274.1 coordinate 417,024, forward strand.
CATCCAGGCCCCCATGAGTAGGGGTGGTGTTAGTGGTGGGCATCCATCCCCCTATGAGTGGGGATGGTAGTGGTGACAGGCATCCAGGCCCCCATGAGTAGGGGTGGTGGTAGTGGCAGGCATCCAGGCCCCCATGAGTAGGGGTGGTGTTAGTGGTAGGCATCCATCCCCCTATGAGTGGGGATGGTAGTAGTGACAGGCATCCAGGCCCCCCTGAGTGGGGATGGTAGTAGTGGTAGGCATCCATCCCCCTATGAGTGGGGATGGTAGTAGTGACAGGCATCCAGGCCCCCCTGAGTAGGGGTGGTGTTAGTGGTGGGCATCCATCCCCCTATGAGTGGGGATGGTAGTGGTGACAGGCATCCAGGCCTCCATGAGTAGGGGTGGTGTTAGTGGTAGGCATCCATCCCCCTATGAGTGGGGATGGTAGTAGTGACAGGCATCCAGGCCCCCCTGAGTGGGGATGGTAGTAGTGGTAGGCATCCATCCCCCTATGAGTGGGGATGGTAGTAGTGACAGGCATCCAGGCCCCCTGAGTAGGGGTGGTGGTAGTGGTAGGCATCCATCCCCCTATGAGTGGGGATGGTAGTAGTGACAGGCATCCAGGCCCCCTGAGTAGGGGTGGTGGTAGTGGCAGGCATCCAGCCCCCTATGAGTGGGGATGGTAGTAGTGACAGGCATCCAGGCCCCCCTGAGTGGGGATGGTAGTAGTGGTAGGCATCCATCCCCCTATGAGTGGGGATGGTAGTAGTGACAGGCATCCAGGCCCCCCTGAGTAGGGGTGGTGGTAGTGGCAGGCATCCAGCCCCCTATGAGTGGGGATGGTAGTGGTGACAGGCATCCAGGCCCCCATGAGTAGGGGTGGTGGTAGTGGCAGGCATCCAGGCCCCCATGAGTAGGGGTGGTGGTAGTGGCAGGCATCCAGGCCCCCATGAGTAGAGGTGGTGTTAGTGGTAGGCATCCATCCCCCTATGAATTAAATCCATCTAGAGCCAAAGTTCTGTAGAAAAAAATGTATGAACACATCCAAAGTGCATTACAGTTTAACCAAAGTTTAAATACATCTAACCACGAAACTGATAAAAATGTGTTATTTATTAAACAACGTACCGCTAAACCAAAAAGGTACAGATTTCAAAACACTTTTGTTTCATTAAGTGTTTAATATATATACCATTAACCACTTAACCTAACAAATGTAGTTTTAGAAATAAAAAACCCGACGTGGAACTACTACTGCAACATGTAATGGCGGAAATTAGTTTGTGAAAACACATGAAACCAACGTAATACACATTTACTAAATAGATATACCTCCCACATCTCTCCTTACAATAAACATTACCACTACACTATCTATTTTAAGAATGTAAATGTATCTTACCTTAACGCAGCTCTCTCTTGCTTTTGTTCTCTCCAGCGATGATCTCCGTCGACGTCATATGTTTTAGTAAAAATTAAAAAAGGACATTTTCTCTCATTGAAAACAATGGAAAAGCGTGAGAAACTTATTAAAAAATGTATTATAAAATGTTACTCTACATAATAAAATACAAAACTATTTTAATAAAATGTGTTAATATATACTCTATTTTTCTATATATTTTTGTGAATTTATTACAATGATTCTAAAAATGTTAAATTAACAATAAATAACTCTAAAAAAGAAATTACCTGTTTCCTATTTCTTTGTACATGTTTATTTACCTTTAATAAAAAGATAAAATACCAAATAATGATTTTTAAATTTAAACTTTTTTTATATATATATGTATTATTTTTTTACATGTATTAATAATTAATTCCATATACTTTACATTAAAATATATATATCGATAATCACAATTTACTATTAACAATATTAGTATTTAAACCTAACATTAACTTTATTTTTCTCTATGTACTTTTTTATTTAAAATATTGATTAATATTTAATTAGTTTTAAATAATACTTTCTTTAAGTTTTTACAAGACAAATAAATACTTATAAACATTATTTATACCTGAGTATTAATTTACTAATAATTTTAACGTAAACCTTCAAATTAAGTAAATAATTATCAAAATTAAATATTTACCAACAAAATTAATACCCGAGTATTATAATTTTTTTAATCTTTATATTTAAAAATAAATTTTCTGTAAATGTTTCCATAATAATTATAACAGTAGCATTAATATTAATACCGGAGTATTAATATACTCAAAAATTATAACTATTCCATAAATTATATATTATTATTACCAAACATATTAACTCTTAAATAACAATATAAATATATAAAAACTAATTAACTATAAATAAATTATTATATTTTATAAATACATATTACTTAAATTATTTAACATGCATTATCTAAAAATATAACAAACACTTACCATACAATACTTACCAATGCGTTGTAAAAGCATGCGTTGTACCTATATATGCGTAATAATGGCATGAGTTGTAAAATCATGCGATGTAAGTGTACCTGCGTTGTAATGGTTGCGTTGTAAAGGCATTGCGTTGTAACGCCTGCGTTGTAAACGATGTTTCCCCTTTGTTTCATCCTAAAAGTATGAATTTCACGCCTATACATTATGCTAATTATTATTCAATGGTCAAGAGGTGGAGTGTAATACTATAGGTAATTATACATTGTGAGATCGTGTATTGACCATTGAGTCCATTCTGCTTTAACTACATTTATGAGCATGTGTCTGTCTGATCCTGCCTTTTTGCTGCGAACGCAGGCAGGTCCAGATTACTTGCGCACACGTGGAATTGTTAATGTTTCTCACTTCACCGAGCGAGATAAATAAGCTGTTAGAACAGACAGTGTGGGAGGCGTACAGTGTTCAAGGATGAGAAAGTGAAGACGTCTGCCTCAGCTCCCATCGGAGCAAGGCCAGCTCCGTTGAGTGACCTTGACACAAAGAGTGTAGCCAGCACCTACAGTGCTGATGAAGAGAGGGGGAGCTTCTAGAAGTGTCATTCCGTGTTAGTAAGGAGTATAAAGACGAAGACCTCTTGGTGCTTTGACAGGAACTCTTCTAGGAGTAGACCCACTGCCTGGAGCCCTTTCCCGGTTGAGAGCACCTGCTGAGATTGTCAACGGGTTCCCCAGTCATGCTGGTAGGATGCTGCAAGACAGACAGCTGGTGAAGTATTCCAAGTTTTAATTACTCATTTTTGTGTACATGCAGTTATCTTTCTATGCATTTATTCTTGTGTATATGCGTTCACTATATGTATTTATTTTACTTGTGCATTATTGCCATTTGATATATGGGCACTTGCTGCAATAAATATTCCCCTTTACTTAGCAAATGAGTGTTGGGCTTTTGTTTATGTTGTATTTTGGTACTCTGAAGTGTGTAGAGTCCTATTTTGAAGTGTGCAGAGTCCTATTTTGAAGAGTGTTCACGTTGTGTCCTGGTATTTTGAAGTCTTGCTGAAAGGAAAAGCAAGACATTTTTGCGTCACTTGCTGGATTCAAAGTGAAAGGGGCAGAATGTTTGGCAGAAAAACAAAAATGGATAAAGCAGGTTCCCAGATACCAAATGACATACCAGGATAGGAATTAGTTCCATATAGTCAGCTTGCTCATGAGTGGTCGCATTGTGCTGGGTTGAAAGAGAATTATAGTGCGTGTATGTCTGATGCATAGCCAGAAGATGTATTAATTTGCTTACAAAAGTGTCAATTGAAAAAGGATAAGAGTTTTGTAAATTGGGTCGAAGAGGCAGGATCCTCTTAAATGCTTATAGGAAAATGCATGAAAAATGTATTCAGTTGGAAAAGGAGTGTGAAGCGATGGAAAAACAGCTAGTGGAAGCCAAGAATACTTCTGTAATGCTGTCATGTCAGAATAAATTATTGCAAGATAAGTTGGAAACTTATCAGCTTGTGGCTGAAAGGGCAGCGGTTTGTGTAGCACAATATAAATGGAAAAAACAAAGAGGAAGGGTTAACAAAAGGAAGGTGCATTTGGCTATTGCTAAGGCTGGTTTAGATTGAAACCCAGAGGAGTGGAATGGTGACATATGGGATTCATCAGTATTTTTGGTCACATTCCGGGGGAGATTGTGTTCAGGATATTAGTCAGAATGAGACAAAGGGTCAGAAAACCATCCGAGCACATCAAATTTACCCGTGAAAGTTACAGCAAAATCCACAGGGGCTTGTGCTGAACTCCTTGGAGGATTTCACACAGCAGGAGATTAGCGATATCATAGACAGATTCAGAGAGAGGCCAGGTGAAACATTGATTGCATGGATGGTGCGCTTGTTTGATTTAGGGGCACAGGGAGTGCATTTAGATCATGGAGACGCAGTGAAGTTTTGCATACTAAGCAACGATCCTGTTGTGCAAGATGAGTTTAGGAATTTTCAGCGAAATATGCGGACCACTCTACTGCAGTAAGCGGCAGATGGATGTTCATGCAAATACCCAACTGAGTCAGATTGGCTGCCCACTGATAAGCCCTGGTTTACACTAAGGAATGCAATGCAGAGAATGAAAGAGGATGTAATGATAATTGCAATTCAGATTTTGGCCCCTTTGTTCAAGGTTACGTGAAAGAAACATGAGTTTGAGTAGGGAGAGCAGCAACATAATGCATTGGAAGCAGCAAAGGAGGCTAAACAGCGTGCCTTGGATTTGTGGCTAGTACGACAGGGGAATGTTGAGCTGAATGTGACAGTCCAGGGGCAGTATGCCAATTGGAGTTTGTGGCAGAAACAAGGAAAGAGGGGGCATTTAAGATTTTGGGCAAAAAAGTTACCAGATGCTGGAGAGCGGTACTGTTAGAATAGAATGTTTCCGCTTACGTATTATCCTATGTAAGTTAGCATTCGCTGCACCATTTTCTATTTAGGCACCATTAAGTCAAGATCGAAACTAATCCTTTGCTATTTCAGAGAAAAGGCTTCTGCTAGGTTTCATTTCTTCAAGGTTGGGTTTTGCTTCACTAATGAATAGACTGTTCTTATTAGTGCATACCTTTCTCACTAGATAAAGGCCTTCTCCCACTTGTCTGGTGAGGGCCCGACTGGAGCAACATCGGACTTTGCTATTTTGTATGAGCCCTGAGATTGTTTTTCTCTCGTTTCCATTGCCTTGCAGCACCTGCCTGGAAAATTCCATTATGCGCGTGTTCTAGCCCAGTAACGAAATGTACATAATGTATCTTTATGCTTGTTGATTTCAGTCCTCTCTGCAGCACTCTTAGCGACTAGGTAGACTGGGCTCCGCTCTGAGTGTACCTGAATAAACAGATATTGGTTTGTATTCTCTACTGTCTGACCGACTCTTCATTTGGTATGGAAGGCTGAGAGGTGGTCATTAGTGACCCGAGTGACCCGAAACGGGCCACTTCCTTCAGCTGGCACCCGAACAGGGACTCCTTCGGGTGAGTGACCCATCCCTTTTCCACGGACGGGGGGGGGAGGACGAGGCTATCGTCGGGTCGGACTGACGGTTCAGGGATCCCTGCAAGAAGGGTTTTTGTTACTTGCAGCTGCCCCTTCTCTCCTGCCGGACGGTGCCTCACCCAGTGGTCATCCTGACTGGGGTCCTGAACAGCGAAACCCTTGGATCTGACCGTTTGGTCTGAAGAGTCGGCAGTAGATAATCGGTTTGTTTGTGCTACTCGTATCAGATGAGTTTGTTTGGGTTCTTTGTGGATATGGTACCATTGTGGTTTGAGTTTGGTACGGTCTGAGGACCGTTTTTGATAAAAAGCAATTGCTTTGCCAGGCAAAAATAACGAATTTGTTTTCTTTTGAAAATGCCTGGAATCAGTAAGTTTTTCTCTTTGTGTTGTCGTTGTTGTTCTGCAGATGCTCATTTAGAAGAAGCACAGCCGGCGCCTCCAGAAAGCACCCCTAATTTTGATATGTACGTGAAGCATGGTCTTGGCCCTATTATGTTTAGTATATTATGGCACAAATATACGAGGGACAATGCCGAGTTACAGTGGCCGTTGACAGCCACTTTTGATGAGCAAAAGATTGGGTTTTTATAGGAACAGTTATTTAAAAGACGAAGTAGACAGTCTATGTTTGATTCCCTCAGAACATGGCAGAAAGTAGCTAGGCAGAGATGACTTAAGATGGAAAAAGATGCACGGAAAGGGAAGATGCAAACACTGACCCAGAAAGCTGTAGCCTATGATAGAGAGAAGCAGGAGGCAGGAGTTGAATGTGAGGATAGGAGGTTTCAATTACAGATTGATAAATCTTATTTGGCCCAAGAGGAAAATGATACTTCTGTGGAGGAATTGTTAGGCAATCGACCCCCGCCCCCATATGCCCCACAGAGGATATATCCCATTGTTCCTTCGTTATCACAGCAGCCTGTTACAACTGCTCCTACTGTTTCTGTGTCTACTGCTGTTGTTTCAATGGTTATGGCTACGGCACCCTCTGCTCCCTCTTTGTCTTCGCCATCTGTGACAACTGTAACTGTTAGCACACCTATTGTTTCGACTCCTATACCTCCTGCTCTCTTGCCTCCGGCGCAACCGTCAGCGACAATTGTACCTGTAAGTGGAGAGGTGTGGTGCAGCGGCCAGGGCAGCTGTATTCGGAGCACAGGGCTCACGGTTCGATCCCCGGCTCCGGCTCAGCTCAGCACTATGTGACTCTGGGCAATAGCTCACTTAATTTCCACGACGGCCCCCAGCGCCTTGAGACCCGTAAGGGTGAGTAGTTCGTGCTTTACAAATACGGATTTTTACTTCTGTTGCTTCTCCTTCTATGGTTCTTCATCCCCCGACAATTCTGAGTGTTGAGACGCCAGTACGTGGATTTGAGGATAGAGATTGGACGAAATTTAAAGAGCGAAAGGGCCCATTGGTGTGATCTGGGGTGGGGGATGAGGAGAAGAAGGTAGTAGCTGATCAGGCTGCGCAGTGGGGTTGTAATCCCCTTTATAGTGTGGAGGATGTTTGGGTAGTTATGCAAGATTTTGAGCCCTTTGTACAGCAGCATGCTCTTAAGCATATGTCCGCTACGTTGATTAGTCTTCGGCAGCAACACTTTGGGGATGATGCACAGTAAATTCTATATGATATTAGAGATCGTGTGTATGTTAGTGGTTTGGAGCCGGGCCAAGTTTTGGGGAATATTACGACGTTAATTGCTTATAGGGGTAGGTTGCATGAGAAGAGTCCTACCCCGGTGTCTCAGTTTCCGATGCGGGAGGTTCATCCTATATACCATCCAGAAATTCCAGAGTTAACGGATCAGCACAGTACTGTCACCAGACCAGGTGTAGAGACCCGTTTTCAAGAACAGTGGATTTATACACCGTGGAAAAGAAGTGAGGTTCTATCCCTTAAGACTAATTTGCCTGATCCGATAAAAATTCCCACCGCTTATTATAAAGAGTTGACTGAAGCTGCCTCTTCTACTGTAATGATCCTTGCTGATATTGAAATGTTTTTTGGCCTTCTTGTTCCGGTTGATATTTGGAGACAGGATCATACTCAGGATCATGTTGCGGAGTTAGGTGGTACCTGGGACCAGATTAAGGGATGGGATCAGGAAAGGAAGCCAGATGATAAGCCTCGAGCTGAGATACTTGCTTTACCCGGTCGTATTACATATATGCATTCTCTTATTCCGCCGAAGAAGGTGAGTTGGGATAAGTTGACGGCTTGTCGACAGAAGAAGGATGAAAGTGTGTCTGATTTCTTCACCCTGTTTGAAGATACGTTTTTGGATTATAGACATATCCTATGTCTATTGAGGGAGGAGTTCGGTTAATTGTTGACAGGTTTGTTTCTAACTTGCTTCCGGAAATTGCGACTCATTTACAGGCATCTGAGAGCACTTGGTCCACCTCTTCCCCTTCTGTTATTTTGAATATGGCTCAATATTATGAACATCGTGACCAAGAGGAGAAAGAGAAGAGCAAGAAAAAACATAAGGATCTAAAGACGAAGGTGTTGTTGCAGCAAGCGTTTAGAGGGAATGGTAGAGAACGCAGTGGTCCTGCAAGACAGCTTCCACGCACCAGTAGACAGCCGACCACAACACCTTTGGGGCTGAATCAGTGTGCATATTGTAAGGAGGAGGGCCATTGGCGTAGCGGGTGTCCTGTGCTTTTGCAGAAAGTTGACGTTCCTAGAGGGCGAGGTTCTCATGGACGGGGTCGTGGGACCGATAGAGCTCAGAATGCTGCGGTCTCACAGGGTCATTCTGTCGCGATGGACAGTATTATCATGATGATTACGATACAGATAGGTAACAGGGATGTCTTACAGCTAGGATAGCCAGGGACAGAGTGAGGGACTAGTTCCGATACCTGTAGTTCGGCGTGGTCCTTATGTCACAGCGAATTTGCAAGGCTCGACTAAGGAATTTTTGGTGGACACAGGTGCGACGAAGAGTTCTGTCTCTCGACACTTGGTCCCTGGGGCGGCTCTGTCTGGCCATAATAATGTTTTAGTAGGTTTTTCAGGTGTACCGGTTGTAAGCCCCATTTCACAAACCCTAGCATTGACTGTTGGTCCTTTTACTGTGGATTCCCCGTTTTTGTTGATGACCAATTGTGGTGAAAATTTGATGGGTTTGGATTTGTTAAAGAAATGACATGCTACTATTTATTGTTCCCCGGAAGGTGTTTATATGAAGATGGGCCCAAATGTGAGTGCTAAACAGTGCCTGTCTCACCCTCTTCCTGTTGAATTTGCTAATGGGCCATCCACATTATGGGTGACAGGTGATACAGATGTAGGACTATTGCATATACCACGAGTTTTGATACAGGTCAAAAACAATGCTATTTTGCCTCGCATTCCTCAGTATAAGATACCTCAGGCGGGAGAACGAGCCCATCTACAGATTATTCAGGATTTGATAAGAAAGGGTGTAGTTGAAGAGACGTCTGCCAATATTTGTAATAGTCCTATTCTTCCGATTCTTAAACAAACACCCTCAGATTCCCCTGATAATCATGAGGATGTTTACCGTTTTGTGATTGATTTGCGTGAGGTTAATAAAATTGTGGTTCCTCAGTTTCCGGTGGTTCCTGATATCACCACCCTTTTGACTATGATTCCTCCTACTGCTACATTCTTTTCTGTTATTGATTTGAAAAATGCATTCTTCAGTATTCCTATTCATCCAGATAGTAGATATCTGTTTGGGTTCACCCTAGCCGGTAGAAGCTTTAGATTCTGTCGAGCTCCTCAGGGCTATACAGAGAGTCTGAGTATTTATAGTCAAGCTTTAAAGAGTCAGTTGGATTCCCTTTCGCTTCCCTCAGGTAATGTATTGGTGCAGTATGTTGATGACTTGCTCATCGCTTCTGACACAGAACAAGGTTGTAAAGACAGTACAGTTAAACTGTTGTTACATTTAGCTCATCATGGCCATAAGGTTTCCCTTTCTAAATTTCAGTATTGTTGACAGGAGGTCACCTATTTAGGTCACCTACTGTCAAAGGAGGGTAGGAGGTTGACCTCGGAGCATATCAGTACCATTGTTAGAATGCCGTTACACAAACTCAGAAAGATGTGCGTGCTTTTATAGGTATCACTTCCTACTGTCGCCAGTGGATACCTAATTACTTATCAAACCCTTGCTTACATTAACAACTTAAGAAGTGCATGAGCCTTTGCTTTGGATGCCTGAATGTCAGCAGTCTTTTGAGCAATTGAAAGCTGTGCTTTGTTCGGCTCCCATGCTTGCCGCACCTAACTACAGTAAGCCATTTGTGTTATACGTCCATGAGATGGCCGGCTGTGCACTTTCTGTTTTAACACAAAAATTTAGGGATAAGCAAAGGCCGTGTGCTTATTTCTCTTCTGTGCTCGATCCTGTCGCGAGAGCCCTCCCGAGTTGTCTAAGAACGGTCGCGGCTGTGGCCACTTCGATCAGACAATCGGCTGGACTTGTGCTTGATACTGACCTCACAGTTATGGTACCCCATGCTGTGGACACACTTTTGAATAAGACAAAGACACAGCACCTCACCAGTGCACGTCTTACTGGCTATGAATTGACATTGTTTGCTAAACATATTACAATTAAAAGATGTGCTACTCTGAATCTAGCCACATTACTACCCCTCCCTTCTGAGAGTGATGAAGTTGACAAACATGATTGCATCTTCCAAACGGAGGAAGAGACGAAAGGACAGGTAGACTTGACTGATGTTCCCTTATCTGACCAACAAGGGGAACTATATGTCGATGGCTCTTGTTTAAAATTACCAGATGGCACCACCACTGCAGCCTATGCTATTACCACACTGCGTACGGTGGTAGAGACATCACGGGTCCCTTATCAGTCAGCTCAAGCAGCTGAGTTAGCTGCCCTCATTCGAGTTTGCGAATTAAGCGAGGGACTGGTTGTCAATAGTTATACTGACAGCCAGTATGCTTTTGGGGTTGTGCATAATTTTGGGGGACTCTGGGCGGAGAGAGGGTTCTTTACCTCGCATGGCACCAAAATCCAACATGGGCACCTTATATTGAGGCTTTTGTCTGCTTTGACACTCCCCAAGAAATTAGCAATTGTGAGGTGTAGTGCCCACCGGAAGGTCACTGATGATATAGGTAGAGGAAATGCTTTTGCAGATCAGACAGCTAAGGAAACGGCCGGGACAAAGATGAAAAGAATGTTTGTAGTAGGTCCAGCTAGATGTGTCCCTGAGGTTGTCATGTTTGAAGATACTCTTGAAAGTGTAAAGGAAATTCAGAGTGAAGCCAAGATAGAAGAATTAGCGGTGTGGCAGGAAAGTACAGCACGAAGGATGTTGGATTGATAAATCAGGGAAGCAAAGATGGATGTTGCCAGACGCATATGTTCTTCCTGTGGTTACTATGGCCACGGTCCAGCTCATAATAGTGCTAAAGGCATTTGTAAATTATTAGATCCCGTATGGCAGAATGACAATATCTCTATGACAGCTTTACACTTTGTGAAGTACTGCATGGTATGCATGATGCATAATCCCGGGAAGGGTACCCCTACACCGCCTGGTAATTTCGCACCACCCACCTTCCCTTTTGAAGTCCTTCAATGGACTACATAGAGTTAGAGAGATGTAATAACTTAAAGTATGTTTTGGTGCTTGTATGTGCATTCAGTAAATGGGTTGAGGCTTACCGCACTAAAGACAACACAGCCATTACGACTGCAAAGGTATTCCTGAAGGAGTTCTTTCCTCGTTTCGGCTTGCCCCGAGTGATCTGGAGTGATAACGGAAGTCATTTTAATGCAAAAGTGATTCAATTGATTTGTGAGGGCCTCCATGTCAAACAAAAATTCTATGCTGCTAATCATCCACCATCAGCGGGTTTGGTTGAGAAGTACAATGGTACTCTCACACTGAAATTGGCAAAAATTCGGGAGACGACAGGGTTACAGTGGCCAGATGATTTGCCTTTAGCACTTTTGTCAACAAGAATGACCGCTCATTCTAGAACAGGATTGTCACCGTATGAGGTCGTGTTTGGGCACCCGGCAAATGTCTGGGGCGTCCCGCACCCTCGTCGGTTCTCTGAAATTGAGTACCCTATGTTACTTGATTATCTTGGCCAGTTAACAGAAAGTTTACATTCTATTAACCAACAGGTTCGGGAGTCCCTGCCTCCTACACCAGAGGGACCCGGCCACAACATTCAGCCTGGAGATTTTGTTCTTCTCCGGAATTTTCAGCGAAAGAAAAGTTTGGAGCCGCGATGGAAGGGGCCTGAACAGGTCCTGCTGGTGACGCTGACTGCTGTAAAGGTTGCTGGCCGTAAGAACTGGGTGCATGCCACCCATTGTCGAAGGGTTCCTTTACCTCTGCCCTACGATCAGTGGGTCAAAGATGGCATTGGGGACTCCGAGTCTGAGCAAGTGCTTCGGTTTGTCCCATTCAGCGATGCCCAACTAATTTGGACTCAGACAGATAAGGAAAATGATGACATGTTAAATGCGGTTATTCCTCCGGAAATACGAGCTATCCAGGAGCCGTTATTCACCGATCCCACAGTGCCTGGGGCTACCAGGTACAATTTGCACCCTCAGCTGAGGGTAAGTGCATCCATGGAGAAAAGGGATTAGGGATGGACTGCGTAAGATAGGCTGTACTGAGTTATAGTATCTACGGAGATTTAATAAAGTTTGGTGAAGGATCTTTTGTTTATTGTAGCTAGTTGTTTGAAAGTAGATAGGGAAGACCACAGTATACTGTGGAGGCATACCATTGTGATCGACTTGGGATACGAGCTTAGGACAGAGCAAGCTCCACCGCTGGTGCTCAAGAGCGCCAACGTATTGATGAACAATAGGAGCCTGTATCAGTGAGGCTCTGACAGACACTGGGAACTTGTATATTTCCTTTGCATTTTGCCCCCATTTCACCATTTGTTATGCATCCCTTTGGTAGATTGGTTGCAGAGGAAGAGCAGCCAGTGATTCTTGTTACCCCGCATAATGTGGTGTGGACTCGTAAGCAGAAAATGTCATGTGTTGCTCTTGTGGTTTTATTGCTGATCATATTGTGTGGGGTGTCATGGGTTTTGGAAAATGGTCAGGATGTGTCTTTGCGTACAAAGGTTAAAATTATTTCCCCACCAAGAAAGAAAAGGACAGCCCGAGCAATGTGTTTCTAGATACACATAAGAAATTCTTTGGAGAAGGGACTGCTTGCTACTCCACTGAGTGTCACTAGTTTATGGACTGCATATCCATTATCTCTAGTGAACTATACATATACTCGTCCACCGCAATTCACTGAAGTGAAGGGAGTATTTGGTTTTGGCTATCCAGGTCCTTGTCTATATTATAAAAAACCACTGGGAATGGGTTATCCAGGGTGTGATAACACGTATTGCGACAATTTTTACATGGAAGAGCAGAATGTCACATTGGTGGGTTGGCACTATAAGGAATTGATAGTTACCCGGGAGGCTGGTTATTATCCTGCTTGTTGTCCTATCGGTAAATAGTACGGACACTTCTTTGTATATCAATTGTTCGGGGATAGGGCTGTACAAAAATACAATGCCCCTGGTGAATGATGAGGATCCAAGTACGTTTGGAATGAACACCAGATATGCCGCGGTAGATTACCAGGGACCGATTTATGCACACCCAGGGTTTTATTTTTTGTCCAACGGTACTTATTCTAATGTTCATAATGGTACAAACGATGTCGCTCTTGGGATGGCGTTGCCCTTAGGTGTGCCATGCAAGTACGCTAAGCCTAATGTCCGTTGGGTTAAGAGGACTCTGACCAAAGAATTCTGTGAGGGAGTGACTGATATAGAGGTGAACAATTATAGTAATGGAATAACATTTGGATACATCCTTTCCTCTATCTTCACTTTGGGTGGTACCTCTATGGCCTGGGGTGAGAAAGCTAGAGAATATTTTGGGTGCAAATTGCAAATATTGTCTAACACTACCGTGGCAGCTTTGCGCGACATCACCACTCAGTTGGAGAGTATGCAAATATATTCTGAACATACTAGATATGCAGTGGATTTTATTTTAGCCAAGAGTGGTGGTGTATGCGCGGTAGTGGGAGACCAATGTGTAGTCGGGATCAAAAATATGGAAAAGAATATTACTAAAACATATTGGATATCTTAGAGAATGTCAAGGGAATGGAAAGTGGAAATTGGAGTTGGTCTCTCTTTGGTGGATGGGGTTGGATTCTTGAAAAGGTGATTTATTTGATTGTGACATTGGTGTTTTGTTGTGCCCTAATTCAGTGCCTCCCCTTCTGTTGCTCTTATTGTACCACCCTTCTCACTCCCAAGAGAAAAATATCGATTCATGATACCAATGCTGTAACCATGGTGCAGAAAGAGATAGACGACCTAATGCAGATAGATGAGGGCATTTTTGAGACTTCTTCCCTCCTTACAATCTCCCTTCCCGATACTGAGACTATGGAATGTTCGTAAGAAGTTAGTCTTATAATCTTTTGTTTTCCTGTTTTTATATTTTTCTTGTTGTCGTTGGAAAATGTTTTAGCTCATGCTAAAAGGAGGGTCTGTTAGAATAGAAATGTTTCCGCTTACGTATTATCCTATGTAAGTTAGCATTTGCGGCACTATTTTCTATTTAGGTGCCATTTTAAGTCAAGATCGAAACTAATCCTTTGCTATTTCTGAGAAAAGGCTTCTGCTAGGTTTCATTTCTCCAAGGTTAGGTTTTGCTTCACTAATGAATTGACTGTTCTTATTAGCGCATATCTTTCTCACTAGATAGAGGCCTTCTCCCACTTGTCTGGTGACGGGCCCGACTGGAACAACTTTGGACTTTGCTATTTTGTATGAGATATGAGCCCTGAGATTGTTTTTCTCTGGCTTCTATTGCCTTGCAGCACCTGCCTGGAAAATTCCATTATGGGAGTGTTCTAGCCCAGTTACGAAATGTACATAATGTATCTTTATGCTTGTTGATTTCAGTCCTCTCTGCAGCACTCTTAGCGACTGGGTAGACTGGGTTCCGCTCCGAGTGTACCTGAATAAACAGATATTGGTTTGTATTCTCTACTGTCTGACTGACTCTTCATTTGGTATGGAAGGCTGAGAGGTGGTCATTAGTGACCCGAGTGACCCGAAACGGGCCCCTTCCTTCAGTACACTCCATTTGAAAATGTGATTTTGAAACCTGTGATTCATATAATGCAATGAGTGATGAGTTCCCCCAAGACCCAAAGAATAGGGCATGCACAGGAAGCCAGCATTATCAAGTGGAAGTGGTACATACAAGACAGGGCTTGAGTACGCCCCAGAGGAACTGCAGTGTTGCATGAGCAGGTGGCGCAGGCCCCAGTGGAAGATACAGGGGAGTTACAGGATGTGCCTGAGATACAGGAGTCCCCTGTGAAGTGGGGTGAGCTGTTTGCAGCATTGTCTTCAGAAGACAAGAGACATGTATGGTTTACTGATGGCTCAGCCAGATATGTGGGGTCAAGGAGGCATTGGAAAGCGGTGTCGTACAATCCTGTGACCAAGAAATTGTTGAATACTACAGCAGAGGGAAAGAGTAGCCAGTTTGCTGAACTGTATGTTGTGTATCAGGTTTTGAATGAAGAATTACATGGAAAGTGCTTCATTTATACAGACTCATGGTCTACTGCGAATGGATTAGCCACCTGGTTTCCCACATGGCACGCCCATAATTGGATGGAACATTCAAAAGAGGTGTGGGGTAAGGAATTGTTGCAAGAAAACTGGGATATGTTACCACAAAGCACAGTTACTGTATATCACGTAGACGCCCACTGCCCAACAGACTCATTAAAACGGTGGTGTAATTCCTTTGCAAATGAAAAAGCCAAAATTTTGGAGGCCGAGGTGGCGACACAGGATTCTGATTTGGTGGGAATGGCTAAGTGGGCACACCGAAATATGGACATCTGGTAGAAAAATCCACTAACATGCGGGCAGAGAATAGAGGGATGCATATTCCCCTAGATTTGATTAAAACTGTAATTATGCAATGTCCCATTTGTCAACATACACAACACAGACCAGTCCCATAGGTGGTGAGAGGTCAGCTAGGTAGGGGAAAGCTGCCAGGGCTGATATGACAGATTGACTACATTGGGCCAATGCCAATAAGTCGAGGTTGTCAGTAGGCATGTACAGTGGTGGATACTTACACTGGCTACTTGATAGCCTTTCCATGTAAACGTGCCACTCAGCAGAATACTTTGAAAACATTGAATTTACTTGTTTTGTATTATGGTATTCCATTGCAGATCCAAAGTGTCAATGCTTCTCATTTCAAAGGCAAATTGGTGGGCCAATTATTTGGACAAAAGTTTCTCTAGGTTGTGATATAAAACAAATACACATTGACTCCCCTGATATATTAGCCCTTGATCTTACACCAAAGAATGGGATGCCTTATCTGGTGGTAAACATTTATAATAGATCAAGTCCTATTTCCCAATGTTCAAAAACTTTGAAAATCTTGAATGAGTCCCTGGATGCCTAGTCAAGTAACCACAGAGTGATTATAGCGAGCAATTTTAATTCTTGTTTTGAACCTTATCCCCTTATTTAGGTATTATTAAGGAAGAGGATATCGTTCGAGAGACTTCGCTCCTTTGCTCTGCTCTGCTCACAAAGCGCCCATAGCGAGCGTAGTAGCCCTGCAAATCATAGACATTATGGTCACGTTTGGCCTAAGACCGGGTAACAGAAGATTCCCTTCAGATAGCGATGCAAAGCCAACTTTCACGAGGGGTCCTTATACTAGTCATATTGACTATATTTTATTGGATTTGAGAATTCGGCATTAAATAGTTGACCTGTTAGTAAGTGACCGTCAAGATAGTGATCATTTCCCTAATTTGTTATTCCGGGACATGACAGTCCAAAACGGGAGAGGCCGCCTAGCTAATCAAGTTGCCACTAACCCGGTGGTGGTAGCCAGGAACAAGCGCTCTGTTAAATGAGAGGTCTTCCACAAATCTGAGGAATTGTTAGCCAAATTATACCTCCTAGTGTCGGAAGATCTGATTTCATGTCAACAAAATGAACATAGCCCAGGACAGATGATGGCGGCCCATAATAATTTTTTTAATAAATTAGGGCACTTATTTGTAAAACACTGCAGTACAGGGATGGGCTCCAAGCTAGAGTGGTCAAACGAGTGGTTTAATGTGAGGTGTAAACGCACCAAGGTTGCTCTTTTAAAAGCTTTAGAAGAGAAGGACAGACACACCATCGTCTTGACTAGACGGGAGTATGTGTCTGTCTTAAAAGAGAGCAAAGCACAGTGGGAAGAGGCAGTTTGGGACAACTTATTAGGGGCAACTCGAGTCAAAGATAGTAGGCATTTTTAGGAATTGGTTAGCCAGTATGGGCATACTTATAAAGCAAGACCAAATTGCCATATCCCCCTGAGGAGTGGTCCTCCGACTTTGGTTGCCTTTACAAAGAAAGTGCAGCAAAGGAACATTATAATAGGCATCATGGGTTCGATCCCTGATGACGGGATGTGGTGAAACATAATTTTAATTTTATTCTATTTCGCCCTTTTCTTTTGATTATTTAAGGAATAAAGCTTAAAAGAACAGGTAAAAGAATACAAAAAGAGTGATTTGAGCTGTAATTTCACTTAAGCTCTCCAAGAACGAGGCCAATTAAAATGATGCCTATAGCCGGTTGAAATTCAGAAAATAACGTGAGTCCTAACCAGATGTGTTCAATCAACTAATTGATTTGGATATATAAGAGCATGGGTATCGCACACCACACTGCATTGAAATTGTGAATGAGGGAGGACGCTGTCGAAGAGAGACGTAGTGAGCGAATCTATCAGGGATCGCTCCATGTTGAATAATGGAATACTGGCTTTGGGCGTCTTAGAATGTCTGAAGTGTAAATTGTAGTGAGAAAGGAAAGTTTTCAATGTCAAGTTGATTTTGAGGGGAGAAGCCAACTAAGTTACAATTTTAGACAAAATGAGGAAGAAGGGAGGACACTGTGGAGGAGAGACGTGGGGAGAGAATGTGCCATTGACCGGTGTACGCTGAAAGATGAAGTACTGGCTTCAGTCGCTTGAGAGTGTTTACATTGTAGTTTGCAGTGGGAACACACTATGTAGTGACAATTTAGAAAGAAGATGTTTTATTGCTAATCTGATCTCGAGGGGATAAACTAACCAAGGTATAATTAAGGAAGTATGGTCAGATATGGAGTCCCCTGATTATGAATCTATTCTTCCTGTACTAAGCACAATGAGAGGGGTTTAGAGAGTGTGGTGAAATATCAGATAACAACCATGCGGTAATGCATTAAATTGATTTTGATGGTGTAAAAGGCAAATACCCCCCCCCCCCCTCCCTAGCAGTATTGGGTGTCTGAAAATGAGTAAGAATCCTTAGAAACCTGGGAAAGCCCCTGGCTTAGATAAAATATCCATAGATCTTTATCAAAGTGAACCTCAGATCTGGGGCCCATACTTAAATTTTGTGTTTAACGCTGTCTTGGCAGAAGGGCAGATTCCCAGATCCTGGAAAAGAGCCATAGTAATTCAGATCCATAAGAAAGGGGACAGGGCAATTCCAGAAAATTACAGACCCATAAGTCTGATTGATAACATACAGAAAGTATTCTGCTCACAAATACTTACTATACTATGGGACTGGATTGGGCAAACTGAGACCCTTTCACATTTACAGGCGGGATTTCATAATAAAATCAGCACAGTCTATCAAATCATGTTTTCTAGGCATTAAGTGGAGGATCTTGAGAAAGGGAGATTATTTGTTGCTTTTGTGAATCTTCGATTCGCCTTCGATTTGGTCCCAAGGAACAAATTATTGAAGACACTGGCCAGGATAGGTGTACCAGTAGGCTTGTTGACAATAATAAAGGAACTGTACACTGCTAATATTGCAAGAGTTAGATGAGGACTGGCGGGAAAACTGTCTGACAAAATTTCGACCCAAAGAGGAGTGTGCCAAGGTTGCGTACTGTCACCGATGCTTTTCCTATTATATATTAATGAGTGTTTGCTGTACCTTTCTAATTGTGAAAATGATTCCCCCAAGATCAGTGATCGTAAAACTCTGTGTCTACTATTTGTTGATGACACCTTGTTAACTAAAACCCCCTAGGTCTATCTATTCTTTGGAAAATTTGTTGTTATTTTATAGAGTTTATGGCATGGAAATTAATATCAACAAAACAAAATGTATGGTGTTTGGAGACCAGAAGAAAAAAATGAAAAGAAATATACTTTTAGAAGGGCAGATACTCAAGAGGGTTGCCGAGTTTGATTACCTGGGAGTCCGATTGGAAGATTCACATAAATGGCCAGCACAGATGAGAAAGAGTACATTGTTATTAAAACAATGTGCTGGGTCCATCATTACGTTCACAAATAGGGCTTCTTCCTTTCTGATTTCCCCCCCATTGAAATATATGTAAGTCAAGTTATTTAGATATGGTATCCAAACCTCATGCACGTGCACTTTACATTAAGTTCAGATTGGGGACTCTACCATTGTTAGCTTTCACTAGTTCTTGGAATGGTAAGATAAATACGCCAAATACCTGCCCTATGGGATGTGAGGCTGTAGAGACCATGTATTTTTTTTTGCACCACTTACACAAGGCAAATGTGCCCAATGGTTTAAAACTATTTGCAAATTATTGGGTTATAGAGATCATCACACAGCAATAAGACTATATAGATCCAATACTAGTGGACCAGTTGTGCTTTCTATCATGACATTTTTATTATCAATATGGCATGTTAGATCAAAGCTTACTGTCAAAAGTTGAATATTTCCCTGAGTAGCATCCTGAGTTAGTAATAATATTGTATTAAGACAGACGAATTTTGTTTTTATACATTTGTTTAACCTTTTTAACTTTGTACTTTTATTACTGAATTGATCAATTTGAATGAATTTATATTTGTATGTATGTTACCTTTTATGGTTTTATCAAAATGGAAATAAAGGATGTAGTATGATGATGATGATGATGATGACCATATACACACCATATTGACAGACACTTCTTGGATGTAAAGGCCGCAGTTTATTCAACATTTAACATTTCTAGCTGGCTTGCAGGCAACCTGTCAAAGCCAGGTAGGTATTAGCATTGCCTCTTAAATTCCCTATTGCTACCCCTTCCATTGTTCTTTCCTTTTGTGCCACTGGCCCCATTGGTTTAGCGCTTCACACTCTTTTTCAAAATTCATGCCTCTTCTCTTGGTGCTTTGTTGCCTCTGGCTGTGTTGGGGGAGGTGGCTGGGCAGTGCTTGGCTGACCTGCATCTTCCACCATGATGTGGCTTTGCTGCTTTCGTGACCTCGGCTGTTTTACCCTTCAACCTCTCAAAGCCCGCTTTGTGGGCAGGCCTCTCCTGAGACTTCAGCTGAGCTTAAGGCAGCGTGGGAAGTCTTACTCTGATTTACATGCCTCGGTCTCTGGCATGCTTGAACAGCCGAGTGGGAGCTAACTTTATTGATATCTGCTACCTAATTAAAGGCAGTACTTTTAGTAGTGCAACCACCAGGTGGGAGATCCTTATCTTCCCGATTGAGTTACAGTGAAATTTGCTGGGATAAGACTTCATTGATAAAGAAACTGAGCCCCTTCCTTTGTCACTGTCAGTGTTGACTAAGCTTTCAGTTCAGACCATCTTCTATGCATAATGGAGCCTAAGAAGTATGCCTTTAAGAGTAATTATTCTGTGATTGCAGAACCTATTCTCCCATTCATGAAGCTGAGGAGAAGCCATCTAATACAACCATGTGTTTGCCAGAGATGTCCATATTACTTTACAGGCCTAGGAAGGACTACTACCTTAACAGCTTAAGCAGATGCCTGATGCAGACCCTGACACTTAAGATGAAGAACAGTATGCCAGAAGACAATATCTTCGGGGGCGGACTTAGCCATGCTGCATATTAGAGACAATTTAGGCTTTCCTGTGATTGAGGCTGACGGTAATGGCAATTTTTCCTTCAATACCTATGGAAGGAACCAGATCAGTTTCATTGCATTGCACTATGTTTATGTTTATGGGTTTTATAGAGCGCATAGCTGCCCGTGGGCTTCCCAGCGCTGCGGAACAGGAGTAAATGCAGACGGTTCTCAGCCTGGGAATAGCCATTATAAACCTTTTAACAAAGGAGAGGAAAGAAGTTAAGAAGTCAAACTTCTGAAGTTTATTTCTAAAAGGGATAGGCCCTGATTACAAGCATAGGTGCTATTGATCACACCTGATAAATAACCATATTCCAGGGTACGTTAGTTATCCAGTGCAATAAATAGCACCTATTTCTGTTTCTGGGGAATAACATGCGGATGTTGGTGTTTAACGCAACAAATTCTGCATGATACAGTAAATACTGTGTGCTTTTCCCCTGTTAACGAATGTCGAGGTATTTGACGTTAAACACAACCAAACTCATAATTCTTACCCCTGCACAAACAAGGGTTAACGCAGGACTTGGAAAACAATCACCCACTCATAATCAGCCCCTCAATGTACATGGTTCATGGATGATTTTCTGCCTATAGTAATGGTGGATTCCATATTTGCAGGCTAACCTTCTGAAGGGTCAATCATTTCGAAAGATGCATCCTCTACAGACACTTTTGATAAAAATGTGAAAGTTGCACTTACCTGTTCTTGTGCTGCTCCCAATTTTTTAAAACATTCAAACACTTATTTTTCTTATGTGTCACTCCTGAGAGACTTTCAAACCCAGGCAGACACCAAGCAACAGGACGCGGATCCAGCACCGATCTTGTCAGGAACAGCAAGTCAGACTCCTGCCTGACAGTTTTATGACTCTTTGAATGCAGCAGTAGATACATATCATCGCTAGAAGACATCTTGAGAAAGGTCCTTTTGAGCAGATAATTCACAGGAACCACTTGTGATATACATCCTTATCACTGTTATGTAAGTCTTAGGATCTCAATTGTAAGAAATAGTGAAGAAATCATCTGACGCCTGCAAATGAATGACACCTGCTCAGCCTTAATTTACTGGAAGAGGCTTTGGATCAAGCAAGGTTTTTGCTAATTCCATTTCCAACAGAAATAAGAATCAGCCCTTTTGAAAGGGTTGAAGCCAGGGAACTCCTGTCTCCAAAAAAACAAGTCCTCAAACAAGACAACAACTTCAAACCCCTCCTCAAAATCCTGACTATGTTCAATCAGAGCCTTTAGAATACAGGTCTTTAGAAAGTCATCTTAAACATTTTCTACCAGCATGGTAAAGCCTAATCTTGGATTCCATTCTCAAGCTGTCTACAGGAAGACGTCTATTCTTGTGCCCTCTACACCAAGATGTCCTTCAACAAGGAATTCAGGACTTACTGAAAAAAGCAGCAAATGTCCAGGGACCTCTGAAAGAACATGAAAAAGGCTGTTATTTCATCATGTTTCTTGTCCAAATACAGTCAGGAAAATTGATAGACCTGAAGAATGTGAATGCTACATTCCTCATAGAACCTTCAAGATGGCCACTCTACAATCATTCTACTGCTTCATCCAGGAGCATACTAGTCGTCACTAGATCTGAAAGACATATATTTCCATTTTCCGATGCACCAAGGCTCTCAAAGGTTTCTAAGATTCTGCATTTTCAATCCACACTTCCAGTTCAAGATCCTCCCCTTTGGCATCTTGACAGCTCTGAAGCTATTAATAAAAGTGTTGGCTCCTATAATTGGAGTTCTTTGTTCTGATGTAATCCTGCAGCTCGATAATGAATCAGAAGAAATCCAACCTCACACCAATAAAGAAAATTAAGTTAATTGGAGCGATATTTCAAACAGATGTGGGACAGATCTTCCTTCCCCGTTCAAGAAAGGAAAAGCTCATACATACATCACTCAACCCTCTTTTTCAGAAGGACCAAGCTTAGGCCATTGACTTACTGAGAGTTCGGGGATACCAGGCCTCAACTCTTGCAATTGTACCATGGTCCTGAAGTCATCTCCAGTCATTAGACAAGTATATGCTGGACCACTAGGAACCAGCATCATGGGATTATGAAGCCATAGTTCCAGTGACTCACATAATACGACAATATCTCCAGGGGTGGCTTTTTCCCAAAAATCGGGACAAAGGTCACCCTATGTCTCTACCTGTGAACAATTATAAATACAGATGCGAGCAGCAAGTGTTCTGGAGCAATCTTGGGGGATGAAAAAATTCATTGTCTGTAGCCCCAGAAGGAAGCTCATTGATCCTCCAACTGCAGAGAACTGTTGTGATTCTTCAAGTTTTGACTTATTTAAAAAAAAAAAAGGAATTTCAGCTCCAGGTTGATGTGTCAAGGTGAGGAACCAGGGCCCTTGAATGTATATCAAAAGACAGGGAAGTCAGAGGGTCAACCATCTAGCAATTGTGGCTCAAAAGACTTTATTTTTGCTTTGGCAGAGGAGAATATATGCCATCTGAGTGAAGTTGATATCCTGGGGATGGGGAATAGGCCTGTAGATCATCTAAGCTGAGATTTTTCTGTCCTTGATATCAATGATGCTATGGCCTTCTCTCTTCCAGATGGACTTCTTTGTCTCCAAAGAGAATGCCTCTTCCCAAATTTGGCAATATTGTCCCCTCACGGAAGAGTGAGTGATGCAATTGTCAATCCCGTGGCCACAGGCCTTAATTTATACATTTCCCCCTTTCTTTTGAATTCCAGGGTCCTAAGGAATGTTCAGAAAGAGAAGGCCAATATCCTTCTAGTACCTCCTTGTTGGCCTAGGAGACATTCATATCCGATTCTATTCTAACTCGCCACCGTTTCTCCATGGATCTGTTAATTTTGCTATCCACTCTGAGATCTCTAAAACTGCCTGTGTATCAAAAAAACAGCCACCAGGCTTCCTCCTAACCTTCAACTAAAATCTTGGATTTCTTCATGATGGTTTTTTGATGGGCTTATCCATTTTCATGCTCAAATGTCAGCAGGTGGTGATCAAAACTTTCAGAGGAACTGAGTTTATTTCTGTCTCAGACCTGATTTCCAGGCTATTGAAAAACCCTTTTGCACTATTTTCTGTACCATTTGGGACCTAATACTAGTTTTACAGTTTCTTCAGGATCCTCATTTTGAGCCTCTTCAATTTGTTAAATTTCTTTCGGCAAATCATCTTTTTCTGGTGGCCATCTGTTCTGGCCGTAGAATGGATGACTTATGGGCTCTTATGGCTGAAGAAAAGGTAGTTCATCGTTCTTCTTCTTTTCTCCTAAGTTTTTCATTGTTCCCAAAACTTAGTTTTTCTAGCTTATTTACCCTCTCTTCTTTGGAAGAGGAGCAGAAATTACACCCCCAGCTGTCCATAAGGCACTTGCTGTGTAAAAACAAAAAGTTTTGCTTCCTAAAACAAATTTCCTTTTGTGACTTTTGGCCTATCAGGACAAGGCAAATGTCTTAATTAAGCCGCAGTAAGCAAATGGACACAATTTGCTATTTTCTCTGCCTATACTGCCAGGAAAGCTCCCTTACAAAACACTGTTCAAAGTCGGTCTACCAGGGCATGGCCGCTCCATGAGGGATTTCTAAAGGGGCTTTCTTAAAAGATATTTGCAAGGCAACCCCTTGGACAATCCCACATACATTCAAATTACCAGTTAAGTGTGGATGGCAACTATTTGGCAGGTTTTGATAGTCATATACTCAGTGTAGTGAACTCAAATGAATTTTTATATCCTTTTTCTTTAAAATATGTCATACTTTTATGATTTATAAAAATATAACAAAAGCATGCAAACAACAAGTGCTCAATGTTTTCTTTTATTGCCTGTAACAAAATATTGTTCTTAGCTTAGGTATAGCACAGTCAGCTCTGATAGCTTCAATCAGTTCAGATGATACCTCAGAGTTGATTCGATGCACAAAAGGGATCCACCTTTTGATCGTCTCAATTCTGTTTGCTCTTATAGCACAGAGGGTTGATATGATCAAGTGAGGGAAGGAAAGGATGGGAACAGCAGGGAGGGAGACCTGAGAAGAGAAGATACAATTAGAACAAAGTATTCCATAAAGCTTATACCAGATCATAACAACTCTTCTATATCGTTATTCTATACCTGTAAAGTAAAATAACTAAGCAACGTCTTCCTAGGTTTCCTAGAAGCAATTTGAATCCTTTTTCTTGGTTCCCAAAAACAATGCGCCGTTACTGTGAATCTAATAAAACAAGAGGAGAGTTAAGAACTTCTCTATGCTAATGTATTGTTTATAACCGTCTCTATATCCTTCAGAAATACTCACCATTTCATGTGCTTGTAAATACTTCACAGGGGGGTATCCTCAACAATTCCTTATGACCCCTGTTACAACAGGGCATGAAAGAAAACATGGAATCAATGTAGATATTGTCCTCTATACATGATATCCCCATTAACAATGTAGCAATAAAAAGGAGTCAAATGTTGAAAAGATATGCAGGACGATGAACAAAATGATAAGAGAAAAGCCATCAAAGTATCTTGCCGTTTCCGTCACGGCAATTGACTAGGATTCCAATGGGCAAAATATCATGCCGTTTCTCAACACAGCTTCGGCCATAATTTTTTCCAGAACCAGACCTCAATGCCGTTTCTCAACACGGCTTCGGCTTTAAGTACACATGAGTATATTCCCCAAATGCTGTTTCCGTCACGGCTGCATGAAAACAAATACCAAGGTGCAGGTACTCGGGCCGTTATACTCACGACCGGGAGTACTGCACAAACGGCGACCTCGTTCCACCAAAATGGAGAAGAAACGCTCCGCCGGGTAATTGTACCCAAAAAACAATACACGGAAACACCAACCAAACAAAACTGGTGCCGTAGCACCCTGACCCAACCACAGGAATCTCTCCGCCTACGATCTTCCGTCTTCTCTAACACGAAGGAATAACCGGCATCGGCCCACCGCCAAGGATTCCATAAATCCCCACCTCTCTAGCCGGAAGCACGTCATCAGGTTGCCGCCATGCCCCGGAAGTGATTCTTAGCATTCTGGGAAATGTAGTCCCGAGAGTGTAATTCGGATTCGGACCTGACAACGTTCAGCGCAGGTCACGCATCACTGTAACAAGCACACACTGTTGTAATTGTCATGAGGAGGACAGATGAGGAAGTAATGACCTGGTTACTTACTGGTAATATTCATTAGTCCTAGTCTTCCTCATCACGTCATAGTTGCCCAATTCTCCACTCCCTTAAAACGTTGTCACAAGTTTTGAGCACTGTCATTTATTTTTGTAGGTATGAAAAGGCTCACAAAGTTCTTCTGTCAACCAATGCCTTTTACTTCCTAAGAAAGTGGTGCTTTTAGAAAAGAAGTATTGGATAGTTTTTGGGTAAAAAAGGGAGTTTATGGGGGCGGCTAAAGAATTGTCTGATATCATACAACTTGCCAAATGATTCACACACTTCCCAAAACTTTGTGCTATTGCTCAGACCAGCCCCCCGTCATTACATGTAGCTTGCAGTCCCTACACTTCCCAGCACCATGTCCTACTACAAATACCACAAATCATTTTACAGATTTACCTTTAAAGTCTTCATATTGTCCTGACGTTTGTCCTTGTCACAGACCCCTATGTTCTAGTATGCACAAAGCCAAATGGCACGCGCCGGCAGCTAATATCTCAAGCAGGCAGCTCTACTTTAGGCTTCCATTTGCATGACGGTGGCCTTGTGCTAATGAGGACAGGTGAGGTTGGTAAGCAGCGCCGCTTCAGTCTCATCTTCAACAGTCCTAGTGCGGACAATGTCAGAACATGTGTAAGGCATCTTCACTGCCCTCATTCATGTTCAGCATCCACTCTTGAGCCAGTAAAACACACCCCAAACATGAGCAACACAACCTATCTACAAGATTGAGCAGACGACTGGCTGAAAAGTAGCAAAATATGTAACAAACAGAATCTAAGTGCACGTGCTGTTTTAGGGCTGTAAAATGGTAACGCAACGAGGGCCTAATTTAGAGTATGGTAGACTAGTTACTCTGTCGAGACGTCGTGCCCTGTCTGCCAAACCTTTGGTCTGCCTGTCCAATTTTGAGTCAGGCTGACCGCCAGGTTTACAGCAACTTAGAAACCTCTTTATGAAGCTATATTTTTATAGAAGAGAAGGTCATTATTAGTGCTAAATGCATTATTTTTTTAACTTTCACAGATTACACCGTGGTTCACGCCCTGACGAAAATCCCTAAATTCATATGGGGATTGGAAACGCGTCGCATTTTTCCTATCTTTTCCTATGAGGGTCAGTCATTAACTAAAGACTCTGGAGAGGGTCATTAGCACAAAAGTATCCCCGCAGAGAATATCCTCGCGTCATCCCCCATAGGCAGCTTGTCTCTGAAATAGAAGCCAAATACAAGGCCCTTTGAGAGAGCTTATGTTTAACTAATCAGACTGGTGTAATTGTTCATAATGTTATGAATGTATGTTTCACTTTATCATGAATGTATTTTTTCACTTTATTCTTGTCCAAATTTCACATTGTTTTTTTGTATTTTGGCTGCAAAATGAAGACTGTATACTTTGAATGCCCTGCTAAATAATGAAATGGTTGTTTTACTGGTCTTGAATATTTACAAAATAGTTAAGTAGGGTGCAGTGACTGTATGCACTGTGCCTCAGTCTGCTTAAATAAATAGCAGTCACAAAAATTGGTGGCCAGGTATCTACTTTTTTGTAAACTTTATCACGTCCTACCCAGCCCCCTAGAAGGACGTAATCCCCCTTTTTTGATAATATAGTGAGAGCGGGTTATCCCGCGAGGGTTTTAGCATTAAGCTAGTTCCACTTCAGTCATTAGATTCATTCGTATAGGCCGGCCTATAGTCCTGTCTATTGAATAATATGGCAGAGAAGGATACACTCATTTTCAGAGTCACATATTCAGAATTTAATTTCTACCCCTTCTCTTCTATATCTTTGAGCACTACCGCCAAACAACATAATGAGTCTGAGAAACTCACACGCTTAAATAAAAAACACATTAGGACAGAACTGCACTGACACTTCTTGCTTGAACACCTGAGGGCGGGCACAATCCCGTGGGGTCTTCAGGTTAAAAACGTGCCAGTCATTTTTACTGAGGACCCCGAGTATAAGAAAGGATTCAGTTGCATAAGCACCAAATGCAGCCGGGACCTCATGGTCCACACTATTGAAACAGCAGCACGAATTTGCCAAAAAGAAATTGAAGAACTTGACAGTCTAACCCAAGCAATTAGAAACAATCATACGGCGTCTGAAGCAAAAGCATTGCTTGAGAAAATTGATAAAGAAATTCAAACGTTTAAGGACAATACTATAAACTTTAGAACTACCAAGTTTGAAAAAGACACTAAATCCTTTAACCTCGAAACGGTGTATCCCTACCTCAAAGACGAGTACTACGCACAAGTGGAATCCCGCAGGGCCCTAACACAGTATCAAGGGAAATCAAAAAATCGATTCACCACTTTTTCAGAATCATCGTCTTCAGATTCTTCTGGAGACACTAACCCCAGAGAAGGCCCATCGAAAAGACAAAATACTTTTTTAGGACAAGGCGATCCAAGAAACCGAGTGAGGTTCAAGCCACCACAGCCACAATGGGAGATGAGGACCCGCAGAAACTTCTACCAGAATTGAGACCAACAACAATAGTGAATCTATCATCAAAACAACTATCTAAAGCGGAAGAATCGGTTTTGGAATTAGGAGTGAAATTTGTTCCTACTACAAAAACAGACTATACCAACTTAAAGATAGAGGCTTTACAATTTTTTCGCAAAATTCAGATTAAAGCATTCTTTTATGGGAAAGAAAATCACGGCAATACTGAACCCTCTGGATTATCCAGGAAATCGAATTTCAACCCACCAATACATACTATTCCAAAACAAATTTTAGCCTTTGAACAGGCGACTCTGTCTTCGATCTCACAATTGGAAAAGACTAAGGGGCCGATTCCGATTTCGGCCGGAAGGGCACTGAACGATGGTCGGAGCCCTTCCGACCGAATCGGAACGTGCCGGCGGATTCCTTTCCGGCCGAGCCATTCCGATGGGCTCGGTCGGAAAGAATCCGACTCAGATTTCCAGATGGCTACCGACGGGCTCGGAGAGCCGTCCGCCGTCCGGAAATCCTTCAGTACTCCCCGGCCGCCTCTTCACGACCGAGGGAGTACGATGGCAGTATTTCACTGCCTTTTCGTGCCGGTCTTTCCGGCACGAAAAGGCAGTCGGTAACTGTCTTTGGGGGCCCCCAGTAGGGCCCCCATGGGTGCGAGACCCGCCGAATGGCAGCCTGGGGGCACCTATGGTGCCCCTCTGTTGATCCCTGCACCCGGTGGCATGCACCTTGGGGTGCCGGCCACAGGGTGCAGGGATGAACTGCACCCCTGCTTTTCACAATGCAAGCATGCATTCCGCTCGGAATGCATGCTCCCATTGTGCAGTATACGAGTGCGACCGAACAGGGTTCGGTCGCATCGTACTTGCAGGGCCGTAACCGACGACAGCAGGTCGGTCGGTTACTGCTCCTGGACGATGTCGGACGGACCTGAGTCCGTCCGACATCGGAATCGGCCCCTAAGTCTTTCGTAAAAATGAATATCAGTAAAGAACAACAAGAAGCCATTAGGGACCTACAAAGAGATGACACCGTAATCATAAAGCCTGCGGATAAGGGCGGTGCCCTAGTCTTATGGTCCAAAGAGATGTACGTCGCTGAGGCCAAAAGCCAAATACTAAATCCTGAATGGTATCGTCAACTAAAGGAAGACCCCACAAGGCAAATACAAGGAGAAATTACCCACAAACTTAACTGGGGATTGGAGCAGGGGATTTTAGGACCAAAAGAATTTGAGTTCCTAAATAAATCACATCCAAGGATCCCTGTAATTTATTTTCTCCCCAAAATCCACAAAAATTTGGGACAGCCCCCCGGAAGACCCATTGCATCCGGCTGCGATTCTGTGCTGGAGCCATTAGCGAAGTATGTGGACGTCTTCCTCAAACCGTTCTTGGACCAGGTGCCATCGTATCTAAGGGACACCACTGATTTTATCAATAAGATTGAAGGTCAACTGTTTGATCCTTTGAACCAATGGCTAGTATCATTGGACGTAACTTCATTGTACACTCAAATCCCACAAGAGGAAGCACTAGAAACCATGGAATACTTCTTGGAGACACGTGCAAAACCTCATAGAGTCCCCACCGATTTCATTTTGGATCTACCCAGAATCGCGCTCATGAAGAATTATTTCAAATTTGAGGATACATTCTTCATGCAAGTCAAGGGGACCGCGATGGGGTGCCCCTTCGCTCCAGAAATGGCCGTATTGTTCATGGCGCTGTTCGAAGACAAGTTCATTACGAATAACAATCCGTTTAGCAAATTTATTTCGCAATGGTACAGATACATCGATGATGTCTGGTGCCTTTGGAGTGGCACTGAAGGACAACTGGAAGAATTCTATGAATGGTTGAACATGAGACATCATGACATCAAATTCACTATCATGAAGAGCCAGACCCTCTTGACGTTTCTTGATGTAGAAGTATTTGTGCAAGATCGCATGTTGACAACAACTCTACACTGTAAACCTACGGACAGAAACACAATCCTCCACTACCAAAGTTTTCACCCGTGGAGTTTAAAGGATAACCTCCCTTATGGGCAACTATTAAGGATTCAACGGAATTGTGCTCGAAAGGAAGATTTCATGATAAATGCAGAAACCTTTTGTGATCAACTTAAAGAAAGAGGTTACCCCAGAAAAATGCTAAAACATGCCATTAAGAGGGCATGGTATACACCTCGAGAGGTACTGCTTTCAAAAAAAGATAAAAGACCTTTAGAGCGACTAGTGTGTGTGTCCACGTTTGGCCCACACACAAATACATTTCGCCAAATGGTTCTACAGAATTGGCATCTTCTAACACAATTGGAATGCCCTATGGAGAGGCCTCTGTCTGCAATGAAAAAGAACAAAAGCATCGGCCAAAGAATCATCAGAGCTGATCTTGTGTGCCCCCAAAAAAGACAGGCTTAAGGGCTCAATGGAATATGCAACCGATTGAAGGCCACCATAAATGCGGCAATTGTTCTGTATGCAGCATGACAGTTGAAGGTCAGGAGTTTGTATTTGATAACATCAAATGGACTCATAAAGAATTCACAAATTGTAAAACAAAAAACACAGTGTATGCCATCCAGTGTCCCTGTCCGAAATTGTACATCGGCAAGACTAATCAACAGATTAACCAAAGAATCGTGCAACACCGTTCCAGAATCAAGCAGCAGGTGCTAACTGCACCAATGGTGCCACACTTTGTTGAAATTAACCATTCGGAGAAAGACTTTGTATGGACAGTACTGTCAGGAATGAAGCCACCTCAGCGTGGAGGTAGCGTTGAAAATCTTTTACTTAAAAGAGAAGCCTATTTAATCTTGAAATTCAACTGCATTCAAAGAGGCCTTAATGAAATGTCCGAAATAAATCAAGCAATGAACTAACCTTTGAGACCACAACTCCCATACACACAAAACAGAGACTTCCTGGGAACACTTTAAATCAACAAGTTGGCAGTCGTATAACAACTACAACTCCCATGAGTCCTCAGCATCACTTCCTGTTTTAGAAATTCAAAAGTTGGCAGCGTCAGCACAAGCACAACTGATGGAAGAATTTTCTGAATAAGCAAACAATGAAAGAAGAGTCAAGTGAGTAGCAACATTGTTTCAAGTCAAATTTTTGAATGAGAACCAAACATGTCCCAGGGGAAACAACTAACTTTAAACGCGTGCGCCGTATTCTTCGCAAGTAACTATGTAACATAATGTTACCCTGTCTTGCTTCTTTCAGAAATGGCATAAAGTATTTCACCACACGAGCAAGGGTGCATCGCGATCAACACCGTTTCAGCCAAATGAGCAAAGCAACTCACCAAGTAAGCACAGCACGGTGCCTATTATTATACTAGCTTAGTGGCTCAAAACCAGCAACTTTACACTAAATTGTGTCCGCTGTTTCAGAAACAAAGTAACCTCACCGCGACTTCGTCGCCGATGGAATTCTTAAACAGGCTGTTGTAACGTCAATCAGACAGGCACTTCAATATCTGCCAAGGAACACTCAAGTAAACCACTTTTCGACTATATGCCAGTTTAGTCTAGATATTGAAAAACAAATAGCGCTCTTTAATAATGGTTATCATTCAGGTTTCAGAGTCGTAAACACGAAGGGTGCGTTGAAGAGACGAACAGAGTAACAGGTTTCACGCACACATCTGAAAGGACAGGTACTGAGAAAACTCTTTCTGAAGCTATATTTTTATAGAAGAGAAGGTCATTATTAGTGCTAAATGCATTATTTTTTTACTTTCACAAATTACTGTGGTTCACGCCCTGACGAAAATCCCTAGAGTCATATGGGGATTGGAAACGCGTCTGCATTTTTCCTATCTTTTCCTATGAGGGTCAGTCATTAACTAAAGACTCTGGAGAGGGTCATTAGCACAAAAGTATCCCCGCAGAGACTTTATCCTCGCGTCATCCCCCATAGGCAGCTTGTCTCTGAAACAGAAGCCAAATACAAGGCCCTTTGAGAGAGCTTATGTTTAACTAATCAGACTGGTGTAATTGTTCATAATGTTATGGATGGATGTTTCACTTTATCATGAATGTATTTTTTTCACTTTATTCTTGTCCAAATTTCACATTGTTTTTTTGTATTTTGGCTGTAAAATGAAGACTGTATACTTTGAATGCCCTGCTAAATAATGAAATGATTGTTTTACTGGTCTTGAATATTTACAAAATAGTTAAGTAGGGTGCAGTGACTGTATGCACTGTGCCTCAGTCTGCTTAAATAAATAGCAGTCACAAAAATTGGTGGCCAGGTATATGCTTTTTTGTAAACTTTATCACGTCCTACCCGGCCCCCTAGAAGGACGTAACCCCCCTTTTTTGATAATATAGGTTTATACCAACAGCGTAAACCTTCCTCCAAAGGTCTCAGGGATTATAGGTTGTCAGAGGTAAGCCATCTGCCCATCCACAATATTTCGAGTATGCAGCTGGATGGCGTATTTTACTGTCGACGGGGGACAGTAAAATTAAATAATTACCTCAACACCATGTAAGAAATCCCCATGGTGTTGAGCCATTAGTTTGGATTCTTTCAAAAACAAACCGCTCTTGGGAGTTTGATTTTAGAAAAGTAAAGATTTTTTAAAGCTTTTTGTAAGCAGCCATCACTAATGGAAGACACAAACCAAACTTTTAATAGTTTTGTATGCACAGCGACTGCGGTTCATACAGACCAATGGAATTCACCTCAGGAGTGGCGTAGAACTCTAAATCTGAGGGGTGAAGTAAAGGCAGGGTGGAGGATGTGAAGTCCTCAGCCACCCTGGCTGCTCTTACTCTATTCTTCAGCCTCTAAATCAGGCCCAGACTCTGTTTAACGTTATGAATCCCAGAGGTCACAAGCAACCTACCAGGAGTAGCAAGCAGAATATCATAGATCACAGATGCTAATCTGTGGACCCCTAAAGGAAGTCCATGACAAAACCCACATGTTGGTATTGGGGTCTACATGGTATATAGACGATTTCCTTAGTTAAAGTTCATTTGCCTTTTATCACTGGACCATAAAGCATTGATTGTGGATAGTTGTCTATATGAACTGAGAACTGTTAAGTCTATCTAGTACTTTCATATCTTGCAATATGTTAAATAAGTTGTGACACAGACTTAAATATGAGCATTGGTCTACCACAGGATATAATGGATGGTAGACCCTGGAATGATATAAGTTTCTAATGGACTAACTTCTTCAAAGGCTTCCAGTTAGTCCCTCATGAAGGAACCAAGGAGATGCTTTTACCAATTTTAAGACTTTTAGTTACCCATACTGTACAGTAATGTAAAGGTGCTGTCTGAATTTTTGTTGTTTTTGAATTAACCTTCTTTTGCTATTTCCGTTGCATTTTTTTAAAACTTTTGAACTTTGCTTTGTTGTTTGAGGCATTTGTTTCAATGGGTTGGTTTAAATGGAGTATGTCAAATAATCTGCTACTTTTGCTTGCAAATGTGATACATTTTTGCAATTGAATGCATTTACATTTTTAGGACCGACATTTCCCTTTCTCAAGGTAACACTGTAAAGAAGTTCAATCATGGGTTGGACTTCTGTAAGCACCAGTTTTGCCTTTTTTGTCCATTTTTTCCAACTATTTGTCTTGACACTGATTTTGGAACACTTTTCCTAAAATTGATGATTGACAAGTTAGGAAAAGGCAGTATTGTGCAGTACAATTTTGAGATCCAGGGTACATTCTGGACAGATGCCATT
The DNA here is from genome assembly GCA_963921515.1 of Calotriton arnoldi. Taxonomy (NCBI): domain Eukaryota; kingdom Metazoa; phylum Chordata; class Amphibia; order Caudata; family Salamandridae; genus Calotriton; species Calotriton arnoldi. The sequence continues at coordinate 450,827 of CAWUFW010001274.1, forward strand.
AACTAAATTCTGAGTGGAACAAACAGGCCTTGAATTGCTTATGGTTTTTCCAAAACTTTGTTTCAGGGTGCATGTTCGGCAGAAGAGAGTGCATTAACTTTGAACCTTTCAAAAGGATTCAATTTTAAATATATTGGGGTTTAGGATGTTAATGTACCACAATGCCTGAACTTAGCATAGCTCAACAATGTATGCGGCTGTGTTTCTTCCTATTTAGAAGAGAGACACAGCAATAGTACAGGCGTGCACATATTTGTATAAACCTTTCATACTGTTTAGTGACACCCTTGATTGTATGGATCAACATCCTACTGGCTTTAATGCAGTAACACTGAGAGCTACGCCAACCGCCCCACTGGATTTACCAAACTAATGAATGGCTTCCCATTTACTCCTTACAACCAGGCTTGCGGAAAACTAATGTTTATTATACAAACATTACCAACAACATCCAAATACATCAACAACAACTGTACAATGATGGTAAGCCCCTGCATGTGTGTCTACATCTATTGTACACTATTCTCAAACATCTACCTCCCACATACCATGAAGCTCTCAAACATATCTACCATACTTATAAACCCCATACACAGCACTCAATTTTTGCCCTACACATCCAACTGCAACCAATACCGTTTCAAACGTGCACCGAAAGGCACTCAGGAACCAGATGAAAGGTCACTGATGCTTGGGGCTTCATAGCACTATACAAATGATACATACACATAAGGTACTTACTCAGCAATCCCACGCACTTTAGACCTTGCGAGCGTATGGAAGCGCTATATAAATGACCATATAATTCAATACTGTTTGACTAATTCAGTCTGTAGGACCAAAACAAGAGATTGCATTTACAGTCTATTATGAAATGCAATAGCGCATCATGAGACTATAGGCAATAGTAGTGAAGTGTTCAAAATGCGCACATTGCATTTGAAACAGTCTCTAATATTATACAGAAAAACATTTTACCTTTAGGATTATCTGAATAGAAGACCCTGGAAATGTCAAGCAAATACGGCTGGGATGGAATTGAGTCAGCTCTACACTTGTGGCCTGAGCAGCTGCACATGGATTTGAAATGGATTGATTAAGTAAAGTATATATTTTAACGGAACGGTGCTTAAATAGTGTGTGAGAAACCTGATAAATGTGATCTTGAATAAAGGATCTTTTGTCTTATGGAACCTGCTATGCAGTGTGGTTTAGGTCCTTGACAGCATTCCTGACTTACATTAAGTGAATCAGTAAATGAAAACAAAAAGTTTGAGCCTCAGAATTTTCTCAGAAATGAGGTGAGAGGATGAACAGCAAAAACATGCAGAAAGCAATAGCTAAAATCTTCATGACCTTGGATCCCGGAGAGACACTAATGATGCTATTATTAGAGCTTAGAATTAGGAGGCAACTGTGCAAACATTAATTCTGTTCCCATTGGTTTCTGCTGCTCACCAGCAACTTAAACACTGTGTAGCTAATACATTTCAAGAATTTGCAAGGTAAATGAACTAGTGGACAGATGTATGCACAATTAATTCGGTAAAAGAGGTTACAAATTGCACACCAACTTTTACCAAATGCATTAGCATTTTGCGAGTCGACCTACGTACTAAAAGGTAGGTTCACAAAAAACCTAATCGTAGCGGATCCCGATTCAATCTGCCTCATTAATATTAATGAGGTAGGTCGGAAACCCACTAGATTCATTGCCATCACAGAGATGGTGACCTGCTGGGGTCAGCAGACCACCAAGTGTGTAATTGTTTTTAAACAAAGCAATTCTTTTTAAACAAATGCAGCTGGCTTTCCTTAAACGAAAATGGGGGGCGCTTAAAAAAAATGAAAAGTTTCCCAAAATGTTTGTAGGAGTAAGCAGTGGTCCCATAGACCACTGCCTACAACTAAAATATGTTTTTTTCAACATTCACTAAGGAGAAGGGTTTCCTTAGGAGCCCATTCCCGTTTGCGAGCGGGTTACCATCTCCTTTAGTGTGTCGTAAAATATTCGTTTTGCAACCGAATTTCATTTGCAAAACATTAATACATACCTTAAGTAATCGGTATTTGGAATGGACGTCCTAATCACACCCCTTCCAAATACTGATTCTGTATGGTGTCCTAATCCCATTTAACTATTCTCTAGCCTGTTACTGAATCTCTAAATGGGTTTAGTGCACCCTAGAAACACATTAGGGTTAGGTGTATTCTAGAAACACATTTACTCCTAGCCAAGCTTGTGAATTACCGATTTGCAGGGTTTACGACCAGCAAGAGCGTTTGTGCATCTGTCCCTAGGTGCTGAAGCTTGACATGCCCTTTATAAAAGGCAGTGTGGTGAGCCCTCTTTATAATATCATTGTATACCAAATGCATATTGCAGACTAGAAACTGAATTGACTCTTGTTTATTCCTTAATCCACTTTATTACTAAATAAACTCAATAGAAATCATATTATTGACCTCAGAAAGAAGAAAGTAGGAGCTGTCCTTGTTCCAGGCTGTGGCTTCCTGTTACACTTTGGTTATGATGTGCGAAAAATGGCAATGGCGTATTTTAAGTGGTAATTAGCAATGCGGTTTGTTAATTTGTAATTGACAGTGATATGTCCTAACTCAGAACTGGAAATAATGTGCACTGACTGAGAACCAACAATGATGTAAAGACTGAAAATTGGTAATCTGGACCCAGATTTTTAAAGCAAAGTAATAGTGAATCCTAATTAGTAAATGTTAAGATATCGAACATTTGCAGTAGAGGAGTGTGTGGCCCAAAATGATAAACTCTCAGATTATTCTTTACTGACTGTGCCTTAGTTGCACAAGAGAAAAAACTGGCTCAGCAGTCAACAAAAAAAATAAAAATAATTCATTTGAGGTGACAGACATTGTATTATGGAACGAATCTGCAAAAGATGGTACGAGCTCCAATCAAGGACAAAGAAGAAAGTAACCAATCATTTGACTAAGACACACGACACAACAGAAAAGTCATGCTACAGCCGAATTACAACTAAATCCGCTGCAGATATGTGTTTTGTTAAAGTGCTACTCAGCATACATTTTAAAAGTGTGTTTTTTTATGTAACACAATAATCAAAGTGCTTTTTTCAAACATGCATACCATCACAAGAACAGGGACGTCAAGAGACTGAGTCTTAATGCATGACACCTGTGACTCCCCCACCCAGTACCTCAACAGCACAAGCCAGAAAAATGCCTTAACCAAAAGTTGCTCCTCGCTTATGTACTTTTGAAGAGGCCGAAAAACATACAACACCAACCGCACTGGTTCAGCCAACAGTCAGGCGGAGGCAGCAATGGAGCAGGCATATCCCTAGGCCTCAAGCACCGGCCAGGGCGTATGCAAGAACACTTATTCCTGCTGATGTAGTGTTCCAAACACCAGGGCAGATCCATGCCTTAGAGTCATCTCGGTTACGTGTGCAGCACCTAGAATATAAAAGAATCAAAGGCAGAAGTAACATCTGTGATATAGAGAAAGCTATAAGAAACAGGTACCAGGCAGTGTCTCGTACAAGGGACGAGGAGAACAGATCACTAGGGGAAAAGTAGACATTGTGACAGAGGCAGTAAGCAATCTCTGTGGTGTGAGTCCGAAAGATTCAATTACGCAGAACGGAGGTAGAATCAGTAGCTTTCTCACTTAGATCATTTTTGTAGATTTGTCAGTCAACTGTCTTCCACATGCCATTGAGACATCATCAAAGAGTATAGTCAATTTACAAGTGAAGATGGGGAACTATAGATACATTGTTGCCTGTGGTCTGGTTGAGTTGACGATCTCTCATAAAAATATGAAGACCAGACATTTACAAGCAGGGGGTCAAAGATCAGAAAAAGAAAGAATGAGGCTTCATGTCTTAGCAGCATTTCTGTACACAATGCAGAAAGCAGACTGCACAGTAGGAGCTGTGTTACAGTGGTGACAGGTCAGGAGCTGCATCTGGGCTAACCTCTGGGAGGGTCAACGAAGGCTGAGGAAAGAGACAGCTCCAATTCACTTTATGTCAGTGCAATGGTTTATGTTAAGTCTTTCCTACTTCCATGGTGCATCTTCATTTCAGGGTATCACTGGAAACATTACAGGACTTGCGTATGTAAAATTGACATTTTAGGACATGTCTGAAAATGATTTTAAAGCCGCAAAGCTCTTTCAGTGTGTATTTAACTTGTTATAGCAACGTCAAATACTTACCTTAAAAATAATTGTTTAGGATGTCTTTGTATCGTTTTCTTCCTTCCGTTGCAGGAACTGTATCATGGCCTTGGTTTGGGGTACAGGGGGTTGATCATTATCCAAATCAGTTTATTGAAACGCTGTGGGTGGACCCTTTCTTGTTGCAATATTGTACAACATAGCAGAGGTGGCTCGAGGTGCCAGGGCTGTATTGCAGTGTGCCACCCTACTAAGGAGGCGCCTGAATCTTCCATGCAAGAGCCCAAAAGTGTGTACAACTAAAGAATAGTTTTTTTTTTATAGCATTTTTATATCCACGCTCACTTAGGGTGTTAGCACTCATGTAAAGAGTTAGCATCTAAGGTTACAAGATATAGGCACTGTCACCTACAAAATGAAGATGTGTTTGTAACACATATATTTTTATAGAAACATGTGTGCTCTAGGAATATGTTGAATTTACTGAGTAAAAAACATTCACCAAAGGCCCCTCTTAGTGGTATGTAAATCACACAGTGCCTGAACATGTATGAGTCGTAGGCACTGACTAGAAAACAATATCTGCGATCAGACACCCTGCATCACACACCATCTGAATGTTGCAGGAATGCTGATTTTTTTTTCTGTTAATAAACAGATATTCTTTTGCAGATGGTAGGCATATCGGTACAGGTGTCCATCAACACACGCCATCATGTGGGGGAATTGTGGGAATCGACAGAATACTAATTTTGTACTCTGTAAATCCTGTGGTGTGTTGGGAAATACTATGTGCTTGTTAATTATAGACACCATGGCATCTAGGAAATTTCGAACAAGTGTAGATAAGGCACTTTGGGCAAATCCACCACCTGCAGGCACCAATCACACCCTAGTAACTACCAGAGGCTAGAAGGAGCAGTGAGCACAGTGAGCATGTGTTAGTAAAGTCTGGCCTCTGAATGTGCCTCTCCTTAGCTCTGGGTGTAGCTCATCAAAGAGCTCCAAAATTACCTGACTACTGAGCCTACATTTACATTTAAAAGAAATCTCCCTGTGTCTATTTGAACAGTGCAATCCAAACCCTACAAATTATTTCTTGCCTATTTCTCCACCTCTGCTGTGCAGCCAGTATTTGTATCCTCGCCATCATTGTGTACAAAGCATTCGTTGAAGAAGGCGCTATTGCATTCTGGAGACAACAGACAGTGCACCTGATTACTAACTGTTTCCACTTGGTGGTATACTGCATGTGCAAAATTCCCCTTTGTGATTATTACTAATTGTGAATCCTTACTACGTCTAAATAGTAATTCCTATTACCTAAATAGTAAATCACTATTCAGAATCAGAAAAATAACGATTCGCAATTTGTTTCGAAACAAATACTGCACAAGAGCGCTTTTGTACATAGAGGGAGAGGGAGATCAATGTGTATACTGTGGCAGAGAAGAAACAAAAGTGGGAAGGGTCGGGGAGGAAGGGAGATTCGAGGGGTGCATTTTAGTCATTCTAGCTTCATGTGTCATGCATTGGCCATCTTGATCCATAAATGTCCCTGTTAAATTATGATAAATTGTCAATAGAGTTTCCATTATACGTACACTCTAGCTTTAATGCTACTCCGTGCTTGGTTATAGGTTAATATTACATGGCAGTAATGTAGAAGTTGTTAAAACTCGAGTATGTATAAATTGGAGTTAAAAACGATCATTTTAGATTATATGTCAGTTTTTAGCTTTACTGTTTTACAGAATCTATCATTCACTTTTCAATCTTCTCTTTTATAAAGTGGGCTTTACATTTGCAACTCAAAGATGTCTTGGTTCACGTTGTTTTAATGTTTTTCTAGATATTGCCTACTTTTAGTATTAGGGTTACTGAGGATGTGCCTCAAAAACGATAAGTAACTGAAGCATAACCGCCAAATGCTTCACCACTGGATAGCAGGGACGTTTGCCCCAATGGCATTCATATGTTCTTAAATTCCCTTTTTTAGTTCAGATTGCATTTCCTACAAGCAAGTGTGAACGTGAACACTTGAGGGCATATACTAAAATTATGTTTTCAGTTTACAAACGCTTTGCTCACAAGTCTCTTCGTTGTCTTGGTATTTTTTGCATCCTCGACTGTAGTCTCCCCATATTTTTGTGTGTAGTGCTATTATCACTGGTACAAAAGCTCAATGATTTTCATGACATCATAATGTATTGTTGTTCTCTCATAGAAGTGCATGGTCCAGGTCGTTTATAGCTTTAGGATTATCTGCTACATTTATTTGGGTCATCATGCTCTGTAAAATCTAAAATCAGGGCCCACGTTCAAAATGTGTTAATTCTTTTTCAGTCCCCCTGTTAGGATCATCACGTGTGCCATGTTGTGTGATACGTTTCACACCAGATGCTTTGCTCCTTCTGTTTTGGTACCATAAGGGCTTTTTTAAACCTTTTATACTTTTGGCACACTTGTGAAAATAATAACTTGAGGCTATTATAGGTTTTCAAACCTCCTGAGCATGTTCCCTTTTTTTAGTAGATATGATCATGCTGTAGAGCAATCCCTCTTTGCTCTTAACATTTTATTATAGGATACTAACCCTTTTCTTTTATTGCGGGTTTCATTATAAACTGCATACCTGGGCTAGTTAACCGCTACTTTCCCTTCAGTATGTAAGAACGGACGATATATCCTTTTTTTAACAGTTCTGGTGTTGATATCGTTGGCACTAAACGCAGGGTGCTCCAAACCAGTTGTTTAAAGTGTTATTTCTAAAACCACTCAGATCTGCTGGTTCTGCTTAAGTACTAACACAAACTCATTGAAAACCTTTGTGTATTATATCCCTCGACTCAGAATGCTGACAAATAAATATCTGATCCAGAACCAGATGTAGAGGAAAGTCTGGAAGTTTCTCCCACATCAAAGCTAGCACCAGGTACAAATATTGGACCCTCAGACCAACCCTTCAGTACACTCCTGCTGCTTGAGATCTGCCCTGCTGTCTGAGAAGGAAGACTGGACTCACTCCCTTTATACCAGGCTACCTGAGTGACTCCACAGGGCTAGTTAGCTGCCTCCCGTTCTGAGCTACAGCGCTCCAGAGACGTCTCTGCAACTGCCCAGCTGACCTGCTGCACTGGACCTGCAACTGGACCAGCCGGAGTCTTGCTAGCCCCTGCTGGATTGAGTTCCTGATCCCCAAGGGGTGCCTTTCAGATCCTGGACCCTTGGTGTGGCATCAATTGAGCTCCTACTGGAAAAACAGGAGAACTCCTGAAGTTTTTGGCTCTTCGCGACAGTGAATGGCCTATTCATGCCAAGATATTGCTTTCCGCAACAACACGAAGCTTTGGTGAACCTGACTGTTTGCGCTACAGTGAGCACTAGCTATGACCGGCAATGCGAGATCTGCACGCTACAGCATTGACAGGATCATTGCGCTACAGCGACGACCATCCACCTCTGACCTCATGGTCAGGGAACTCTGTTCTCCCCTCGTGCAGGTCCGTCGTTGCGCCAATGCCCCCAGCAACACTCTGCTCACAGGTAGGTGTTCGAGGCCCCCCTCCACCCGCAGGCTCCTGCCTGCACCTCATCCCTGGTGGTCCAGTGGGAGAGCCCTGCTCTTTTGCTGGGCGCTCTGCCAGCCTTTTTGTAGTTTCTGCCTTGTCTGTGCCTCGTTTGTGTAATTGTGCCTTGTTTGTGCTTGTTTGTCTCCTTGTACTCATTTTTCTGCCTTGTCTGTGACTCGTTTGTGCAATTGTACCTTGTTTGTGCCTGTTTGTCTCCTTGTGCTAATTTTTCTGCCTGTCTCCTTGTGCCTTTTCTGTGCCTATGTTCCTCCTTGTTGCCTCTTCCGCTGTTTTTGTTTTCATTGTTGCCATTCTTCGCTCCCTTCCTGCCGCTCCTGCCCCCGCGGCCCCTCCCCCCCTGCCGGATCCCGCCTCCCAGCTACGCTCCCTCCCCCATCCCCTACTTAATGGCTGCCACTGTGCGGCCGCGCCGCTGGTGCCCCAAAGGCAAGCCAGTCTGCGGGCGACCAGCGCCAGGGACACTGGTTCTCCGACCTCCCACGGCTACGAATCAGCTGCCCTCTATGCACTCAACCCCAAAGGAAACAACAACTGCCAGCTGTCGGCACCGAACACCACCCATGGCCAGTTCTCCTGCCAACACTGCTGCCACACCTTCACCCACCTCCGGACCCCCACGGCTACCGTCCTCCCACCGGGAACCATCACACACAAACCCCTGAGCTGCATCCTCCTCAACGTACGCTCCCTGCACAGACACACAGTAGAAATCTGGGACCTCCTCGACACCCTGTCGCCCGACGTTGCCTTCTTCACAGAAACCTGGACCAACACCGCCCCCTCCCCAAAATCGCAACCGCCATCCCCGACGGATACAAGATCCAGAGGAAGGACTGCCTTAACCACCCAGGAGGAAGACTCACCATCGTACACAAGAACTCCCTCCGACTCACCACAGACCCCACGAACGACTCCTCGTCCCCCATGGAACACCTCCATTTCCAGATCCTGACCAACCCCAGAACGACCCTATACAGCATCCTCACCTACAGACCTCCCGGACCCCGCACCACGTTCACCCCAACCACCACAGACCTCATGGCCCCGCACGCCATCACCTCCATGGACTACGTACTGCTAGGAGACCTGAATTTCCACCTTAACAACCTCAGCGACCCCAACTCCACCGCCCTCCTGGACAACCTCGCCAACATTGGACTGAAACAACTCGTCACCACCCCCACCCACAAGGCAGGACACACCCTCGACCCCATCTTCGCAGGAGGAAACAAGATCCGCTTCAGCTACACCACGCAACCCCTCTGGACGGACCACCACTTTGTACATTTCTCCTTCTCAAAACTACCGCTCACAAACCGACACCACGCCCCGTGCAGAAATCGGAGCAAGGTCACCGAAGAGAACCTCAACTCCGCCCTCAACCACGCTCCCCCTCCCGATATGACCGACGCCAACTCTGCAGCCAACGAACTCCACTGATGGATCACCGACTGCGCAGACAAGGTCGCCCCCCTCTGGAACTCCGACAGACAGCGCCCCACGAAAGCCACCTGGTTCACCACTGACCTCCGAGAACCCCGCAGCACCTGCAGACGTCTCAAGAAAGCATGGAGAAACAACAAAACCACAGAAGCATGGACTAGCTACAAAACCGCCATGACAGAATACCACCAACGCCTCAGATCCACAAAAAGGAACTTCATCCAGGACAGAATCCTCGCCAACTCCTGCAACTCAAAGGAACTCTTCAGCATCATACAAGAATTCACCAAACCACCCAGCGAAGCCTCAGACATCACGCCCTCCCAGAACCTCTGCAACAAACTCGGCTCCTACTTCCATCTCAAGATCAAGTCCCTCTACGACAACTTCAACGAACAGAAACAATCCACCGACACCACGCCTGTCACCAGCAATGCCAGCCAGCCTACCATCTCCGCCTGGACCACTGTCACTACAGAAGACACTGCCACGACCATGAAGAGCATACACTCAGGAGCCCGCATGGACCCCTGCCTGACTCACATCTTCCACAGAGCCTCCTCCGCCATAGCACCCGAACTACGATGCACCATCAACTCCACCTTCGAAACCGGCATGTTCCTCAATGACTGGAAATGCGCAGAAGCCAAGCCCCTCCTCAAGAAGCCCTCCGCAGACCCGACGGACCTAAAAAATGACAGACCCATCTTGTTCTCCCCTTCGAAGCCAAAGTCACTGAGAAGGTCGTCAGCATCCAGCTCACGAACTTCATTGAAGCCAACTCAATCCTCGACTCCTCCCAATCGGGATTCCGCAGCAACCACAGCACCAAGACCGCCCTCCTAGCCGCCACAGATGACATCCGCACTCTCCTCGACCAGGGCCATGCAGCGACCCTCATCCTACTAGACCTCTCGGCAGCCCTCAACACCATCTCCCACTGCACACTCACTGCCAGACTCCACGACGCCGGCATACAGGGAACTGCCCTAGACTGTATCCGCTCATTCCTCACCGGCTGAACCCAAAAAATCAGACTCCAACCATTCCTCTCCGAACCCTCAGAGATCAGCTGCGGAGTACCCCAAGGATCATCGCTCAGCCCCATGCTCTTCAACATTTACATGGCCCCCCTCGCCGCCATCTTCAGAAAGCATGGACTCGGCATAGTAGCCTATGCCGAGGACACCCAACTCATCCTCTCCCTCACCAAGGAACCTGACACCACCAGACTCAGCTTCCAGGAAGGAATTAAAGATGTTGCATCATGGATGAGCAGCAGCTGCCTGAAGCTCAACTCAGAGGAGACAGAAGTCCTCGCCCTCGTATCTGCCCCGTCTGCATGGGACATCACCTGGTGGCAGACCGCCCTCGGAAACCCCCCACACCCACGGACCACGCCCGCAACCTCGGCATCATACTCGACTCCTCCCTCACTATGACCAGACAGATCAACGCCGTCTCCTCCACATGCTTCAACACCCTCCGCATCCTACGCAAGACCTTCAAATGGATCCCCCGAATCCAAAAAGGCTGTCACCCACGCACTCATAACCAGCAGATTGGACTACGGAAACACCCTCTACGCTGGAATCAACAAATCCCTACTCTGCAAACTCCAGACCATCCAGAACACCGCTGCCAGACTCGTCCTCGGCATCCCACGACAAGACCACATCACCAAGCACCTATGCGACCTCCATTGGCTCCCCGTCAAGAAGAGAGTGACCTTCAAGCTACTCACTCACGCCTACAAATCCCTCCACAACACCGGACCCCAATACCTCAATGAAAGGGTCTCCTTCTACACACCCAATAGAAGCCTCCGCTCTGCTGACCTCGCCCTTGCCGAAACCACTCGCATCCACAGAGCCAGAACGGGAGGAAGAGCCTACTCCTACATTGTGGCAAAGACCTTGAACAAACTCCCATTCAGCATCAGATGATCCCCCACTCTGCAAGCATTCAGGAAGAGCCTCAAGACCTGGCTCTTTGGATGAGACGGAGCTGCACGTTTCCCCCCCACCCCAGCGCCTTGAGACCCTCACGGGTGAGTAGCGCGCTTCACATATCCCTGAATGATTGATTGATTGATCCAGAAGGCTTTCCCTGCTCCTCTTAGCCTCTTCCACTGCAAAGTATAATCTTCGCGCAGGACTTTGAGAAGGTAACTTTTTCAGCAGGGCAAACCTGGTCCCTGTATCCGGCCCGCGCTCCATCGCAGTCGGCCTCAACTTGAGACTTTCATCCGTGAGTGGCACTTTGTGCTTTTAGGCACTGTACTTGCAGGGTGATGCAGCCGCGCTTTTACCTACCTTATATTTTTGATATTGCATATCTCTCATTCTAAAGATTGGATTTTAGTCGTTTTAGTGTCAAATAATTTATTAAAACGTACTTTATTGCTCTGAATTGTTGTGTCTTGTGTTGTGTTTTCCCTTTACTGCTGTTTGTGTGCTACATAAATACTTTATACATTGTCTCCAAGTTAAGCCTCTTGGTTTCTGGGGATTGGTTACCAATTGGAGCACTCCAGCATTATGGGGGCACATATGAGAGGGTCGAGGTATCACTTCACGGATAATCTGCTGTTACGAATGGACATTAAACTGTCACAGTTGAGTTGTTTTCTAGTTTATAATGCAAAGCAGTTACTGGATTAAAGAAATAATAAAGCATTTTTTTTTTAAGTTAATCCTGACTGCTTTTGTGCCAAGCTACAAGAGGGTTAAGCACAGGTTAATTTACTGACTTTTGTGGTTCACACTGACAAGGACTGTGGTTGTTGCTTGAGTAGGGCTCACACCCCCCTCAACCAACAACCTAATTTCTCACATAATGTCTCTCAGCAACTCTCAATGCTTCGCTCATTAAGAAGCGCTGCAAGGCCTAGCAGCCAAGAACCAGCTGGAAGAGCATGTGAAAGAGAATATGCTGAAGCATTAACAAAGCATTTACAATACCTTCCAAATAATATGCTTAAAGTTTAGAACAAACAGCATAAGGCTATTTGGGAACTAACCTCTAGGGTGTGGGAATTACAAAAAATAGTTCCTAATGGCTTTAATTCCATTATACATTTCAGATGCAGTGCAAATACCTTGTGGAGAAATAACTGAAAAAAGGCAAAGCAAGGGGTTTATGACACCAGCAGTATGACCATCGCTTTAGACATTTAGTTGCTCTGTAGAGCGTTTAGTAGCATCAACTGTTACCATGTGTAAATGATCTTTAAACCTAAAGTCCAAGTAAACTGGACAAAAGGGTGATCTAACAAGACCATTAATTCAGGTTAGTAGTGTGTTAGAAGAGCCAGAAACCTTGAATGCTGGAATTAGGGCTGCCCTACCACTACCGAAGAGTGAGGAAGTGTAAGAAATTGGGTTATTAGTTGCGAAGGATGCCTGTCAGCAATTGGCTTTTAACTCTGAACAACACACCCCAGTGTAGTACTTGCCATTCTGGGAAGCGTAGCAAAGCAGTCCAAGGCCTACTCAGGACAGGTGGTGTGGGCTAGTAACCCCAGCTTGCTGGTACGCAAAACAACATTCAATAAATCATTGATCACTGGATCGCCCATCATACACCTGCACAGGAAGTGACATCACTGGGTCTCCCATTATCCACCTGCACAGGAAGTGGCATCATTAGAATTCTCATCATCCATCTGCACAGAAAGAAATATCACTGGCTCCCTACCGATCTTTAAAGGAAGAAGTCAAGCAGGAGGACTTAATTTCCCATCACCCGTCACCCATCAGCACAAGAAGTGGCATCACTGGATCTCCCATCACCCATCTGCACAGGAAGTGACATCACTCTGTTCCTACCCTCCCCCAGGACCTACTTTATGGTAGCTGCAGCGTGGACGCTCAGCGGGTGCGCTGAAGGCGTGCTAAAGTCAAGCCCGTCTGCACCCATCCACGCCTGGACTGCGCCCAGCGCCAGAAACACTGGTCCGTTCATCCCTTAGTGATACTCTGCTATGATCCTGTTGTCATTCGACCAGGGATGCCACTCCCCCACTGCTGCTGCTCCACTCCACACACCACAGTAGGAGCCTTCACTTGCACCACTGCCGGTTCTCTTGCAGTCACCTACCCAAACACCCCAAGCAAGCACCAGTCGCCAGCAGCACCCCCAATCAACACCACATGCCACAGCAAACACATACCAACACTCACTCTCTTGCATGCTACTCAACACACGATCTCTCAACAAACACGCAATTGAAATACGGGACCTGCTGAGCAACAACGCACCAGACCTCCTCTTCCTCACGGAAACCTGGCTCAACTCCATATCGCAACTTGACATGGCCACTACAATCCCACTGGGCTACAAGATTGCACAACAGGACTGTCCTCACAAGCCAAGAGGAGGACTTGCAGTTGTCTACAAGGACTCAAGTGCTCAACATCCACGGAGAGCGCCACTCCATTCATGGAAAATCTGCACTTCAAGCTACAAATCTCCAAGAACTTCACCCTGAATAGAACCCTTGCCTACCGACCACCCGGAAGAGCCACCTTCACCAGCCTCATCACTGACTTCATCACCCCCCTTACCATCGACTCCACAGCCTACCCCAAAACCAAAGGGTTCTGTCTTCTGATCTGGAAGACAGAACCGACCTCTGCTTCACAGCACTCCTCGAAAGCCTAAATAACATTGGACTTACCCTGCTCATCACAGGGCCAGCACACATTGCAAAACACAACTGGACCCAATCTTCACCACAAGCAACAGCATCAAATACAACACTATTTTGCCACCCACATGGACAGACCATACCATCATCCACTTCCAAATCAACACACCGTAAGTCAATGCACCCATCAGCATCAGTCTGCCAAGCCGCAGCTGGGGCAGAATCTCAGAAGCAGACTGGATCAACACCCTCAGTACTGATCAACCCATCCCAACAGACAGCCTCAACGAGGACATCACCAACTTTAACAACTGGATCAAGAACTGTGCAGACTCCCTCGCACACATCAAACCCAACAAAGAAGATTCAACAAGCAGGCAAGCTGGTACCCAGAGGATCTTCGAGATGCCAAACAACACTGCAAACAGCTAGACGGAAAATAGAGTCAGCCATGAAACCACAGATGGAACTACCGGCAAGGATGCACTCAGACCACCAGCAAATGAGAGACACCAAGAAAAGAGCACTAGCTGGACACATCGAAGGGAGCTCCAACAGCTACAAGGAGATCTTCTCAATCATCAAAGACTTCACCACACTCTTAGCCTCCATCAACAACATCATCCTCTACCAAGAACTCCGCGATGATCTGTATAACTTCTTCCACAGAAAATTTGCAAACATCTACAGCAACTTCGCACACTAACCTGAGCCCAGCGATCTCACTGCAACCTACCCATCACAAACCAAGACGGCCAGCTGACAATCACAATAGAAGGGGGAGTCACTATAACTAAGGCAGGCCTACTGGCTTTGTCTGGGTTTCATCACATCAGTAAAAGTAAAAGTAACCATGTAACATTTAACACTGCACCACAATTAAAATCAAAGGGAACAGTAACAATATTCACAAGCATTCATCATAATAGAAAATGTTTCATGGTCAAAATCAACAGTTCAATAAAGCATTAAAAATCAAAACATGTGCCTCTGAGTTTATCAAACCACAATTGCAACCTTAGGACTGACCACAAGGGTTCCCGCAACCCAGAGCCTCAGTATCAAACCACAGGCGCCCGAAAAGAACGCTTTCAAATAAAAGCAGAGCCTCTGCTAATGTCATGATCCTTTGGCCCCAGGACACTCAGGATGAGTTTCTTTATAAGCATTCTGGGGGCTGCTGCACTTCCTACAGTCCCCCCAAAGACTCTTTCTGGATCACTGGTGGTGCCCCTGTCCTTTGTGGGGCACCACATAGCAAAAGATACAAATTTGGTTTCCTTCACAGGCGATTATGAGGCACTCCATTCCCTCAGCATAAATAATTAAACAGCAGCTGCTTTGCTGGGTTTCCTTTTATTTCTGAAACCTTGCACCATGTTTCATTTTATTCATTCCTGGGTGCCCCTGTCAAACCTGGGACACATACACACAGCAAGGGACACTGGGGGAGTTCCAAGGCCCTGGGGGCCCAGCCAGCTCTCCGCGCACAGCACCCTTCCTTTCTTTTGGGCTCCTGCCGCAGTGGTAACCAATCATTTGTTGTTGGCTCCCACTTGCAGCCAGCGGCAGTACAGTTTTTTCTACCCACACTAATCATAGGAAGAGAGACAGCAGTCAGCACACCCAATCACCCTAGACAGGAGCACCTGGGGCAATGCGCCTGGCATTTGGGCATCTTCCTCTGTGACAGGGGATGGCTCCCCAAGACATCTAATCGTGCATCAGATGCCAAGAGATGTGGTGCCTGGGGCCAAAAGATGGCTCTAAGAGGAGGCCCAATGCACGTCCCCTCCTCAACAAAAATACATAAATATAGTTGGGTCAATGAAGTGAGTTCCCTCCTCAAGGCAAGACAGCATACACCAAGTAGGAGGTCAGGATGAACTTTTATTGTATAAGCTCTTCAAGAGACCTCATCTACCCAAGAAGCTGGCAGTAACTGCCACTCTCACAGTCTTCCAAATTCCAACCGGACAACCAGCCACATTCTATGTGCTGAGCTCATCACATAGCAACTAGTGCAACACCCCTTAGGATACATTTAGAACAGCACATCACCTCCCCCTCATTAATACACAACATAAAAGTAACTAAAACGAAGACAATAAGTAACAATAATGCTGAAGAAAACTGAGATGCAATCTTGTAAGCGAAGAGGAATCTTCTTTAAACGAACAGGCCTATCCTCCTCCCTTTGCACAGCAGGTACCTTTGTACCACCAACATCATTAGGTTGACATTTAGCAATTCTACTAAGATTCCATATCTTATGATCATCAGTTCTAACCGCATTCTTAAATTTTTTTATTATTTTCACCGGTTGACTGAACTTCTTCGCCTACTTCTTGGTGACTTGACCTTGACCCATTCATCCACTTTCACAGCAGTCCTGCTTTTCTCTCATCATACCTCACCTTCCTCTTTTCCATCTTCTCTCTCTTTCTCTCCATCCTTCCGTACCACCCACACCATCATCAACAACAACCTTTCTCTTCATCATAACCCATGATGGAGTCATTTCCGTGTTGGCAACTCTACCTTTGAACAACCAGAAAGGAGACCTCTCATTGAAGAGTGTGGGGTAAATCTGTATTCTCGCACCTTTTTCTTCATTGCAACTTCCCTTTCAACACCAGAGACCACAGTTTGTTGTAGGGTTTCCTTAAGCACCCTTACAAATCTTTCTACCACGCCATTGCTCTCTAGGTGATACAAAGCCACCTTCTTGTGCTTAATCCCTCTCATTCTCAAAAACCCCTCGACCATCCTAGACGTAAACTGATCTCCATTATCTGACAAAATGGAGACCGGAACACCCTTATGCTCAAAGAATTCCTCGAGAAAGCCAATCACAACACCAGATTCAACTGAATTAACTACCTTGATCTCAGGCCATCTAGAAAACATATCAAGGCAAAACAACACATACCTGTCCTGAGACCTTAGTTTGACAGGACCTAAAATGTCAATCTCAATGTCCACCCAAGGACCACTGGCTTGTTCTCTGATCACCATGGGCTGAGTCCTGCACTTCAAAATTCTATCACTACACGCACATTGTGAACAATCACGAGCCACCCTCTCTATACTCACATCCATGGCAGGCCACCAATAGGCTTCTCTGACTCTTTCCTTGGTTTTGGCAATACCCATGTGGCTAGCATGGGCATTACCTACCACCCTATCTCTCAAACTACTAGGAACAACCAGTTTGCTTCCCCGCATAAGAAGATCATCAATGACTGACATTTCTTACCTGACTTGCCAAAAACTTTGAGGATCATCCTCACAATCTCGCTTCTCACCCCAGCTACCATGTACTTTAGTTATAACCAGTTGCAATTCTTGATCATTACCTAAACACTCTTTCCACTCACTTTCTGAAATTAATCTCTCACTGATTTCACATACCTTGACCTCCTCTTCAAATTCTTCACCATCAAAAAAATTAACATCCTCTAATGCAGTGTAATCTTGAGCTCCCCTTGTTCCGTTGCAGCACAATCTAGAAAGCCAGTCAGCTAAAACGGTCTTTGTACCAGGCAAGTAAGAGACTTTAAACTCAAACTCCTGCAAGGCCACAACCCATTTTCTTATACGGTGTGATACAAAATCGATGCCTTTCTTGGTGAAAACTTCTTTCAGAGGCTTGCAATCAGATAATACCTCAAATTCTTTGCCCCACAGAATTTTTTTCAATTTATGCACTGCCCAATAAACACCTAAGGCTTCTTTCTCCACCACCGAATAATTGCATTCAGCTCCTTTCAACGGTCTGGAGATAAACAAGATAGTTTTCTCTATGCCATCCACTTTTTGCAACAGAACAGCCCCAAGCCCCTTTGAGCTCGCATCAGTCATTACATAGGAGAACTTGGTAGGGTCAAAGCTTCTCAAATTGGATGCTTCATTCAATTCATTCTTAATCATTTGAAACTCATCGTCACGACCTTGACACCAATGAAACTCACTCTCTTTTTGGGTAGTGCTCTCATAGAATCATTTTTTTTGCAAACTTAGGGATGAACTTATCGTAGAATTCAGCCATCCCAAGAAACTTAACCAACTCCTCCTTGCTTTTTGGGGGAAGGAGACTACAAATATCATCAACCAATGACGACTTAGGTTTAATTCCAGATGCAGATACCAACTGTCCTAAATATTCAATTTCTTGGACATTAAACTTACACTTGTCAGCCCTGAGAGTGAGACCCGACTCCTGTAATTTTCCCAAAACAGCTGTCAACCTTTCATCATGTTCTTTGAGATCCCCACCCAAAATTAAAACATCATCTTGATAGATTTTGACACCATCAATTTCCTTGAGTAGCCCTCCATAGCTCTCTGAGAAATAGAGGCCGCCGAGATAAGACCAAAGGGCATTCTAAAAAATTTGAAGGTACCAAATGGCGTGATGAAAGCCGTGAGTTCTTGAGACAATGAATGAAGTTTGACCTGATGGTAGGCTAAGGATAGGTCTAACGTGGAAAAGTTTGTCCCACCTTCAAGAGAACACAACATCTCAGTAATGTTAGGGAGAGGATAATGATCAACCAACACAGCTTTATTGAGTTCTCTCAAGTCGACGCATAGTCTGGCCTCCCCATTGGCTTTGCGGGCCATGGCGACAGGAGATACCCATTCAGTGGCTTCCACTTCTTGAATAATACCGTTAGCTAAAGTTTTGTCAAGTTCAGCCCTCATACTTTCCCTAACTAAAAAGGGTATGCCCCTAACCTTTGCCACTTTGGGAGGGATCCCTGACTTGAGTTTTATTTGATGCACGTAATTCTTGAGACAACCCAACCTTTTGTCAAATACTTCTGGAAACCTTTTGATCCAAATTTCAAACCCTGCTTCTACCATGTTGACAAAGGGCAGCTCTTTCAAGCATACAGAGGGATTCTCATTAGCATCCAAATACACATGTAAATCAAGTTGATTAAACCAGCTTATCAGTGCATCACCTTTCATAGACACATAAATCTTCCCTGGAATGATCCTTCCCTTGAAATCAATCGTGCCCCAAAAAAACCCTAACAGAGCAATGGTCTTGGCTTGATATCAGGCTTTAATAACGTAATCTTATCCACCAGCTGTTTCTCATAAAACTCTTTGGGGATGAGAGTAATCGTAGCCCCTGAGACAAACAGCATGTTAACAGACGCATCATTTATCAACACACTTTCAAACGGCCCCTCATTTAGATGCTCTTTATTCTGAAGGATCTTGATGTCTTCAACATCTTGCTCATAAATATCTACTTCTCTAACCTTCTTCTGTTCCTTGCTTGTCTTACATCTCTTTGAAAAGTGACCCTTCTTACCACAGGAGCTACAAATGACCTTCCACCCCGGACATTCTTTGAAATTCGCCATATGACCAGAGTTGCCACATCAGAAACATTTACTTTGGAATCTTTTAAGGTTGGAAGTTTTAGCTATAACAGTGGCTTCATCAGCTTTGCTCTTGGTCAAATGGTCATTAACTTCCTTAGGACCATAATATCCTAAAGACCCTATTTTTACTTTCTTTTAATATTTCAGTGAGATCCAAAATAAAGGGACACCGGGGTCTCTCTGAGATTTTTAATCTTTATTCCCCCTGGCCAAAAACATATTTTTAAGAGCTCCCTGAAAGATTGGTTGAGCCCACCCTGACTTCTAGGCGTCAGGGTGACCCGATGATGAAGCATGACACCACTAGGGTGTGTGAGGGTATATAAAACAAGAAGGATTTGCTTCCTTGCCCACCATCAGGTGGTGTACTTTATCGTCTTGATTTGGGTTCTATAGGTTTTTGAGGTTTGTTCCATCTACGAATCTATATGCATGTGGCATTAGGGGAGTACTTTTTGTGACTTTAGCATTAACTTCCTTAACCATATCCCCTTCTCCTTTACCCAAAGAATTTTCTTTGCGTATAGTGTCCACACATGCTTTGGAATGTTCATGCATTTTGAGTATTGTAATAATTTCTTGCAAAGTTGGATTGTCCTTCTGCCACAAACTATCTTTAGCTTTGTCAACAATACAGCCCAGCATTCGCTGATCCCTTAAACGTTCTTCCAACGATGCCCCAAAACAACATGTGGAAGCCAATTTGCGTAATGCTGTGATATACTGCTCCACAGACTCTTCCTGTCTTTGCATTCTCTTTCCAAAGTGACAGCATTCAAGAACCATGCTAACTTTAGGAAGAAAATGCAAATCCATTTTCATGATACAAATTTCATATTCGTTTAACACAAAGGCTTCATTGTCAGGAAGTTCGGGGAGATGTTCAAAGACTTCCTGACCTTCTGAATCTAGACAATGCATAAACAAAGAAGACTTCTTTTCCAAACTAAGAGAAGTTCCACACACTCGAGCATAGTGTGCAAATATTTTCTTCCATTTTAACCAAGGAAGGGGGATCGCCGGGAGAAGATAAAAAGAATGAAGGAGCAGTAACGTTTTGCATTTTGAGTTATCACCCTTCCCTTAAAACACTAATGAAATTTATAATTCGAAACACATAAATAAACAAAATACGCGAGTTCCTCAGAACGTCTTCTTGTAGAAGCTGTGTGCCTCAGCGACCAAACCAAACCCTTGTGTGCTGGTGAAGCTGCGAATCTTCTAGATGTGCTTACCACCTCAAAGTAGTACTAGACATTCACACTAAATAAAGAGCAGTGAGAAATTGAAATCGAAATAAGTCACCTAAGCAGAATGCTGTGTGCAGCTGATGATCATACAGCTACAGTTGGTAGAAAAGAAGATGCTGTGCGCATCAGCGTTACCACTCAATACACATAAACCTCCTGAATTCTGTGTGCATCAGTGTGTTCATCGATGGTCACTCCGTTCCAAATTGTAGAAATCAGTGTGATGTGCGTATCAGCGCTACTACCGGATGCACATGAAGCTTCACTGAAATAAGAATATGCGCGCATCAGCGATAGAGCGTAATGAGTGCTTGAAAACAACCTTCAGTGACTAAATGTAGCATGAGGCCCAATCCAAGATGGCTGCCACGTACAGCACGTAGAGATCACGAGACACACCTGGCATAGAGCAGATCAGGAGCTGAGTGACATGCGAGTCAGGCACAGAGAGAGCGCCGATGGCTAGTTCGCGCTGGTGCTCACGCTGGTGTACTGGCGCTGGAGCCACTCCTCAGTGTGTGCTCACGCCAGAAAATACCCCCTGGACAAAATACTTGCTGCTCTGCAGGTGAAGCCTCACTCACCAGTTGCCCGATAGCATGATGTTGTCACCACCATGGCTGAGCACAGGCTTTGCAAATCTTCCACAGGCAGAAAAGAAAGCTCCTTAGTAGCTCTCCCATGCAGCGGAAAGAAAGCTCACCCTGAATTGGCCTCCAGTCAAAACGCACACTCCCCAACATAGATCCGAGGCAGCAGTGAATGACAGGTACCAGTACCTTCAACTTCCTCGTAGTTTTCAACACTTTGTAGCTTCACATAAAATGGTGTTGAGGTCTCTCACATAGCGGAAAAGTTCCTGGTTTCCACTCGTCGCCAAAATGAAGTGAGTTCCCTCCTTAAGGCAAGACAGCATACACGAAGTAGGTGTTCAGGATGAACTTTTATTGTATAGGCTCTTCAAGAGACCTCATCTACCCAAGAAGCTGGCAGTAACTGCCACTCCCACAGTCTTCCACCCTGACAACCAGCCACATTCTATGTGCTGAGCTCATCACATAGCAACTAGTGCAACACCCCTTAACATACATACAGAACATCACAGTCAACCCCCGGGGACTTGGCCCTCCCCACGGGAAATTGAAGAGTTAATGGCAAAGTGCCATGCATTTCATTCTTCGCCTGGTCACCTGGGGGAACATGCTGTATCTCAAGCCTAGCAGGACTTTTCATGTTCTTGGCCTTGTTTTGTTTCTGGTGGCCAGCCGTGGCCACCAGGAGCACTTTTGTTAGGCCCCATTGCCTCTAAAGGGGTGCTTTTCCTTGGGGAGCTACCCAGGGCCAAATGGCATAAACACTGTCACCTGTAACGTACAAACATGGGTTTGAATTATACGACTGAAGTAGTTGAATGAATGGAATGAAATAGCACTGTAGATTATGACTTTCACCTACAAAACATCTTTCATGACTCCCCTTGCAAGACGACTGTAAAGTCCACATTGACAAAAAAAGAAACAGTCATGTGTACCCACAATTAGCGGTGTCTATAATAATGAATTCACAATTGTACTGTCTGGATGTTCAGTGAGTACTGATGTTTCCTATTCCTATATATAAACACAGTGGCAGGGGGAGCAAAGAAGTATATGTGTGCTATCTACACAACCGATGACTTTAGAAAAATGTGCAATTTAATAAGAAATCCATTTTGCTGTCTGTAAATTAGCTGGGCTATTTGGAAAATTGAGATTTGTATTGATTCTGATCAGTATTCTATCCAAGAAATGTCTAAAACCCTTGACAATGCGCTCTAAGATATACCTCCTGCTACTGCTATAGTACTTTGATAAGTCCCTGATGCTAGGAGAGGTATGGAGCATTAATCTCACTAGCATAATCTCTAAATCAGTAATAAAATCAATTATGACAGTCTTGCTTAGCCTGACATAAACCTCCTTCTCCTATGTTGAACAAAATAGTGTGACTCTCTCTCTGAAAATTCTCTCCTATCTTCTTCTTCTCCTGTGTAGAACACACCTCCTCACCATTACTGCATAGAGTACAGTCATTGCGGACGTTTGTGTTGGATTTTAGGTCAGCTTTTATACCTTCCACCTGATTACCACCTGCTTGAACTTGATGGTATCTTGCATGTGCAATTTGACTGTTTCACAACTATTCGATATTTGAGCATCCTTTCTACATTTAATATGTGAATCCCTATTACGGATTCACATTTAGGAAATTGAAAAAAAAGTTTGTTGAACTTGGCCCTTTCTGCAGGTGAACCCCAAACATTTTGCCTAAACCCTCCTGTTTTTGCTCACTTTGTTTTGGTTGGCCTTATGAGGCTGCGCTCTTTACCTCTGCCAACCAGTGCTAATGTGCTCATGCTCTCTCCTGTAGACATGGTAAAATTAGCTTACACCCAGTTGGCACATTTAATGTACATCCTAGTAAATGGTCCTTCATGTACCTAGGGTCTCTAAATTAAATGCTACTAGTGGGTCTGTAGCACAGATTGTTTTACCCAATTAGGTAGCCCTTTAAACATGTCTCTGGCCTGCCAGTGCAACATGTGAGTGCAGTTTAAAATGCCATTTTGACCTGACGAAATAAACCTTTTGCCAGGCCTTTACCTTCTTTTTTAATACATATGAGTCCCTCTAGGGGAGGCCCTCACCGCCCATAGGGCAGGGCGCAGTGTATTTAAAAAGTTGGACATTCACTCTTAACCTTTACACGTCCTAGTAGTGAAAAACTTGTAAATTAGTTTTTACTGCTGCAAGGTCTGCATCTCCCTTAGGATAACATTGGGTTACCTTCTTACATTTAATAAGTGATAACTATCAATTGGGAGAAGATAGGAATATCAAGTTTGTTGCCTAAAGAATTTTAATTTAAAACCTTCTTTAATGGTAAAATTGGATTTTAAGTCATAATTCTGAAAATGTCACTTTTAGAAAGTTGGCATTTTCTTGTACCAAACATTTGGTGCCTTCAGCCTGTATCCTGTGTAACATGAATAGGTGTATCTGGCAGTTGGTCTTTGTGTATTATTCCCAGACAGTGAGACAAAGGGGAATAGATGTTGGCAGGATGGGCCATCTCTGACTTGAAGAGGGGGGATAGCTGTCACCTACAACACCTGCACATCACAAAGACTGTGCCTCATCACACTCACAAAGGGTTTCACACTAGTCCTTTGTGGCCCCAGACAAGCTAGAGCCAGGGCAGCTCGTTGGTGGAACCCTCTAGAAACATCTCCTACTTCAAAGCTAGCACCAGGTATAAATATTGGACCTTCAGACCCAAGTCTTTGGTACACATCTGGATCTGTGGAAGAAGGAATCTTGTGCTGCTCAGCTGCAAGAAGGACTGCTACCCTGCTGCCTGAGTGAGAAGGACTGGACCTGCATCTTGAACCTAGCACTACTAGTGTGACTCCAAGGGCTAGTTGGTTGGCCTCCTGATCAGAGCCTCAGGGACAGAAAAGGTTCCAACCACCTTGAATCCAGCACCTGGACTGTTGTGAGTCCTGCCCCCCAAGTGGTGCCACCATAGTCTTGGACCCACCATAGTCCTGGACCCTTGGTATTAGGCTTGAAAGTGCTTTGCCGGCCGAGCTGTGGTTCCCATCAGAACTGACGTTAAGTGACACGAAGCCGCGCAAAGTCTCGCTGCCCAGCTGCCAGCCTCAACGGAATCAACACCGAGCAATGCAAAGCCTAGCAAAGTCTTCCTGCATAGCTGCCAGCTTCATCAGAACCTACACCAGTTGATGCGCAGCCTCGCAAAGCAACGCCACGCAGACCGCACACCAAGAACATAAGGTACTTTGTTTAGCTAGCCTAAATTGGTCTCTGTATCAGGCCTGCACTCCATCGAGGTCAGCCTAAATTTGTGACTTTGTCCCGGTCTTGCAAGACCAGACAACCACAGTCAGAACTTTGTGCTTTTAAGCACAGATTTTACTTACATTTTTAAAATTGCATATCTCCGGTTCAACTTATTGGATTTTTGTCGTTTTGGTCTCAAATAATTTATTACATTGTACTGTATTGCTCCAATTTGGTGTGGGATTTTTCTTGTGTTGTATTTTCACTTTATTACTGTTTGAAGTGCTGCATAAATACTTTACACATTGCCTCTAAGTTAAGCCTGACTGCTTTTGTGCCAAGATACCAGAGGGTTGAGCACAGGTTAATTTAGGGTTCGCTTGTGTATCACCCCGACCCGAATTGTGGTTGCTGCTTGTGTAGGATTTGACCTACCCGCCCCCAACCAGTAACCCAATTTCCTACATAGTTTTATGTTTTTTAATTAATTAAATTGGTTCACTGTTTGTCCAGTTCCAGTCTCTCACTAGTTCTGTTTATAATTTATGTTAATTTGGCATATGTTTTCATATTGATGCTTTCCAGTTCAATATCTTCCTATTTGACTTACAGGTAGAGCACTAAAATGTTCCTTTTCATGTGTGGGGTACAGAGGGCTGCTTTAGCTGTCTCCCCAGAGCCTTTGAAATGAATAAAAAGAAACTATGAAATATTATATGGAAAGGGCTTTGAGTCAGCCCACATTTCGCAATTGCTTACATGATGTGTCATTAACATGTTGAATCAGCTCATAAACTGCATACATAGTGTACCGATGGCAATGGTTCAGCCGTCTTCAGATACTGGTTTAATTGAAACGTCAGCCCAATTTTGTCTCAAACCACAGCATGGCTATTTATGGTTTGGATTGTGAGGCACAGCATTTTGTCCCTTTACATCTTAGTCCTCATTAGAATAAAAGAGTCATCGCCAGCTGCGCATCAGCCTTTCGCATGAGAGATAGTGTGTGTTGCATAAGCAGTCAGGCTGGAGATACTAATGAGGCCCCTCCACTCGTGCTCAGAGAGAGAGAATGAAAAAGTTTTTTTTTTTTTAAAGGCAACTTAATCTCCAAGCAACTCAGTGAGATTTCCCCCTCAAACAAGGATGGCTACCATAATCTTGTACAAACTCTTGTTTACTGCAGAGTTAAGTCAAAATTACATCTCCAAACAGCAGACTGTGTACTTTCGGGTTCCTAGTGTGTTGACCCACTGACGGCCCTCGCCAACCCTGCCCTACTACATAAAGGAGTAATGAAATGCACAATTTGAGGAAGTATAGGGCAGGTTCCACAGAAAATGAATCCCTATGAACTTTTGCTATTTGTTTATTGAAATTCTAGCTGGCCGCATCTGTGGATGAAAGACATAGGAACCGTAGAATGGGGAAATTCCTAGTGAAGAATACAAGGAGTTGTTGTACACAGATTCTGTGGGAGCAATCCAACGATGCCAAGCATTTTGATGGTTCAACAGCAAGCACCTTGCATCTTGTTCTATGACTGGTTTAGATGCTCCCTCTGTCCATCAGGTTTAGGGATGCAACTGGTGGATTTAAAATGTTTCGTTCCTAATCATTTAATTAGTTCTTTCCATATAAAAGCTGTGAACTGTGATTCTCAGACGGTAACTATGTTCTCTGGCAAGCCATGCAATGGAAAAGCATTCGGCGGTTTCTTGTGTGGAATGAAATGTCCTGCCCTGCTAAAATAATCCCCTAGTACTAGTAATGTTGTGTATCCAATTGAAGGACGTAGTTCAACAATAAAGTCTACAGAAATCACATTCTACTGGGAATAGTCAGGGGTTGCTGTAACCCAGTCATAGGGTGATGAGAGTTTTTTGCTTGAGTGCCTACTGCACACTTCTTGACAAATACTTATATTGATAGTCTCTGATCAGGAGAACAAAAGTAAGGTTCTAACATTTTTCTTGGTCCCGGATGACCTGCACAAAGAGAGTCGTGACACCATTTCATGGCCATTTATGAAATTTTCTGTAAGGTCGATATAATGCTTCTCATCAATAGAATAAACTCTCTTTACAATATTTCTTCTCAAGCTCTTGTTGTATCCACTGTGAACATCAAGAGTTTGTTGTTTCTCGTTTATGAGATCTAGAAAATGTGTCCATCTTTCAGATTCTTGGGTGGTTACTGCTAGGATATATAGTAGAGTCGAGGAAATCTCAACTTCCTCCATCTGGCGGGAAAGAGTGTTTGATTTACCACACTGACTTCCTGGGCTTTCACTGAAGAAGTAATTGAATCGGGAGCAGAAGAGAGTCCATCATGTATGTCAGGCATTAATGTGAAGTATAGTAGATTTTTGTGATCAGTCTATACAGTTATTGTGTGATGAGCACCTGCAGATAGTTTCTCCAATGAAAAAAGCTTCTCTTATAGCCAAGAAATCTCTGTCATAGATGGACTAATTGTAAACGTATGTCACTGGTCGAAATAATTGGGTCTTAGCATCACAATGTGACAGTACTGCTCCAGTAGAATATAAAGAATGATTTCTCAGTCTAGGCAGCATTCTCTAACATGATCACAATTTTGTACCCCCGCCTCTGAGTAGATCATGATGTCTTCCAAGTAGACCATTGTAAGAAATATTTGCAAAGTATGCAAGTCCTTCACATGTAATACGTCCGCAATTGTCTTTTTACTGGCAACCAAATACCCCATTGTAGCACTTGACTCTCTCAGGGTGGCGAAGTAGAGCTGTTCAAAGCCTACTCAGAGGAAGTGGTGCGGGCTAGTAACACCAGCTCGCAGATATGCAATAACAACACGTAATAAATTATTGTCCAGTCAGTGCTTTTTCTTTCAAAAAGAAAAAGTACTTTTATTACACACACCACCAAATACCACACATTAAATTACAAATATATACAATCAGGCAGTTGGAAATACCTTTGGTGACACTCTCAAAGCACTTTACACCCCTAGTAAGTCCTAAACCCTATAACCACAATACCAGCACCAATACTAGATGCAAAAGACAATATAAGGGGGAGTCATACTCAATAAGTAAGGCCTACTGGCTTTGTCAGAGTATAGGCACATCAGTAAAAGCAGCCACATGTTATAATTCACCATTGTAACATCATTGAAGTCAATGCGGACAGTACCAATATGCAATAAATGTTATGACCCGATATTGAAGTCATGGGGGTGCTTCTAAAATCAATACTATTCATTATACTGTAAAACCTTTGCAATGTAAGCCGTCAACCTTGTCAATAATGCATTTTGTTTTAAAATGACTGTTCCAGAGTCTTCTGGGGGTGGGGAGGGGCTGCTGCACTCTCTACAGCCCCACAAACATGCTTGAAAACTGTGCATAGTGCCCCTCCCCAGGTTTGCGGCACCACAAAGACAATATGCAAATGTTACAGCACTTGCAAGGGCTTATAGGATGCTCCTTTAACCCTAGGCTGGAATACTTTATGAGAGACTACCCACTTGCTGAAGGCAGGAGCCATTACCCTTTTAGTTCTTTTGAGTTGGGCTGTCCTGGTTCCATCCGGGTCACCCACACGTTTTTTGAGTCTTAAGGGGCCACAAGGGTGCCCCAGGCCCCCACCCTGTCCCCTGCCGACTTCCTGAGTGCAGCACTCTTCCTTCAGTGCTGTGTGGGAGTTGGCACACTTTATTGCACTGCTGCAGTGGCAGAAGCCAAACCCTTTGTTGGCTCCCATCCGCAGGCGGAACCAATGCAGTCTCCTGTACCTGTGAGGATCGTGGGTAGAGAGGAAGAGGGCCATCATGCCCCACCCACCCTCCCACACTTTGCACTGCTGCCCCGGGGGATGGGGTTCCCCTGGCAGTTCTCCTTTCTGCGAGCCCCAGAAGATGGGGTGTCCGAGGCCAAACGTTAGCTTGGAGAGGAGGCCACATGCAGACCCACTCCAAATGGGAATTGTTTGAAAGAGCATTTGTGCTGACCCCCAGGGACTTAGCCCTCTCTATGACAATTTTAACAATTGACCACTGAGAGCTACTCACTCCGCCACCAGGGACTGACTTTTAATTTCCTGTATCTCTAGCCCTGTAGGGCCTATCGTGATGGTCTTGGGTTAATTTTGCTCCTGGCAGCCTGTCTTCAGCTCTTTTCAGCCAATAAACAAAACACACTCCCTGCTGCACTTTCTGGGTCCCACAGCCTCATAACTACTTGAAGGGCACCTGTGTGTCAGTGGAGTTGAGGGCCAGTCCCTACGCCAGACCTGTCCTCTGCATGACGCCCAGTGCTGTTCTCATGCTTATTGGGGCATGCTGCAAAACCCCTTCTCAGACAACAAACAAAACTACCTCCCTGCTGCACTCCCCAGGTCCCACAAGTGCTACTTGAAGGGCACTTGTGTGTCAGCGAAGAATGGGCCAGTCCAGAGAAGTCCTAGGGGAACTATCCACGGTCCCCCAGCAGACCCATTCCCACAACTGTTCCTCAGGGGGCATATGGGGGTCAGTGCCACTGGTCCTGGAGAGAACCATCCTAGTCCTGGGAGTCAGCTGGAGCCAAAGGTCCAAAGTCCATATTTGTGCTAGAATCAGGTGGCTTCTCCTTCCAGCTGGGCATTCTTTCTCCATCGTCGCTCCCAGGTGCAGTACCTTCTCATCAGTCTCTCCCTTTTGCAGGGGGTTTTAGGTGAGGGGAGAAAGTTCTAGATGCCAGGCACTCCTGGCTAATGCCAGGCTGCCACATCATTACTCCTCCCCATCTCAACCCTCCGGCACAGCATTATGATACATTCCAAATATGTCGACTTCAAGTTGTCTGTAGAAAGAGCTCCAATGAGAGCCTCTGCTCTCCCCCAAGCTGACACAGGCTGGGCCCTTTCCACCTTAAATTTAAAGTCAAGCACCTCCTGTGTTTGGCTTCAGAAACCTGGCATTCCTCCTTGGTTTCTGGGGGCCTGGGCAGGTGCAGTGTGACAAGCTAATTAACAGATGCAGATATCCTTCCCGCTCCTTTCTTTCCCAGGAACAGGAATACGCACTGTTAATGGCTCTATTGTATGGGGAGGTCAGAATAATTAACTTTTCCCACTAGGGTAGACAAAGGCCTGGAATCTGATTATGGGCTGAGCCAGGGAAATATGACAATTCGTAAAGCAACATAAGGTATGTTTACCCCTATATTGATATCTCGTTGGACCCTGCAGGCCTATGTGGGACAAAACTGTACTTTAGTCATCATTTGTGCATCACCAAGTAAAGTGTCTTGATTGTTTTGATCCTATTAAAATGTTTCCAGCACACTTCAGAATTACAATAAAAATGTACTTCATTTTTGCTTTCCTAACTGCTGAAAGCAAACAGTTCATGTACAGGTATTTATATTTTGTTGTGCGTTACAAAAAACAACAGCCTACAGCCTTTCCTTTCACACTCCTTGTACTCTAGCAAGATTGTCACATGTCACTTTAAAAACTCCTCTCATTTTCCAGTCAGAGAAAGAAAAGTAAGCACCATTCTGCCTGTTAAAATAAAAAGCTGCAGTTTGTAGAAGATATAGCCTGACATTTGACCTCTATCTTTGAAGCACTGGCAATTTTCTGAAGCAAAGAGGTCTGAAGTAACGAGTATTAATATAAATCCCACTGAGCTTTTTTTGTTTTGCTCAAGGAGACCTTCTCTTTCATTACAACTACACTACATCCACATAGATATAATTATATATTTCATATTTAATTAACATGAAATTGCTGCCCTTATTAAGATTAAGGCATACAAGATAGGGGTAAAAAATTATTTATCGGAGGATCGCTGCGCAAGGCAGGTGATATTTGTTGCACGGATTATTCAATGATGCATACATGTTACATAAAAATCATCTCTCAGTATATGACAAACATAAGACACACTAACTCTTGAGTATGTATGTGCAAGGCTTATGGCCTAGAGAAATAATACTATTAAACAGCAATGATGGCTACCAGAATGTGCAAGATCACCATATTATTTTAGCAACTGGTTTGATATTAACTGTGCTGACACAAAAAAGAACAAATGCATCACAGAGGAATCTTCCATTCTGCTGTCTAGCATACGTGAAAGTGATTAACACTGCAAGGCCATCCAGCTGCACACAGAACAGGTTTGGGAGGAAAATGGAAGAAAAACTGGATACTCTGGCTTGCCTTGTGGACATGTCTCTGACTGAGACATTGTAAGGTCCTAACATTCCAGCTGTGAAAGACTTAACAACAACTCCCCCTCCCTTCCCCATAGAGAATCATTGGAGAGAAGAGCATAAGGAGACATAAAATAAACAGGCAGAGGCAGACACAGAGACTGATTGCTTGAGAGGAGATGCTGGGGTGCATTATTATCAGGTATATGAGGAAACGTGCATGGCTTAGCATAAAATAGGTAGTGAAATTACTAACCAATACAATAACAATGAGGCTGATAATAAATATCTATAGAAATTAGGTAGGGATTAGACTAATTTATTACAACTAGTAGGGATGTGTGATTGTGAGAAAGTGGATTATTAGTTAGGGTGTATGGTGGTCCACCACAAGTAGGAATGTCACTATTCTTGTTAGATCCAGCAAAGATTTCAGTAATTTAAACTTGAGCTCAACCTTTAGTAGTTTTGGCACAGAACAGACAGGCTTAACTTAAGAAAATGTGTAAAGCATTTAGAAGTACCAAAACAGTTAAGAATCCCACTTCAGTTTAGCAAAATGGAGAATATTGCAATGAACAAAATGACACCAAAATGACACCAAAGTGACAAAAACACAACAAGGGGAACCAGAGATATAAATTAAACTTTTAAATAAAATCAAACACATCAACCACGGGCAACTGGTCATGCTAGACTGATATAAGATTGAGCTTTAAGGCCAACCATGATGGAGTGCAAGTTGGAATACAGAGAGCAGGTTCATCCCGTCCTGGTGAAAAATTTTACTTTGTGTTTTTGTCTCTGAAATGGAAGTCAAAAATCCTCACTGTGCCAAGGGAACCAGATGTGGCCTAAATGGGTTCCATGAAGCCAAATAGTCATCGGACGAAGTCCCAGGGAATCCTTTTGGCAGGGAATCCATTGGCTGAAATTCCAATGAAGCATTTTGACAGGACAGCTCCGAGCGGAATAAATTAAAAATTCTCACCCAAGGAAGGTCACTTGCCGGATGGATACTTTTGGCAGCTTTGCCCTATGAAGATATCTACCTCTAGACTCAGTCACTTTTTTGGGGCTCGATTCCTCCAGCTGGGCAAGGCTACAAGCAGTAGCCAATCAGGGGTCCATAAAGCTGAATCTCTTCTCTGTGACGTCCCACTAAATCGATTTGCTACTGCAGAAAAGCTCCAAGCAGGGGCAACCTCAATCTTTGGTCTAGCGGCAACTCGCATTTGTCGGATTGACTTGGCAGGTTTGTCCTGGTCTTCTATTGGTTCTCCAGGCAAAAATCCTTGAAAAAGCTTCCAAGTCCTGACTTTTAGGGTTAGGTAGGAGGAGTGCACCCTGATGCTTTTCTGAGCGGCCCAGTACTGTAGAGACAACACTTAGAGGTCAGCAATCACTCCAGGAGAAGCCACCAGCTAGCTAGGTCCAGGTCCGATCCAGTTAGAACTGATCAGCTGGGGCCTCCAGGAAAGTGAGCATCTTGCCACTTTTGTATCCCTGTAGCTTAACAGGAGGTCAGCCAACTGACCCTGTGAGTCCAGTTCTCAGTCTGGAGTTAAAGTGGGCAGGTCCAGTCCTTGGGAGTCTTCTCGCAGGTCACAACAGCAGGAGTAGTCCTTCAGTCTTCCACAGGTCCAGAGGTGTTCAGAAGAGAGTACTGGCATTTATGCACAGTACCAGCCTTTGGGTAGGGGAAACTCCTGGTCACTCCCTAACCAATGGGTTAAAAGTTAAAATGGTTTCAAAGTTCCCAGGGGTGATCCTACCCACTACTTTTGCAGGACTTCCTGTGTGCTTTACTGTAAACTATCCCACAGTGCACCTTTCCACTTAAAATCAAAATCAAAATGACAGAACCTTCCATCCCCTGTGCAGAGCTCTCGGTGCCCACCTAGAGGTGTGGCTATGAAAAAGGGTACCCCTCCTTGTGGTTACTCCAAACTAGTTCAGGGGTAGCACTCCCTCCCACTGGGTTTGGAGACAAGTTATTTATGAAGACAAATAGGAGGCAGCCTAGGTGTGAGCTACATCTGCCAGTGACAGGGTAGACATCTTTTGACGTTAAGTCCCTGGGTATAGCCCAGATGGACATCCTGTCAGGGAAAGGCCAGCATCTCTCCCTTTGTCTCGATTCTGAGAGCCACTTCACACCTAATCAAGGAGTCATTTAACTCCCGGGTGACAGTGAACACAGGCAGAGAGGCACATTTGGCTAAGGCAGGAACATGACAACTTTCTAAAAGTGTCATTTTCAAAATAGTAATATAAATTCCGACTTGACCATTAAGTTGGATTTTAAATTACTATTAAAATGAGTCCTTGAATTATTTTTCTAGCTACTTCCAAACTGTAGCTAAACATTAAAATGTGCTATAAAGTAACCAGTGCTTTACTATGGGAGAGCCAGCCTTGCCACAATGAAAAGTGACTTTGGATGTTTTATACTTCCAGGATGTCTAAAACATAAAATATGCAGGTCCTTCCTTTCCACACTGCCCTAAGGGCATTCAGTTCTTGAACGAAACAGGGTTTGATTCAGTTAAGGTTTATGGGGGAGGGATAAATATAATAAAAAAAAGAATAGAAAGACACTTGAATAGCCATAAATCAGGTATTGATTAATATAATACAGAAGGAATCGGAACATTGTGCATTCATAAGTCAATTTATATAAAACATATGTATTTATAGTATGTGATTCCTTTCAAATCATTTTTGTAGTATGGCCTCAATTTCCAATGATTACACTCCATATAAAAAAGTGTCAAAAGGTTAGACCCAAGTGTTCAGCTTTTAAAAGCCTAAAAGTGAATCCCTCCTCAAAGCATCATTCTTGTCTATTCACTAATTCACAGCATCACACCCAAGGTTGAAGATCAATGTTCCACCAAAGACCACATTGCTAAGGTATGAAAATAGATCTTTATTTGGTTTATTCTATCACTTTATGAACTGTGGACTACCTGTAATCTAGACGATATCTCTGGTTTGTTCATCTGATATGTACATACCTCAGAAGGGCACCATTTTAAAGATAAGTTCCTAATTAACAAGGGTATGTGCATTTCAGCTACAGCTGAAGTACGGTGTTACAAGCATTTTGACCACCCCCTCCACGTGACTGTTGTAACCAGCCTGTATGTAATGTGAGTGGGATTGGAAGGCTGGTCAGCATAAATAATAGATTATGGTAATGTAATATACACCTCAAAACTCTTTAGAATTAGAAGGATGGCATGCATCTAGGAAAACGTTGTTACACAGGAAGTACCTAAGCATGTTACTAAAAGTTTATTTTTATGATCAATATC
Source organism: Calotriton arnoldi (assembly GCA_963921515.1). Classification (NCBI taxonomy): domain Eukaryota; kingdom Metazoa; phylum Chordata; class Amphibia; order Caudata; family Salamandridae; genus Calotriton; species Calotriton arnoldi. The sequence continues at coordinate 484,695 of CAWUFW010001274.1, forward strand.
TATTTATCCATACCACTAACTTGTTTTTATGGCTCTGGAATAGGCACTCAAATTCCAAACTGTGCAATCTTGCCTGTAACCTCCAAATTCTGCTTGGTAGGATTTGCTTTATCAACTTTCTTCAATACAATCTCTATTCTGAGTCGAACTTCTAGGCCAACAATAAATTAGCTGCATATTCATATGTGGTTCCCTATAACTTTGCCACTCCCAATAAATTTCATAGTAAGTTTTGCAAAGAGCTTTCTTTTAACTTTGCAGAATAAAACAACCTTTCTTTAGACACTATCTTTCACCATTCACTTCCTTAAGCATGTCCATGAAAAACTATTTTTACGAGCTATATTTATGGAGTTGGGATGTATCTAATCTCTCCCAAATGAATAATAATATTTAATAGAAGATAGCAAAATATTCCCCTGCACATCAACATGGGTGTTAGACTTGCCATCTTTGGTGTAGTTTCCCTGAAGTTTTGCCTTTACCTCCTGTATTTTGATGCTGTGCTGGATTTCGTTTTTCCTGGCTTAGATGCTTTGGGCTCTTTGCCACTGCTGATCAGTGTCAAAGTGCAAGTGCTCCCTGTGTAAATTGTTATTACAATTGGTTCTCTCTGATTGGCATATTTGATTTACTAGTAAGCCCCTATTAAAGTGCACTGAGTGTGCCAGGGCCTGTAAATCAAATGTTACTAGTGGGCCTGCAGCACTGATTGTGCCACCCACATGAGTAGCCCTGATAAGGTATCTAAGACCTGCCACTGCAGTGTCTGCACGAAGTTTTAAACTATCATGTCAACCTGGCAAGTGCACCCACTTGCCAGGCTCTAACCTTCCCTTTTCTTACATGTAAGGCACCCCTATGGTAGGCCCAAGGTACCCCCATGGGCAGGGTGCTGTGTAGGTAAAAGGCAGGACATGTACTGATGTGTGTGACATGTCCTGATAGTGAAATACTGCCAATTTCGTTTTTCACTATGAAAGGCTATCTCTCCCATAGGATAGAAAGGGAGATACTTTGTAACATCTTACAACTATAACTTCCCATTGGGACAAGATGAAGAAATAAAGTTTAGGCTCTCTGAACTCAGAATTTAATAACACATCTTTTAGTAAGGATGATTTTTAAATTGCTTGTTGGAAAAATCCACTTTTAGAAAGTAGGCATTTTCTTCTTTAACCATTCTGTGTGCCTCTGCCTGTTTGTGGATTGACTGGTTTTGGAGTGACAGGGGCTGGGGATATGCATTCACTGTAGACAGCCACTGAAGGGGTTGAGGTGTGCCTGGCCCTTCCTGGAGGACTCAGAGCTGAGCTGAATAGGGCTTGGTTGCATTTAGAGTAGTAGGAGGAGTTTTACTTGCACCTGAATAGGGCCTGTCTGCCTTGCACAATGCTGTCTCCAAACCCTGTGGTCATACTTCACCAGTGAGGACAGAACTGGTTTGGACTGGACTCAGAGACCCTGGCACAAAGAGAACAAAGACACAATAGGGTATAAGTAGTAGACCTTAACCCCCAGAACTTTAGATCACTTCTGGTCTCAAGAGGAACCTTAGCCAAGGAGAGGAGCTGGAGAGCTGTGAAGAGGAGTACTGCCCCTTTTGCTGTGTGCTGTGTGGGGTTGGCCTGCAGTTGCTGCTTCTGCCAAGGAAAGGACAAAGACTGGAATTTTGCTGAGAAGCCTGCTTGAAGAAGAATCTCCAAGGGCCTGTGTGTGCTGGACTCCTGTTCTGAAGTCTCAGGGACACAAAGACTTCACCCCCAGCTCCCCTGAACTCTATTGCTGAGAGTTCTGACCTGCCAGGAGGTGCCTATTCCAGTTTTGCGGCTCTGAAGGTTGTTCCTGCTGTTGGGAGCTGGAAGCAACTTGAAAGAAGCAAGAAAACCCGTCTCCGACGAAGTCAGCGATGCCGCTGTGATGCCGTGACCTGCACCGAGGCCAGGGAAACCGCTCGTGAAGTGCACAAAGCACCGCCCGGCCTGCACCGAAGCTCTGACGCCCTTCGACGCCTGCCGACACCTGCAGAGATCGGCATTTCCCGACACCAGCGCTTGCACTGACTCCATCATCGCCAGCACCCGCAGCCTGTTATCGCTGTGCTGACAACTGCCGAGGGTGACTCCACAAACTTGCCGACTTTGCACCGTCACCAGAACCGACCCTCACCGCCAATGCAACCGACTTCCCCTGTCCTGGATTCAACACGTCGCCTCCTCGCCTCCCCCGTGGCAGCCAGAGAACCAGCCTCGACCTCGGCACTGACGACTCACCTCCACAATGCCATGCATCTACATAGACTTCGTTATCGAAAGGTACTTTTTGTTTGGGGGTCCATGTGACTCCATGCCCCACACTGCGCACCTCGCGGTCGGCGCCATACTTTGGATTTATTGCTGTCACGATGTCTTAATAGCCCCAGGTGGAGCTATTTGTTTTCTACAAGCTTTATTCTTGAGATTACTATTTGGAAGTGCTATTTTACAACATGTATGTGGGATCTTTGTAGTTTTGGTCTTGTTGAGTTTAGATAAAGATACTTTATCTTTCTAAACTGGTGTGGTGTCCGTTTGTGGTGTTATCACTGTGTGTTTTGAGTACAAATACCTCACACATTGCCTTTGGGATAAGCCTGTCTGCTCGTGCCAAGCTACCCAGGTGGCGAGCAGGGGTTATCTAAAGTGTGTATTCCCCTTACCCGGACTAGAAACAAGGGTCCCTATTTGGACAAAGGTGCATACCTCTGCCAACTAGAGTCCCCCATTTCTAACTACGGGTTGAGGTCACAAGTTTCTATTCATTTAATTTTACATCACTGTGAAGGGTATCCACAACCAGTTCAAACACAAATAAACTATGATTTGATTCTGCATGCAATAAGCAGGGACCCACAAGTATGTGATGCATTTTTATACATATTCCAAACTGGAGGTAGCCCCAAATTAATTTCAAATCCTACGGATCCTACGGCACTTGGTTCTGCTTTGACTCTCTAAACACTGAATATTTTATTTTTTCAGAATAATTTCACATTCTCATTACCACAGTAGTACACACATCTATCTGCTTGTTGCCAAGAACGAGGGGTCTCTAATTCCTATTTGGGGTAAACGTCGTCTCTACATATCATTGGAATACTTCTACATCCTCACTAGTTCAGTGCCTTGCAAAACCCACGGTGGAAATTAGACAGCAGGACTGATTGCTAAAGAAACTTCTTTATGGTTACATGGAGGTTTCTTTCGAAAATCCTCTACTTGGGTAATACATAACAGCCATAGCTCCACTTGCAGGCAGATGAAGAGCTACAGGTACTCTTAAGCAAACCCTGGACTAAATGCTTGTGTGCGGAATAGATCTATCTGTTTACTACCCGGTGGTCCGTTCTGTCCTCGTCCCATTCATATACAAGTGAGTTAATCCTTTCTCACCAACAGAAAAAATGAACGAAGGAATGCTGGACCCCTACCCTCCCCTCTCCCCCCGGAGTACATAAGTGTACTTACACCCAGCATTCCCTCTGTTCTTTTTTCTGTCTTCCAACAGAATCAGACGAGCCAGGAGCTGGATTACGTCTCCTCTGATGGGGGCATTGCTGGCAGGCATGTCTTTCTCTCTGCCAGGCTTGGCGGGAGACATGCGCGGTTCCTCTTCAGAGCCGCTGGTGCTTTTGGTGATTTCTGTGTTGCTGGATGTACCTCCCGAGTTGCTGGGCATGACAGGAGGCGTGGGGTTTCCTGAGGGAGTTGGCTCTGTGCTCCCAGGGAGTGCGGTGCACTTCCAGGCCGGGTTGCCTGACTTCCGGCGCTGTGGCAGTCCAGGAAGTCAGGCGTGACAATGTTGGTCGGCTGCCCAGGGGCGATTGGGGGTCAGAGGTCCCTGTTTTCCTATATCTACTACCGGATAGCGTACTGTGCAGTGTCCTTTTCAGTGAGCTGTTACTTTGGATTGTAGTGTGTCCCTGTTCCTGGAGAACGTCTGCTGGGCTGTGTGTCTCCTGTGTGCTGGTGTTTGTCAGGATTGACAAACACTCTAGGAAATGTAAACATGTGGAGGAGTCTTCCTCTTCCTCCTCTGGGTCCTCTTCTCCTTCTCTGGCGCAGTTCAAACGCCGCAGGGAGGGGGATGATGCTCGGAACAAACGCCTTATTATGGAGACTTTGCAGGAGATGGGCGGGGGTGCCCGGCTCAAGAGCTCTGTCCCGGTTCTGCTCTCTCATTCCTCAACTTCAGATGAGGAGTGAATGGGGGGAGCACAAAGGAAAGTATGTGGATAAAGACATGTTGCCTGAGTTGCTGAGGCATGTTAAGTCTAATATGGGCTTTCCTGAGCATGAGGCTCTTAGCACGTCTGGTGATTTGTTGCTTCGCCAGTTTCAGAGTGCGGCCACGGTGGATGTGCCTGTCCATCCCTACATCCGTGAGGGGTTGAAGCAGGAGTGAAGGGACCCTGATCGGATTGTGCTGCCCCATTTCATGGCCAAACTGTATCCTCTCCAGGACATGTCCAAGGACTTGCCAGACTCTATTCCAATTGATTCCTTTGTTGCTATTCTGGTGGGCCGGACCTCGTTGGCTGAGGATGCTGTTATTGGGGATCTTGTAGATAAGAAAGTTGATGCTTCCCTCAGGAAAGTTTACTTGGGTTCTCATCTAGCTCTGCGTGCTGGGAGTTATGGGATTTATGTTGCTCAAGCCCTAATTTCTGATGTCAAAGCTCTGTATCAGTCCCTGGATGGTACATTGGACTGTTCTGGGCTTTTGGATCATATCGAGCGACATGTGGAGTTTCTTTTGGATGTGTCCTTTGATGTGGTGAGGGCCTTGGCTCTTTCGGGAGGAGCCTGTGTGGCGGCTTGCCGCAGTCTGGTTTTAAAGGATTGAAAGACTGATTCTGCTCAAAAGGCCTCTGCCCTACGTTTGCCTTTCCAAGGGACTATGATGTTTGGGGAAGAGTTAGAGGGCAAGTTGCACAAACTTTTTAAGGAGAAGAAGCACTTCTCTTCTTTGAGGCAGTCCTCAGCTGATAAGGGGTCTTCAAAGCCTAAATCCCCTTTCGTCAGCCCTCTAGGAGGCAGTTTTCTAGGGGTCTTGGGAGGTTTTCTTCTGGCCGGGGTCAGGACAGGAAGGTGAAGTCTCCCCAGCCTAAGCCTTGTTCCTGACTATATGATAGACGACCCAGAATTGTTGGTAGGAGGACAGATTCAGCACTTTCTTCTGGCCTGTTTGCAGTCTTCTTCAGATGTGTGGGTGATCGACATTGTGCGCCAGGGGTACCGCATCAAGTTCACGGAGCCTCCTCCAACTTCAGGGGTTCGTCCGACTTCATTTACCTCCTGTCAGACCAAGAAAGCCGAGTTGTCCCTGGGGGTTGAGTCGCTCATAAGGAAAGGACCGATTCAGGTGGTGCTTCTTCTGGAGAGGGGGAGGGTGTTTTATTCTCTGATCTTTCTGGTGCCTAAATTGACAGGGGGTTCCATCTGGTGCTGGACTTGAAGACTCTGAACAAGTTTGTTGTTCGTCTGCCCTTCAAGATGGATACTCTTCAGAGGGTGGCCCTGTTGGTTCTCCCTGGACATTTCTTGTGCACCCTGGACTTGCAGGACGCTTACTATCATGTCCCGATTCATCCCAGCTGTTGCCAGTTTCTGAGGTTTTGCCTTCGCTGCCGTCATTTTCAGTTTTGTGTCCTACCCTTTGCCCTTCGGTCTGCCCCAAGGGTTTCCACAAAGGTGGTGGCTCCATTGGTAGCTTCGTTACATCTCCAGGGTGTCCTCCTCTACCCCTACCTCGACGATTGGCTGATCCATGCCCGACTCGGGATCAGTTGCTGGTCGATCAGAGGTTGGTGTATTCGGCTTTGGGGGCTCATGGGTTCCTGCTGAACCTTCCCAAATGTCAACTGGTGCCCTCTCAGGACTTGACGTTTATCGGGGCCCGCTTTCGGACACAGATCTGAACAGGGTATTTTTGCCTGACTCCCGGACAGTGACCTTGGGTTCCCTTGCTCTACGGTTCTTACGGGCTATCTCCTTTCCGGTTCCGCTCTGGTTGCGGCTTCTGAGGCTCATGGCGGCGGCTGTGTTCACGGTGCTTTGGGTGCGCTTTTACCTCCGGCCTCTGTGAGTGCATTTGTTTGGTTGTTGGGATCCTTTGTCACGGAATCTCGGCCTTCTGGTTCAGGTGTCTTCATTCCTCCTCCCTGCCCTGCGCTGGTGGACTGTGTCAGCCAATCTTTCCAGGGGGCTGACATTGCAGCCCTCCTCTCCGGTGGTCCTGACGACAGATGCCAATGCTTTCGGGTGGGGGGGCGATGTTGGAGTCGCCTCCCTACAGGGGCGTTGATCTCTCCAGGAGGGGAGGCGCGCCTCCAATTGGAGGGTGTTGATGGCTGCTTCCAGGGCAGTCATGGGGTTCTGGGGGCTGTTGTTGGGGCGGAATGTGGTCGTGCGGTCAGACAACATGGTGACGGTGGCCTACCTGAATCATCAGGGGAGATCAGGTCCTGGTCTCTGAATGCTGTGGTGGTTCCCTTGTTTTGTTGGGCGGAGGGGCACCTGTTGTCTCTGGTGGCTGTTCACATCCGGGGGGTGGACAATGGGGTGGCGGATGCCCTCAGTCATTCCACCCCCCCAGGAGCTGTCTCTGACTCCGGTGATCTGTCAGCAAGTGTGCAGGAGGTTTGGTCTTTCCTTCCTCGACCTGTTTGCTTCCTGGCACAATGCTCCGCATCCTCGGTTTTGTTCCTGGGTTCGTCAGGTGGGGAATTGGGGAGGGGGGTGGAAGCTCTGACCATTCCTTGGCCTTCGTGCCTGTTGTATGCCTTACCGCCCATTGCTCTGATTCCCCAGTTCCTTGCTCATCTGGTGCAGGAGTCTCGGGAGGTTTTGGTGCCCTTTTGGTCTCGTCAGTCTTGGTTTCCCACTCTGAAGCTGTTGGCTAATCGAGGGCTATGGTTATTCCCTCCTTTCCATGTCCCCTGCGGTCTGCTCTGATGTTGCCTCTCATGCAGCTGTCATTGTGGAGGTTGAGAGGCAGGTGTGGCGGCACCAGGGTATCCCTGAACATTTAGCTTTGGCTATCCAGCAGTCTCGGAAGCCTTCGACCCTCAAGTCTTAAGGGCGGCATTGGGGAAATTTCCAGCGCTGGTGTCGTACTCTTGAGTTGTCCCCCCGGGAGTGTTCCCTGATGGGGGAGCTGCAGTTTCTCTGGGAAGGGTTCGAGAACCATTTGGCTGTTTCTGCCTTGTGGGCTCAGTGGGCTGCGATTAAGGTGTTTCGTTCCCCTTGGGGGAATTTGTCAGATGTGGATGACTTGGTCTCCTAGGTTGCTGAGGAGGTTTTTGTTGTCCCGTCCTTTGGTCCAACCTTTGTTCCCCTTCCTCTGGTGTTGTGTGCTTTGGTGGCAGATCTGTTTGAGCCTTTGGTGGACATCAAGATTGTCATGTTGAAGGGGATTTTTTTGGTGGCAATCACTTCGGACAGGCGCCTTGGTGAGTTAGGGGCTCTGATGGCACGGGAGCTCTTCCTGGATTTTTCTGAGGATGGGGTGGTCCTCCTTTTGGATTTGTCTTTTGTTCCGAAAGTGCTTTAATAGTTCCATCATTTCCAGTAGTTGGTTTTACCTGCTTTGAGCGCAGGTCATTTGTCTGGGGATGATCTTCCTTGGTCGTTACTGGATATCAGTCGTGCTGTGCGTGTCTATCTGGATCGAACCCGTCCATTCCGAAATCAGACTCCCTCTTTGTGTCTTTTGGGGTTTCCTCTTGTGGGGGTATGGCCTCTTTTTCCTCCTTTGGCCATTGGTTGAAGCAGGTCATTGAGCTGGCTTACTCCCTTTCTGGTACCTCTCCTCCAGCTGGAGTGCAGGGGTGTTCTACTGGTGGGATGGCAGCCTCCTGGGATGAGGTACGGGGGGTGTCCCAGTCTGAGATCTGTAGGGCTGCTACATGGGCATCCTCTAATACTTTTGTGCTGCATTATCGGATCCAGAATTTACTGGGTGATGATGCTAATTTTGAGTTGGGTTTGCTGCAGGCTGTGAGCTCCTGACTTCTTGCTTCTGTGTTCCAATAAATCACTGGGTGTGCTGTCTTCCTTGTGTCCTGGTAGTTTGTTGTTGATGAATGCCGGTGTGTTGCTTGGGTATTCTCACTCGTATATGAATGGGACGAGGACAGGAGGGACCAGTTGGTAATGCCCTATTACTTAACGGTAATCTTCATTACTCCTGGTCCCGTTATCCTCATCCCATTCATTACTCACCTCCCTCCCTCCCAGATGTGCAAGCCTTCATCTAGGGCTTGGTCGTTCTGAGGGAATGCTGGGTAAGTACGCTTATTTACTCCCGGGGGGGCGGGGTGGGGAAGGGGTCCAGCATTCCCTCGTTCTTTTTTTTTGTTGGTGAGATAGGATTATCTCACTTGTATATGAATGGGACAAGGACAACAGGACCAGGAGTAATGAAGATTACTGGTAAGTAATAGGGCATTATGGAACAAATAAAAATACATCTACACGGACACCGTTCACTGACATCTCAACAGTATAACATAATACTTTAAATAATGTGTTGGCTCCTATGTGTTGCATTATCCTTTAAAATATTGGACTGCGCAGGTTCTAATATGAGCTGCTTTAAAAAACCAAGATGGTAAATTATAAAAACTTTCCAATATATGTTTGTCACTGAATACCGCTTGAAAGAGCAATGAAATTAACTCCATTTGTAAATGGGGTTTCAAATGTTTTTCCAGAGCCTGTTAAAATTTCCCAGCACGTTAGGAGGAATGTGTATTGATAACAGTAACTTACATTGCACGCCCTGCTCAGAGGATTAATAGAAAGGGAATCTATTTTCTATGCTGACAGAGCGAGAGCTTATGACCACTGCACAGAGTATCCCAGAAAGTGCCTATTTACAGTGGTCTGGTCTAATAAGTAACAGCTCAAGTATGTTCTAGGTTCGAAGACAGCCAGTCTGGGAAGTCAGCACTTATCTGGAGAGAGAAAGAAAATGCATTTTTCTCCTCAGACAGTAAGCCTACAATTATCAGGGGCAACAGTAAAAGCTTTTTGATTAATAGAGCAGATTGAAAAAGAAGCTAAAACCAACCGAATCATTTTGAGACGTGCACATCCATTACACAACAAGAGCATCAGCAGGTCCCTGAAAACTCTGTAATGTTTAAATCTTGATAAAAACGTATGTGACAACATAAAGTAATCCATAGGAGTGCTAATTAAAGACAGGTCTCTGACACAGTTGTGAGCTGACTGATGCCTTAAAAAGTAGCAGAGTAGGAGGGATAGTATTTTACCACCTTAAACAGTGGTAAATGGGTGTTTGCCACTGCAAATTTAAAAGAATGTGCAGATTTTGGCTGAAAATGTTGTAGAATTTGTCAGCATCTCTAAAAAGTAAACAACAGAACATAACACAAGCATCATAACAATATAGCTAAAGCATAAAGGGCAAAGCACAATATAATAATAAAAAACAGATCACAACAACCACAGTATCAAACAATAACAACAGCACCAGCAGCAACATAATACATCACCACCACAACAGATTACATCACAATAAATACGTACAATCTTTATTGCCACATAGTAACATATCTAGAAAACTGTTTTAACAATATGTTGGTAGAAGGTTTTTTCACCAAGCACTGAAATAGCGCCTGTCAAAAATGTTTAGTGACACAGGCTTAAAAGTGCTAATTTAGGACATGTCTCTGTCACAGCTTTATGCTGACTATTGTCTTAAATAGCTTAAGACCTGGAGAAGTGCTATATACCACCTGTAACAGTGGAAATGGCTGCTGGTCACATTAACTTTAAAGGCATGTGCAGCATTTGGCTTGAAAACTAGAAGCTAGAATTCTCTAAAGTAAGCAACAGAACATAAAACAGTAACATAAAAAAGGCAACAGCACAATTAAGACACAACCGTACTCAACACAATAGAACAGTCAAAACATGAACACAACACAAACATAGTAAAACACAAAAACATCATATTGTAGTAATGAAGGATGAAAAATCAGTTCACTAAAAAAACAATACAACACATCACCTTCATAAAAAAATGCCTCATAGCAAATATGATATATTCACAAACATTCCTGTCATGTACTACCACCTTCGGAAACTTAATGAGTTGTTTATCAGTTCACACTGCTGGTGATAAGGAGGAAACGTGGCCTAATGGCCAGAGCTGCTGACTTTGTAACTTGAAAACCAGGTTTAAGTCCCGGCTCAACATCCTATGATTCTGTGTACTTCACCTATTCTCCCCGTGCCTAATAAAAAATAAATAAATAATCTGACCTTGTTTAATGTAATCTGGTGCTCATGTATAATAGTTGTACACAAACATGAAAAAAAAATTCTGGCTCAAAGGACCAACAGGTGAGAATTGCAACAGCATCTGAAGTGAAAATGTAGCACGTGAACGGACAGATAAGAATTTGACAGATTTAACATATGATCTACAAAGATAAAACAATGGTCTGGAATGTGCCCAGAGCGATCGCCAGTGGCTGACATTAATTCAAGCAATCCTTCCATTACCTTTGCAACGGATGCCCTAAGTGTGTCCCATGATCATTGTGCCACAGAGCTCAAGCTATACTTCCCTGATGAGACCTTAGTAGATTGTAACCAGTTTGGAGTTGCTTGTGATCCCATCAGGTGGAGAATTGGCCTGGCCGTTCTGGCTGGACTGTTCCTATGCAGCAGGACGAAAACTGAATTGCATATGGTGGGTCCCTGTCTAGAAAACACAACTGATGATCTGCAGTGCAGCCCAGAGCGATCACCAGTGGCTTAGATTAATTCAAGCATTCCTTCCATCATCTTGTTTTTCAGTAGACACCTAAGTGGAATAGGCATGCCCAGACGTGGGTACCTTTCTCATGGTGCCATAGGACTCACGCTATAACTCACAAATGAAACCTAAGTAGGTCGAAAACGGCCGGGGTTGCTTGTATTCTCATCTGGAGGGTACCTAGCCTGGTCATTCTGGCTGGACTGTTCCTATTGAAGCAGGACCAAGACTGATTTACATGAGGCGGGGCTCTGTCTCAATTGGTACAGTGGGCAAAAAAGCAATGGTCTGGAATAGGGCCCAGCGCGATTGCCATTGGCTGAGATTAATTCAAGCATTGCTTCCATCATCTTGGTTTTTTTTTTTGCTAAAAAGCTAAAACGCACCAGCAGAAAACCTGACAACATACTTTTTTTTGGCATAGAATCTGTCCACAAGGCAAATTGCAAAAATAGGGGTTAAGACAACAGTTTTCTCATCTCTGTATAATAGCGTCAAAGTTAACAATGGGCCCGTAACTACATATATGCTAGAACGACAGACAATACCACTGGCCGAACGATTTGTGGGTACCAAAAGGAGGGTTAGCTGGTGATCAACATTAAGGCAACACCAGAAAAAAGGATAATCCCTCCTTAGAGAGCATGAGCTGAAAGGTAGAAAATAAGAAGTTGAAATCTTGAAGGGTGATCCCTAGTCATTTGGACCACTGACTATAAGCACCACGTGCAACATCATCGTAGTCAAAATCAACACCATCTCAAAGGCACACTGAAGCCAAAATTATACCTGTAAAAGGTAAAATGATACTGTAAAAAAGTGGTTACTTGTTGGGGGGTAAACACCCTACTCAATCAACAACCACAATCCTTGTCAGACTGAACCACAAAAGTTACTAAATTAACCTGTGCTTGGCACAAAAGCAATCAGGCTTAATATGTTAATTATTTTTGCTGCACACAAACAGTAATAAAGTGAAAACATGAAAGGGGAAGGGTGGTTGAAAATGAGGAGAAAGAGCTTAAGACAGCATAATGTATGCGTCTTCGCTCTAAATAGACATATACGTTATCAAATGACCTAGTGTTCTTGTCCTATGCTAATGTTATTGTGGATCGGTGGGGGTGGGGTTTTGTGTTATGACTACTCTTGTTAATCTGTGAGTCAGATTATACCGAATGCTAATAAAAATCTATATAAAAAAACAAATTAAACCCAATCAGTAACACTGGAGTTATGATTTTTTTATTGAAAAATAGCACCGAAGTACTAACTGCAGGTATCTAGTTGCGCGGGATCGTGGCAAAGTCAAAAGTTAAACCGGGATGCAGGGCAGGTCTGATACACAAGGTGGATTGGGCCTGGTCTCAGCTTCCTTTTGGATTCGAAGAAATTTTGAAGAACATTTCCTTAGAAGGTAGAGTTCAGTGGGGTAAGACAACTGACGGGGTCCGAGGAGGAGGCATCGTCATTGGGGAGCCACTGGACGGAGCCACAGTGAAGATTTCTACCTTCGGACTTTGTCACTTTTTTGGAACTCAAAACCTCTAGCGGGGTAAAGCTACTGGGCTGTAGTCGATGAGGGCTTCACAAGGCTAGATACCTTCTCCATGAAGCCCTGTTGAACAGGATTTGCTGCTACCAAGAAGAATATAGCAGGATTGTCTTGAATGCATTTAGTATATTTGGTTTACAGCAATACAGTCAACGCACCAGTTAAATAAACAGTCGACCCACCAGCTTTAAAAACATAGGGGCCTATTACGAGTCTGGCAGTCCAAGGACCGCCAGACTCGTGGTGGTGCGGCAGTGGCAGTCTTGCAATCACCCCATTACGACACTAGTGGTCATGCCGCCCTGACACCGCTGACAACTGCCAGGAAACTGCCATTCCCTGGAGGTGATGCGCAGTCCAGAGGCACCTATATGCTTGGCGGGACCGCCGCAGTCCTGTCAAGCATATTACGACTTTCATCACCGTCGCTGTTTTCATGGCGGTCTTTCCTCCATAAAAACAGTAGCGGTGAGGAAAGAAAGGGGGCCCTGCAGGGACCCCTTGTGCCTCACGCCTTGTGGATGCACACAGGGGGGCACAACATGTGCCTCTCTGTGTGCATGCACATACGTTTCAGCACAGCATGGACTTTTCAGTCCATGCCGTGCTGGAACTTCCTTTGACGTTCCCATTGCAGTGCCTATTTTATAGGCACCGCCGTGGGAACGGCAAAGGAAAAGCCCGCCAATCACTTAAAAAGTCAGAATAGGGCAGCCGGTCTGCACATGGGTTTAGGGGTGCGGCAGCAGGGCGGTCCTGCTGCCGCTCCGTCAAACTCGAAATAGGGCCTATAGTGTTTAAAGCACAGCGATTACGGGCAAACTAGAGCCACCATATCATTATTATCTAATTCGGCTTATAACTATTGAAATCCGCCCTAATACCCTAAGCATTTTAGTGACCTGTTAGCACTTCGTGTTCCTTTGCAATTCTTTTATAATCAGATTGCAAACATGAAACAGTGAGCCTGTCTCTGACACTATTCTCGGCATTAAACAAAAGCGGCTAAAAAATCAGCCCATATTACCTCTTTATTTGACTTTGGAAACACGGTCAATTGATGCAATTAAATGCAATTTATATGAAAGCACTCTGCTATCTGGATGCAAACTAATATTGACTAAACATGAGACGCTGCACATATTTCTGTAGCGGTCAATTGATGCAATTTTATGAGATTTACATGAAAGTACTCTGCTATCTAAACTAATATCGACTACACATGAGCCCAAGGTGGCGTCCAGCTGAAGTATGCTTGCCATAAGACCTTCTTTAACCACAGCGGCTATATGTATTTCTGTAGCAACAAAATGAATTTGGAAAAAAATGCAATTAACTAATAGCACTCTTTGAAAAATCAAACTGTCAAATGTCAGCAGAAACTAATGACATAATTCACGATTACATAATACCTTGCTCAACTTACATTGGAGTTGTGTCAACTCCTCTCCTTTTAAAATGGTTACGTAATTTCATTTGAGACAATAAAGAAGAGTTCCAGTCCAAATACATGGACAATTTCAGTCCAAAGATAGGCACAGCTCTGAAATTTAGAACTTGTGCATCTCTATGAGACAGTAATTTAATCTTTTAATAAAGCCAATTTTGCTAATACGATTTCATCATCTAATAATACCTTATCTCTTTAGGGCTTTATTTATATGCTGAAGAACCAGCAATAGTTGCTTTGTGCAACCAAACTTCAATAAACCTCATATTGAGACCACAATTTATTATAGGAGGATCCTGCTGCTTTAAAGAATTGGGTCAACCCATTCCTCAGTGTTTAATTCATTTATGGCTTCATTGCTATAGACAACTTCCCAGGCTTCTGCTTTATGTGACTCTTCAGTAGTGTACCTCATTAGTGCCAGCCATTTACAATTCTGTTGGCCTCATAGTAAGCATAATTTCTATTGAATGCATGGGTAATAGACTCTAACTGATGTAATTTGGTGAAGGTCTCTCTAACTTTCCACTTTTCATCTAAATATCACTTCGACAAGTTCTATTTGCTGGGCACAACTATTATCTTTCACAGCAAAGTTATACATGTGATACTGCCACGGATTATCAATTTGGTGATTGTTTTCTTATCCTCCCTGTTCCTTGAGCATATTTAGCTCATTCCACTGCAGGTGTATGTTTTTTAAGATCTTTTCATGTTAGTTATATTCCCTTTCTAAATATTGTTTAGAGGGGTCCTTCATCTTCATGAAAATACACAGTCCTGAAGATGGTCTCACAGATGTGCAATGACCCAGACCGAAACATCAATGCATAACCCAACTTTCTTCTAGAAATTGTTAACACCTACAAAGAGTTTAGCATTTTTCTTAAAACAGGCTCTAGCTGTATATCTAGAAAGTGGGCACAAAGTACATAGAAATATGGTATATCAATCTTGAAATTTATTGCAATGAACACTGTCAATGTATGATGTGTTTTATATTCTGTACCCCTGCAATGTTCTGTTTAAATCTCAGTTTTTTCAAGACAAATATTTGATAATGTATACACCTGCATCTGAGATTTATTTCCTTAGTTCATGCTATTGTACCAGGTTGAATAACCTTCAATTAAGTTGCAAGGTCATGTTCAGACATCTTGATAGACTAACAAGTTAATTTGTAACACTGTTTTAAGTAAATCCCTTGTTGGCAGCCTACCCTACTTGATTAGAGCTACCCAAGCCCACAAGGGAATATTGGGTTGCCCTTTTGTGTTGAATAACTTACTAAAAGTGGCATTTTCAGAATTGTGACTCAAAATCTGTCTTTACCATTAAAGAGGACTTTAAATTATAATTTATTTGAGTCCAAACATGTCATTTTATCTGCTCCCAATGAAAAGTCAGCACTTATTAAATGTATTAAGGTAACCCAATGTTATCCAATGGGAGAGATAGGCCTTAGAGTAGTGAAAAACAAATGTAGGAGTTTTTCACTACCAAAATTTAAATTTAAATTTAAAAACACATGTCCTACTTTTAAACTACAATGCACCCTGCCCTATGGGCTTGTTAGGGCCTACCTTAGGGGTGATCTATATGTAAGACCACTTTACTAGTGGCTAACAAGTAAACTAAATAAGCCAATTGGATATAAGCCAATTCTACCACATTTAAAGGAGAGAGCACAAGCAGTTTAGCACTGGTTAGCAGTGGTAAATGCTATAGAGTCCTAAGGCCAACAAAAATGAGATCAGTAAAAATAGGAGGGGTGGAGGCAAAAGGTTTGTAGAAAGACCACCTAAGGCTCACAGGTCTAATAGTGTAGCAACCTGTCAAGAGCATGTCATCTTGGGGCTGGGTGCAGAATCTTCTTGATTGTAGGAACAGCCTACTATCTCCAGAAAGAAACCCAGATGCCCAAATTAAACTGGAAGTCTAGAATTGCTCCAGATGTAAGGAAAAAAACTGGTGACCAAAACAATCTTCCAACTGTCCAGACGAAACAGCAGGAAAAAACAAGCAGAAACTGAAGAAGACAGAGAATCCACAAATCCAGTGAGTGACCAATCAAGGAAGAACAGTTGCAACAACTGAACACAAAATGCACTCATCTAATATAGTGCCAAACAGAATGTGATGAAATCCGGAAGAGGTTTGGTCATCTTGGATTGGGAATCAAATTAAGGTAGAAAACACTCAAATAACTAGTATAATAATGCAATTATTACAGAAATCACAATAATAATAGTGATAATATGCAATTAATTGTTACTTTAGACACATTCTGAATGCCATGATTATTCCGAAATCCTTCTGCATGCGGCATACTGACATGTCAGCATGCAGGAAGGAAATATCTCTGTACTGCCTAGTGTGCAAGATGCGTGAAGGTGTCTGAAATGGCGCTGAGAACAGTGCCACTTCCGATCTAAGGTGCAAGCGAGAGCCGCTGGAGGCTAGAGTTACCGGAGAGCGTGAGCCCTGGTGCGGCATGCAAGAGGTCAGGGGAAAACCCTTATACAATGCCACCACTAAGATCGCAGATGAATACCACCAGCAATTCCACTCTCACCAATATTGCCATCTGTACCACCAATACGAAGACCAACACCATCATAACCAATACCACCACCATCAAAAATGTTAAACTCACAACCAATATCACTACTAATAACACTGCCACCAACATACACCACCATCAATATCATACCAACCTCACTACCAATAACACCAATACCACTATCCAATACTAACATATCGACCAATAACACCATCACCAATGCCAACAATGTCACCACCACCAACACTACTACCACTATTACCAACTCCATTGACAAACATTGGCAAAGCCAATAGGTTTGGCTTTTATGCGCTACTGCATAGAAACATATATTTGCATGCCTGTGTTTGCATTTATTGTAACATTACACCCAGACCTATCAGCTTTGCCAATGTTTGTTTTTCAAAGTAATCAAGAGATCCAAGCATCCAAGTTTGAAGTAGATGTCTATCTACCTCAATCTGCTACTGCTGGCCAGCAGAGTTAGCCTGCGATGGAGAACTTGAACCCTAGCGTTTCTGGATCGACTGCATTTTCCTTAACAAGAGGTACTGTCTTCCACTAGGTATGAGAGAGTGCCCTGGTTAGCAAGGGTGTCATTGTTTCTAATGCCTTTTGAACAAGAAAAGGCTTGGGTCCTATACTACCTGGCCTGGACCACTATAATAATACATTACCATCTCGGTGACCAGGTAGACCATTCACAGCATATGATTAATTGAACGAAACCTTAGACTGTACTTCTAAAGTCTGTGTGATGTATTTCACTCTACTTTTTTATTTAAAACACAGAGTTATGCCATTTATATCATGTCATATCTCAGACAACACTACATTTTGTCAACATTGTCAAATGAAGTATACTTGCATTACGAAAAGACTTTGAAAAAACAAAGACAACATGTGATGCAATGCAACACAGTGAAGAACATTACCAAATAAATGTGAACGTACATAGTCTTCCAAATGGAATATACACAAACGACCAGTCCTTGGTTATAAAGTGCACCAGGCGGACATAACACGTTTACTAAACAAAAGGCTACTGCCTATATCCTGCCCGTGTCATGAGCTATGGGGTTGCTACTTTCAAAGAGTGTTGTCAAATGGGGGAAGCACAATTGAAAAATTATTCCCTCGAGACACGCCCTATGTTGAATGGCCCAATCGCTGGAGTCAACGCGTTTCGAACCCCATCTTGGTGGGGGGTTCGCCTCAGGACTAGGACTTGGTCTTGAAAACTAGAATTAATAAATAACAAATATGTGTTTTAATGTTGTGAACCTGTTCTACAATTTAAGTACTCTCAGGATAAGGTGTTTGAATAATTTCATACCTGCTTCTGTGCGGGAAATTCAGCACTCATTTAATCAGAGAGGCATGCTTCTTAATAGACGTAGAAACTGCAGGTTTTTGAAAAAAATTATAAAAATGAGTACTATGTAACTGAAAAAGCACTCGGTTTTATTAACTGCAAAATTGCAAGCCATGGCGTACCTTAATTAGGTCCAATGGCACTGGAGACGATCTAAATTAAAGCTGGTCCTGTCTTCGTGGATCTGGGGAGGAAGACAGAGTGTCAGGAATATCAAAATCAATGTTAAGGAGGGCTGCTTATGTCCCTACAGCTCTATTTTACGATCTGGCCTGCATGGGTTTTTCATATGTCGTTGCGGGGCTCAGCGCCCCCTTCCGATCCCGGAAAAAAATAAAAGTCTGTGAGACACTTGCCTGTTCTATAGCCTTGGTGGGGCCAGCAACACTCGAAACGATCCTAAGTCAATCGGGTCTAATGCCAGCATGGAAAATGGGCCAGCAGACACCCTCACAGCTGGTTGTGTAGTGCACAACAGTCATATAGGGAAGAGAGTGCCCCCAAATCCATGCCCTGCAGTGCCACCACACCTGCTGTATTAATGATAGCTATGCCAAGAGATGCAAAGATTCATACTAGCAGCAAAGGTTGCCCAATCAATGTTTATGATAATGTTGATGAATTTGAGAGGTATTCTCAACATCATGCACAAGAAATAATGAAGAAATAAAACTAAAGAGCACTAGAAACAAAGAGCCATACATGCTGAAATCTGAAATTGTGAAAAACTTAAATATTGTATGTGTACAATATGTACAAAGTAGTTATCCTGAAAAAAATGCATAAATGGTCTGCTCATTTATATTTTTAAGAAAAACAAATGGGGCTAGTGCTTGTCCTTTTCATTCCATTTCACTCTACTGTGCACAAAATATATTAGTACATTTATGGCTGTTCTGTGTCTCAAGGCATTTTCTGCACATTAGCACAGAAGGTGGTGTTCCAAATGCATCCATTTTTGTTCCAAACATTGTAAAATAGTAAAATGAAATTTTTATTCCAGTTAAAATCCCAATATGTGTGATAACATTTTCTTTTTCAGTTTTCTTGTTTAGCGCTATGCATTAGTTTATATATTAAATTTGGAATTTGTGGCACAATAATTATGGCACTGCATACAAAGGTTTACCTCAAAAGTATCGAACCAAAATATTGCGTTCATACCCCTGTGGAAACTGTTCCATATGCCCGCTTACCAAACAATCAAATAACACTAGACCTTGGCCTTCCAACACTTTAGGAGCAGAGAACACACACTAATTGTAACAGCAGCAAAGTGGTTTACATCATCACATGTTCATGTGGCCTCCATTATATCGGAATGACCACCAGAAAAATAAAAATCAGAATTAGTGAACACAGGAGCACGATATGGTGCAGAAGAGCATCTACCAAACTTGCTACACATCTCTTGGGGAAAAAAAACACAACAACAAAGATAGAAGGTGGTCAGTTATTGAGAAACTCACCCCACATGCGGGGGTTAACAACAAACTCCTCGAAAAAGAACAAAGGAGGGTCTACAAACTGCAGACTAATAAAGGAGGGCTCAATGATGAAATACATTGGAACCAACTGAGCGTCCAATAGGTCTTGGATAAACACGAAGAATATTCACATATCATGGCTCCTGAAAGTAGTATACATTGTTTTATTCCAACGTGAGGTCGTTTTCATAATTCTGGTACAATATTTTATTTGGTGTTCGCAGGATTAACACATTCATTGTGCTACCTAATCGTAAGATAATTACCAAGGATACTGAATTACTATTCCTCATGGGAAGGCAATTCAAGATATAAGTTCCAATCGAACTGGATGGACTGGGTTTCTGCCTCCTGGATACATCTCAGGGATACTCGATATTACCAGCATTGTTAGTCATTGCACTGCCTTTGCTGTGCCCTCAGTAAATCAATCGCCACACTGAAGGACCTAGGACCATCAACATATGGTGAATTCATTTTAAACACTCACTCCGTAGTGGGAGTGTCTGTATTCGGCTGTTTATCTCCGTTGTCTGCCTGTCCTGAAGAAGACCCGCTGTGATGCTTTCCAATTACGCACTTACCTGGGTCCAAACGTCAACGTACTTTTTGGTCTATGTCCGTTAGGTTTACAGCTTCAAGAATTAAATAACGCATATGGGGCCAGATGTAGGTGGCAAAATACCGAGCGCTAACGCTGAAATTCGCAGAATTTCAGCCTTAGCGACCGGTAAATGGCCATACACAATGTAGGTAATGGCAAACGCAATCGCAAAATAAGGAATCGCTAAAAATAAGGGAAACCAGTTAGCGATTCCTTAATTTGCGATTAGTACACACCGAATCCCTAAATAGCTAATCGCAAAATAAGAAATCCTCATTAAAAAATCGCAAATCGATGTAGCAAAAATCGCTAATACCGATTTTTCAAAAATTCGATTATTTAGGAGTCGCAAATTACCACGGACTCGAAGCAGGTGGTAATCAGGTGCACTGCATTTAAACAGCCCCAAAATGCAACAGTATGAACACAATGGCGGCCCTCTATGTAATTGCAAGGCGGCTTCGGTTGCAAGCAGCAGGACAGAGGATCTGGAGACGGGAGGAACGCGTGTACAGACTGCTCATCACATTATTCCAACTGACTGAGGCTGAAATCCATGAAAGGTACAGGCTTCACCCCCAAACCATCCTAGACCTGATACGGGACCTGCACCCACTCCTGGAGCATCAGACACCAAGGGTGCACGCTATACCACCACATGTCCAGGTGCTTTGTAGCCTGCACCTACTAGCATCAGGAAGCTACCAAGGGGTGATAGCTGTGGCAGGTGGAGTGTCACAGAGTTGCCTGTCCCGTTTTTTCAACACATTCCTGGATGCCATGATGCATAGAATGCACCACTACATACGGTTTCCCAGCACACAGGCGGAACTGCATAAAACCAAGACGGATTTCTATCAAAAGGCACAGTTCCCACATGTTATTGGGTGCATTGATGGGACACACATACCAATCTGCCCACCTGCAGCTACAGAGTACATATATCGGAACCGCAAATCTACACCTTCCGCTCAGCCCTCCACAGGGCTTGGTCGCCCCACTCACTGCTGCCGCTCCTGCCTGCCTTGCCGCCTCCTGCCTGGAGATTCCTTCGCTCGCTGCCCGCTGCTCCTGGGACTTTCCCGCTGCCTGCTGCTCCTGGGACTTTCCCGCTGCTCCTGGGACTTTCCCGCTGCCCGCTGCTCCTGGGACTTCCCGCCACTGCCTCCCTGCGGCCCCGCCCCCGTGATTCCATTCGCCGCCCCGCTCCCGCCACCCAGCTGCTCCTCCCTCCAGGCTCCTTACTTATGACGCCCCCTGAGCGACCGCGCAGCGCGCCGCGCGCAGCGGAGCACCGACGGAGCGCCGAAGGTGCGCCAAAGGTAAGCCCGTCTGCGCCCGTCCGCGCCTGGCCCGCGCCCAGCGCCAGGACCCTGGATCCCACCGATGCAACACTACTCGACGGACCTACGACGCCGCCACCCTCACCGCACTCAATGCCGGCCGGAACCCTGCCTGCTACCGAGCCTCACCGAGACGCACCCACGGACCCTTCACCTGCCAAGCCTGCCGATTCACCTGCCCCCAGACGTGCACCACCTCCGCCAAGTCGAGCACCAGCAGCAACCACCTGAAATGCATCCTGTTGAACACCCGCTCCGTCCACAGGCACGCCGTGGAACTCTGGGACCTGCTCGACGCAACAGCACCGGACGTCGCCTTCCTCACCGGAAACCTGGATGAACGCCTCCTCAGCGCCCGACATCGCCATAGCCATCCCGGACGGATACAAGATCACCCGGAAGGACCGCGTCAACCAGGCGGGAGGAGGCATCGCCATCGTACACAAGAACACCATCCGCATCTCGACTAACTCCGGCGAGACCTTCACCGCCGCCGAACACCTACACTTCCAGATACACACTGACCCCAAGACCACCCTCCGAGGCACCCTCATCTACAGACCCCCGGGACCACGCACACTATTCAGCGAAGACATCGCAGACTTCATCAGCCCGCACGCCATGCCCTCCGCCCGACTACATCCTCCTAGGGGACCTCAACTTCCACCTGGAGAACAACAACGACAGAAACACCACCGCCCTGCTGGACAACCTCGCCAACCTCGGACTCAAGCAACTGGTGAACACGCCCACCCACTACGCCGGCCACACGCTTGACCCCGTCTTCTCTTCCAGCAAGCACATCTCCTTCAGCCACGCCACCGGACTCCACTGGACCGACCACAGCTGCGTCCACTTCAGCTTCAGAAAGACTGCGACCCACCACCACCCGCAACAGGCTCCCCGCCGGAGCTGGAGCAAGATCACCGCCGAGCAGCTCACCGCCTCCCTCAGCCAGAACACACCCACCAACACAACGGACCCAAACGAAGCAGCCAGCAACCTCGCCAAGTGGCTGACCGCCTGCGCCGACGACCTCGCACCACTAAAAAACCCTCCCAGCAGACCCGGAAGCAAGAAAACCCCTTGGTTCACCAACGAACTCAAGGAATCCAAGAAGAACTGCCGCACTCTCGAGAAAGCCTGGCGACTCGACCAGACCACAGACAACAGGACCGCCCTCAAGCACGCCACCCGCAAACACCACCAGCTGATCCGTGCCACCAAGAAGTCGGCACTCAAAGAACGACTGGACAACAACGCCCACGACAGCAAGGAACTTTTCAGCATCGTCAAAGAGTTCTCCAACCCCAGCGCCGGAAACAACGACATCACCCCCTCGCAAGACCTCTGCAACTCACTCGCCGCGTTCTTCCACCGCAAGATCACCGACATACATAACAGCTTCGACGCACAGACCACGCACCCTACCGCCGAACCAACGCCCGCCACCACCACCCTCTGCAACTGGACCCCGATCAGCACCGAAGACACCACCCGCACGATGAACTCCATCCACTCCGGATCACCAACCGACCCCTGCCCACACCACGTCTTCAACAAAGCCGACGCCACCAACGCACCCCATCTCCGGGACATCATCAACTCCTCCTTCCACACCGCCACCTTCCCGGAGAGCTGGAAGCACGCCGAGCTTACCGCCCTCCTGAAGAAACCAACGGCGGACCCCACCGACCTCAAGAACTACCGTCCCATCTCGCTCCTTCCGTTTCCGGCCAAAGTCATCGAGAAGACCGTCAACAGACAGCTTGCCGCCTTCCTCGAGACGAATGGATCCCTCGACCCCTCGCAGTCCGGGTTTCAGGCCAACCACAGCACCGAGACCGCCCTTATCGCAGCCACCGACGACATCAGAACCCTAACCGACAACGGGAAACAGCAGCCCTCATCCTCTTGGACCTCTCCGCGGCGTTCGACACCGTCTGCCACCGCACCCTAGTGAAGCGCCTCAGCAACATCGGAATCCGAGAGAAAGCACTGGAATGGATCATCTCGTTCCTCGCCGGAAGAACCCAGAGAGTCCGCCTCCCCCGTTCAGATCCGAGGCCACCGAAGTCATCTGCGGCGTTCCACAAGGATCTTCACTCAGTCCAACCCTCTTCAACGTCTACATGAGCCCCCTCGCAGCCATCGCACGCCAACACAACCTCAACATCATCTCCTACGCCGATGACACCCAGCTGATCCTCTCCCTCACCAACGACCCCACCACCGCCAGAGCCAACCTACACGACGGGATGAGAGACGTCGCCGACTGGATGAGGAACAGCCACCTTAAACTGAACTCAGACAAGACGGAAGTCCTCATCCTGGGCTCATCACCCTCCGCCTGGGACGACTCTTGGTGGCCCCCGGCCCTGGGCACCGCGCCCAAGCCAACGGACCACGCACGCAACCTGGGCTTCATCCTGGACTCCTCCCTGTCGATGACCAGACAAGTCAACGCCGTCTCATCTTCGTGCTTCAACACCCTGCGCATGCTCCGCAAGATCTTCAGATGGATCCCCACTGAAACCAGGAAGACCGTCACCCAGGCACTCGTCACCAGCCGACTGGACTATGGGAACACCCTCTACGCCGGAACCACAGCCAAACTTCAAAAAGACTCCAGCGCATCCAGAACGCCTCCGCACGACTCATCCTGGACATCCCCCGACACAGCCACATCACCGGACACCTGCACTGGCTCCCCGTCAGCAAGAGAATCACGTTCAGACTCCTCACCCACGCACACAAGGCCCTCCACGACCTGGGCCCCAAGTACCTCAACGACCGCATGACCTTCTACACGCCCACCCGCCAGCTACGATCAACCAGCCACGCCCTCGCCACCGTACCACGCATCCGCAGAGCCACCGCCGGAGGAAGATCCTTCTCCTACCTGGCAGCCAAGACCTGGAACTCCCTCCCCACTCACCTTCGGCGAACCCAGGACCATCTCTCCTTCAGGAAGCAGCTCAAGACCTGGCTGTTCGAGCAGTAACTTACCCCCTCCCCAGCGCCTTGAGACCCTCCCGGGTGAGTAGCGCGCTCTATAAATGCCGTGATTGATTGATTGATTGAACGTGCAGGTGATTAGTGATGCGGACCACATCATCACCGACATCGTAGCAAAATTCCCAGGGAGCACCCATGACTCCTACATATTCAGGAACAGTGGGATCTACACACGTCTGGCTGGGGGCGAATTCAGAGAAGGATACCTACAAGGTAAATCAATGTGACACACCCTGATGTATACCTTGGATGAATGTGTTGGTGAATGTCATTAATGATTCTTCCTTTCTCACTCAGGTGATAGCGCATATGCCGTGCGGACATTTATCCTGACTCCGTATCTCAACCCATCCTCCCCCAGTGAGAGGAGATACAATGTGGCACATAGATCTACGCGCAATGTTGTGGCGCGCACATTTGGACTCTTAAAAAGCAGGTTCCGCTGCCTCCACAAAAGTGGAGGTGCACGGCAGTACCGCCCTATCATCTGCTGTAAAATTATAGCAACGTGTGCCATGCTGCATAACCTTGCGACAAAGAAAGGAACAGCAGTGGAACTAACTGACTCAGAGGATGAGGGTGAGGATTGCCCACAGCCAGAGCACAGCGCAGCAGGTGTGGCAGCAGCCCAAGATGGGAGACACAGACGGGATGAAATCACACGCAACTATTTCTGAGTAAGTAATGAGACAAAGCCAGTAACTGTAATTGCGTGACGGTGTTTTATTAACCTTAACTCAGGCAATAGTACAGCACACCGCCACACCATGAAGGCTCCAACATGCCATGCCAATATTCAATTAACATTCATAGGGTGAAATGGGTTACATCACCCATCTCACAATGCCAGGTGATGGCTGTCATTATTTTCTGCACCCACGCGCAGCACTGCCGCGTTCCTGGGCACACTGTCCTCCCTGGCGGTCTGTCCTGTGGCAGCTCCATGCCTTTCACTGCGCCTCCTGGACTCAGTTATCGGGGTGTGATGCTGCTGCGGCTAGTTGCCTCCTCACTTTCCCCCATCCCCTGCACCTGTTGCGGCTATTTGTGTGGTCTGGAGCACTTCCAGAGCACTGGTAACTGTGACCAGCCCCCTTCCAACGTCACAGCTGCAGTGGGCCATCTCTTCCTGCATGGCCACCGGCGCCTGCAGAGAACAGAGGTGGCAGTGGAGAGGCGGTTCACCGCCTTAGTGTAGCAGTCCAATTTCTGTCGTTCCCTGCGCCTCGCCACACGATCTTCATCCAGTTTGCTGCACAGCAGCCTCACAGCCTCTGACATGTCCCGCATGCCCTCAGCCACAGTGTTGTTCATGCTGTTTATGCCCTCCTTAATTTCCAGCATGTGTCTGTTCATGTACACCATCTGGCGCTGAACTGATCTAATGGCTTTGCCTTGCAGGCGCTGTACCTTCAGCATATTACCCTCCAGACCGGCGAATACGCTGGACTCCTCGCCCTGTGAAACAGGACTGGCTGCCCTCGATCTGCGGCGTCTGACACCTGTGTGGGCGCGCTCTGTGGGGGACTGTGTCCCTGCACCGTTCTCATCCTCTACCAGTGTGGACTGTTGGCCTCCCATGCTCTCCTCCTCTGACCCCTCCATCTCCTGGAGTCTAGCCACTGTATGCCTCCAGGCTCTCCTAGGCGGTGGTGATGGTGGTGATGGTGGTGGTGGTGGTGTGTGCTCAGCAGGCGACAGGACCTCCTCATCCTGTGAGTTGTCTCTCCTGGGTGCCTTTCCTGTGTCCCCTTCAGCAGCCTTGCACGCTGCCTCGCCTGTGGAGACAGAATGTACATTTACTCACTTGTCTGGCAGCATTGGTGTAATAATAAATGTAATGACTGCCAATCAGACTGACTGTCCTCCGCTTGCTAATTACTGATGTGTGTCACATGCCTTTGGGTTCAGTGGACTGACTGTTATGATGTGTTACTTCTGACTACATCTCCCATAATGCATTGCTGGTGTTTTGGAACACATGTACTGGAGTGGGAATCATACTGGCTCATTGGGGATTGTGGATTGGGGTTAGGGAGTGGGGGGCACAGCATGCTGTGCATGCATCTTACCTTGCCTATTGCCAGCTCTGGCTGAGCTGTCTGCGTCCCCAATGCCACTCATGCTCTCCGGCTGGAGGGTGGACTCCACCAATAAATCCAGGGCAGTTGGTACAGGCGCTGTAGATGTCCCACCACCTGTCTTTGTGGCTTGCTTGAGCCTTTCAGCCACCCTCCCTTTTGCACGTTTTCTGAGGTCATACCAGCGCTTCTTTAGTTCATCTATTGAGCGCTGTGTTACGCCAATTGCATTCATCCTCTCCTGGATCACCAGCCAAATTTTCCTCTTCTGGGATTCAGGGACATGCAGGGACTGTTTGCCGAAGAGTTTATCGTGGTCCTTTGTCACCTCCTCTATCAGCACCTCCAGCTCCCTCTCACTGAATTTGTGCTTTCTTTTTCGCTCTCCTGCCTCCTTTTCCTTCTCCTGGTTGTCCATTTTTGGTTTGGTGTGTCTGCAAGATGTTTGCAAAGCAGCTCCTGTGTTGTAAGGTCTGCTCCCTGCCTCTCCCACAGCTTCAGCCACAGTGTAGCAGCAGGTGTCAGGCCACTTCTTGCTTGTGATGTCATCAGAAAGCACCGGAATGGCAGTTTAAATAGTTGCGAGTTCTTAAATACCGATTCGGTAATACAGATTCGGTATTACATAATCGCTATTTGCTCATCGGTAAATCAGAATCGGTATTTACTTTTACCGATTTTTACCGATTCGCTATTTTTAACGAATAATTACCTACATCGGACTTTGCGAGTTCTTTATAGCGATTCGGTAAAAATCGCTATTAAGAACTCGCAAATTGAGTTTTACCTACATATGGCCCTTAATGTGCACGGAAATATTATATCTAGAATTGAAAAATACAGACCCGCCTTTCCACAGTTGTCTTCTGTATATTGTGTATATAATTATATGTTTAGTATCACTCATGTAGAAATCTCACCCTGTCACTTTGTCACTTTATTCACTTAACCCTTTGTCACTGACGTCATTTGCTGCCTATTGAATTGTGACAGCCATATATGATTCTCAGAAAAAGAAAAAAGTAAAAAATTACGTTCATATCAAAAAGTTTTCTTGTCATTTTAGTTCCATTCTAAATCAACATGAAATGTATTGTTCGTATCAACTGTGTTTTTCCATGATTAATATCATACAATTTCAAAGCAATTGCTCTACCCGACAGAACCATTTGTAGTTTATCATATGTTTGCCCAGATTCTGAGGGACACAGGGTTACTACATTGACTTTTTCTACCCTTTTCCAACATGGCATGTCCAAAAAAAAGAAAAAAAAGTATTGACACCACGATACCCATTCAAATTGACACGGGGCCTCCCTGGCCCAACCCAATTAAATATGTATAAGGAATCACATGTCATAGCTCCTGCATATACAACACACCGGTTTATTTCGATGAGAGTTTGTGGTCACAAAGAAACCTCTTATCACAGTATGAGTTTGTTGTCCCAAAGAAAAACATATTTTAGCCATTACAGCAATGCCAGTTGTAGGCATACTCTATATATCTCAAAAGGGCATTTTCTCCATTCCAATATGGTATGCCTCTTGTGTAAAATTTGACAGCACAATATTCATAGAAATAGACACAGGGCAATTGGGGGACTACATTCCCCATAATGTTCGGGCCGGGACAACAAAAAAATACCATGCGACGGCCCTCCTGGGCACCAGCATGCATGTGTGCTCTCACGTCGGTGTTTACAATCTGTTCCACCAGCACAAGCACATGCATGGACGTCCAGGTCCATTAACCAACGAACTCGCAGCACCAGAGGCAAATAGCAACACCTGCCCTGGCCCCGGGGGACAATTTGTCCTGCAGTCCCATTGGTTGGTTCTCTGTCCCAAAGAGGTCCAGCTGGTCTGGCCCCGGGGGAATATAATCCCTCTTCTTCAGCATTTTGTGATCACAAGCCGGGAGCGAGTAAGCACAGTAGGTGTTATGGAAGCTAGGGACCCATGACAATGTAAGTAAACCCAGGCTTTGGCAGCCATTGCCCTCGGCTCTTTGAGCATTTGGCCTTACACTTAACCAGTTGATTTTGATTTTGCTACAAGCATAATCCTCATAGTCTTGCCATGGATATCAGTGATTTATTTGGTATGCTGACAGTTCAGCAAATTTTTTCTCCCGTCCACTAATTTGTCCTCTACGGAGCACCCAGTGTTTGACTACAGGGCAAAACCCCTCCGCCCTGAGGGGTAAAATGTACCCAATACTAGGGTGTGTGAAAAAATCCATAACATGCCACTATCTATGCACACATCTCACGACCCTCTTGGTCCACACATGTTTGTACTCTTGAACACGACTGCTAAAGCATGAGTATGTTTTGTTCAAGTCTAGTCCCAAAACTAAAGGAAATATGTATGAGACAGCGGATGCACCATACTGGGGATCGCAACACTGATGTGAAGCATTGCACGCACAAGATGGTATGCCCTGTTGCAATGAGTGTGGCACCAAAATGTGGAGTGCAATATTCACAGCTTGTAGCATGTCAGGATACATGCACATGAGGGTGTTGTGCACGTCACATATATAAATACACACTTTGGCACTAATGCTTCATGCTGTATATTTCCTGTTTTGCAGGTATCTTTGGGTAGGCAAGTGTAAACTGCCTTTGCATGCCTAAACTTAGTATGCATGCCACATTAAATCCTCTGAGGACATAATATACGTCACAGGGGGAGTACTAGAAAAACAAACCCACCCTGATGAATGCCCCGGACCTTAAACGGCCAGTAGTGTGGGGCAGAAACATGTTGGCGCTATTAGGTTCATAGGAGCATAATTTCCTCTGTGCCCCTTTCATAGTTATTTTTAATCTTTCTTATCCACCCCACCAATAAAGGCGTAACTTGGGAGTTTCTCTGAGGAATATTTATTTAGTTGTTACATCCCCCTAAATAGTAACATACAAAGAGCTCCCTGGAACATGGTCGAGCCCACCCTGACTTGTAGGGGTCAGTGTCAACCCAATGATGAAGCTTGCCACTGTATGAGTGGGTGAGGGTTACTCATAAAAAAGGATTCATTTCCCTTTTCCCTGCCTCCAATTGAGGTGCTGTATAGGATTGGCATGTATCAACCACCCTCTTGAAATTTGTCTCTTCTAGAAGAGGGATACCTTTATGTTTATTGCATAATATTGTTACTACAAAAATGTTTTGTACCAAAATAGGGAAGGATGTTTTAACTGTTTTACTATAATATCGAAGTTTAAAATATTATTTACTTCAATATAGTTTGAATTATGTGATTTTGTTTAATTGTGTTTAATTATTTTTAATTTTAAATGTTACTGTTTAGTTGAAAAAAATGTAATGTATTTTTTCAGGTTGTTGGGTTTATTGGAGAATTGGGTGGGTAGTGTTTTTTAAACATATTTATTAATTAATTAGTATTAATTAATGATTTACTTTTTATGTTTTTTCTTTGTTACATTTTCAAATGATGAATTGAAGTTTCATTTTGGGTTGGTGGGTTTATTGGGAGATTGTGTCTGTACTGTTTTAAATTAGAGTTTAATTAAGGTTGTTTGATTAATGTATTAATTATGATATATTTTAATTGTTTATTACATAATTAACACACTTAAATACATTCTGTATTATATTTAAATTTTGGGTTGTGGGGTTTATTGGGGTGTGTGTGGGTGATGTATGCATGGTAAATACCTCTTCCTGAGATAATGGCATTTACTTTGTGTGGTAAATACCTCACCTTATTCCGCCTTACTTCCAATGAGGGTTATTGAGAGATTTTTAGATGTGTGTTTCGATGTGTGTTTGTTTTATGAGTGAGTTTGAGATATACTGTATGTTTAAAAAAGTTTCTGTTTATTTTTTAAATAATGTTTTTGCTAAATGTAAAATAATTTATATTTTTCATGTATTGTTTATGAATTTTTAAAGCATTTTAAAAATATCTTAATGACCAAATAATTATATGGGTGTAGTGGATGTGAGTCTACAAATATATTCACTTTTCCTCACGGTTTATTAGACTGGAGGCAGAAAAGTACATTTCACCCATTCAATGTATGCACTTTCCCCAACATTTGCTGTGCTGGAGCTACAGTACTAAATCTAACCATTCCCCAATGCATGCATTATCTCCAATATTTGTTAGACTGAAGTTAGAATGGCAAATCAGACCCCCAACCCTCATGTCTGCCCTTTCCCCAGAGTTTGTTGTAAATCAGCTACAAAAGTGAATCTGAATGGGGCATGTGTGTTACCTCACACTCCCTCGCCCCTACTGAATACACTTTCCCCAACTTTTGTTTGATTTGTTGGATAGGAGTTATAATAGCAAATGTACCCCCCCCCAACCAACGTTTACACTTTCTGCATTGTTTTTTATAATGGCGTTGTAATTAATAACTCCCCAATATATTCACATTTTTCAATGGATTTAGAATAGTAAATCTGCCCTCTTAGTATTTGCAATTTTCCCAATGGTAGTTGGAGTGAAGGTAAAATAGAATATTTTACCCCTCCCATGTATACATTTTGTTTTAAGATTGGAATTATCTTTTCTTGCTTAATTGTGTATTTTTGAAAAATATGTTTAAGTTTTTTATTTAAAAATAAATATATTAAAGATAAATACATTTTTAAGTGTGTTTTGTTTTTAAAATGTTTTATGTGGTTTAGTATTTGATAAATATCAGCTTTAGTAATATCTATATATATATATATATATATATATATGTATCTATATATATATATATATTCACTGAAAAAACCATAGGTTTCAGGGACGTTATAGTTACAAATTAGCATTTAAAAAACCTTTGAAATTCACTGAAAAAACCATAGGTTTTAGGGACAGTTATAGTTAGTTGGACATTGCACTCGTACAAAACCCGTGAAATTCCCCGTTATAGTTAGTCCAGCTAACTATAACTCGCGCTCCGCAATGCACTGCTGATGACGTCACATATTACATCACTCATGACATGGTCAGTGACATCACTGATGACATCACTGATGACATCTCAAATGACATCACTGATGACATCACTGATGACATCATCCAGTGACTGTGTGTTTCTGTAAAGTTTAAATATTTTTAATATATATAGGAAAAGACGATTGAAGAATGAGTGGGTGTGTAAGTGTCTGTATGGATGATTTAGTAGGTGCGTGACTGACTGTATAAGTGAGTGATTTAACGTATCTTACTGAATGCATGGGTTAGTGACTAAACTGGGTGAATGTCTGTATCCGTCTGTCTGTTGCTGTGTAAGTGGCTGCATGTGTTTGTGAATAGCTACATGAGTGTCTATATGAGTTATTGAATGCTTGTCTGAGTATCTGTATGGGTGCCTGAGTGTTTGTGTGGGAGGGGTGTGTGCAACTCTGTGCATAGATGTGTGAGTGGGTGATTCACTGGGTGGATGGTTTCAAGAGTGCATCTGTGATAGACTGTATGGGTGGGTAAGTGTGTGTAAGAGTGTGTTAGTGAGTGAATGTATGTCCCAGTGGTACATGTGTGAGTAACTACATATGTGAAAGGCAGTATATATGTGTGTTGGAGTATATAAATAGCTATAAGCGAGAGTGAGTGATTGTGATAGTGGCTGTATGGATGAGTGTGTGCTTGTATCAGTGATTGTATAAGAGCGTAAGAATGTGCTAGTATTTGTATGAGTAAGTGAGCTGGTGTGTGTATAACTGTATAGGTGAGTAAATGGTAGTGTGTTTAATTATTTGCATGACTGACTAGGTGTGTGAGTACCTCTATGGATGAGTGGCGGTGTTTGAGTGTCTATATAGGAGTATGAGTGCATATGATAGTCCTGTACTGAGTGACCGTAAGTATGAGTGACTGTACGGGTGAGTGAGTGGATGTGTGCGTAGACCTAAGAGTCAGTGAGTGGGTATGTAGTTATTGGTGTTGGAGTGTCTATGGTTTTGCGAATGGCAGTCTGTAATTTAGAGTGGGTGTATCAAAGGTTATATTAGGGTGTGAGAAGATGCATGAAATTATCACATGGATGATGTCATCAGTGATGTCATCAGTGATGTCATTTGAGATGTCATCAGTGATGTCATCAGTGATGTCACTGACCATGTCATGAGTGATGTAATATGTGACGTCATCAGCAGTGCATTGCGGGCGCGAGTTATAGTTAGCTGGACTAACTAGAGCGGGGGAATTTCACGGGTTTTGTACGAGTGCAATGTCCAACTAACTATAACTGTCCCTAAAACCTATGGTTTTTCAGTGAATTTCAAAGGTTTTTAAATGCTAATTTGTAACTATAACGTCCCTGAAACCTATGGTTTTTTCAGTGAATTTCAAAGGTTTTTAAATGCTAATTTGTAACTATAACATGTCTGAAACCTACGGTTTTTCAGTGAATTTCAAAGGTTTTGTAAATGACAATTTTTAAATGTATTAATTGTTATATACATTTTTTTCATACTGATTTACTACATTTTTAGAAACAATTTTTTTTACATATTTTATTTTTAAATTACATTGTAATTACATTATACATTACATTACAAAAATACTTTCTCAGAATGAATTACTTTAGTTTAAATACTTTGCACATAGGCAATAGATTTTTAAGTACAGTAGTTACAGTTGTTGCAATGGGCAACACATTTTCAAACACAATGCAACATTCAGCTCAATGTGAATTTCTAGTTAAATGCAATTAGTTACTTTATGGATTACTTTTCTAACCACAGGACTGGATCCTAGATTCAGTCCTGGGACATCTCCTGTAAACAGTTGAGTAAAGCGTTTTGGTTACAGTCGTGATTTTTAAGGAATATTATTGTACTTTAAAAGTTGACACAGAAACTTTTTCTCATAGAATCACCAATGTTATCCTATGGAAGGAAATTCACTTAGAAGGTAAAAACTGTTATCGTTACTTTTTCTTACTCAGTGTTGGATCCTGGATCCAGCACTGGTGCATCTCCTGTAAACAGTTGAAAGAATGCGTTTAAGTCATACAGGCGATTTTTAGGAATATTTGTAGTTTGTGAAAATCGACACTTTGAAACTTTTCTGCTGAAAACCAGACAATGGATTCCTATGGAAGAAAATATAAGTTACTGGTAAGTACGGTTAAAATTACTTTTCAGGGTCAGTGCTGGGCTAAAAGATGCAGCACTGGGTTCTCTCCTGATAACAGGTGAGTAAATTGAAATTCGTATTTCGGCTGATTTTAGAGGAATATTTGTATGTTTCAAAAATCAACACTTAGAAACTTTTTCAGCAAAAAGCAGGCAATGATATCCTATGGAAGGAAATTCAAGTTACTGGTAAGTACGGTTAAAATTACTTTTGAGGATCAGTACTGGGCTGAAAGATGCAGCACTGAGGTCTCTCCTGATAACAGGTGAGTAAATCGGAATTCGTATTTCGGCTGATTTTAGAGGAATATTTTAAAGTTCCAAAACTCCACACTTAGAAGAATTTCCAAGTGAAACCAGTCAATGTTAGCCTATGGAAGGAAATTCAAGTTACTGGTAAGTACGGTTAAAATTACTTTTCAGGACCAGTACTGGGCTGAAAGATACAGCACTGAGGTCTCTCCTTATAACAGGTGAGTAAATCGGAATTCGTATTTCGGCTGATTTTAGAGGAATATTTGTATGTTTCAAAAATCAACACTTAGAAACTTTTTCAGCAAAAGCAGGCAATGATATCCTATGGAAGGAAATTCAAGTTACTGGTAAGTACGGTTAAAATTACTTTTCAGGACCAGTACTGGGCTGAAAGATGCAGCACTGAGGTCTCTCCTTATAACAGGTGAGTAAATCGGAATTCGTATTTCGGATGATTTTAGAAGAATATTTGCACAATGGTGAAGTGAGGCGGGGCCTGAGGTGACATCTGTGCAAACGCGCCCCGTGGCGCGTTTTAAGTTGAGGGATTAAGTCCCCTTGAATCCTGAGGGTCCCTAGGGGCCAACTAGCCCACCAGGAACCTCCAATATGCGCCAGAGGCTGCGTTGCAGAGACGTGTAGAGAGGCCACACCCTTTTTACACCTCTCTGCAACGCAGCTCTGTGGCGCTTTCTGGATGTACCTGTTGGGCTGAGTTGGCCCAGGGACCCTCAGGATTGAAGAGGATTTAATTCCCCATCTTAAAACGCGCCACGGGGCCTGTTTGCACACATGTCACCTGAAGCCCGCCCCTCCTTCACCACTGTACTAACGCGCCACGTGGCGCGTTTTAAGATGGGGAATTAAATCCCTTCAATCCTGAGGGTCCCTGGGGGCCAACTAGCCCAACAGGTACATCCAGAAAGCGCCACAGAGCTGCGTTGCAGAGAGGTGTAAAGGGGTGTGGCCTCTCTACACGTCTCTGCAACGCAGCCCCTGGCGCATATTGGAGGTTCCTGGTGGGCTAGTTGGCCCCTAGGGACCCTCAGGATTCAAGGGGACTTAATCCCCCAACTTCAAACGCGCCACGGGCGCGCTTGCACAGATGTCACCTCAGGCCCCGCCCCTCCCTTCACCATTGTGCAAATATTCTTCTAAAATCATCCGAAATACGAATTCCGATTTACTCACCTGTTATAAGGAGAGACCTCAGTGCTGCATCTTTCAGCCCAGTACTGGTCCTGAAAAGTAATTTTAACCGTACTTACCAGTAACTTGAATTTCCTTCCATAGGATATCATTGCCTGCTTTTGCTGAAAAAGTTTCTAAGTGTTGATTTTTGAAACATACAAATATTCCTCTAAAATCAGCCGAAATACGAATTCGATTTACTCACCTGTTATCAGGAGAGACCTCAGTGCTGCATCTTTCAGCCCAGTACTGGTCCTGAAAAGTAATTTTAACCGTACTTACCAGTAACTTGAATTTCCTTCCATAGGCTAACATTGACTGGTTTCACTTGGAAATTCTTCTAAGTGTGGAGTTTGGAACTTTAAAATATTCCTCTAAAATCAGCCGAAATACGAATTCGATTTACTCACCTGTTATCAGGAGAGACCTCAGTGCTGCATCTTTCAGCCCAGTACTGATCCTCAAAAGTAATTTTAACCGTACTTACCAGTAACTTGAATTTCCTTCCATAGGATATCATTGCCTGCTTTTTGCTGAAAAAGTTTCTAAGTGTTGATTTTTGAAACATACAAATATTCCTCTAAAATCAGCCGAAATCCGAATTCTGATTTACTCACCTGTTATCAGGAGAGACCTCAGTGCTGCATCTTTCAGCCCAGTACTGGTCCTGAAAAGTAATTTTAACCGTACTTACCGGTAACTTGAATTTCCTTCATAGGCTAACATTGACTGGTTTCACTTGGAAATTCTTCTAAGTGTGGAGTTTTGGAACTTTATAATATTCCTCTAAAATCAACGAAAGTACGAATTCCAATTTACTCACCTGTTATCAGGAGAGAACCCAGTGCTGCATCTTTTAGCCCAGCACTGACCCTGAAAAGTAATTTTAACCATACTTACCAGTAACTTATATTTTCTTCCATAGGAATCCATTGTCTGGTTTTCAGCAGAAAAGTTTCAAAGTGTCGATTTTCACAAACTACAAATATTCCTAAAAATCGCCTGTATGACTTAAACGCATTCTTTCAACTGTTTACAGGAGATGCACCAGTGCTGGATCCAGGATCCAACATTGAGTAAGAAAAAGTAACTGATAACAGTTTTTACCTTCTAAGTGAATTTCCTTCCATAGGATAACATTGGTGATTCTATGAGAAAAGTTTCTGTGTCAACTTTTAAAGTACAATAATATTCCTTAAAAATCACGACTGTAACCAAAACGCTTTTACTCAACTGTTTACAGGAGATGTCCCAGGACTGAATCTAGGATCCAGTCCTGTGGTTAGAAAAGTAATCCATAAAGTAACTAATTGCATTTAACTAGAAATTCACATTGAGCTGAATGTTGCATTGTGTTTGAAAATGTGTTGCCCATTGCAACAACTGTAACTACTGTACTTAAAAGTCTATTGCCTATGTGCAAAGATTTAAACTAAAGTAATTCATTCTGAGAAAGTATTTTTTGTAATGTAATGTATAATGTAATTACAATGTAATTTAAAAATAAAATATGTAAAAAAAAATTGTTTCTAAAAATGTAGTAAATCAGTATGAAAAAAATGTTTATATAAAAATTAATACATTTAAAAATTGTCATTTACAAAACCTTTGAAATTCACTGAAAAAACCATAGGTTTCAGACATGTTATAGTTACAAATTAGCATTTAAAAAACCTTTGAAATTCACTGAAAAAACCATAGGTTTCAGGGACGTTATAGTTACAAATTAGCATTTAAAAAACCTTTGAAATTCACTGAAAAAACCATAGGTTTTAGGGACAGTTATAGTTAGTTGGACATTGCACTCAGTACAAAACCCGTGAAATTCCCCGTTATAGTTAGTCCAGCTAACTATAACTCGCGCCCCCGCAATGCACTGCTGATGACGTCACATATTACATCACTCATGACATGGTCAGTGACATCACTGATGACATCACTGATGACATCTCAAATGACATCACTGATGACATCACTGATGACATCATCCATGTGATAATTTCATGCATCTTCTCACACCCTAATATAACCTTTGATACACCCACTCTAAATTACAGACTGCCATTCGCAAAACCATAGACACTCCAACACCAATAACTACAGACCCACTCACTGACTCTTAGGTCTATGCACACATCCACTCACTCACCCGTACAGTCACTCATACTTACGGTCACTCAGTACAGGACTATCATATGCACTCATACTCCTATATAGACACTCAAACACCGCCACTCATCCATAGAGGTACTCACACACCTAGTCAGTCATGCAAATAATTAAACACACTACCATTTACTCACCTATACAGTTATACACACACCAGCTCACTTACTCATACAAATACTAGCACATTCTTACGCTCTTATACAATCACTGATACAAGCACACACTCATCCATACAGCCACTATCACAATCACTCACTCTCGCTTATAGCTATTTATATACTCCAACACACATATATACTGCCTTTCACATATGTAGTTACTCACACATGTACCACTGGGACATACATTCACTCACTAACACACTCTTACACACACTTACCCACCCATACAGTCTATCACAGATGCACTCTTGAAACCATCCACCCAGTGAATCACCCACTCACACATCTATGCACAGAGTTGCACACACCCCTCCCACACAAACACTCAGGCACCCATACAGATACTCAGACAAGCATTCAATAACTCATATAGACACTCATGTAGCTATTCACAAACACATGCAGCCACTTACACAGCAACAGACAGACGGATACAGACATTCACCCAGTTTAGTCACTAACCCATGCATTCAGTAAGATACGTTAAATCACTCACTTATACAGTCAGTCACGCACCTACTAAATCATCCATACAGACACTTACACACCCACTCATTCTTCAATCGTCTTTTCCTATATATATTAAAAATATTTAAACTTTACAGAAACACACAGTCACTGGATGATGTCATCAGTGATGTCATTTGAGATGTCATCAGTGATGTCATCAGTGATGTCACTGACCATGTCATGAGTGATGTAATATGTGACGTCATCAGCAGTGCATTGTGGGCGCGAGTTATAGTTAGCTGGACTAACTATAACGGGGGAATTTCACGGGTTTTGTACGAGTGCAATGTCCAACTAACTATAACTGTCCCTAAAACCTATGGTTTTTTCAGTGAATATATATATAAATATATATATATTTCCGTAAAGGTTGCCTTGAAAGTCATGTTACTTCAGCATGCACATCCAGTGCACGATGGTGATCAGGCAGGTACATAACCAATAAATACTGCACAACCTACTCCAGGAAAAACTGTCAGCACTCCAACAGGGATTTGATTAACAAAATCAGTTTTATTTTTTTTTAAAAAGCATCAGGCAGATAACTTAGGGGCCCATTACGATACCCGGCGTAAATAATTCCGCCAGGCATGGAAGCGGCAAAAATCCGCCCGCACACACCGCCTGAACACCGACCACGCCATTACGATTACACAAACCGAAAACCGCCATCGGCGGAAAAACACACAAAATACCGCCCGCCATCGTCCGAGTCGGAGTCAAACCGCCCGCCACGGACGGAAACACGCACGACAACACAAAACCGCCCGCCCACACGGCCGACACACCGCACGTGAAATTACGATCGCACCGCCATGAGCGCGGAAAAACCACAAATATACCGCCCGCCAGCGCAAACAACGCCGATGAGAATCGACACGGCCAGAAGCCATGGCGCCAACGTACCTGCACAGAAACCATCCGCACACAAAACCAATAGCACACAACATGGCCAACAAGTCCACACAGCAAGGCACGCACAAATACACAAGCACAGTACACATCCGAAAACACCCCCCGGACGAACAAAAAATACAAAGGCCAGAACCCCAGACACAACACACCTGAAAACAACAGACCATGAGGACACACCCACATAGGTGAGTACAAAAGCAGCACTCCCACAGACCACAACCCCTTGCTACATTGCAAACCAGAGAGGAGAGGAGAGGACACAGTGACACAGCAAGGACAGCAGCACACCACAGAAACGCACACATCACAACCACCACCACCACCACCACCACCACCAAACACCTGCACCACAAACCCCCTGCACATTACACAACACACACCGCACCAGCACCACAAACACCATGGCACCACAAAGGATGCCCAAGTTCACGCCCATGGAGCTGACGGTCATGGTCGACGAGATCATCAAGGTGTACCCACAAATCTATGGGAACATGGTCCAGCACACACCACTAGCCACCAGAAACAGAATGTGGAACCGGATCGTAGACCAGGTCAATGCAGTCGGGACCCTGCCCAGGAACAGAGTCGAGATTAACAAACGTTGGAATGACGTCAAGAGCCTGGTCAAGAAGAAGGAGGGCAAAAACAGAGAGCTGGCTGCCGTCACTGGCGGAGGGAATCCCGCGCTCTTTAAGACCTTCAAAGCGTGGGAGGAGAAGGTGCGAGTCGTAATCCATCCGGAGATCCTCGCCGGATTAGCAGGGGGAGTGGAGGCTGGTAAGTACAAACTAATGTATACCAGCACACCGCTATGTACTCACATGCGCAACTACCATGCCACAGCTCCCAGGGACAAACACCCCCATGTCCAGCACACAATACACAACACATCACACACACATGCAACAGACACTACCACACACAGCCCAAACCGAACAACTGTAAGATGCGTGGGGACATGTGTACACTCAGCCAGCCACGTAACCACCAACAGGTCCCCAAATATGCCAGAAGCGCCACAACGAGCACCCACCACACCCATGTGTCCGCCACAGCTGCACTAACCGACAAGTAACAGGTAAGTGGCAGGAACACAAAGTGCAGTGGGTGGGAGGGTGGACAGCCCAAGTACAACACACACCAGGCCCCAGTCCCACAGCACAGCAAGGAGGAGCATCCCCCACACCCCACAGCCACGTGTCAGCCACCGCAGTGCACAACGACAGCCGAAAGGCAGACATCACGGTCCACAGCAATCGGTGTCAGTGGGTGTCCAGCCACCCCCACGACCCACAACACCCCCCCACCCCCACAGACCTGCAACATGGAGCACCCCCGCTTAGAGCCATGTGGCATCCAGTACAGTGCACGCACGAACAACTTGCAGGTGGGAAACTGGACAGGGCTGGATTACTGGAGGCATGAGGACCATGACACGACCAACACATGGGACATGTCACGTAGCAGACGAACACGCAGCACCGCCCACCGTCATGAACAAGTGAACAATGTGCACACGGACATGAACAACAGACTCACACCCCACATGACCCATCACAGACATAGCAACACCCAAGGAGCCACGTCTGCATGCACAAGCCACACTGAATATAGTCCCACACGGCAGCCACTGTGCAACTCATCACACACAACCGAAACACCATTGAAGTCCTGTCCATGTAGCCCCTACTGCCTGTCAACCACACACCCCACAACTACGCCTATGTAAGACAAACAACACTAGACGCAACAGAGCGAAACAACAGAAATGCACACGAACACCACTGAACCCATCAAATTCACAGACACACCATGCACATACAACATACCATCCATCCCATCCGTCAGCCCCAGTCTCATGAAAGGCATGTCATCCGCACAGCTGCCACACATACAGCAGTCACGCTAAGACACATGCCCATGACCAACCATGTGCCAGAAGTCAATTAAGCGCACGACACACTGTGAGCAACAACACACAACATGGGCCACACCTCCCCCCCCGAACACTGCAGTGATGCACATGGCACAGGGCAGCACGCACACCAAGGAGATGGGACAACTGCAATACGTTGGCTGGCACACAACTATCACTCACTCATAACGATGCGTCCAATGCCATGTCCAGTAATCACAACAGACAGCAAATATGCAGGCCATGTCAAGCATGCACACACCTCAAACAATGCACTGTCATGCTGCCACAACACATGTCACGTTCGGCACCCATGGCTCTCAGCATGTACCCCAAAAGCATATCCCCTCCCAAATGCGAATCTGGGGCATGGCCCCCATGTTGCCATATGCGTTCCTAAGCGTTCCATTTGAACCCCAAAAGCATATCCCCTCCCAAATGCGAATCTGGGGCATGGCCCCCATGTTGCCATATGCGTTCCTAAGCGTTCCATTTGAACCCCAAAAGCATATCCCTCCCAAATGCGAATCTGGGGCATGGCCCCCATGTTGCCATATGCGTTCCTAAGCGTTCCATTTGAACCCCAAAAGCATATCCCCTCCCAAATGCGAATCTGGGGCATGGCCCCCATGTTGCCATATGCGTTCCTAAGCGTTCCATGTGAACCCCAAAAGCAAAGTACAAACCAGACCCAGGATGGGCCAGGAGCCCGCATACACCAGAGTCACAATGAGTAGGGGCACAGCAACACACCCATCGGCATGGCCAATCCGTCCCATGCCACATGTGCACAGCACACAGTCCCATTGCCTAGCACACACAACTACAGATGCCACAGCCACACACTCGCCTCTGGGAAACCCATGTACGAGATTGCACGAACTGCCAATGTCAGACGACAAATACATACTTCGCCAGGTGCAACACAATAACAAATCTCATTCTCTCCACAGGTGACGAACTGCCGGATGCTGGGGATGGAGACAGCAGCCAGCACAGCCAGCCCACAAGCCCCCAACGAGGACACACGGATCTGGAGGATCTGTCCTCCTCTTCGGACACGGACCACCAAGCTGGCCCATCTGGCGTGGCAGGGCCCAGCCGCTCCCCAGGACCCCTCCTACCCACCAACCCATCATCCAGGGATGCTGAACAGTCC
Source organism: Calotriton arnoldi (assembly GCA_963921515.1). Taxonomy (NCBI): domain Eukaryota; kingdom Metazoa; phylum Chordata; class Amphibia; order Caudata; family Salamandridae; genus Calotriton; species Calotriton arnoldi. The sequence continues at coordinate 526,391 of CAWUFW010001274.1, forward strand.
CAGCCCCCTGCTGCCACTGTCGTTGCGGCCACACCCACGGTCATTGCGGCCACTACCACTGCCGCAACCGCCACCATCGCCGCACCGACCACCACCGCCACCACCACCACCACGTCTTCGCTGGCACCAGCCCCAGCGCAGGTGGTGGCCCGGCCGACTGGATCCACCCTGGGAGCCACAGCGAGGACCGTGGTGTGCAATGTGGCTAGTGGGCAGGCCGGTGGCAGCAGGACTGGTAGGAGGAGCAGGGTCAGGGAAACGCCAGCCTCCCCTGGGAGCCATGCCCTGCCTCAAATGGCCAGAGTCCTTGGGGCCTATGAAGAGGCCCAAGGACAATGGGCCAGGTCTGCTACAGACACGCGGGAGGTGCTGGGGGTGCTGAGGTCCATGGACGCCCATATGGGCCAATTCGTGTCCCGTATGGACCAACTCGTGGACCTCATGGGCCAGCTGGTGGTGGCGGTGGGGTCACAGGCAAGGCCAGCAACACCACCTCCGCCACCACCTGCTAGGGCGCAGGGTCGGGCAGCAGTGTCCACTTCCCCTGCGTCCACAGCCAGTGAGCACACCTCACCCACCACCAGCAGGTCGCCACCACACACCCCCCCTCCCAAACGTGGAAGGGGCCGTCCGAAGAGGAAACAGATCTCCCGGGAGGACTTCGCACACTCCAGTCGCAAGTGAGGCAGCCAGCCAGCCTTCCGCCAGCCTTCCTTGACCAGCCACTGCATTGACTTGCTCTACGATCCCACTCCACACAGCCATCTGGATGGCATGTGTGTGTTGGACTATGGACATAGAACCAGTGGGTACACCCTGAGCTTCACGCAGCCATGACCGACAGCTCATTGTCACTGCACGCACCACTTTTGTCATCACCTTACACACAATCACATGTCACAGTTTGTAATAAATGCACCTTTTTCACTAACTGCTGTTTGTGCCCTGTGTTTTATTTGTACGGAATACAACGGCCACCTTGGGCGGAAAGGCACCTGATGCGTGGCATGGCAATGGAATCCGGAGGGCCTGTAGGGACCTAGGGGTGGGAGACAGAACAGGAGCACATTCAATGAGTGTGTCACACACCCATCACACAGTACATGTCAACAACTACAAGCAATGTACACACATCGCACAGAGCAATAGGGCACAATGCCACAGTCACCAACAGTGGCATACTACCCTGGCCATGGAGCGTTGACACACTGCACGCAGTGAACATACGGCCACCCTGACACAGCACACACACACCTGCACAGATACAGACACATCATCCGTCGTACATGGACACTCACCGTCAAGTGAAGTAGCGGGCGATGAGCTGCTGGCGCACATTCCCAGCTTCCTCCTCTCCGCTGTCCACCTCACTCGAGCTGTCCTGGTCTGCGGGCTGGGGCCCTGGTTGATCTCCGTCATCCACAATGAGGGGGATCTGCTTCCGAATGGCCAGATTGTGCAGCATGCAGCACGCCACCACTATCTGGCACACCTTCTGTGGGGAGTACGCCAGTGCACCCCGGTGCGGTCCAGGCACCTGAACCTGGACTTGAGGAGGCCAAAGGTACGCTCGACCACACGTCTGGTCCTCCCATGTGCCTCATTGTATCGATCGTCTGCTGGGGTGCGAGGATTCCTCAATGGACTGAGCAGCCATGCCCCATTCGGATACGCAGAGTCACCTGGGTGTGAGGGACACAGAGAACCGTTGCTATTCCAACTGGACAGGGGACAGCATCGCACAACCAGCACGCTACACCACTCCACATACTCACCGACAATACAGCCACGATCCTGTTGCAGATTGGCCATCAGTCGTGGCAAGATGCTGTTGCGCATTATGTGTGCGTCATGGGCCGAGCCTGGGAACTTTGCACACACGTGGGTGATCACCATGTCCGCAAGGCACACCACTTGCACATTCAGGGAGTGCGTGTGCTTCCTGTTGCGGTACAGGTGCTCAGTGGCCTGTGGTGGAACAAGGCCGACATGTGTGCAGTCAATGGCTCCCACGACGTGTGGGATTCTGCCAAGGGCATAGAATGCACCCTTCACTGCCGCCAATTCACGAGCCCTGGGGAATCTGATGTACCTGTTCCAGTACAGCATCATGGCTGCCAGTACATCCCTCAGCACCTTGCTGAACATGGGCTGGGACATCCCTCCTCCACTGCCCACTGTGTGCTGGAATGACCCAGTGGCGAAGAAATGCATGGCGGCCATCACCTTAGCCGTGGGGGTGACAGCAGTCGGATACACCCTGCGGGGACGGAGATGGGGCTCTAACATGGCACACAGTCGATGCAGGGTTGGCCTGTCCAGCCGAAACTTCCTTATGACCTCAGTATCCTCCATGTCCGCCAGCAATTGGTATGGGCGGTCAATGTTCGGTCTCCGCCTGGGTTAAATGGCAGAGGACACATGTCAAAGCAACACGGCACATAGCAATTTCGCATACACATCACTGACATGACTGAGCAAGCACATGAGCCACAGCCCAGCTGTCAAGCTGGGACGGCACGGCCACAATACACTTACACAGGTCTCCCAACAATGGCAATGGCAAGTGAGACATACCACTGCCATGTGCATGCACATGGGGATCTAGGCCCCAATGACTTGCGGGGCGTGCTGATGGGGACTGACTGCATATTCGGTCAAGCGGCAACGCCACGGCAACATGAGTGTCTGCTGAGCATGGAACTGCTTCCGAGGCTGGATGAGTATGGCACACGACGACGACGATGTGGGCACGGGCTGAGCGGCCAATACAAGTGGGACCTGTGGCACGAGGGGATATGAGACAGTAGTAGGTGTCAGCACTGCACCCTATGTACAGCACTGTACGGATCACAGCTCCCGAAACATTGACTGGTGTCCACATCGACAGCCCCATGCCAAGACGGCTGTGTGCTTGCAGTCACACGTCACAGGTGAGAGGTTACATTGCACGTGCCAGGTGGCAGATGTACATAGTGGGAGCTGGCATGTGTGTGCATGTGTCTCCTGTTCAGGATCCACCAGATGGGCGCTGACTCTGTACTGACCATTGGACACAGCATGTTCCGTGGAAGGCTTGTGTGTGTGGGATGGTGGCACTGGATGTGCCTCCGTTGGGTGGGGGGCCATGCACAGGGCGGGTACGTCGATGATTGCGCATTGTTGGTCACGGTGGGTGCACCAACTAAGATGTGTTGCCCTGTGTTCAATTCCTATGTCTGCATGATGATGGACTGTGGATGTGGGCAGACTACACATTGGTCGATGTGCTGTCTATATGCATGTGCCTTCACACCAGGCACAGCTGCCCCTGCACATTTGACCCCTGCTGGACTCGCTGCTGGGTCTGTGGAGCTGATGCACCTTCTGCGCGTGGGGCGGACAGCTCTCCTCACTTCCCTCATTGCGCATGTCATGTCTTTGCCGCAGGTGACATGGATCATGGAGGGCCCACATGTACGCGTGGGTAGGCTACACATGATTGTTCACTGGTCGCCACCCCCAGTCAGTGTTTCGAATGGGAAGGTTGTCGTGCTGGTGGTATGTTCGATGTGGCGGATGGGCGGGCCTAGGTGCGGGCTTACATTCCGGACATGGGGGGGTAGTTGGATTGGCGACTAGTTGCAGTACACACGGGACACGTCTCTTCCTTTTCACATCTGGGTCATCCCTTGTACTAACTGACAGTGATACAGTCATCTTCGCCCCAGCCCTCATGTCCTCCCCTCGCCCCCCAATATGCATGCTCACCTGCGAGGCTAGCGCTTGCACAGGCAGCCCCAAGCTCGCACCAGAGAGGGCAAGGAGTGTATGTGTGGGTCCAGGGTATGATGTGTGGCGGGACGCCGTCCACCTGCGTGGTGCCCCAAATGGAGACCCGGCCTGCATGGACTATGCATCACAGTCTTCGCCTTCCGGATCCGCCACCTGCGACACCCAGTGGCTGTGGCTGCCCTTGCGGCCAGGTCGCGTCCGTCTGTGGCTGATGGCCCACACATTCACTCTTTGGCCTCTCTGGGGAGGGCTCGGGGTGGTGGCGCACGCGCTTGCACTTAGTCGCAATGGCATGTGGCGTGGTTGGTATGATGGGCAATGGATGGGATGGTGCGAGCCACCTCCCGTGACGTCAGTGCTGCTCGTGCTGTGGTGCGTCCCCCTACACTTCCATGTGACTTGTGCCATGCTAGACATTGAGGTTCTATTGCCTGCGTGATATGACCAGGAGGAGCGCGAGGAGACCTCTCACACACCATGCTCCACTGCCATCCCGTGCCCTGTATCGCCTGTGCGGATTGACTATGTTGGGGTTACACCTGGTCGACTGGGGCTGTGTGTGCCTTGTCAAGGGGCATGGCGGGCGCACAACAGGATCCAGCTTGTCCACAGAGGGTGGGCTGAGGTGCGCCTGGTACCGCTTTGTACGTGTGCCCGGCTGCTGTGCACACACGTGTTCACTCCCCCGACAGGTGTCCTCTCACAATGCCCAGGGAAGCGGTGGTGTACTGTTCATGACCCCTCCCAACACGGCGTGCTCCAACTTGGCATGTGCGCATCTACCCGTCGCACCCACCCACCTGAGCACTGCGTCCATACGACTTCACACGACACATGTGTGTCTTCCACAGTAGTGCTACTCATTTGCGTTGACATCCAATACCAGTGGACTACATGGTCATGTCACGACTGCCGTGTACTTCACATACTCTCATCCTCTCTCATTCGTACTTGTGAAATGAGTCAGCGGAGACAGTTTTGGTTTCAAACATTATATTGAGTCTTCTGTCCTCTGTGATGCAGTATAGTGGACACTACTGGCAGCGGAATACATGTTGAGGATATACTGAGCATGATTGCAAATGGGATAGGGTGTGGGGTTACATGTGATTGGCTGTTGCATGTGGGATGTGGGCTTCAGAGTGACATCTGCTTGGCCAAGGCTGTGCTAATGTACATTTACGTATAGCTGCGGAGCTGCGGACTTTGACACAGACGGTATACATGTAGCCTACCAGACCGCTCGGCATCATGGGCACAGTCCATCTCAGTTCCATGTGACAGGTTTGCTGCGGTTGTTCCTCATGCACGCGTGCATGTGAGATGACATCAGGGCATGTGCTTGCGTGCATGCAGCGGCGTGCCACTTGTTGTTGCACTGTGGTGGTTACTGGACATGTCACAGTCACTGGGGTCGTGTTGTTGTTGTATGCACTTGTCGTCCATGCAAAGGTCCTGGTATGGGATTCCCGGGGCAGGGGTGGGAGGGGTGCAGCACCCACAGACTCCAGGCGACCTATTCATGTCCACTGAGCGGTGTGTGTGTCCATGGGCGCTGGATCCATGTCGTGTCCTGGTTGTTCGTGCAGTTCCGTCCATGTGGGTGCGATACACAGAGCCCATGCCACTGCCTCCCACGATGCATGCAGTGTTCCTGGATGTGATGGGGAACAGTGTGCATGTCCCGGTCATATCCGATGTCATGGCGATGTCGTTGATGGTGTGGTTACAGTTGCCGGTCGTTTGGTATGGCTGTTGTGGTGGTGACTGGCCAGTCCGTGCGGAAGCTGAGCATGGGTGCGGGGTTGGACTTCATAGGTCACTCGGGGAACCTGCGTTGTGGTCCGACGTATTTACAGGTTGTCAGGTATGCGATGCCGTCCAGCAGGGCTTCCATGTCATTGGTGGTGTACATGTTTGCCAGCCAATGAAGCGGATGGTGGCTGTCAAGGTGTTGTTCGTAAGTTGTCCCTTGGAGGACCATGATGGGGCATGCTGGGTGACATTCGATGTAGCTGTTCTCGATGATCCGTCGTGTGGAGGCACAGTGGTCCCATTTCAGTGCGCGTGCGATGTTGGCCACATACGCCATGCCCCCATAGGCAGAGCAGGCCCTGTCGTGTGCGTCCAGAGGAGGAGTAGTGGTAGCAGGTCCGCCTTCAGACATGCCGGGTTGGAGAGGCATATCTCGACGGGATGCTGGTAGGGACACCTCCGACAGTAGAAGACGGGCATGACGCAGCTGAACAATGTGATGCGGTAAGTCAGTCGGTAACTTACGTTCAGCAGGGACAGGAGATCGCATCCCAATGTATGTATCGTGTTGGTTTTGTACAGCTTGAGCTGTTCGGCGTAGTTGGGTAGGTGTGTTGCGGTTGCCATTTCGCAGCGGTTCGTTGAGGTGGCGTGCTCCGGCTGTGTGTGCAGTCTGCAATGTGCATGCTCCGGGGTTGCGGTGAGCTCTGTGTAGTCGTGGGGAGACAGGACTTGTGTTCTGTTGGCTTGTTTGGAGGACACGGGCCCTCTTCCCACATGCTTCTCAGACAGTTCAAGGTCAGTGCTGTGTGACTCCTTCCAATTAACTTGCATGTGGCCGACATGGGGGAGTGTTTTCTTCTTTCTTCCCCGTCCGTTGTGTGCTTCTGTGATATGCGCTATTTGCCCTGTGGTCGGTCTCCTCGGCATGCCTGTGTTGGTCTATTCTTGGACAATGGCTGTATTCACCGGCTTCTGTCGTAGGGCTGTGGTTTCGGAGTTGGAATGGAAGGTCATTCAGTGCTGTCTGCTCTCCCTTGTGTGGGCGGCAGGCTGCCTTTCCGCTCTGCGTTGGGCCTTGTGTGTGAATGTTATTCTTGGGCCACCTGTTGTCGGTCCCCGGGCTCTTTGGTGTTCCGTTTTCAGTGTGGTACTGGCGTTCCTCTTCCCGAAGGGGCCCTGCTTCTCCTAGTTGGTGTTGCCGCCGCTGTGTGCTTCGCCATGTTTGTTACACTGGGGTGTGTCCTGCTGTTGCGTGACTTCACTGACATGTGTGCGTCGGTTGTGTGGCGTTGGGTGTTGTCCGTGAATTGGGCGTTGGGGACATGTCTGTGGCAGGCCTGTCACGTGTCATGTGCGTTCGGGGTGGGGCTGATGTGTGTGCTGCTTGGTTGTGTCCCTGTGTCTGTGTGCGACGCATGCATGGCGCTGCGGTTGGCCTCTGCGTTGTGCGCATGTGTGGCGGCGTCATCGGCGCTTTGTGGCCGTGACGGGGTGGTTGGTTCCTAGTCCCAGGTGGTGTGTACACATGTGTTCCGCGATGTTAGGATTTGGCCTGTGTGTCATATGTGGATGCAATGGTGGATGTGTAGTGTACACGCGCTGGTGGGGGTTGTCCGCTTTTTCCGCCCTTGCACTGTGTGCGCTGTTTGCGTGCACTTGTTGTGTGTGTGCCTACCTGCGTCTCCCGCGGTACGTTGCGTCCTTGGTGGTGCATCAGCAGAAGCATGGGAAGGGCCTGCAGTGCTGGATTCATGCCCGGGGTGCCGCTTCTTCGTTGTCCGTGCTCTGCGTCCGTGTTACCGCCTCTCTTTCACGTGCGGTGTCTCTTGGCCGTGGGAGCCGTTTGTTTGCGGCATCGTAATTTATGCGCCGGGCGGGACGTGTTTCGTCGGACGGTGTGTGTCAGTTGTGCTGCGCCGCTACGTGAACGGGCGCACTTTGATGGCGGACGGTGTTGCTGGCTTGCCGGCGGTGTTTGGCCTGCTTTTCGCATCGTAATTGGGCGGGCGTGTGGACTGCTGCGTGCCGGCGGTAACTGGTGGTTTTTGCATCCGCCAGCACGGCGGTTGTGCTTCCGCCCGCCATCGTAATGAGCCCCTAAATATCTGGATTTAAATAAAATTGATTTTGTGCATCAAATCCCTACTGGAGTGACGCCAATGTTTCCTGGAGAAGCTTATGAAGTGTGTGTATCTTTCTCTATCTCTCTCTCTCTATATATATATATATATATATATATAATACCTACTGGCGGTCGCCGGTAGGTAGTTCTGGTTAGGATGTAGTTTCCATGGGATATATATATATTAATATATATATTATATTTATATTACCTAAATAGCATACCGTATGGAGAACCACTACGTGCTCGCAGAAATTGCAGCACAGATGCTGGATATAGAAAAGAACAGGACACTATGTTAGAAAGGTTCAAAAGGCGGGGCTATTCTAACAAGATCTTATCTCAAGCCAGCATGAAACTACAGAATGTGAAGCAGACGGAGGTGTTGTTCAGTAATAGGGAAACCAAAACATCCATTGAACATCAATCTACCAATATTCCCAGAATGATCACTGGATACAATGCTAGATCTCATAGTCTTAAAAAAATCATGATGAGACATTGGGGTATCATCAAAGCAGACCCCGTAATAGGCCACAGTGTAGGGGATTCCCCCGTAGTGACCTATAGGAGGCTGAGATCCCTTAAGGACAAATTAGTCCAAAGCTTGCTAGAAACGGAACCCTCCACAAACTGGTTACAAACCAATAAAGGATTCCATAAGTGCAACTCATGTAAAGCTTGTAAATACAGTCAGAGCTGTGAAAATTTCCAAATATATAGTGGCAAGGAAAAATGAATTTCCAAATTCATTATTTGCACTACTGAGTATGTGGTTTATGTTTTGGAATGCCCCTGTGGCCTCAAATATGTAGGGAGCACCAAGTTACAACTAAAAAAACGCATCCTAAAACACCAAAGAGCGATAACCAATCTTGATTTCAATTACCCGGTGGCCAGGCACTTTTACAATATGCACAACAGCAACAATAAGCTTTTGAAGTTCTACGGCATTGACCGAGTACTGAAACACATACGAGGTGGCGATAGGGAGAAACATCTACGCATCCTCGAATCTCGGTATATCATTGATCTCAATACCAGAATGCCTTTTGGTTTAAACAGGGAGGAGGAACTGTCGACACATATAGGAATTTAGCCCCTCAGCTTCTCTCCCGTTTCTGCATGTTTTCTGCACTGTTTAGTATTTTAATATACACATGTTAAATAATTTTTCCTTTTGTATGTAACACCCTCCCCTCCTTATTTCATTTTTTCATTTGTTTAGTGATGAGATTTTCTCACCATATATGTTTGATATTGGGTGCACATAGGAAACACCACGGTTAGCCATGCCTTTAGACTCTGGACCTGCTGTCTTGAATGCTTTTGGCATTTATAGAATTATTGGAAGAATCAGGGCACTTGCCCATGCCATGATTCTGTCTTCTGATCCAATCAAATTTCACATGGATCACACCAGGTTGTTCTGGGGTCTGACCGTCCACGAATATGACAGATGGAACGGTTTATGCTTATATTCCAGATGGGGATCATTATTATTACCCATATAGGAGTATTTCATATTATCTATGCATGGTACATATCTGTGTTTTATATATTACATCAATTTTCACTTATTATACACTCATTAAGTTAATTCCTTACCCATTCCTGAGCCATTTCCATACAAAATCATATTATTATGGCAGAGCCAGCCCTTTTCTATTTATATTTAAATAAGGAGAATAGGACGACTACATATTGAAGGCTATTTAATTTAATCAAAGATATTGTTTACATGTTTTGCTTATATGAATTCATTCATGATATTGTATTGCATTGAAGGAGCAATTGCTCCGAGGAATTTTGCTGTTTGACAATGTCAATATATATTCACACTGAATATAATTGTAATTCCGATGGATTCACTCACGGAACAAATGTTTTCAAAATGTTTCTTCCATTTCTATCATGACGTTCGGAAATGTGGTGTAGTTCGTATTTGATCTCATGGTCATATATAACGATGAAATTGGCTATATTTAAGAAACAATACAGAAATTGATTTACTTACATGAATATATCATTTATGGCTGCATAAGAAAATTTACTTATGTGTTGGCTTCTGCATTTTGAGTTTATTATCGATTTATTTAAAAAATGATTTTCTCCATGTCTATGGTGATGTCACGTATATGTAATGGCGTCTGGAGTTGGGCTTGTAAATTTGACAAAGGCCGCTTCCTTCTATTCAGGTTTGGATATTCTGCATATTTATGGCTTCTGCTGCCACCGCTGTCACCGACACCGAAGGGCAGGCGTACGGCATTGTGGCAGTTCCTGTGACTTTATAAATATATATATATTTTTGTTTTTTACCTACTGGTGGTTGTCAGTAGGTAGTTATTGTTAGGACGTAGTTTCCAAAGGAAAAGGATTTTTTGACTTGCCTATAACTTTGGTATAACTCCACCGTTCCCATCTCTTACCTTCACTTCAGGTAATCGTGAAGACAAGAATATTAATGCTTTCCATTCAATAAAATGCCACTGCGTTATATATAACACGGAGACGATCCCTCCGAGAATATTCAACAGGTCCCTGAAGTACGGGGAGCATTAATATTCTTGCCTTCACGATTACCTGAAGTGAAGGTAAGAGATGGGAACGGTGGAGTGCGTTTGACTTTGTTGTAACTAAGAGTGAAGACTTGGGCAATGTTTTGACGGAATCACGTCTCTTTTAGGGTCCCATTTCAGCATTGAATTTGGATATTATTAGCCATTGTAAAGGATCTTGAGTGGAGGATATGACCTCTTAGAGGTAAGATTGTTTAACAGGAAGTTCGTTTTTAGTGGTCAATAATAAATGTATTGAGAGGCCTGTGCCTCATGTGCTCCAGAATTTTAATAGTGATGAATTCTATCACTTTAACCCTTACAGACATTTGATTTGGATGAAGTTTTAAGGTATCTGTTTTTATTTATTCAATACTTATGGAGCATGCCATTCACTTGGGTTGGATAAGATAAAACAACACTACGGATTTTTACTGGTCTTATTACCACTACTGACACGGTAATAATGAGGAACTGGGTGTAGCAATAAGTAGAAATGAATAGAAAATGTGGCATTAGAATTGATATGTATTAATCTATTGAATTTCAGTGAATAGAACTGTATGGAACAATCTGTAAATACGTGCATAATTATGTTTAAGAGCACTCTTATTGTCTCTTTATACACACTTGTCAATCATTTTGAATAGTCCCTCTGCACGAGGTTGGAGTTTTTGGGCTTACAACATTTAATAATAATGGCTGTAATTGTGTTATGTACTCCAACCATGGTATTTGTATTACTTCCAGCCCTGAGGAAGTCGTTTGGGTTAATCCCTATAGCGACGAAACGCGTTGGGAGTGGAAGATCCATTGGCAATAAAAGTAAGAAAGAACAGAAGCCCAGCTTATTACTGCTTTATTTTTGATACATTACCGTACTGTGATATATTATAGTATGCGTGTGCTTCAACAATTGTGAACAGTCATATACTTACTTGCAAATGCACAAAGGCACTCATGCACCTACTCACAGATTGAGCAAGAGACTTACGCAACCAATCACAGACCCATTGTGACACTGATGCACCCAAATATGGGGCCAGGAGGTTTTGAACATTTCGGACCTTGAGGCACAGCTGAGAAAAGTAAGCGGAATGTGGTGCTTTCATTCAAGTCCACTTGGACAGTTTATTTTAAAAGAAAAAGACACTGTTTTCGAACTGCACCTACGAGGGGAAACTTTTTCTCGCCAATATTGAACTACGGGTCCCAGCATGCTTGAATGATGACTCACCTGTGAGGCCCACGTGGGTAGTATATTAGCATGCAGGAATGGCACCCCAGTGAGTTTGCCGGTTTGAACATCGTCATCCTCTGATGAAGGAGCCTCCAGGCTCTGAAACGCGTAAGGACTTTGTATTTTGAATTGGAAACACAGATTCTGTTAAATAAAGGCTTTTTTGAAAAGCACTCATCTGTGAAGGGCGTCCTTGCTGCAGGGCAATTTTGGATGTATTTTAACTCGGCAGCCTGGCCGAGAAGGATGCCCCACCGTGAACCCAAATACGGGGCCAGGAGGTTTTGAACATTTCGGACCTTGAGGCACAGCTGAGAAAAAGTAAGCGGAATGTGGTGCTTTCATTCAAGTCCACTTGGACAGTTTATTTTAAAAGAAAAAAACACTGTTTTCGAACTGCACCTACGAGGGGAAACTTTTTCTCGCCAATATTGAACTACGGGTCCCAGCATGCTTGAATGATGACTCACCTGTGAGGCCCACGTGGGTAGTATATTAGCATGCAGGAATGGCACCCCCAGCGAGTTTGCCGGTTTGAACAGCGTCATCCTCTGATGAAGGAGCCTCCAGGCTCTGAAACGCGTAAGGACTTTGTATTTTGAATTGGAAACACAGATTCTGTTAAATAAAGGCTTTTTTGAAAAGCACTCATCTGTGAAGGGCGTCCTTGCTGCAGGGCAATTTTGGATGTATTTTAACTCGGCAGCCTGGCCGAGAAGGATGCCCCACCGTGAACCCAAATACGGGGCCAGGAGGTTTTGAACATTTCGGACCTTGAGGCACAGCTGTGAAAAGTAACCGGAATGTGGTGCTTTCATTCAAGTCCACTTGGACAGTTTATTTTAAAAGAAAAAGACACTGTTTTCGAACTGCACTTACGAGGGAAACTTTTTCTTTGCCAATATTGAACTACGGGTCCCAGGATGCTTGAATGATGACTCACCTGTGAGGCCCACGTGGGTAGTATATTAGCATGCAGGAATGGCACCCCAGCGAGTTTGCCGGTTTGAACAGCGTCATCCTCTGATGAAGGAGCCTCCAGGCTCTGAAATGCGTAAGGACTTTGTATTTTGAATTGGAAACACAGATTCTGTTAAATAAAGGCTTTTTTGAAAAGCACTCATCTGTGAAGGGCGTCCTTGCTGCAGGGCAATTTTGGATGTATATATATATATATATATATATATATATATATACACACATGTATGTATATAGAGAGAGAGAGTGAAAAGTAAAATGCATACATAAAAGTTTATACATTTTTAATAACTATTATTTATTATATATGTTTATATTGTGTTTTATTATGTATGTTCAATTAATATATTTATTTTTTAGGATATTCTTCAGGATTTGTTTTGATCAATAAAATACATTTATTTAAATATATAGCTGAATATTCATATTTTTATTTTCTTTGCTCAAGTTATATTAAAGTTACATATTTGTAGAAATTAAAATTTTAAAACATTTAAGGTTCATTTTTTTAATATTCATAATCAACATTTTCCCTATGTGCACATGATTTTGCATTTTGATTAATGAAAATTAGTAAGTTTCATATTATGAGCATATTCAGTTAGAGAATATTCATATTAAGTTAGTGTGAGTCATGGAAGGCCTTAGAATAACTGACTCCATTTTAATTTGAAATATTGTATTTCTGCTTGCTGTGTATAATATTTATCTCTTCCCAGAAACCCAGAGCTACCATGATCTCGTTACTCTGAAATGTTGTCATTGAAACTTTGTGTGAAGGTCGTTTTGTAACTTAATTAATTTTATGTTTGCTTTCTGCACCTGGGAAGCAAAGGAGTCAGAGGAGATGAAGTCCTTTCTTTGTTTGATATCTCTAAAGGCCCTGAGACTGGAACTGGTTGTTAACTTGATCATGGGAGAGAGGCCGACACCGAGCATGCTTAACTTTGATTGGTTCTTGCTTGGTGAGAGCCTGTTCAATATATCACTTAGAAGAAATTTCATGTTTAACTGTGTGAATATGTCTTCAGTTAAATCAGTTAGTTAGACGTGCCTTTGTCCACCTTTGCAGTAAGACGTGCCTTTCCCTTCCTTAAGACTCAATGCTCGTTGTATTTCTGCTCATAGAGTTACTCTCAAAAGCAAGCACATTCTGTCTTATTCTAATCAGAACCTTCATTTAGTGTACTTGTGATTTTATATTTGCTGACACCTGCCGCATCTAATGTTCCCCAGTTCACCCACAGCTTCTATAAGCATCAGAGAGATTCCCTTCAGTGGAATGGATATTCGACATTTGCATATTTTGTCTTTTAATAACTTGTTCTTGCATACGCTAATTGACTTGCCTTATTTATATTCACATATGCTGTGTTCAGGTGACAATTGATTTAGGATTCAAATAGTTCAATTTGAGATTGTAACTTTACTAATCTATTGATAAACCGTTATGATCTGCAAAAGGTCCCTTTTCTGTCATTTGTGTGGGGCAAAATCTGCTTTACTGTCATTGATATGTTACTGAATTTATGGTTTTAGCCTCGGTTTGAGGCAAAGGTCCATCCAAGTGGACTTAGTGGAGTTTAGAGTTTGCGCCAGGTTAGCGTGGTGCAAACACCATCCTTATCTCTCCCGCTATCAATGGTTGATTTGGAGAGGGAAAGTATAGAATAAGAGCTAGTTGATAGGCACCATGCATTAGAAAAGCAAAATCTAAAAACCGTACTCATAAAAGTGTTATAACGAAGAGAAGTTTGCTAAGGTGGCAACATTGTCCTTTTCAGCACTAGTCTGCGTGACATTTCATATTAAAAACATCTTTTCATTTCCATATTGTTCTTCAGCTTAACCTTTAAAGGAATAATCCTCCGCAATTAAGCACTTCAGAAACCCATCTCACCTTTTATTTTCCGGTGGCTTAGATTTACTATTCTGTATGGAGGAATGTTTGTCTTCATTTTCATATCCTTGAAACGGCAATGAAGCTTACTATAACAAGGGCACATTAGGACAAATTTTTGTAATGTTCAAAGTTTTTCATGAAAAGGATAAAAACAGTAGCAGCTGCTACAGGACCTGGGTGGTGATGCGGGGGCAGGCATTGGGGGGGAGGAATGGAAAAAGTAAAAAACAAAAAACATTTACCTGTAACGGCCGGCTGGTCACCGCCTCTCCTCTGTCCTCTTCTTCCTGTCTCTGGTCCCGCAGCAGGAAGCACCTGGGCTCCTAGGCTTCCCTGAGCCAATCACAACGCTGCAATGCAGCGTTGTGATTGTCTGAATGCCGTGGTTCGGCGCTCAACCAGGGAATGGGGTCCTCAGCATGTTTTCCACGCAGGCTGTAATGTAGCCTGCATGGAGAAGATGCGAAGTGCGCATGAATGTTTGGCCAGCCCTAGAGGAGTGGGCAAACCACTCCTCCCCTTTAACTCTGTCATCGGAGCAGCCCCACCCCAAACACAAAGCTGCAGCAGAAGGAAACATAAAATGATAATAGCACAAGTTATTATCATTTTATGTTTCTTTTACTTCAATGCTGCGAAGCAGGTGTGCGACGCTCCTCCGCCTTAGTGGAGGAGCCGCCACTGGATAAAAATCAAATATAACTAGAAACTGAGTGCCAGCTTATGTTTGTTTTATACTGTTGCTAATGGTGTTCATTGGTCTCAAAATAAAAGAGACAATATCATTCTTTGCACATACATTACTAGCAGACATTTCAAGTATTTAGCTTCATAATACTTATTTAAGTCACATGTTCACTTTTCTAGCCAAGAAAGAGAAGCTACTCTTGGCAACCACTCCTGGCAATCGCGTGCTCAGTAGGTAAACCGCAACACTAATATTGGCATGTAAGATAACAGAATGTGTAAGTGATGCTATTCAGCATAGTTGCAAAGAACTGTTAATTGACACTTTTTTGACCTAGGTCCTCGCATAACAAGTGGAAAAACATCAGCTAATCCTAGGTAACATACCATGTTTTCACCAGGAACAAAAAAAACATGACTTTTCGAAGTATAGGGAGCGTCACATAAAACCTGCTGTATTTTATACCGTCAGAAATATTTCCCCCCTTCAGCCAATCCCAGCTTCTTGTTAAACCTCATGAATCCAGTGGCATCAATCAGGTGAAACTCAGTGCTTTTTGGCTGCTCACAAGGCTATATGCGTGTAATACCTGTGCTAAGTTCTTTCAAAATACACTTCTTTCATTGTTACTTTGCTGGCTTTTTCATGTTTCTTTTTGTAACGAACCCAGAGCATGTCTGGAATGCATTGTCGATATACAAGAAATGCTATACACAGGAAATGCTATTTTAAAAGAGGTTTCTGCCACAGTTTAGGGCTGAACCCTGATAGCGCGGTAATGGGCCCAAATGCTTATTGTTTTGTCTGAGTTGAGGCCCCTGTCCCGCGCTAAGGCTTTCTTCTTCAAAGATGGACCTTTCAAAAGTGTATTAGGAGTCAAGGAGCAAGTTAAACAACTCTTAATAAAAGCTTTAGTTTAGACAATGAAGAGAGTTGTAATTGTCTTTCTAAAAGTTTATTTTCTTATTAAGAGATTAGTAAAGGTCTTTAATTATTTTAGATTTCTATTCAGTTAGTCCATCAATTGAATACGTTTACAGAAATCTCATTGAAAAGAATAATGGTTAAAACAAGTCATCATCAAAGTCAAATGCATTTAAGCGTGTTCCATAAAGGAATAAGTTCCCTATTCTATAGATCAGGATCCGAGTTTTAGATTATTACGAATCCATAAGGAGTTTGAATTCAAACGGAAAAGAGTGAAATCAAAGAGCATAAAGCTTCAAAGTCACATCGAATAGCAGAATTACCCATAAAGAGTATTTCTAAGGACTCAGCCACGTCTCAAACCAGCATACAGTTGCAGAAGCAAACTGTTGAATCAAAAACAAAGTAAGTCAAAGGGGGAAATTGTAGCAGCAGTAACTACCACCATCAAGGGTCTGGATCGATCCTCCAAGAAAAAGCGGTACCTCTATCTAGGAATATAAAAGACAAGAAAACATATTGAAACCATTTTTGCCAGCTTCCTCTTCCATGAGCTAATCAGGCGACAGGGTTCTTCAGAAAGCAAGTTCTGCTCCTCCGTTCCCACGGAAATATATACGGGTTAAACTTTTTATCATGTTGTTAGCTACAGACAGTATTGTGAGGATAGATTTTGGAAACATCAGGCATAGTGCCCATAGGCCTTTCACATTCATTGACATTCTATATCACTACTTATTTCACTGCGAGAACAATGAACTATTAACTGAAAGACAAAGTTACTGTTAGGTAATGCTTTCTTTTACTCTATACGACAATAATGATTGTTTAAAGGTATAAGTTTTTCTATTCAAATATTCTATGAACTGTAAGAAAAATATGAAGTTCATGACATTCAAGAATAAAATGTTGCTTAATAAGTAATATATTTTGTTAAATGAGATTAGTCCACAGTTATGACAACATCTTTAAACATGCCACTCTAAGCTCAAGCCTCTAAATCACATTGCGTACATTTCAGCAATGCTTAGTTTCTTTTAAGCTAGGAAACTTGAGTCAGGGTTCTTCTGCGGCCTACATGTATAGCAATGATTGCCTACTGCGAGTTAGCACGTTTTAAATGTGTGTCCGTTCAACATACACTCTTTATGCCACATATAGCATACTATTTTAATTAACTATCTTTCTAAATTTTAGACTCTATTAGTCTCCCATCTGATGATTTATAAACCATCACACTAGCTTGGTTTCACATGTGAGTTCTGTTCAAAATCTCATAACCAGTCGAATCCCTTCTCTTTCTTTTGAATCTTTGAAATTTCAATGACTTTCGATTCAAAGTCAAACTCTTTTGTTGATGTGGGGGGCTGGCATTCGGAGCGCCCAGTCCCATACTTAGTAAAGCAGACAACGGCGATCTGGGAGGCGTTAGGTGGAAAGGTGCTGCACAGAGTCCCCTTTGATAGGGAGCTCTGTCTCTGGATCTTGCACCATTCTGGGCGATCAATTGGGATATCTCCATGGTATAATGAAGGTTAGAAGGTTGCCAGATGGGAGGGGACATATACCAAGGTGAGGTCTTCCTCGCCTTTCAGGAGGCACAGGAGACTTTTGTGGTGTGTCCAGGTCACTTTCTACACTACGCTAAGCTCGAAAGCACAGGAGTTGTGGGCTGGGTTCCCAGCAGCGCAGCAGTCCTCTTGAATGCATGGTGGTCTCCTACACAGGGGGAGGGGAGGCACCTGATTGCTTTGTTCTATAGGGCGATCTGGGGGGACATGGCTAATGCCCCTTGTACTGATGTGGGGCCTGGGATAGAGTACTAGGGGAGTTAATTACGAATGCTGATTGGACACTTGCATGCGAGTTAGTGTGGATGGTGTCCTGTAATCATAGTTTTAAGTTACTACATTTCAACTTCCTGGATTGCACCTATGTCACCCTTAGACTGCTGAATAGGATGGTCCCTTCTAAAGAGGTGCACTGTGCGAGGTGCGGGGAGTTGAGGTCAACCTTCTTGCACCTGGCTTGGACCTGTGCTGGCATTCAGGGATTCTAGAGGGAGGTAGTGCCTACAACTGTTATGGCAAGGGACATAACGATCCCTTTGACTCCACTGGCATGCCTTTCGGGAGTGGTGGTGAGACCCAAAGGGCAGGAGATTCCCTACAAGCTTGTCCAGCTTTTTTTTTTTGTAAATGGTTTTATTGACAACACAGAATATAGCGTACAACAGTAAACAATGGAACGGACGCTTATTTATGCCATGACATAGCAGTGTATGAGTGACCCAATGCAGCTGCACATAATGTGAGTGGAATCATTAGGATTCAGGTCACTTGTAGAATTAACAGGCATTGTTCACAGAGTGCATGTAGAGACACAAGGTGAAGCAAATAAGTTCTCCCTGTACATAATTGTGCGGGAGGAAAAGCTGGATGAAGGGAAACAAAAAAAAATTAATGGGGTGAGGGGAAGAAACCATCAAATAACATAAGAGCTCTTTGTTATATAAGGTACTAGGCATAGCATGTTAAGTCCGTATGTTAAGTCCGTACAGATTCATACCAATATTACATCAATAAGGAAGTTGTGTCACAGGCCAGTGTGGGTATGTGCTGCCATTGGGAAAGATTAAGTGTGCGAGCCTCAGGCTCCGTGGGGGGGCGGGGGAGAGAGAGTGAATGATTGATTGAGCCACCGGTGTGAGTGTGTATAAGTGAGCGTTCGTGCGTAAGTGAGGGGGGAACCCTTCTCAGGGGGGGTGGCCGTGAGTGAGGGGCAGGGGTGGGGGTGGGTACAAAGGGAGGTAGTGACATAAGCCAGATGGTGTTATCCGTAAATGCGTCATGGGTGAGCGCACCTATTGTTTGGTGCGCTCACGGTGGGCGGTCATAAATATGTCTCCCATTCCTCACCACCAGTGCGGGAGTCGCCCCTCATGCGTAGCAATCTACAAGCTTGTCCAGCTTGCACTATTATTGGCCAAAAGGGGAATAGCTATTAGTTGGTTAGCACAAGGGTGATGCTGAAGTCTTTATGGTTGCGAGACCAGCTTGAATGGGGCGTGGCGGAGTAGACGCACATGTGCCTTGGACGAGGGTGCAATTGACGCAATTATGATCTGGGGGCTCCTCTTCAATAACTTTTACGATGAGGGCGAATCTTGCTCAGAGGATAGCTCAGATGATGA
Organism: Calotriton arnoldi; assembly: GCA_963921515.1. NCBI lineage: Eukaryota > Metazoa > Chordata > Amphibia > Caudata > Salamandridae > Calotriton > Calotriton arnoldi. The sequence continues at coordinate 545,535 of CAWUFW010001274.1, forward strand.
GGTGTGAAGTTTGAGAGCTCTAAGCAGATGTATAACAGATGTGATAGCCAAGTGTGCCACTGACACATTAGTAACTGTATACCTGGCTCGATGACTTGGAACTGATGTGATACTGTCCCCTTCCTCTGCGTTTATTTGCCACTTTTGTTCTGCTGTGTATGATGCTATGTATTACGGAATTGTCATACTACGTTAATGTAATATTCCTTCTTATGTATGCCTTGAGCCATGCTGTATTCTCTGGAAAAAAATAAACAAAACAAAGTTAAAAAAAAGTCAAACTTTTTTCAAATCTCTTTTTCATTTCTCTCTCTCTTCTCTTGTGTAAGTAATATTTACAGCCTTTGACTAACGCAAACAAGCTTTTGTTCATTTCTCTCTCCCTTCTCTTGTGTAAGTAATATTTACAGCCTTTGACTAAAGCAAAGAAGCACAGCCTTACTGCTAGCACTGGTAATAATATAGCATTTAAAATACCCCCTCCTGCCGTTCCAATCCAATTTCCAATTGTATAAACTCCTTTTCCAAAATGTTCTAAAATCCTAGGTGTTTCCAGCTCTTCCAATTCAGGCTTTAAATCTGAAATGTTGTTTGCAAGTTCCTCTATTTTCTTACTCTCAACAAGTATATAGGAGCAGCAATGAGTGAATTTAAGCATCTTGCAGACTTCGCCATTCTCTGCGAGTAAAATATCTAAAGCTAAGTGAGCATGCAAAACCATGGAACGCATCGCAAATCAGCTCAGTGTTTACTATTAGCAAAGCTCCAGAAGTGCATGTTGCCAGCTTGTTGACAACAGTTGACAGTTTTTTAATCTTTTTATCATTTACCTGGAATGACTGCTCCAAAAATGTCTCCAACTAGTTGAGCTCCTTTATCTGTACTATGGGTGTATCTGTGTGGTGGTGCAATTGATAATGCATCTATAATAGTCATATGGTGCATTTCAGGTACTTCTAAATAACAATTACCCTTCCAATCAGCAGGTAACAGATCATAAGCATTATGTGCCCAAATAAAATAAACCCCTAGAATTGCAGACTCTCCTCCTTGCAAAATTTGCCATGTTCCTCCCATTAACTCAAACGTATGTTCACAGCTACTGATCCACACATGTCTGGTTCATTTTGGTGGTGTTCTTCTATAAAAGCAAACTTTCCTTTTGTGTTGACTGTCAAATCTTAATTTTGAGTAAACCATTTTCTTTCTAAATTCCTCATCCATCATTTTTCTTCCAAACATTTTTCGAAACATCACTATGTTGGTCTTTGCTATGTGTTATGTTAATGTTTCTTACCTCTAAAGTCATAATGAAAACTTTTTCTAACACCTTCGCTGTGATCGGAATTCCGCTCAGGTGCTGGACATTCCGATCGCGGGCGTGGTCGTGACGAGCTCAGCTCGTCATGCGCACACGCCCACCGCGCAGCATGACGAGCTGAGCTCGTCATGAGCATCGAAGAGGTTAATGGGTGCATTAAACAGGTTAAATTGTTCTGACAAGCTTTTACACATTCTATTGGTCTATGTGGCATGAAAAAATACCAGGCTGTGTCCACTTCTTTTCTTTGTGAGTGCAAATTCATGCTTTCTATCAATGGCACTCTAGAAAGTATAAAGTCATTGTTAGAATAAAAATATTCAAAGTGTTCTCGTGTATATACAAGTTTAAGTAATATGCTACATGAAATCCTATAAGATAACAGCACGTGGTAATAGGTGACCTCTTCTGATGTGGATGACGATAAATGAGCAGAGATAACAGTCCTATGGCATGTGCGTATTCCTGTACCAATCTAGAGTATATGTTTGTTGAGTAATCTTCCCTATTGTATGCAACAAATAAATCTTTCAATTGCCCTGCACACACTCAGATATATGCATGTTTTGGTGTGTTTGTGTTTCTAAATTCTTTCTCAGGTTTTAACTAAAATCCTACTAACACTATAGTAATCAAAATAACTGTTATAAAAAAGATTGCACACATAATATATTTAAACTTATTTCTAAGGCAACACGTGTTCTCTTTGGAAACAGATAAAAGTATGCAGCTAAAGTTCAAGATGCAAGGTTTTCTTTTTTTCAAAAGCTTCTTTAAATGATCCGTTTTCAGCAAAACAATAGTAGACAATCGTTAACCCTACCCCATTTTCTTTAAAAAATGTTATCCCCTCTCTTCTACCGCACACTCAGGCATAGGTTGATCTTCTGTAAAACAAAAAGATAGGAATCAATCAATTTCAGTCTTTTTGTTATCCGTATACTGTTTTCTTTTACTTTTCACAGTCTCTTCGTAAAAGCACAGTTCGTTCTTGTAAAATCTTTTTCCCTAGAATTGTTTATTTTTGGGGTTATCATGGAGGTTCAAACAGTTCAGCTCTCACATCACACAGCTCATCGATTGTGACATTTAACACTTCATTTAGATAGTAAGTCAACAAAGATGCTGAATACCTCCCACAGGTTACTTTTACTCTTTTTGATCTTCTCAACTTTTTTTGATTTTCTCCTGAATCACTCTCATCATTTATTTCTGATTCTTCTTCTATTGTGACTTTGATTCCATAAATTTACAAACTTTGTTTCAATCTTCTTTGATTACAAGTCTGTGGCCATTCAACTTCACTGGTGATTCTTCCTTGTTCAGTGTTTGTGCCTTCACCCAGATCATCTTGCTGTACTCGTTTTGTGTCAGTCACAGCTCCCAACTGAGGATCAGTTTCTGCTTCTTCTTCATTAGAGACTACACTGCCACTTAGTGCAACAACAGGTACTTGAACTGGTGTGATTTGTTGCAGTACTTCACCCCTTTCTTCTCCATGCTGCTGGTGAGATCCCAGTACCACTGCTCCACACGGTCTCGCAGCTTGGGGTGGTGTAGTCACCAATGCTCTTGGATCAGGGTGAAAGAGCACAATTTCTTCTTTAGGATTTCTCACCTTCTTGGTGTGGTGGAAGCATGGATCCATTTTGCAACTCCACAAACTGCACAGCCATATTGGTCACCAAAATGACCTGGAAAGGGCCCCTACACCTTGGCTCCAAACAATTCTTTCGAACGTGCTTCTTGATCACAACTCAATCGCCAGGATTGAGATTGGTGCATTGTTTGCAGTGTGGATCTTTAATGGTAACTGCAACCTGGTACGAAACAGAATGCACCACATCAGCCAATCCTTTACAGTAGTCGAGTATCATATCATCTGTGATGGTCAACACTGCATCTGCAGGCACAGCAAGTAATCTCATTGCACGTCCCATCAACACTTTGTCAGGGGAAAGACCAGTCTTTATATCAGGAATACTTCGAATACTCATCAGCACCAATGGGAAAGCATCTGGCCACTTCAATGAGGTTGAGTCACAAACCTTTGCTAAATGAGACTTGATAGTCCCATTCATCTGCTCGACAATACCAGATGCTTCAGGTCGATAACTGCAATGTAGTCTTTGCTCAATTTGTAATGCTGTGCAAATCATCTTTAGGACTTCACTGTTAAAATGGGTTTCCCAATCTGACTCCAAAGAGACTGGCATGCCATACCTGGACATCAATTCTTACAATAACAGTTTTGCTACTGTGAGACTGGCATTTCTTCTAGTTGGGTAGGCTTCCACCCATCTCGAGAAGACACATACTATGACTAGGACATATCTCAGCCGATTGCAAACAGGAATTTTAATAAAGTCCATCTGCATCCTGTTGAAATGACCACCTGAACTCCCTATGTGACTCAGTGTGTCCTTTTTCCTGCATTAATTTGTTGACATGTCACACATCTGTACACCTCTTCTGCCAACATCCTGAATCTGGGATTAAACCAACTCTGGCGAAACAATCTAGTCATTGCATTCCTACCTAGGTGTATGTAACAATGAGAATATTGTGTCATTGGAAACAACAAACTATCAGGTAACACTGGCTTCTCATCTGCAGACATCCAAATGTCATTAACTTTTTTCGGACAACCTGCTCAAATCCAACTCTGCTGTTCTGCTTCTGAAACATTTTCTTGTACTCTTTTCAACTCGTCCCAAGTATCTGTTACTCTCATCAACATTGAAAAATGACTGTCTTCCTCAGACTCACATGTGAAAGTTCCATTAAATGTGCAGGCCAACAAAGCACAATACCGTGCTACTGAATCTGCATACCTATTTCCAATGGCTATGTAGCCATTTCGACTTTGATGAGGTGCACATTTGACAACTGTAATTTCAGCTGGTAATTGGAGTCCATTAAATAAATCCCTCACGTGCACCCCGTTTCTTAGTGGAGTACCTGAAGAGGTCATAAATCCTCTTTGTGACCATAATTACCCAAAATCATGGACAACACCAAAGCCATGCTGACTATCTGTAAATATGGTGACTCTCTTTTGAGCAGTTAGACTGCATGCTCAAATAAGGGCAATCAATTCTGCAACTTGTGCTGAGGCCCTAGAAGCCATGAAGCTTCAACAACATAATTTATTGTACATACAGCATAAGCTGCTCTCAGGGTACCTTCATTGTTTTCTTAGAAATGAGCCATCTATAAAAAAATTACATGATCTGACTCAATCAGGGGTTTATCTTTCATATCAGGTCAAGGCTTTGTGCATAAATCTGTGACATCTAGACAACCATGTTCAACTTCATCACGAACATCAAAATGTATTGGCATTAACATTGCAGGATTCAATGTTTGACATCTCAATGATAATATCCTCTGTTCATATTTTGTCAACCTGTTATGTGTCATGTGCTGTGTTTTCGTTCTTCTCAATAGAAACTCCACAGAGAGAGAGACCATTACAGTTACTGGATATCCCACCACTATGCTTTCACTCTTTTCCAGACTATTGCTTGCTGCAGCAACAGCTTTAAGACAGCCGGGCAGACCTGCGGCTACAGGGTCAAGGGTTGTAGAGAAATATGCCACAGGTTTTCAAGCATTTCTGTGCATCTGTCTCAGCACTGAGAGAGCACAGCCTTCCTTCTCACTGCAAAATAGAAAAAACTCTTTACTGTAATCAGGCAGTCATAGTACTGGGTCACGACAAAGACTCTTTTTCAGCTCTATAAAGGCTTTCAAACATTCATTGTCCCGTGGAAGCAGATCAGACACATCCCTGTAGCTTAGGCTCCAGTAAAGGCTTAGCCACTAAGGAAAAGTTCGGGATCCAATGTCTACAGTAGCCAACCATTCTTAGAAACATCCCGACTTCTTTCTAGGTTCAAAGTGGGTTTATTTGAAGAATTGCTTGCACTCTCTCTGGTGACACCTTTCTAGCTCCTTTTTCAATTATGTGTTCCAGATATTGAACTTTGATGCTTTTGGACTTATCCACAGCCTTTGACACCATCTCTCCGACCCTGCTCATTGATCGGCTGCAGGAACTGGGGGTCACAGGCTCAGCACTGAAGCTCTTGGCACCTTTTCTCAGTGATAGGTCTCAGACAATTATGGTGGATCAGTTTTGTTCAGAGTCCATAACTCTGCCATGTGGCGTTCCTCAGGGCTCCTCCCGAAGTCCTACATTATTCAACTTGTATGTCTCCCCCCCTAGAAAAACTTATAAGGTCCTTTGAGCTCCAAGCTTTTTCCCATGCTGATGGCACACAAATGTTTGTGTTTATCACTAAGGACACAGAGGCAATTGCTACCAGTTTCAAAACTGTATGCAGGCTGTGGCCACATGGATGGAAACAAAACACCTAAGACTTAATGGAGACAAGACGTAGGTCATGATCTTTGGCAATCAACAATCCATATGGACCTACTTGGGGTGGCCAGATAGGCTAGGGGCTTTACCCACTCCAACTGACTCAGCCAAGAACCTTGGAGTATTGGTCGACAAAAACTTATTTTTTGACCTGCAAGTCAAACGGATGGTTTCGACCTGTTTTTGGATTATTAAGACTCTAGGGAAAGTGTTTCCTTATAACCCCTTCACGGCGCATAAGCAAGTGGCCTTGTCACTTATTATATCAAGGTTGGATTACTGCAATGCTGTGTACTTGGATATTAATAAGACTGTAATAGCTAAACTGAAGCTGATCCGGAATCCCCCAGCTAGACGGATTCTTGATGTTCCCAAATTCCAATCAGTCTCGGCGGAGATTCAGAAGCTTCATTGGCCGCCTGTGAACAAACAAATCAATTTTAAGACTCTTTATATCATTCACAAGGTTCTCTATAACATCAGACCAGGAGAACTTAAAAACATGTTCCAACCATATACTTCCCCCAGACAGCTGCGATCCTCAGGCAGAAATCTTTTAACTGTTCCTAAGTAACAAAAATCTAGATAAGGAGGCAGAGCCTTTTTTCTGTAGTGGCATTTAAGCTTTGGAATTCACTTTTTTATTCCATCTCCAGTCTTCCAGCTCATGTTCCATTTCTTAAGGCCCTGAAAACTTGGTGTTTTACTCTCTAACAGATGTGTCTGGCCTCATATCTTCTTTTCCCTCTCTTCCTTCCTAAGACTAACTGCTATCAGGGCCTTGACGCCTTTGGATGTTTGTTTGCGCTCTATACATTTATTTAATTTCATTTCATTTTAGCTACTTTCTGACAGTACTGCAGTTTCCCTGGGGAACCTTATGTCCATTCTCAGCCAGGTGATTTAACAAGGCAATGGTATCTTGTTTACAAGGTTCTCGTGATTCTGACGCCACAAGCAAGTCATCGATATATTGCACTAATACTGATTTATAGGGCATCTGTAATGCCTACAGATTCTATTTCAAGATCTGGTTAAATATCAATGGGCTCTCTGTATACACTTGTGGGACTTGGCAGCATGCCAACACTTTGTTGGAACACAAACGAAAAACGAAACTGACTGTTTTCATATAATGACGCCAAGAAGAATGCCTGACAGAGATCAATGGCTGTAAACCATTCTGCAGTACAAAGAATCTGAAACAATATTGTGGCTGGATTCGGTACTACCGGACAACTATTTCCTTAATTTTCCTCAGGTCCTGTACAATCTGATATCTCCTATTTGGTTTCATGTTTTGACAAAATTCATAAACAGCCAATTCACAGTTTAATGTTATGATGCTGTTCCATATACATCAATTTACATCTGCCAATTCTGTATCGATGTGAGGATGAGCCCCTGGAGCCCTCCACTTACCAAGAGGAAGCCCTTTGGCCCGCATGGACAGCCGATGCCAAGACCGGAACACCTATGAAAAAAGGAAGGAATCCAGGGTTAAAAAGGGCAGACACCATCAACAAACAACATTAACGATGGACCGCTGTGTTTCTGGACAGGTGAGCGCGGCCCCAACATATAGGAACCTATCAGACGATCCGAAAGAAGCGGAAAAAGACACAGAAGAACCTCGAGGAGAGACCGCGAGGCAAGCCAGAAAGCTGGAGTATGAAGGATTCCACATCCAACCCACAGGAGAACAACCCAGGAGTGGTGGATGCCGTCGGAGAACACTGATGTTGCGGCATTGTGGGTGACGAGGGGGAGGGTGTGGTACTATTGGAGGGATCACAGTGAAAGCAATTTTTGTTATGTTTGCAATGCTGCTTTTGTTACCGAGTCGGGTAACACCTAAACCAACGCAACGTGATAATAATTCTCAACATAACCGCTGCATGACACTTATGTATCAGGCACTTAGTAAAGGGTCCGCTTTAGATGGGACGGCTTATCCCATCTAGGTGACAATAACCGGGTAAGAGTAAATCTGTTCAAGGCGGTGCAAAGAATTTGGGGAATACAAACTGCAGGAGAACCCTTAAAAATCACCGGAGCCCTAGAGTATTTAAACAAATGCTTCACTTGAGAAGAGGGAAAGAATTCCTGAGGTGTACAAGAACAGTGCCTTACAGGAGTTAAGATTGATGCTTGGTTTCTGATCGTACCACCGAGGATCTCTATTCCTAAAACTTTGTTACTAAACTGAGTGTGGTGATGGCCTGAGAATAACATAGACCCCAAATATCTACCGTATACTTACCACTTTTTCTTTCCAAAGCCAGCCGGCGGTGCCATCCTGAGGGAGGACACCAAAAGAGAAAGAAAGACAACTCAACCTCAGTCATACCATACTGAACTACGACTGCATCGATCTTCTTTCAAGACTCATACAAACCTTATTCTTGGTTTGTAACCCAAATTCAGAAACCTATCCTGCCTCTGCGCCCTTATCTCCGCCCAGTCCTTCTACAATCAGTTGGTATGTATTAAAATCCTATTCACAAATCTCTGACCTATCACAGCGTGGCAACTTGATGTCACCAACCAATCCCAGCGCAAACGCACATCAACCAACGAACCCCAGCACGGACCACTATGACGTGTGATCTTGATCCCTGCAACAGTTCACCCTTCTTTACAATTTCTCTTGTACGCACAAATCACAAACTTTTAATGAAACAAAACATATCAGTTCTTGTTTGCTTTTCTAAAGGATGACAAATAGCAATTTGACAACCGGAATATTAAGGGTTTTACGCCTTCCGACTTTTACCACACAAAAGAATTTCTAAACCGCAATCTCAACCATTGGAAAATCACCCTAATCAATGCAACGTCACCCATTGCTCAATCAGGTTCTGCTAGCATCGATCAATATTTGACAACCACAACATATATTAGTATTTCTATCTCAACAGTGCAGGTGATGGTACACTCTACACCACAACATCTCTGCACACAAGAATGTATTCAAGTGTCTTCTACACTTGTCTCAATCTTTTATCATCCTAGGATTTTAGACACAGAGTCTGAATTCTTCAATCTTTTCACATAAAACATAAATCAATAATCATCCTTCTTCATCAGATCATCTATTCTCAAGCCAATATCACAACAAAACACAATTACAATCACAAGAGACGTCACATCATCCTATTAATACTCACAACTCCAACACAGCAACCGCCTTCGAAACCCGCTCCTTGTCAGCTCCTCAAGCTCCAGGTTTTATTCTAAGCTTGGGAATTATTTTAGCTCTTTTCTATGACTATTTAAACCATTACTCTGCTGCCAGAAAACTGATAGCGCTGTAATGGGCCCAAATGCTTCTAGTTTTGTCTGAGTTGAGGCCCCTGTCCGGCGCTAAGACTTTCTTCTTCTGCAATGGACCTCTGAATAGTGTATTAGGAGTCAAAGAGCAAGTTAAACATCTCTTATTAACAGTTTTAGTTCAGACAATGAAGAGAGTCTATATATATATATATATATATATATATATATATATATATAGTTTATTCTCTCATTAGGTCAGTAAAGGTCTTTAATTATTTTTGATTTTTATTAAGTTAGTCCATCAATCGAATATGATTACAGAAATCTCATCAAACCCAGTCTCACCCACTATAATGTTCTATGTAAAATGATTCTGAGCTGTAACCTCAGTGCCCAACTTTTAAATTAATGTTAGCTGCTGGAGTAGGGTGTTCTGAGCACATTGCGTGTGACACAAGCACACGTGCTGGCTAAGAGAGAAAGGCTGTTGCATGACTCGGCTTAGCATCTGCGCATATTTTGCAGATGAAGACTAAAAGGAACTGCACCATTCCTTTTTGAGTAAAGTGTAAAATGTGTAACACTTGTGTATTTCATTTGATGTATCTATAATTTTAGACTGGAGCATGATTGTCAGGAGCCTTGTATATACGTTTTGGGACTTTTTGGTCATTTTTGACACAGCTAATATCCTTTAAAGACAGTTTTTGATTGAGCATATTATTCTGACCAACCATTATTGAATTTGCCCTTTGAGCTGCCTAAGTGACGGAGTTAAAGACTTTGCCGCACCTGCTAGCAGATAAATTCAAAGGCTCATCAATAGGTCCATTTCAGTAGTATTATAAATCTGCTGAGGGAGGGAAAGGGAGAATTGGAATCTCTGTTGCTATCATCAAGCAAATGCTTGTTAATGTTATAAAATGTAGTTTGTGGAGGCGGGGCTTATAAAATGTAAAAGCAAAAAGTTTAAATATCATTAAAGAGGCAGGAAAGGGGAAGGACTCAGAATGAATAAATGGATATAAATTGCTTACTCCACTGGAGGATGGAGCAAAAATATACCCCCTCTTTGCCAACCATAATGCAGAGAAAGAATTTGCCACAAACCAAGATCTAAACTCCAGGGACATTCCTAAGGTAACTAAGAAGCAGATTTAGAGGTAGTGAACTTTGTTGCAAATGTGATGGAGCACCCTGTCTGACAAACACCTAGTCCTCCCACCTCACTTAAAGTTGTGTGGACTGCCAGCATTCTGTCAACAGAGTCCCATTAGCACATTCATGAAAGGTTCCCTCCGACGGCCAAATAGAGTAGGCATTACATCATTCACCCTATTTATGTTGATGTTGTAATGCCATTTTTTTCTGTCCGTCACCACCAGGTAAAAACTGCTGGTGGGGGATTGAAAAAACAATAATGGCCCCCACACCTTTGGAGAAAACCCCCAGGGTGTCGGGTCATACATTTTTATATTTCATAAACCAGCTTCTACTTTGGGAGTTTCCCAGAGTTTCTTAGCTTCCTTTGTAAAAGGCTAAATTCTTGTTAGGTGAAACCCATGGTTTCAATAAAAAAAACATTAACTCAATCGTTGGTAGCTGTGGTACAGACCAGAAAGGCTTAACTTATAGAAAATCTGTTAAGCTTTTGGCAGTACCAAAACTATTAAAAAGTCAAAACACAATACAATAACAATTCCACAAATAATTTCTAAACAACAAGAAAAATGTAATAAGAACAATGACACAAAAAGGATTAACAACCAGTCAGGGTGACCATTGAATTTGTGAAGCTTTTAGAATAAAAAAGTGACAAAAAATAGTATGGATGTTGTATACCAGGACTCTTGCACAAGTTGAGGTTGACCACGATGCACCTGAGGCCAGCTAAGCCTAGACAGCGGGCCCAGGTATATAAGTGACCTTCTAACTTAGGGTCTGATTTATATTTAAGTGGACAGGATACTTCATCACAAACAAACAAACAAACGTGACGGATATCCCATCCGCCGTATTACAATTGCAATTGGATATAATGAACTTGTAAGACGCTGGATGGGATATCGTCTCTCCAAATATAAATCAGGCCCTTAATTTTGTATGGAAGTTGAAATCCTCCAGTGGAGTATTGTTGCAGGCTGTATCTTACAAAGTCCCCTCAGAGTCAGATATCCATTGGCTGTGGTCACACTGAAGTCCTCTTGTTGTCTGTGTACCTTTCATGTCATTGCTTAGTCACAATTTAGATTTTGGGACTTGGGTCTTTTTTTGGAGCTCAAAACTTCTAGCGGGACAAGACTGGAAGCTGTAGATGGGCAGATTGCACCAAAGCCAGATACCACAGCCACAAGGGTCAGCTGATGCCTTCTTTTGTGTGGCCAAAACCTCCAGGAAGAATCAACCTGACTTTGCCAGCGGATGTCGTGCTTTGGGCCGATAGACTTGTCACATTCCTCCAGAGGTTGGAACATTTTTTAGGACCAACTTTTTGTTCTTTTTAGAGCAGTTGCTCTTGGTCATGTCTAAGGCTCCAAGGACCTCGGGGACAGCACTTATAGTCCAGGACCCACTCCAGTAGAGACCACCAGCGCAGTCTATTCAGGCTCCACTTGCCACTGGTTACTTCAATCAAAAGTCTCTTGTAGCTTTGGATGTCCCTGTAGCCACACAAGAGGTCACCAACTGGCCCTTGGAGTCCGCTTCTGAGTCCTAAATACAAATGGGAGTAGGTGCAGCCCTTTAGGGTCCACAAACGTTACAGATAGCAGGATTTTTCCTCTTCTGCTCTTCCACTGATCTATGTTCTGAGAAGCTGAGAGTATACAGTGCACTGGGTGGTGATGAATCCTGTAGACTCCCTAACCAAATGGTAAAAGGTTCCAAAGGCCAAACCTTTACCATTTTCAGCACATCCTGTTTGCCTTACAATCCTCATGGAAAATCAATATGGCATAAAGTTTCTCCCTAGGGTAGTAGCTTGTGCTGCACCTGAGGGTCTGTCGTGGGTAATGAGGAGTCTCCTCCTACCTATCCATACCAAACTGGTTCGGCTTCCGTCCCCCTCTGAGTGGAGTCAGGGAGGCTCATCCTTAGGTCTCAATTTACTCCAAACTATGAATGAGCAGGCCTCACCACGGTCCCTTTTAAGTTAATAAAGTTCCTGTGCCCTCGTAAATGGCCCTTCCTGGGATACGCTGAGTCACATACCTCATACCCAGGCCATCCTGCCAAAAGGCCCAAACTATTGTCCCAGCACTGGCTGCAATGTTCTCATACCTGCTCAGGGGTGAAGTACTGGAAGGGGAAGGCAGCTGCAGGCAGGCTAATGCTAATTACTCTACTTAATCAGTTGGGAAAAGTATACCTTTATAAACATCACTTTCCCTGTATATTTATCACAAATCCTACTTCATCATAGAATTGGGTTTTAATAAATATTAAAAACAGTGATTTTAATGGGCTCTGTAGCCTTTACCAAAATAGCCTTTTAATTGTACCTTAGCTTTTCTCATAGAAAAGCCACAGCAAGTATACAGTAAAAATAGCGTTCAGGGGCGAGTCATTGTCAGAACATGTCAACCTTGAATTCTTAATGTTATACTAGGCACCCTATTCAGTGGGCTGCAAAACCTACTTATTGGCAGTTCACTTGATATTTAATTGCATGTTTCTCTCCTGTCAAAATGGTTTATTTTGAAAGGTGTGCCTGCAAGCTACAAAAATGTAGGCCTAAAGCAATGTTTTCCTTGTCAGCCTAGTAGATGGCACAATATGTGTTACAGCCCAAAGGTAACTTTTACGTTCCATGCCACAGGTGTATTTTCTGTGCTATATAGTATGGCCTTAATGGAAAGCTAAAGATGCTAATTGGGGGCTCAGCTATCCAGAGAATGGTCTGCTATGGAGGACTTTGACAAGTGACCACCATGTGTATGAAAGAGGACACGTGCAGGGCTTTACAATTAGGCTGCTGATAAGGAGGAAGAAGCTGCAGGATCAAAGGCTGTATAAAGGCTGAAGAGATCCTCCACTGAAAATCTGTGAGATGGAGGCCCATGGCTGTGGGTGTAGATGGCTGGGAACCACAGCCAGGAGTAGAATGCTGAAAACATAGCTGGAATTAGCTCAGCGGGACCTAAGGTATCTATATTGAAAAGTATTGTTCCTGTGTGGCCCCTTTAAAACCCATGTGGATGTCCTGAGGCAAGTGGGCAACTGACAGTGTCACCACATCTTCACAGCAATGGTCTGCTGCAAAGATAAAGCCTTGTATAAGTGGGCAGCAGAAAGGAGATCCTCCTGTGTGGCTCTTCAGCTCTGACCACACCCATTTGTTCCTTCTTTCCTCTCTACGTAGGTCCACAATGTCTTTAGTGGGTGGAGAAGTCTTGGGAAAGCTGGCTTCCTTGTTCAAGAGCCTCTCTGCTCTGGCCCATGATTGCCAGCTGGCATTCCTGCCCACATACGTCCCACTCTGGCACTATACCGCATAAAACAAAGGCAACTTGTACCCTATGACAGAAGCTGGGAAGGAAGCGAAAGAGTAGGAGTGGAAGAGTGAGTGGCAAGTGGCAAGGGAACTGGATGACAGGTACTGAAGTGGCTGAGTTTCCTAACTCCAATTTGCTCTGGAACTCTCGCCCAATGGACCGTTGGTACCTGCTAGGAAGTGTAGAGGGGAAAAAATACTTTTCTCATCAGGTTCAGAGCACAATGATTTAGGACTCTGAAGAATCACAGACTCCAGGTTCAAAGTTAGTGGGTTTATTACAAAGCCAAAAATAACTGGACATACAAATACCTCAAGATGAGGCTGTAGAAATACATTGGGACTAATACAAAGCCAAATCTACAAGAGACGTTTAGGAGCTGGAGCATGTAAAGAATGACAAATTTCAACGCAAGAACACAGGCAATAAGTGCCCCCACATCGAGATCAGACTTCATTGGGGTTTCGTAAGTAAAAAGCATTAGTCTGTCCCTACACTATGGCTAAAGTGACATCCCTACTTAGCATTTCTCAGGCAAGTCAGGAAAAAGGTGTCAGCGCGTGAAGACTTCCTAAGAAGTACACTCACGTTGTGTGGGTCAGGTAGCCAAAGGCTACAGAGCTCGTCCTCATCATCCATCTCCTCTTCTCTCCCGGCTCAAGCCCCGGGGCACTGTCCCTAATTCAAACACCAAAATCTCCGATCACGCCCACTGCTCACCTTCCGATCACCTCATCCAGCTGGGCACTCCTCATAGATGATTTTCCACTCAGTTTCGATACTCCCAGCTCCTGGCTCGGTGACCTTGATTCCCAGGCCTTCTCCAGTGAGAAAGAACACAGTCTCACATTATCAGTGCTTCTGAAGCAAATGTATTCTTTCCTCCCCTGAGCCTAACTCGTAAAACAAAAGTGTTATTCTAACTAACAAAGACGGGTTTCCTCACCTGCAACAGAAACGTGAGAAAAGCACAAATCCAACATGCACATGAAATTCAGCCTGTTAACTCCACAACGTAAGAGCAGCAGGGAGAAAGCATTTCAGGCCTACAAAAAATCGGCCAACATAAGAGAATAGCACATAGGCCTCATAAATTTACATATAAATGAACTCTTCTACTGGGCGTCTCTAAATCAACACGTTTACATGGGCACATCAAATGCGTGAATAAGTGCAAGCATCTAGCGTATTTCATCCAGGTTAATGTTTTCAGTTAAACATACATGTACTGCACTGTTAACTTCTTCACATTTGTATGGAAAAATATACCTAACACGTCACTTTTAACATTATTACAGTACACTTCTAATGTTTCATGTTAATAAGACAAAGAATAAATGAAGGTGCGAACTACTCATGATGATAATGCACCCCTACAAATGAAAGAGCACCATCGCGCTCTATCAGTACTTAGTGGGCAAAGGCACACACAAGTGAAATGAAATGCCTGTGGGGCTGATATGTAGGAAAAATGAGTCACTAAAAAGCTGAGTGTGGGTGCATCAAAGGGCAGCAGCAAGTGATCTGCAGACAGAGAAGTACCCTGTTTCGTAGGAAAACAGGACAGTACAATAAAGTTGGAGTAGTTCCAAGAGCATAATTTGTCTAGTCTACCTGAATGTCTGGTCCACTCTTGAGGGCAAAGACACTTGTAAATGTTAACACTGAATATGTATTAGTTTATGTATCTGCATGAATTTTAATGCATATGAATAATCTTGGGTCTGGCATCAATGTGTTTTACGTCACCTGGGTGGATGTAATAGTATATTGAAACCAATTGGATCATGTTATTAATTGTGCAAATGTCTTCTGAAAGGCTGTACGCCTGTTATTTTTATTGTGAAACATCAAGACAAAGCCAGTAGACATAACCACAGCACCAAAACCACCCTAATCGCTGCCACTGACAGCAGAAACCTCCTAGAATGGGGGGAAATGGCAGCCCTGATCCTCCTCGACCTCTCTGCAGCGTATGAGACCGTATCCCACCACACCCTGATCAAAAGACATCACATTGGAGCCAAGGAGATGCCCTCAAGTGGATCGCCTCCTTCCTCACTGGAAGAACTCAGAGAGTACGGCTACCACCATTCACCTCAAGGCTCGTCCCTCAGCCCCACTCTGTTCAACACCTACATGACACCCTTGGCCAACGTCGTCAGAGACCACGGACTAAACATCGTTTCTTACGCAGACGACACCCAGCTCATCCTCTCACTCTCAGAAGACCCTACCACAATAAGAGCCATATTACACAGGAGTATGACGAGTGTCACCGAATGGATGAAAAACAACTGCATGAAACTCAACACAGAAAAAAAAAAGTACTGAACTTTGCCAACAACTCCCCGTGGAACAACTCCTGGTGGCCGTCGGAGCTAGGACTCTCACCCACGCTGACAGAACATGCCTGGAATCTCGGCATTATCCTAGACAGCAAACTCACCATGAAAACCCATATTAACGCAGTCTCATCCTCCTGCTTCCTCACTTTTCACGTGCTCTGGAAATTTTTCAAATGGCACCCCATCAACACCAGTCTCACTGTCACTCAAGTCCTAGTTACCAGCTGCCTGGACTACGACATTGCACTCTATGCAGGAATCACCACTCACCTCCTGAAGAGACTGCAAACCAT
The DNA here is from genome assembly GCA_963921515.1 of Calotriton arnoldi. NCBI lineage: Eukaryota > Metazoa > Chordata > Amphibia > Caudata > Salamandridae > Calotriton > Calotriton arnoldi. Next base: position 561,653 of record CAWUFW010001274.1, read on the forward strand.
ACAGAACTCTGCGGCCAGACTCATCCTCGACCTCCCCAAATGGACCTACATCACCCCTTATCTCAAGAAACTCCACTGGCTCCCCATACAGAAGAGATGTAAATTCAAGATGCTGATCCACACTTACAAAGCCCTGCACATTCAAGGACCAACCTACATCAACCATCACCTGAACTTGCAAGAACCCTTCAGGCACCTACACTCCGCCTCCCTTTCCTTCACTCTCATCCCCCACATTCGCCATAGCAACAGTGGAGGATGCTCCTTCTCCTACCTCGCAGCTAAATCCTGCAACGGCCTCCCCTTCACCTCCAGACTTCCACCTCTCGCCTTAATTCTGGAAGGCACTCAAGACCTGGCTGTTCAATTAAACCCACGTAGCAGCTAGATCCTCAACACTTGGATACCCTTACGGGTGATTAGCCGCACTTTAGAAATCCAGCTTGACTGATTGAATTTTTATACAATGAAAAGCCACACGTGAAGTAATTTGCCTGTTTTAGTGTTAATGCACTCATGCACATATTGTCATATGGTAACTAGTAGTTATCTGAAACTATTTAAGTTTACATGTTTAGTTGCCTCATTTGACATTTGTTAAAGGTATGTGATTTGTTCAGTTTATGCTGTAAGGCTCGTTTAGGAGGGCGGGAAATTTAGAATTCAACCATACATTTTTGGGATAGTAATTAGTTGTGCGTGTGTTGTAGGGATTCTGCACATACACAGAGCTAAGCACAGGATAATAGGACCTCGGAGTATAGTGGTGAGCCAACCATGCACCTTAGTACCCACAATCCCAATCCGACTAGCTTTAGCGTCTCATTCGCAGCACAGCTACCAATGATTAGACAACTCAGAACACGGTCTCTCTCAGGACTCGCGGGAGCAAGAACACTCTTTCATAACTCACTCATACTTGTCCACAACGTGCGTAATAAGAGACACAGTATAGTTTAAAATGTTTATTTCAACTATCGTGCTCTAAGATACAGTACACGTGCCAGTACTATCAGTATAATGCATAATGATAAAATAATAAGCATAGTTACAATTCCATAGAATGCAAACGGGGACAGCATTATATAAAGACAGTGGATATCGGGCTAAATAGCCTTACCACCCTCCCCGTGCTAATAGCTAGTTTATTATAAAAATAGAAGACCTCTGGGCTTTGTCAGGCGGACCCCCATAGCTCAATATCTAGATGCAAGGTTTACATCATCAGACAAGCACAGCTCTTCTCTCTGGAAAGGTTTTTCTCCAAGTGTCACAAACAGCGAGAGCACAATATTAAAAGCACACGAATTTCTCCAGTGCAGCTGTATTTCGTGTTATGTCTAAGTGTGAGGGGCTGACCAGATCAGCAAGAACAAGGGTCGTTGTTTTTCGACCTTGTACATGATGTGCAGACGAAACCCACAGGGAACAGGAGAAAAGGTGAAAGGCAAAAAGGCAGACAGTTCTAATATAGCCGGGCACAAGCAGGGACTGAACAAACAAAGTCATAGAGTAACGTGTGCAAAAAAGGCATCATGACAGCCAGGCCTAAGCTAACTTAGCAATGTAGACAATGAGGCCACAAACCACACTACACCCTCCCCTGGTCAGTCCCTCGGCCAAGACATAGGCCTCTAAGGGACCCATCAACTGGCCAAAATCCGGGTCCGACAGAGACGAATTGGAGAGGCAAAAATCCAAGGACCAAGAGAAAGGACATCTTAAGCAAGACATCACAGGTTGCACGCAAGTGAAATACGCAAAGCGAAAAGAAAGTCGATACGACACGCTGAGTGTCGCTAATGGCAGGATGCCGAAGCTGAGAAGCATGCGTTCACGGAGCATCCGGAGCCGACCGTTGTCAAGGAGGACCCCAGGAAGTGCAGCCATTGAGCAGCAAACAGACCAAAAGCAATATACCAGCCGCTAAGGCGAGGAGCAACGGAAAGCCGCCAAAGACGCTGGAAAAAATAGAATGAATAAAAGCCGGTATTACACCAAATATAGCTTGAAAGGAGGTAACAAGGCCAGAGCCCACAACTTTAAAAAAGTGCACAAGGCCTTCGGTGCCAGATGCATTGAAAACACGGTGAATCAGCTCACCGAAATGTTGTGGGAGGTTTGTGTTCAAGAGGGCCTGTATCTCACTGTGGGTACTAGCCACCTTGAGGATGAACGTCTCCTGTGTGGATGTGAGCATAACCTCCTGATTCAATAATAGCGCTTTTATTCTGCTCAATTTATTGAAATCCGCCTTCAAAGTCGGAATGGAAGGCCAAATGGAACTATCTATTATGTCGTGCGGGGGAGGAAAAAGCAAATTTTTGCAGCACACAACCCGGTGGGAAACTGTTACAATATATTGGATGCCGGCCAGCATTCCACAGCAGTCCTGATTATTCAGAAGGAGATAGCTACCATTTGCAAGCACAGTGAAAGTAGGAGAAATAGCAGGAGCAGGAATGCCCTTTAAAACACAAGCAAGACTCGGAGCCGAAACATTACAAGCCCCGTGCAATTTAATGTTTTTACAATTAGGGATTGACCTACGGTAGAATCACATGACTCCCCCGTGAGAAAAACCTCTTTTCCGTCCCTAAGGCATCTGTACATGAAAGGCAGGGACCAAAGTTCATGCAAGAAGGCTCTGCCTAAAGGCTGAAAACGGCCAACAGGATAATGTTTCATGCACAAACTGTACTCAAATAAAGAAAAAGGCAAAGCGATAACCCCGTGTACTAGCCACACTGCAGAGTCCAACTCCGCCACAGAGAATGGTAACGGCTCTATCTTTTCGATATGTAATAGAGTGTATGTTGCATCTTTCATGGACATGAATTGCTGTTTTTCAGTTAAATTAACCGGCAAGAATAAGGCAGAGGTGTTCAAAAAATGCCAAGGAACTTTACCCATTTTTAGTGTTTGCAAAGTCCATGCAAACTGCATCACTGAACGCAATTGATTTTGACCATGATATAACACAGACACATCATCTTGTACAATATCAACAACAGAGGAAACAATATTCTCTAATGTGTAAATGCGGGAAGACAGGGTATTAATACTATTGTCTACAACAGCAAGCACTTTTTCTAGATTTGCTTGATCAATTTCCCGAAGACGGGAAGCAGCCTCAATTTGTGAAAGCTTCCAGAGTTCATTGTAAGTTTCATAAATGAATCTCTTAGGTCGTGGACCACGAGGCCCCAGAACAAAATCGGACAGATCAATGTTGCCAGAAAGGAGGGATAAATGTTGTTTTACAGAATCTAATGAAGAGTGCTGCAACCACTGTTTACACAATTTACCAACAGAATATGTTGTAACAGTACGAGAGTCAGAAAACCTTGGATCTGGCCTATCCTGTTTGTAACCAGGAGCTGAGTCATGAAAACGCAGTTGGCAGGCATTCGATGCTATGGGCCAAGCCAACCAGGGTGACTGAACAATCGTAGAGGTATTAAACGAATTGTTTTGAAACAAAGCTTGCAAAGTGGTTAAGGAAATATTAAAATGCAAGCTGTCGTTGGGAGTGGAAGACAATGTGGGAATGGAGGGTGCATTCAATTGTTTAGAAGTAGCCAAACCCCAACAGGTTGTTTGATAGATCGTACTCTTTAAAAATAAGATTTGGGCCGGGATTATGCAAGCACGGTGTAAGGCTTCCGAGCCGCGCACCTGCCATGATTTGGTGCCCCAAATAGATTTTAAGTCAATGGTGTCCTGCCAGTGTTCATAACCACCCACTGCTAATGCGGCCAAAAAGGAACCCGAATATAGCAATTTGGTGTGGGTCAACATGACCTTTTGAGTGGACGAAGTGTTCAATTTAAAATAATAGGACCCAGGGTTTGACCTATCAAAGTCTGTAAAATAAGTAAATTTACTTTTAAGCGTTTGCGAGCTACCTGGCAAAGGGGTCGGACAATGTTCCCATTGGGTGTAATTAAAATTACCCCGAAGTGTGCTTGGTTTATGGAGAAAATGGTTGCCCCAATGCTGGTAAACAATATAGGTCAGCATAACTTGCAGAATTTAAATACAAATCCTCAGCATTAAAAGCAGCATAATATTTCAAATCAGAGAATAACGATTCAACGGCATGCACATCCCAATCGTCAGAATGAATATTACGTTTCACCACATCACCCATGGAAACACGGAGGACATTTGGTACATTAATAATCTCGGTTGGTCCATGAATTTGGAAATTTACCGCATCCCATACGATGCCATCAGCGACTGGGAAAGCTGAAATGTTCATAAATGTGTGGTCACGCTTCATGATGTGAGAGGAAGCATGCGGAGCCAAAGTTCCAGCGACACAGTTCACTGCAGAGCGTTCTGGTAAATAGTGACCATTAATGAGCAAGAAAAAAACTGTCACAAAGCCAATGGACATGAACAGAAAAATCAGAAACAGTACCAACCAGATGTATGTCCACGGCGGGACCAAAAAATTGTCTCTGAACCAGGCTACAAAAATACTGAAGCTGGACGGGATAAGTGATGAGGTGGAATCCGAATCAAAGGAAAAACGGGTTGGGTTCAGTGGTGTTGTGGGTAAATGAGCCACCGACTCGGTGGCGGGATAGGTATACTCGTTCTCCTCGTTGCAGGAGGAAGCCGGGAAATCGAGCAGGTGATCAGGCAAATCGACCATCTCAATGGCAACATCAGCGTCCGTGCGGGCTGGAGGGCCACAAACATGAGCCCTAGAAATGGCTGGACAGGAGACCGCTGGTGTTACGCTATTCAGGATCGGCCAGATGTTGTAGCTTGACATTGTCCACCGAGATGTATCTGTTGTCCTTGCGACCAGGAAGTGGTGGTAAGATGACAGTACGAGTACCCTTCAAGCCAAGGACTGGAGCCGGTGCACGATAAGAGGGGCCAAATTCTTTTTTGTTCTCCACCTTCTCTCGGACCAGATCTCCAACCTTCGGAAGCCAGCCGGCAACCGGAATCTGCAGCGCAGTGTCTGTGGCTTAAGGTCAATGTTCTTTTGCAAGTTTCTCACGGGTTTCTTGTAAGTCCTGCAACATAGTAGAATGATTATCTACGTCAAAGATTGTGGCACTCGCCGCCATGTCTAGACCATCAAGGTCTGGCACAAACATTTGTATGCCAAAGAGCATTTCGTATGGGGTCCGCCCACCCAGAGATCTTCTAGGGAGATTATTAAGTGCACGTTGTACGCTATACAAGTGGGCCAGCCAGTTCCTGCCAGTACCTAAGACTCTAGCTGTCAAGGATTGCTTTAAGTCACGGTTCATTCGCTCCACAATCGAATTACCCTCAGGTCTATATGGAGACGAAAATTGCACCCGCACCCCCAGTGACCCCATTGCGTCCTTGTACGCCTTAGAGGCGAACGCTGGACCTTGGTCGGAATGGAAGATCCCACAGGCAAAAATTCCCACAAAGACACGCAAATCCCTTATGACATTTCGAGCGTCAGCACTCCGTTGTGGCCAAACCCAGATGAAACGTGTGCAAGAATCCACTGCAACTAAGATATATTTATATGCAGTGTCAGAAGAAAATGGACCGCAGTGATCAAGGTAAACGCACCCAAAAGGTTTGTTAGAAACGCAGAGCTGTGTTTGTGGTAGACGTGTAACCGTCGAAGGCTTAATCTGTTGACAAACATCACAAGAAAGCACAAAAGTACGGGTCTGTTTATATAAACCACGCCAACAGTAACGCTGCTGCAAGATGGAAACAGTCGCAGATACGCCAGCATGGGCCGAAGCCAAGCCTTCGTGTGCGGCCGTTATCAAGGAAGGTCTGCGGTCCGCGTTGGGAATCAGCCGATCACCAACGTCTGGAATTCTTACGTAAGGAACCTGTTCGGGACCTAATTGATAAGAGTATTTGGAAGGAAAACCCCATGGGTAATTAGCACTTTCCTTTGTTGCAGCAATAGCTGCCAAAATATCATTATCTATTTTAGTCATGGATCTTGTAACTGCTGCTACTGAGCACGTGGCTACTGCTGATTTGGCAGCTTCATCTGCCAAACTGTTACCAACATCGTGTGCGCCAACACGCTGGTGGCCAAGGGTGTGAATCACCTGTGTGAGAGGCAGACGTTGTTTAAGATCTGCCACTCGAACCCAAACCATTTTATGCTTAATTGTGCTGCCTTTAGCATCTCTGCCTTTTGTATCCTAAGACCGCAAATTCAAGAATAATGCGGTCCACTCGGGAAAGATGCGGCCATAATTCGTCTTCTGTCAGATAGATATCGTCGACGTACAAACACGCATCTGGGTCTATGCTGTCCAACAGAGAGACAACACGGGCAGCGAAGACACCCAAGCTGTTCTTGTAGCCCATGGGCAATCGCCGAAATTTGAATTGTTTTCCACCGGAAGTGAAAGCGCTCCATTGGCTGCACTCCGGGGACAAGTTGTGCGTGTAAAATCCATTGGATAGGTCAAGTGTCGTTTTATATTTTTTACGAACAAGACTGTCTACAAGCGCAGAACTGTGGGTATTTTGTACCGCAAAGGTCCGACAATGTGAGTTCAAATGTCGGTAATCCAAAACTAAGCGATACGATCCATCGGGTTTAGAAACCGCAAAAAGGGGATTGTTCATTGGTGATACGCATGTTTCAATTACTCCTTGATATTCTAACTGTGTCAGAATGTCTGAAACGGGACCTTTAGCTTCCCGCCGGATGGGATATTGGGGTTGTGGCTGTGGCAGCGACCGCAATGGTATATCATGGGGGGAGAATCCTCATCCCAGCCCACGTGATTACGGTACAGCGCCGGAGCCAGGGCCCCAGCCCATTCAGCTGCGAGAGCCTCCGCTTTGTCCTTGGGGACATGACGAGGAAAAGCTCGGAAGGATTACCTCCTCCCCTCTACGAGCAGCAAGTACAAATGGGGGCGGCCAATCCGCCTCTGCTAACAAAATGTCGTATGAAGAGGTCAGATTCTCCCAAAAAAATCCCTTTAATTATAATTCAATGTCACCTTCAATTTGAATGACAATATTAAATAGTCTAATTGTAAGGGTGGGATGCACACCTTTGTTTTAACATAATCATGCTTGTCCAATGAATTTTCCAAGAGTGCGTGCATACCGGTTGGGTGCCACGCCCTGGGGCACCAAAATTAACAACAACATCATTAACTGGGACAACGTCTTGCCCCAAAAACCGATCGCACAGCTGGATTGCGCCGCTTTGGCTAGCATTTCTTCATTATTCCAAATTTTACTCCATATTTAATCTCGTACTCCATCCTTTTTACGCCTCAATTTTCCATCACAATATACTGTAATCCACACACGGGTTAATGTGCCATTTTTCAAATTTTCTAATGTTAAAGCTGTGCCCATCCGGACCTCTTGCTGAAACAAGGCAGATGCACGAGTTCGTTCAAAACAGCGTTTATTAAAAAGGACTCAATGCATTTCGGGCTACCAACGCCCTTCGTCAGGGGGCGCTGAAAAATGAACAATAATACACATAATCATTACCCTGTTAACAATTTCTCAACAACTTACATCTTCAACATACTTTAATGATCAATATTCAAAATGATTTGTCTTGTTCCAACCCATCCACATTTCATATGATAAGCGATATAAGTATTACCCCTTCAGTTTGCTAATGAACGCAATGGAGTACGAGATTAAATATGGAGTAAAATTTGGAATAATGAAGAAATGCTAGCCAAAGCGGCGCAATCTAGCTGTGCGATCGGTTTTTGGGGCAAGACGTTGTCCCAGTTAATGATGTTGTTAATATTAAATAGTCTGTCAGGGGGAGCCTCTCTGGTGTCAGCTGTCTCGACAGTAATGAATGTATCAGTTGCTGTCGCCTCCACATGAGGACGCAGTGCCTCCCGCACTATGGTAACTTCCGCAGCACTGTCTAGCAGCGTCACTGCCCACGTCCAATTCAGGAGTCTCGTTCTCACCGTCTGTGGCATACCTCACGGTTACTGAAGCAACTTTTTTCTTCTGAAATTGTGGGCGAGAACGTGGAAATTCTTCTGGTTTCCCTCGGACTTGTTGTCGAGGTTGGTCTCATCCCTGTGGGGCCTCACGACCCCTGCCTCTATCCTGGCGATCTCCTCCCCCAGTCTGGGAGGTCGATGGTGCCTGTGAAGAACGAGGAGAACGCGGGTCAGGGACTTGAAATCTCTCTGGAGATTTAATTCTCGCTCTGTCGCGCAAATCATAAGTGCGTTCAGAAGATACGGAAACCGGGGATGCAGCACGCGACCCTGGTTTTTTCTGTTGCTTACTCTGTTTCTTCAACCTCCAGCTCTTTTTAGTAAAGAACGGTTTCTCATCTTTCTCAGACTGAGTTTTTTGTTGTGGCTGTGATTGAGTTTGCGTTTTAGCAAAAGGCTTAACTCCCAGACTATTGCGGCCAATGGTTTTATAAGCTTGTGCAATAATTTTCGGTAATTCGCGTAGCTTGTCCGGTTCTGGGACTAAAGCCAAGTTAACTGCATCACCCTTGACGTTAGCAAGGATTAGATCAGCCACTACATCGAACACTCCCACCAGTCTCATCCCTAATTCCACAGCCGCTTCAGGGCCATGTTCATCCTGCACTCTTTTAATTACAGAGGGGAGTACTGTCATGGAAGGGGTGCCGAAACACTTCGCATATACTGCGGCGAATACCTTGCCCCAGTTGTTGCATTCTGCCAACTCGGGAATTAAGTCTTTCGGCAAACTAATCGTCAAAATCCTGTGTTTTTCCACAGGAGAAGTATTAGGAAAAACTGCCTCCAGCTGGTCAAATTTTTCTGCAAGCCAATAAGGCAAATCATCCTTATTTTGTGGGCGCTTGCCCATCACCGAATTAACCATGACGGGACTTATGGTTACACCGCCCGGTCCAGCTGGATGCGCCGCAACTCCAGGAGGGGCTCCCTGGACGTTGCCTGTAACATACTGTACTAAAGCTCTGTGAACGCGTATCAAAGACGTATGCAATGCACGCAGTTCATCAAACGCAAGAGTCAAATAACGCGGATGTGGGGTATACCCGGCCAAGACTGGCCAAGTGGCCCAGTCTATTGATAAGGGGCCTAAACGAACCAAGGTGACCGGATGTGGGAGGGCGCCATTAAACCAAATACGGTGTTGCTATGCCGTAAGTGGTACTTCAAGAGCCTGATAAGGCCAATAAGCATTGGGTAGGGCAGTGAGAGCGTACTCATGAAACAAATCGTCAGCTCCGTCCACTGCCGGAAAAGTGACCCAAGAGTAAAACACCTCAAAGTGGTGAGCCGGGTCAGCCTGCACCACAAAGATGAGTGCGACACCCGCGTCGGGCACTCCATAAGCCAATAAATGAGCCCGGAGCGCAGCGCGGCTATGTGCCGGTATATTTACATTCGCCATTAGGACTATGAATGTTCAACAACGTAATTTGAGGCAGCGCAATATAGGGTTAACCTAAACACCTTTTAATTACTTCAAGCTTGAATAAACCTATAAAAACATCAATATAGGAGGTATCACCCTCACACACGTTTCCGGAAGCGTATGCGAAGGGTGTTGTGGACAAGCACAAGCACTACTCAAGTGTCTCGCAGATAAGAAGCCCACCACATTGGTGGCGCCATGTTGTAGGGATTCTGCACATACACAGAGCTATGCACAGGATAATAGGACCTCGGAGTATAGTGGTGAGCCAACCATGCACCTTAGTACCCACAATCCCAATCCGACTAGCTTTAGCGTCTCATTCGCAGCGCAGCTACCAATGATTAGACAACCCAGAACACGGTCTCTCTCAGGACTCGCGGGAGCAACAACACTCTTTCATATCTCACTCATACTTGTCCACAACGTGCGTAATAAGAGACACAGTATAGTTTAAAATGTTTATTTCAACTATCGTGCTCTAAGATACAGTACACGTGCCAGTACTATCAGCATAATGCATAATGATAAAATAATAAGCATAGTTACAATTCCATAGAATACAAACGGGGACAGCATTATATAAAGACAGTGGATATCGGGCTAAATAGCCTTACCACCCTCCCCGTGCTAATAACTAGTTTATTATAAAAATAGAAGACCTCTGGGCTTTGTCAGGCGGACCCCCATACCTCATTATCTAGATGCAAGGTTTACATCATCAGACAAGCACAGCTCTTCTCTCTGGAAAGGTTTTTCTCCAAGTGTCACAAACAGCGAGAGCACAATATTAAAAGCAAACAAATTTCTCCAGTGCAGCTGTATTTCGTGTTATGTCTAAGTGCGAGGGGCTGACCAGATCAGCAAGAACAAGGGACGTTGTTTTTCGACCTTGTACATGATGTGCAGACGAAACCCACAGGGAACAGGAGAAAAGGTGAAAGGCAAAAAGGCAGACAGTTCTAATATAGCCGGGCACAAGCAGGGACTGAACAAACAAAGTCACAGAGTAACGTGTGCAAAAAAGGCATCATGGCAGCCAGGCCTAAGCTAACTTAGCAATGTAGACAATGAGGCCACAAACCACACTACACGTGTATTAAAGTCGTTTTTATTTTTGAGGAAAGACCACTAGTTGAACATAGATTTATTGAGTGCCATTGGGTGTCTTGCTGAGTTCTGAATTTGTAGCCCAAAACACCTTCCTGAGTCAGACCTTGGACTGCTCTGCTTTGCTACCCTGAAACTCAAGTGCTGAAAGGGCTACCAATACCTGGTCCCCAGTTTGAGGGTCCACAGAACCAAGGCCCCAGGACACCAGAGGTGAAAGACCCCCATTGAAATAATTGGGGTCAAGTAACCTATGATGGCCTGGGACTTCCTGAACTTGCTTTACTGTTGCAGAGGACAAGGAAGCAATAAAGGAAAAATTATTTAAATGCCAATGCATTAAAACAACCTTGATTTTGATGAGAGGAGTTTACATCAGTGCCGAGTGTGTATTAGAAGTTTATAATGGAGAATTCTTAACTGCTTGGACACCATTCTGTTCCTGAAACCAGTGGTCAACTAGAAAGACTGAAGTATTTGTTCTCACAATAGCTGCCCACCTGGTGTAAGCGCCAAAATTAAGGGTCTTCTGTTGAGTAAAGGACATTTACATATAATAAAATGCCAATTGCATCACTCACTCATTTCCTCTTTTTTGTACCTGTCCACTGCAATCTGAGTCAAACAGGAGATTCTGCATTTTATTAGTGCAAAGGACCTCTCAGACATATCCTGATGCTAAATGTGAAAATACTTCTAGCAATCTTTCTGGCAAATCTGGTTGGCCAATAAATAATTGTACATGTTTAAAAATCAGAAATTAGATAGTTTATTAGATAGTTTTTGATGGTCAATGTAAATAATCAAACAGTTTTTTCAATCAGAGTTTTTATTCTAATAATGTTATTTCTTACGCCTTTTCACAAAGTTAGAGGTACCCTCCAATAAAATTAGAAGATTATCTGACACATCCTATGTGGGTCTGCCTGGGGCTGCAATGCCTAAGATTAGTAATTAAGATCTTCCTCTGGGTATCCAATAGGCCTGGTGTTTTTTTTGCAATTACCTTTTATGTATCTCTGTGTCATAGCTGAGGAACCTCACCTAATGGCTCTTCGTGACTTGTGCAGAGGTCATGGTATCAACTTTTCATCATCTCCCCACTATTACATTGGATAAAGGGCCATTCCTCTATAGGCATGTTGCATTGATTGATGCTAATAAAACGCATGGAATTGGCAAGGGTTTCATTGCAAGTGGCATAATAATTAGCTATCATGTTTTGATGCCCCTACAGAATCAGGTTGATGGATGTAAAATGATAAATGCAAAACCTCTAGATGACAAGATTTAGTTTGTGGAAAGGCAGCACACATTTTGCTTTTAAGTAGGTAGGACAGTGGGAAAGTTGGGGAAGAATATTTTGCTGGTGAGTAGACAGATTAGCTCAATGGAACTGGAAGTTATAATTAGACTGCAGACGCTTTCCGCACGCATCGCTGTTAGAGGCTCACCCGGCTCCACAATGGAAGTGAAGGCGCGAGACTGGGGAATGGCAAAACCAGCCCGAGTTTGCAGAGGGCAGCGGCGGTGCTAAAGGCCATGTTCCTGCTTGCCATGGAGCTGGAGAAGCAGGGGGAGCTAAAGGCTCAGAGTTGAGGGTACGCGTCTGACGGTATGCAGCTGCTTTAGAAGAACACGACAGGAAGAGGCGTGCGGCATGCAACACCTCCCGGGTGGTTCAGGTGAGAATGAGGGCTCCTGGGGGTGGCATTCGCAGAATGTCCACCCCCGGGCAGCTTTGGGCAAGTAGCGCAGTCCAGGACAGGTAGGTTGTCCTGATTGGCTGGCGCTTAGCGTGAGCTGTCGAGAGCGCAATTTTCCTAGTGCGCAGTTAGTCATGAGCCAGGTTCAAGGTAGGCGCCATTCTTTTGGTCCTTGTTGTCCTGAGGTGTTTTTTGGGTTTCGTGTCCAGCATTATTAAGCGCTTTTGTGCGATGGCGGAAGCGGCGGCTTCGGTGAAAGAAGCCTTGCGCATAATATGCGAAGCCGGGAGGGAAGATTTAATCCTTCCCGGCATACTGTCACAGGCTTGGGTTGGGCTTGAAAGAGAAAGCGTACAGCAGCAAGCGGCGTGTCAGCTGCTGTGGCTGCGTGCGTGTCGAGTGAGGGCTCCCCAGCTGAATGCTAGAGAGCTGCTGGGTTTTTTTAAATAAGAAGGATAGAAATATGAGCCAGCAGGCTCTACATACCTCTGCCATACCGGGTCACTCGTTTACATCGAAAAGAGGGAGGGGCAGAGCTCGCACACGCGCGGTGCAGAGCTCTGCTCTTTCAAAGAAAAGGCTCATTAAAGGGGCTAAGTTAATTAAAGGAGAAGGTTTTGAAATAAAAAATAGCTCAACTTCTCCCTCTAGTGGCAGGTTGGGGCAGGTGGAATATTTACATGGCAGTCAAGTTAAAGATGTTTGTGAAGCAAAGAAGGACATACATATTTTTGGCAGGAAACGACAAAATGCAGGCAACTCAAAAGTATCTCTTTCAGCAGAAAGGAGCCTGTCACCAATGGTGTCTAGTGAGTCAGGTGACATAATATTGCAGCCAGTGCTTCTGCCCACTAAATTAGCAAATTCTGGAGTAAATTTTAAACAAAAGGATTTTACTCCAGCTGGAAGTTTGGAGCCTGGACAGTTAGATATGGACAAGGAAGTTTTCGTCAAGAAACCCAAAAATAAAAGCGCTGTTTCTGTTAATATGGAGAGGGAGTCAGAATCGGAGGGAAATTGGATTTGGGTCCCTAATGAAATTAATAATGAGGCAAGATTAGCTAGTTTGAAGAACAGAAGAGTTCCTGAGGCTGCAAGTTCAGGCGTCTTGCAGTCCCTCGGGGGAGAGATGCTGCCAAGCAAAATAAAGGGCAGTAAAGAAGTTTTGGACAGGTCTCTAGCGTCCTGCAACAAAATCAACAATGAGGGGGAGAATTTTCAGGCGATTTTTCCCGCACCGATGGATTTAAAGAGAGCGGCGTACTACGCTAAAGCCATAAATTGGAAAGTATATGATGGGGGGGGGGGGTCGGGGATGGGGAATCTCCGGGGGGCAGTATGATGGGAGGAAAGGGGCACGGTAAAGGGGTGGTAGGCAAGGAGTGGGGTGAGGACGAATTTGAGTCTTTTGAAGAAGGGGAAATTGAGGATGATGGGGAAAATTTTAAACTGACAAGAGAGTTGTCTTGGGTACAGGGGGGGAATACTAAAAATGTCTCCAGAGATTATTTTTCACAGGATAATGAAAATGAAGGGTTCTGTGGCAAGAAAAATGCAAGGATTAGTAGGCAAGACGGGGAAAAGAAGAAAAGAACAACATATGAGGTGGACGCTTCTCTAAGAACAGGTGAGGTTCAAAGGAGGGAATTAATAAAAAGTTATGCGTTGACAAAAACATGGGAACTGAAGAGAAAAATAAAAATGAGTATTCTTCAAAGGATACATCTAAGCAGGCGGTTAAAGAAGGTGAGACTAATGATGTTAAGGATAATGTTGAAGAAAGCCCTGAAAAGGTTAGCAAAATTGAAAGTGAAAAAGCAAGTTCATTGAGTTTAAAACGTTTACCTTACATGGGGTTATCAATGCCCTTAGGTTCTCATTTAAATAAGGCTACCAAAGAAAAAATTTGGAAAGAAGAATTTGTAGATGTTTTCAAACTACTTCATAGAGAAATTCATACAAAGGAAGGTTCAAGAGTGGAAGCATAGGAATTAGCAAAGAGGCCAAGGGTACCTACTAATATCGATTCATGGACGTCGGCTTTCCTTATTTTCGCTAGTGTATATTGCGAAAAGTTCCCTGACAGATCAGTGGCGATATTTAAATATTTAGACACAATAAGGAAAGCTTATACTGAATTTGGAGGTTATGCTTGGTTCCATTACGATGAGGAGTTCCGAGCTAGATTAGTCCTAATTCCTGAAAAACCATCGGGAGAAGTAGATAATGAACTCTGGGTTTAGTGGATGTACCCTCAGAGGCCTCCACCTTCTATGCATACCGCAAGTGGCCTGGCGGTTGCCCATCGGCCTTTTCAGGGCAGACCCACCTCGGGGGGGTGGGGAATTGGAACAAATCACAAACAGTTGTGTCAGGTGCCTGCTGGAATTTTAACAGGGGCTACCGCCAGAAGAACCCTTGCAAATGGGGGCGCTAGAGGGCGCGCGACAAGATGGCCGCTCACTAGAGCAGCTCCATCGGCCGAGCCCATAATTCATCAAAATCCTGCAGTCCTGCTTATGATAACAGCCCCAAATCCAGTAATCCGAGCATCGGAGACGTGCAAGCACCCGGCGCTGGAAAAAGATCCTCTGTGAAAGGCTGATTCGACGACAAACGCCGCGGGCGTGCGACTGGGCCTGCCTCGCGCTCACTGGCGGACTGGGCCCCGCTTTGGCGGGGGCGCTGTGCTGAGCGACGTGCGGTGCTCCCTTGAGGTTGATGCACCGTGGGGGTGCCCGGACCTGTCCCGACACTGGCCGCGGCGGCACGGCCACACGAGGCGAGGAGCGCTGAGTTGCCTTGGTACGTGTCCCTCCCGACGCGGTGTGCCTCTGCAAGTATTGGCGGGCGCTAGTGTGGACGGTGCACCTTGCGCCGCCCGAGGGGTTTCTGAGGACTCCGCCGTGACTGGTGCCCTGCGGGGGGTGCCCGGACTCATCGCTTCCTAAGCCACGACAGCGCCGATGCCCGGAGGCGTGGCCCATTGGTTGCCCAGTGCGCGGCCGGTACGAGAAGGTGAGCCTCGGCAACAGCGGTAAACTCTGGCGGGCACTGTGTAACCCACGCTCTCTTGGGGAGCCTCTGCGGAGCGGCGTCTCCGAGCCTGCGGCGGCCTACCTTGGTGCGGGACGAGTTCCTTTGGTGTGTGCCGCAGAGCGGCGTGGTAACCGGCGCGCTCCCATCAGGCTGGTCTCCGCATTGGACCCGACCGCACTGCTGAGGGGGGCCGACCCCGGCATCGTGCCCAATATTAGCGGGCCTCAGTGCGACTTGCTGCGGTCTGTGCTGCTGCCGCCGCTCTACAGCGAAACAGCGTCGGCCTCCCCCGAAGACGTCCTGACCACTTGGGTGAGTGCCACAGCAGACATAGAGGTCGACGCGCTCCCCCTTGGGTTGTCCTTCATATTGGGCCCGCCTGCACCATCATCCGCGGCTGGGGTGCCCTAGCTACGGCCCAGCCACCACTGCGTATAGAGGGGGGGCCCCTTGCTGAGTTACGTTGGCTCACTGACTGCAACTCTGTGCCAGTGCATAGTCTCACTTCACAAGAAATTACACGCCGACTCCCTGCTACTCTTCCCTGGGAATTCACATCGCTTGTGCTCAATCTCCTGTGGCCTTCCTGGTGGCACACCGCAAATACCATGCCTTCTACGCAGGGATAGCGCTGTATTGAGGTTGCTGCACCCCGTCAGAATATATAGCTGCTCCTCTCGCTGTACATCTCCCAAGGGACCCTGGCGCCCGCCTGAATAGTGCGCAATACACCCTGGCCCATACGTGAGGCAGCGTCATCGTTGAGAGCGGACTTCTGCGGAGGGCAACAAGGCCCAATCTATTTCCCTAGCTACTTGCGTGATCAGCCCACACTACTGCACATTGAGTGCCAACAAACGAAACGCGCACTAACTCTGTATTCGAAAATGGGGAAGACAGACCGAAACCAACCACGTCTTACTTTCGAACTGCGACGTGGCGGCAGGACAGCCAAACACGCTGCCTCCGACTCCGAAGTAGACGCGCCCGCCGACCCACTGACCAACATTGATAAAACTTTGCTTGCGGTGCAAGCCAGTCTACAATCAATAGATGGGAAGATCGACCATCTAAACGCACGAATGGACCATATGTCCACGAAGTTAGATGGGCATGCCATGAGGCTGGGAGAGGCGGAAAACCGCATTTCTACCGCAGAGGATGGTTTACAGCAGGTTACCTCGAGGGCGGCCTCCATGGAAAAAGTGCTAGCGGTGATCCAAGCATGCAATGAAGATTTGGAGGCCAGATCCCGGCGCAATAACATCCGCGTCACGGGCTTGCCGGAATCCACAAACACCGGCCGGCTGGAAACCTACATGGAGAACCTGCTTTGGGCAATCTTCGGTGTGGAGTCTCTATCCTCAGTCCTAATAGTCGAGAGGGCCCATCGGTCTCTTGCCACCCGACCACCCCCAGGAGCTCCACCGCCTCCCATCATCGCGCGCCTGCTAAATTATAGAGACCGAGACACCATCCTCCGTCTGGCGCGCGAGAAGGGCACCATCACACACGAGGGCAATACTCTCGCCTTTTATCCAGATTTTAGGGTTGCTGTCCAAGAAGCACGACGAGAATACCAATCTGTGAAGAAGATCCTCATCTCGGAACGGATACCCTATGCGATGCTATACCCAGCACGATTGCGCATCGAGGTCAATGGGAAGCCGAGGATCTTCACCACCCCCAAATCAGCGATGGACTTTGCAAAAACACTTAAAGTTGCGGTCGGGACTCGTCTGGTCCAGCGGGGACGCCTGCGGAGGGGCCGGTGCGGCGGATCAATGACACCGCTAAGTGGCACGGACTGTTGAACTCTCCTCATCGCCCACTCTCCGCCGCACTCCGACTGCTTCCCCATCCTACATCTGATCGGAAATGATCGAAGCCGCCGCAGTGCGGACCTCTCCAGTGAACCTGCAGTATTCAGATAAGATCTTTCTTTTTTCACTTTGGTTTGCACTGAGCTTGAGTCTGCTTTTATCGTTGAGTACTCTTCTTGCACTGCACGAACTGCAAACTTATTTCCTATTGTTCTGGATCTGAATCATACAGACTGTATAGTCATGTTCTATTGTTTGACCAGTATATATGCTCTATTCCCGTTTCAGAGTTTAACGTACATAAAATTACTCACCTGTTGTCTCTTACATATAAATCACAAGAGCAGGACTATGACCTTACCCGGCTCGGCCACCTCCTCAACCACCAGGAGGGAAGGCGAGCTCCAGTGTCCCCCAAATGGGTGTTCCACGATTTTGTTTACTTCCCTGGGAATGCACTAGGGAACTGTTATGGGTTGTTTGGGTTGGCTTTGGCGAATTGGGGGTGCCAAAGTGGGTGGGGGGTACTGGTGGGAGGGGGGTTGATGGGGAATTGTTTTGGATAACATGTGCAGTATTGGTGAATATGGGCCATATGCATTTTCTTCAGACACTCACAAAACCACACGCTTCACATATGTTCCACTTGAGTACATCATAATGACAGTGCAGTAATACCTTGCCTCACTTGGAATGTCCGGGGTCTAAACTCACCCAAAAAGGTCCGTCAAGTCCTGTCATATTTGGACCGCCACGAAATCCAAATTGCCCTTATTCAGGAGACACACTTAACCAAACAAACGGATGCGCATATTGGGGGGCGCTGGGCCGGCTATTGTCTGGCCTCCTCCTACTCTTCCTACTCCCGTGGGGTACTTACGCTCATTAAGCGAAGCCTCTCTTTCAACATGATCCACTCGTGCGTAGACGACAATGGGCGATATGCCATGGTACATGGGAAATTAGAAGGCAAACTCATCACTATACTCAATACTTACGGTCCCAATATTGACGACCCAGACCTCTACGAACGTATAATCTCCACTCTAAGAGACTGGCCTGATGCCGTGATATTGTGGGGCGGAGATCTAAATACGCACCTTGACCCCACCAAAGACAAATCGAGTGCACGAGACGGCCAATCCCCTAAGACTGCCATGATTATTCGGGAGGGAATGGCAGAGCTGGGCATACTTGACATCTGGAGCCATCGCAATATTAACACACTGCAGGGCACACATGTCTCCACTGCACATAACAGCTGGTCCCGCCTTGATTATTGGTTGATCAGCGAACATGCAGGAGGCTGGGTATCAGAAATACATAGCTTGCCCCGCACACTATCGGACCACAATCCGGTGCTCCTAACCCTACATATTCCGAGGACTGTGCCCCGCTCTTTCATGTGGCGATTCCAACCGCAGGCACTACTTGACCCGCTATATAACACGACCATTCGCGAAGCGATCGTACACTATTTCAACACGAATAGCGGTTCAGTTGACAGCGCTATGACCCTATGGGAGGCGTTCGAGGCCACTATTCGCGGCACTTGTATTAGCACAACAGCGGGCATCTTGCGTGACCTGCGTGGGCGGCTAACCAGAATAGAAACTACTCTGCATAATCTTGAGAGAGAATACGAGCATTCTCCGTCTGACCTTCTTCTTGCCTCTCTTAAAGAATCTGTGCTTGAATATAACTCCCTCGCTCAGGAAGAAATGCGTTACATACATAGACGTCATGTGGCCCACGCGTACGGTGAAGGAGGACGCCCGGGACGTCATCTGGCTTCCAAAATTAAAATGCGAATAGATAAGCACATTATAACCAAGATAACAGATGATGACGAACACGATCACTATACCACCACGGACATCGTTGCGCAATTCCGCCACACATACGCCACGCTTTACACATCGCAGGGGGAGGTTGACCCACTGGAGTTGGATACATACCTCTCAGACGTGGCCATTGCGTGGCTTACGACCAGCAAACGGGACTTCCTCAGTCAACTGGTTACAGCGGAGGAAGTGCGAGCGGCCATCAAGACACTCCCCAATAAAAAAGCCCCGGGGCCCGACGGGTTCCCCTGTGAATTCTATAAAGAGTACGCCGCAGAGCTCACCCCATACATCTTGGAAATGTATACCGAGGCCTACGATTCTGGTATACTGCCCCCCACTCTACGGGAGGCCCTCATCATTACCCTGCTAAAAAAAAGATAAGCCACCATCCCGTTGCGACTCGTACAGGCCGCTGTCACTTATCAACACGGATGTAAAGATTTTGGCCAAAATATTAGCTACTAGGCTGCAGCCCCTCATGCCCTTACTCGTTCTTCCAGATCAGTCGGGTTTTATTCCTACTAGATCCACCTCTCATAATCTGCGTACGGTTTTCGCCATGTTTCACATACTCGATCCCGATCTGCAGGCGGCGGCGGTGATGCTCGATGCAGCCAAAGCCTTTGATTCTATTGAATGGGGATATCTATTTCACATTCTGAGGCGCATGGGGTTTCCACCGCTATTTATTGGATGGATACGTTTATTATACACCGACCCCGTGGCCCAAATTCGTGTGGAGGGCTACACGTCGGACCCCATCAAAATCACCAGGGGCACGAGGCAGGGTTGCCCTCTCTCCCCACTTTTATTCGCGTTGACACTTGAGCCACTAGCTTGTATCATTAGACAGCGTCACAGAGCCTCGGCCCTTCGATTTGCTCATCGCCCAGTCCACATCTCCATGTATGCGGATGACATGTTGCTTTTTGTCAGGGAGCCACAAACATATTTGGCACCTGTCTTACGGGAGTATATCCGGTTTGGTCGTTTCTCCGGCCTGCAGATCAATTGGGCCAAGTCAGTGGTGGTGCCATTGACGCTATGCACTCAACCCCATGATCTCGAATTCCCATTCTTGTGGGCGACCGACCCCGTGAAATACCTGGGGGTGTGGGTACACCGCGACCCGGAAATAGTTATCCGTGAAAATTATGGCGTGGCATACACGGTCCTAGAACAACAGGTCACCAGATGGGTGAAACTTCCGCTATCCCTAGCTGACCGCATAGCCCTCATAAAGATGGTCGTATTGCCCAAATTTTTATATCTGTTTAGTAATATACCGATCACACTCACCCAACACTATTTGAAAACTCTGCGTTCCTTACTTCTTCGACTGATCTGGGGGGGCAAACAGGCCCGGGTCAACTGGGGAACGCTCACCCTAAGTTACAAAGAGGGCGGGTTTGACGTGCCAGATCTGTATTTATATTACTTATGCGCACATGCACACATGCACATTATGCACATTATTGACTCGGCACGCACGATTTCATACCTCATATTGCGGTTGAAGATGGGGATGCACATCCCATACCTCTGCGTTCTATCCTCTCCCATAACCATAGACATACACCCCGCTCTGAAATTAATACCATCGATACCACTGTAGCAGCCTGGCACACGTTAGGCCGCTTGGCTGGGAAACTTCCATTATACTCCCCATTATTGCCAATTGCTTATCACTCGGCCCTTTCGGTCACCCATGACAAAGGGACTATACACACTTTGAAACTAGCCGGGATTACCCACATGCGTGACTTATACGTGGTCGGAACCTTTGTGTCGGACGCTGATCTCAACTACATACAGAACAAAACCCCCCTATTTCTATTCACTCTTCACAGACTCAAAAAAGCGCTGCAGGCCCACTTTCCTACGTTTCCTGCGTTTCCTACGTTTCCCACAGAACCACCTACATTACAGACGCTGCATACACTGCTTCTTAACCCTACGCGTCATAAACTCATCACTATCTATATCAAAGTGCTCGAGCCGAAAAACTTACCTCCCCTAGTAAAAGCCTGGAGAAATGGAATACATACCTATCCCCCCCACAGTCGGACTGGGAATATTGCTGCCAACTGACAGGTGCCTTGACCCCCAATGGGAACCTCCGTATAATTCATTTTAAATACATACATCAGGCCTACCACACTCCCCAGAGACTATTTCAATATGGGCTGCGGGACACCGATGCATGCAAACGATGCAGGGCCACAGGAGCTGACTTCTGGCACTTAGCCTGGGTATGTCCTGGGGTTGCCGAATTTTGGGCTGAGGTGATGCATAGGTTGTCCGGTATGGTTGATGTGACCTTGCAATGCACCCCGCACATATGTCTTCTGGGCTTGGTGCCGTTTTTAAAAGGAGTGGTGGGTCAGTTCGTAAAAGTTGCTTTGCTCCTTGCAAAACGTCGAGTAGCACTCTCTTGGGACAGCACAGCAATACCCCAAAGTGCCCTTTGGCTCAAAGATCTAACCTATTGCCGTGACAATCTAATACTGTATGCGGAAGATCTGCCCTCTACCTCTAGACCCCGTGACATCTGGGAACCTCTGTTGCAATACTTGAGATCTGTAGAGCACTCTGAGGCCAATGAAACAATGAAGTAAGGTGCATAGATCATCTCCACATCTACTGTGTGATGCCCTCTACGATTTACTATCTGTATGTTCACCATTGTCATGTATATGTGATTTATATTGCAATTCTTGCTTATTGCTTAATTACACTGTATGGTACTGTACCAACATACTGTATATGGTCTGATAAAATTGAATAAAAATAAAAAATAAAACCCTTGCAAATATAAACATGAGTGCTCCAGGTGTGGTGGAAAACATGCCATATTGCAATGCTTTGGAGATCAGTCCAGTTGGGGAGGTTTTAGCCAGAATAGAGGGAGAGGCTATGCATTTCAACCTGGGAACAAGGGCTTTTACACCAATTAATGTAGAGGTTTTTTGCTTCTGGTTAAAAGTTTACCCTGAGACAAACGAAGCAACAATGTCGGAATGGGGGTTCAAAGAAGGGTTTAGGCTTGGTTATCAAGGGCCTAGATGCCACAGATTTGCTAGAAACTTAAAATCTGTAAATGAATTCCCTCACCTAGTGAGAAAGAAATTATTGATGGAAGTGAAAGAAGGGAGGATGGCAGGCCCTTTTGATTCATGGACATTACAAGACCCCATTGTTTCTCCCCTAGGCGTAATTCCTAGGAAAACTGAAGGGGAATTTAGAATGATACAGCATTTATCATGGCCTCAAGGTCTCTCCGTCAGGAAAATGGGTGCCAATACTGAGCTTGCAAAATGCGACATTAAATCTGCTTTTAGGCTATTGCCGGTGCATCCATCAGACTTCTCATTGCTGGGTATCTATTTTGAAGGGAATATTTTCGTGGCTAAAGCACTTCCCATAGATTGTGCAATTTCTTGCAAGTTGTTTGAGACTTTTAGCACCTTCTTACAGTGGTGTTTTTCGTTCAGAACTGGACACATGGACGTGACGCATTATCTAGATGATTTTTTTATTTATGGGAACGGCTGGCTCTCAACAGTGCGGAAAAGCATTGAGAGATTTTAAAATGGTGGCGAAAGAGTTGGGAGTGCCATTGGCAGAAGAAAAACTGAAGGTCCTAATTGTTGCTTGACGTATCTTGGTATTGAGATAGATACAGAAAAAATTGAGGCTAGGCTTCCGAACAAGAAAATACTGGAGATGACAAATATGTTAGAGCATGCAAGAAAGTCTCATAAGTTGACGCTGTCTGAGGTTCAATGCCTATTAGGTCATCTAAATTTCGCTTGCCAGGTTGTGCGGGCAGGTAGAACTTTTTGTAGAAGACTTGGTTTTTCCATGTCAGGCGTCAAGTTGCCCCATCACAGAATTAGGATATCTGCCAGCATGAGAGCTGACTTGGAAATTTGGCTGATGTTCCTCCGAGCATTTAATGGTGTCACAATTTGGTCAGTGGACGAAGATTTTGTCTGGCAGATGCAATTGTTTTCAGATGCTTCTGGTGCTAATGGATTCGGTCTGTTTTGGGACGGGAAATGGTGTGCGGAGCAGTGGCCATCTAACTGGGTATCAGAAAAGAAAAGCATTGCCTTTCTTGAATTTTTTCACTTGATAGTTGCATTGGCAGTTTGGGGGAAGAGTCTAGCAAACAGGACAGTGTTGTTTCATGTAGATAATAGAACAGTAGTGGATTTGGTGAATGGTCAGAGGGCCAAAGACAAACAATTATTGAAACTACTGCAAAGATTCATGTTGGGCTGCTTAATGTATAACATAGTGTTCAAAGATAGGCACATACCTGGAGCTGACAATAACATTGCAGATGCGCTATCTCGTTTTCAGTGGCAGAGATTCCGTGGTTTGGCGCCCGGAGCGGATCTGCAGAAGACTCAGGTGCCCAAGGAGGTATGGGATTTAGCAAATTGAAAGCTCAGCAACTTATTGAGAACTCTCTGGCAAAAAGCACCAAATTGGCCTACAGGAGAGCATGGTTAGAATTCTTAGATTCATGCGCTCCTTAGAGAACTAGTAGCACCAAAGGGATGGAGAAACATAGGGATGACATAACTAATTTCATAGTGAACAACATAGAAAGGTATATTTCTTCAACAACAATAGCAGGGAAATTAGCAGGTGTGTCTTTCTATGGAAAGTTCTTTTGGGGATACGAACCATCAGCAGGCGAAATGGGAAGGAGAATACTCCAAGGAAGGGCAAAAACTAAAAGAGAGGACAATTTATGCGAGAGCCAATCTCACTGAAACTTTTATACAATATAACAAGAGGTTTGCAATTAGTTTGTTTCTCTGAATTTGAATATCGTTTATTCAATTTATGCATGATCTGGCTATTTTTTGGAGCTTTCAGAATATCCGAATTGCTAGGCAAAGCAAAAAATGATGATCTTAAAGTTTAAAATGTTTTTCTTTTTAAAAATTCTATAGGTATTTTTCTTGAAAGTTCCAAAACGGATCAAGTTGGTAAAGGTTCAAAAATAATTTTGCAAAGAATAGGAGGAACGTTATGCCCTATAAAAGCCTGGTTAGAATTTGTAGATGTGGGAGGCGCTGCTTTGCAATTTGTATTTAGGCACCAGGATTGCTCTCCTCTCAAGGCTCCCCAAATGCTGGCAATTCTGAGGAAGACTTTAAGAAATTTGGGTAAAAATCCGTTTTATTTTGGTACCCACTCTTTTAGAATTGGTGCGCTTCAGAAGCTGTCAGGTGGGGGTTCTCAGTAAACGATGTAAAGAAATTGGGGCGTTGGTCTTCGAACTGTTGCCTAAGATACATTAGAGATTTAGATTCATAAATATATTACCAAGTATATTAATTGTTATTTCTTTTCAGGTTTGGTGGTGGGTTTCACATTTCTGCAAAAGCCCATCTGGATAGTTGGACAGTCTTTCGTTAAGTGGGCTGCAAAGCAAGCAGAAAAGAGACATTTTGAAAAAATTTGGATTTTCGTTCAGATTAAGTTTTTGTTGTTTGGTTGTGGAAATGTGGCATGAAATGGGGTCAGTTAATGCCTTTGATGAGTGAAATGTCATCTAAGAATCAACCAGAAGTTATATTGATTCACCTGGGGGAAAATGATCTGGTGCAGCTATCGGGCCTGGGGTTGCTTATAGAAATAAAGGCTGATCTGGAATTGTTAGCAAACATAAGGGCCAATTCAAAATTATCATGACAGCGTTGATGCCAAGAAGGGTTTGGAGGGGTGCAGAGAGATTCACTGCTGTAGAAAGAGCAAGGAGGAAAGTGAACAGGGAAACTACACCGCTTTTGTTCAATTAATGGCATTTATTGGTTGGCGCACAGTGATATTACAAAAGAGGACTATCAATTTTTTCGTCACGATGGGGTGCACCTTTCTTTCATAGGTAATGAGATTTACATTCTGAATATAAAAGAGATGATTGCAAAAACCCTTGAATTAAAAGCTTGGTGTTAACGAAAAGCTGTTGGGCGACAGCTTTCTTATACCTATATTCACCCTCGCCTCTCTCCCCCACTCTTCCCGTCCTTCCAATGCCCCCCCTCACTCCCCCCCATCAAGATTTTTTCTTTGATCAAAGCTTTTTAACTGCTATTTGCATTAATCAGAAAAAATTGCGGAATAATTTGTCTAGCTAATTTAATAAAGCGTTCTACCTGTTTTGGCGACAGTGTGTGTTTCTACAACAAAAACAATTTTCATAACAAAATTTTGGTTTTCAAGTGAAAGGGGGGACAGGAAAAACACCTATGTTTTTCCTGGTGGCAGAATTGGAGGAGATCAAGACAGGCAGGAAGGGTTGGGGGCATTCAGAATAGCTTCGGACAGAGGGAAACAGGGGAGCGAGGAATGAGGCAAGAGGTAGGCAGGGGACGTACATAGGGGTTGGGGAGGAGGATTAGTCAGAACAATGTTGGGGAAGTTTGTTGTGGGGAATTGTTTTCGGGCGGGGGGTGATAGAATATGAATATGTATTAGTGAGGCCTTTTTTGCATATATGTATTAAATGAAACTGCTTACCTGTACAATAAAGCGCCTTTTACCCCAGTTTGGCCTGCGGATGTGCTTATTGCCCGAACCGCTGTGGGGAGCCGGGCGGGTCAGGTCTCACAGCGGGAGGGCCTGGTTCGCTGCACCTGGACCTGCATGCTACAGCAGATTTTTATCGCTGCTGTATGAAATTGAAAGAACCCTTTATGGAAAAGACTACAAAGGGAGGAAAAAGGACATGCTTCTGTTTAAACGCTTCAGTTAGCTCCAGTTTGCTCAAGGACTTCAACATAGTGGCTGCGGTTATTTGTAACAATAAATCTTTCTAATTAAAGTGCCAGTTTCTTTTCCGGCTACTACTGGATCTGGAAGAGAAAAAAGAACAAAGAGGCTACAGCATGTGCACGCTTAAGCGTAAAATTACAAATGCCAGCAGGGCCTCCTTAAGCCAATCTACTCCAGCCCAGAAATTGAGGCACAAGGGCACCCAAGAAAAATCATCTACAAATGCTCGGTCATTGCGGAACACACAGCAAAGAATGGATTTAAAAGTACAGCAGCTAGTAGAGGCAGGGAAAACAGAGGGCTCCAGTAATGGAATTTAAAATGAGAAAGGGGCAGAGACTGAAAGCGGCAAAGAAATCTAAAATGTTCAAATATCTGGCTCCCCCTTCACCTTGGAAGGAATGGAGAGTAATAACAACATGTTGGGCGGGGGCAAAACAACTGTATGTGGTGCAGAAACTATTATAAGCCCCACTGCACAGAAAAAGTATCCTCTTTTTTCAAAGCAACATAAATCTTTGGCATTGACGGAAGCCCTGATGGAGAGCTCAATAATATCTCAAAGTATGTTTGAGCTTATCCTTGCTGAAATAAAAGAATTACGAACAACGCAGTCCCAGAAAATTGCAGCGCTACATGCGAGACTGACGAAGATGGAGGAAGGAATGGCCAAACATTTGGAGAGACTGACAGAGGCTGAAGGTCAAGTCTCTAGTTTAGAGAATAAAGTCTTGTCCATGGAACAGGAAGTCAAGCAAATTGGGAAAAACAAAGACACTCTTGAAAGTAAATTACAGGATTTGGAAAATTATGATAGGCACTCAAATCTTTGAATAGCGGGAGTTCCTGAAGGAAGTGAAGGCCCTCATGTACGAGACTGGGTAGATTCCCTGATGAAAAATGCAATTCTGGAGTTAACAGGGGATCTACTTATTACAAGAACTCTTAGGGTACCTGCTCAGCGTCCTGCATAATTCTAAATACCCTTGCACAATATTAGTTAATTTGGCAGACTTTCAAGTCAGGTATCAGTTGCTGTCGCCTCCACATGAGGACGCAGTGCCTCCCGCACTATGGTAACTTCCGCGGCACTGTCTAGCAGCGTCACTGCCCACGTCCAATTCAGGAGTCTCTTTCTCACCGTCTGTGGCATACCTCACGGTTACTGCTGCAACTTTTTTCTTCTGAAATTGTGGGCGAGAATGTGGTAATTCTTCTGGTTTTCCTCGGACTTGTTGTCGAGGTTGGTCTCATCCCTGTGGGGCCTCACGACCCCTGCCTCTATCCTGGCGATCTCCTCCACCAGTCTGGGAGGTCGATGGTGCCTGTGAAGAACGAGGAGAACGCGGGTCAGGGACTTGAAATCTCTCTGGAGATTTAATTCTCGATCTGTCGCGCAAATCATAAGTGCGTTCAGAAGATACGGAAACCGGGGATGCAGCACGCGACCCTGGTTTTTTCTGTTGCTTACCCTGTTTCTTCAACCTCCAGCTCTTTTTAGTAAAGAACGGTTTCTCATCTTTCTCAGACTGAGTTTTTTGTTGTGGCTGTGATTGAGTTTGCGTTTTAGCAAAAGGCTTAACTCCCAGACTATTGCGGCCAATGGTTTTATAAGCTTGTGCAATAATTTTCGGTAATTCGCATAGCTTGTCCGGTTCTGGGACTAAAGCCAAGTTAACTGCATCACCCTTGACATTAGCAAGGATTAGATCAGCCACTACATCGAACACTCCCACCAGTCTCATCCCTAATTCCACAGCCGCTTCAGGGCCATGTTCATCCTGCACTCTTTTAATTACAGAGGGGAGTACTGTCATGGAAGGGGTGCCGAAACACTTCGCATATACTGCGGCGAATACCTTGCCCCAGTTGTTGCATTCTGCCAACTCGGGAATTAAGTCTTTCGGCAAACTAATCGTCAAAATCCTGTGTTTTTCCACAGGAGATGTATTAGGAAAAACTGCCTCCAGCTGGTCAAATTTTTCTGCAAGCCAATAAGGCAAATCATCCTTATTTTGTGGGCGCTTGCCCATCACCGAATTAACCATGACGGGACTTATGGTTACACCGCCCGGTCCAGCTGGATGCGCCGCAACTCCAGGAGGGGCTCCCTGGATGTTGCCTGTAACATACTGTACTAAAGCTCTGTGAACGCGTATCAAAGACGTATGCAATGCACGCAGTTCATCAAACGCAAGAGTCCAATAACGCGGATGTGGGGTATACCCGGCCAAGACTGGCCAAGTGGCCCAGTCTATTGATAAGGGGCCTAAACGAACCGAGGTGACCGGATGTGGGAGGGCGCCATTAAACCAAATACGGTGTTGCTATGCCGTAAGTGGTACTTCAAGAGCCTGATAAGGCCAATAAGCATTGGGTAGGGCAGTGAGAGCGTACTCATGAAACAAATCGTCAGCTCCGTCCACTGCCGGAAAAGTGACCCAAGAGTAAAACACCTCAAAGTGGTGAGCCGGGTCAGCCTGCACCACAAAGATGAGTGCGACACCCGCGTCGGGCACTCCATAAGCCAATAAATGAGCCCGGAGCGCAGCGCGGCTATGTGCCGGTATATTTACATTCGCCATTAGGACTATGAATGTTCAACAACGTAATTTGAGGCAGCGCAATATAGGGTTAACCTAAACACCTTTTAATTACTTCAAGCTTGAATAAACCTATAAAAACATCAATATAGGAGGTATCACCCTCACACACGTTTCCGGAAGCGTATGCGAAGGGTGTTGTGGACAAGCACAAGCACTACTCAAGTGTCTCGCAGATAAGAAGCCCACCACATTGGTGGCGCCATGTTGTAGGGATTCTGCACATACACAGAGCTATGCACAGGATAATAGGACCTCGGAGTATAGTGGTGAGCCAACCATGCACCTTAGTACCCACAATCCCAATCCGACTAGCTTTAGCGTCTCATTCGCAGCGCAGCTACCAATGATTAAACAACCCAGAACACGGTCTCTCTCAGGACTCGCGGGAGCAAGAACACTCTTTCATAACTCACTCATACTTGTCCACAACGTGCGTAATAAGAGACACAGTATAGTTTAAAATGTTTATTTCAACTATCGTGCTCTAAGATACAGTACACGTGCCAGTACTATCAGCATAATGCATAATGATAAAATAATAAGCATAGTTACAATTCCATAGAATACAAACGGGGACAGCATTATATAAAGACAGTGGATATCGGGCTAAATAGCCTTACCACCCTCCCCGTGCTAATAACTAGTTTATTATAAAAATAGAAGACCTCTGGGCTTTGTCAGGCGGACCCCCATACCTCATTATCTAGATGCAAGGTTTACATCATCAGACAAGCACAGCTCTTCTCTCTGGAAAGGTTTTTCTCCAAGTGTCACAAACAGCGAGAGCACAATATTAAAAGCACACAAATTTCTCCAGTGCAGCTGTATTTCGTGTTATGTCTAAGTGCGAGGGGCTGACCAGATCAGCAAGAACAAGGGACGTTGTTTTTCGACCTTGTACATGATGTGCAGACGAAACCCACAGGGAACAGGAGAAAAGGTGAAAGGCAAAAAGGCAGACAGTTCTAATATAGCCGGGCACAAGTAGGGACTGAACAAACAAAGTCACAGAGTAACGTGTGCAAAAAAGGCATCATGGCAGCCAGGCCTAAGCTAACTTAGCAATGTAGACAATGAGGCCACAAACCACACTACACGTGTATTAAAGTCGTTTTTATTTTTGAGGAAAGACCACTGGTTGAACATAGATTTATTGAGTGCCATTGGGTGTCTTGCTGAGTTCTGAATTTGTAGCCCAAAACACCTTCCTGAGTCAGACCTTGGACTGCTCTGCTTTGCTACCCTGAAACTCAAGTGCTGAAAGGGCTACCAATACCTGGTCCCCAGTTTGAGGGTCCACAGAACCAAGGCCCCAGGACACCAGAGGTGAAAGACCCCCATTGAAATAATTGGGGTCAAGTAACCTATGATGGCCTGGGACTTCCTGAACTTGCTTTACTGTTGCAGAGGACAAGGAAGCAATAAAGGAAAAATTATTTAAATGCCAATGCATTAAAACAACCTTGATTTTGATGAGAGGAGTTTACATCAGTGCCGAGTGTGTATTAGAAGTTTATAATGGAGAATTCTTAACTGCTTGGACACCATTCTGTTCCTGAAACCAGTGGTCAACTAGAAAGACTGAAGTATTTGTTCTCACAATAGCTGCCCACCTGGTGTAAGCGCCAAAATTAAGGGTCTTCTGTGCACAAGTTGAGTAAAGGACATTTACATATAATAAAATGCCAATTGCATCACTCACTCATTTCCTCTTTTTGTACCTGTCCACTGCAATCTGAGTCAAACAGGAGATTCTGCATTTTATTAGTGCAAAGGACCTCTCAGACATATCCTGATGCTAAATGTGAAAATACTTCTAGCAATCTTTCTGGCAAATCTGGTTGGCCAATAAATAATTGTACATGTTTAAAAATCAGAAATTAGATAGTTTATTAGATAGTTTTTGATGGTCAATGTAAATAATCAAACAGTTTTTTCAATCAGAGTTTTTATTCTAATAATGTTATTTCTTACGCCTTTTCACAAAGTTAGAGGTACCCTCCAATAAAATTAGAAGATTATCTGACACATCCTATGTGGGTCTGCCTGGGGCTGCAATGCCTAAGATTAGTAATTAAGATCTTCCTCTGGGTATCCAATAGGCCTGGTGTTTTTTTTGCAATTACCTTTTATGTATCTCTGTGTCATAGCTGAGGAACCTCACCTAATGGCTCTTCGTGACTTGTGCAGAGGTCATGGTATCAACTTTTCATCATCTCCCCACTATTACATTGGATAAAGGGCCATTCCTCTATAGGCATGTTGCATTGATTGTTGCTAATAAAACGCATGGAATTGGCAAGGGTTTCATTGCAAGTGGCATAATAATTAGCTATCATGTTGTGATGCCCCTACAGAATCAGGTTGATGGATGTAAAATGATAAATGCAAAACCTCTAGATGACAAGATTTAGTTTGTGGAAAGGCAGCACACATTTTGCTTTTAAGTAGGTAGGACAGTGGGAAAGTTGGGGAAGAATATTTTGCTGGTGAGTAGACAGATTAGCTCAATGGAACTGGAAGTTATAATTAGACTGCAGACGCTTCCCGCACGCATCGCTGTTAGAGGCTCACCCGGCTCCACAATGGAAGTGAAGGCGCGAGACTGGGGAATGGCAAAACCAGCCCGAGTTTGCAGAGGGCAGCGGCGGTGCTAAAGGCCATGTTCCTGCTTGCCATGGAGCTGGAGAAGCAGGGGAGCTAAAGGCTCAGAGTTGAGGGTACGCGTCTGACGGTATGCAGCTGCTTTAGAAGAACACGACAGGAAGAGGCGTGCGGCATGCAACACCTCCCGGGTGGTTCAGGTGAGAATGAGGGCTCCTGGGGGTGGCATTCGCAGAATGTCCACCCCCGGGCAGCTTTGGGCAAGTAGCGCAGTCCAGGACAGGTAGGTTGTCCTGATTGGCTGGCACTTAGCGTGAGCTGTCGAGAGCGCAATTTTCCTAGTGCGCAGTTAGTCACGAGCCAGGTTCAAGGTAGGCGCCATTCTTTTGGTCCTTGTTGTCCTGAGGTGTTTTTTGGGTTTCGTGTCCAGCATTATTAAGCGCTTTTGTGCGATGGCAGAAGCGGCGGCTTCGGTGAAAGAAGCCTTGCGCATAATATGCGAAGCCGGGAGGGAAGATTTAATCCTTCCCGGCATACTGTCACAGGCTTGGGTTGGGCTTGAAAGAGAAAAGCGTACAGCAGCAAGCGGCGTGTCAGCTGCTGTGGCTGCGTGCGTGTCGAGTGAGGGCTCCCCAGCTGAATGCTAGAGAGCTGCTGGGTTTTTTTTAAATAAGAAGGATAGAAATATGAGCCAGCAGGCTCTACATACCTCTGCCATACCGGGTCACTCGTTTACATCGAAGAGAGGGAGGGGCAGAGCTCGCACACGCGCGGTGCAGAGCTCTGCTCTTTCAAAGAAAAGGCTCATTAAAGGGGCTAAGTTAATTAAAGGAGAAGGTTTTGAAATAAAAAATAGCTCAACTTCTCCCTCTAGTGGCAGGTTGGGGCAGGTGGAATATTTACATGGCAGTCAAGTTAAAGATGTTTGTGAAGCAAAGAAGGACATACATATTTTTGGCAGGAAACGACAAAATGCAGGCAACTCAAAAGTATCTCTTTCAGCAGAAAGGAGCCTGTCACCAATGGTGTCTAGTGAGTCAGGTGACATAATATTGCAGCCAGTGCTTCTGCCCACTAAATTAGCAAATTCTGGAGTAAATTTTAAACAAAAGGATTTTACTCCAGCTTGAAGTTTGGAGCCTGGACAGTCAGATATGGACAAGGAAGTTTTCGTCAAGAAACCCAAAAATAAAAGCGCTGTTTCTGTTAATATGGAGAGGGAGTCAGAATCGGAGGGAAATTGGATTTGGGTCCCTAATGAAATTAATAATGAGGCAAGATTAGCTAGTTTGAAGAACAGAAGAGTTCCTGAGGCTGCAAGTTCAGGCGTCTTGCAGTCCCTCGGGGGAGAGATGCTGCCAAGCAAAATAAAGGGCAGTAAAGAAGTTTTGGACAGGTCTCTAGCGTCCTGCAACAAAATCAACAATGAGGGAGAGAATTTTCAGGCGATTTTTCCCGCACCGATGGATTTAAAGAGAGCGGCGTACTACGCTAAAGCCATAAATTGGAAAGTATATGATGGGGGGGGTCGGGGATGGGGAATCTCCGGGGGCAGTATGATGGGAGGAAAGGGGCACGGTAAAGGGGTGGTAGGCAAGGAGTGGGGTGAGGACGAATTTGAGTCTTTTGAAGAAGGGGAAATTGAGGATGATGGGGAAAATTTTAAACTGACAAGAGAGTTGTCTTGGGTACAGGGGGAATACTAAAAATGTCTCCAGAGATTATTTTTCACAGGATAATGAAAATGAAGGGTTCTGTGGCAAGAAAAATGCAAGGATTAGTAGGCAAGACGGGGAAAAGAAGAAAAGAACAACATATGAGGTGGACGCTTCTCTAAGAACAGGTGAGGTTCAAAGGAGGGGAATTAATAAAAAGTTATGCGTTGACAAAAACATGGGAACTGAAGAGAAAAATAAAAATGAGTATTCTTCAAAGGATACATCTAAGCAGGCGGTTAGAGAAGGTGAGACTAATGATGTTAAGGATAATGTTGAAGAAAGCCCTGAAAAGGTTAGCAAAATTGAAAGTGAAAAAGCAAGTTCATTGAGTTTAAAACGTTTACCTTACATGGGGTTATCAATGCCCTTAGGTTCTCATTTAAATAAGGCTACCAAAGAAAAAATTTGGAAAGAAGAATTTGTAGATGTTTTCAAACTACTTCATAGAGAAATTCATACAAAGGAAGGTTCAAGAGTGGAAGCATAGGAATTAGCAAAGAGGCCAAGGGTACCTACTAATATCGATTCATGGACGTCGGCTTTCCTTATTTTCGCTAGTGTATATTGCGAAAAGTTCCCTGACAGATCAGTGGCGATATTTAAATATTTAGACACAATAAGGAAAGCTTATACTGAATTTGGAGGTCATGCTTGGCTCCATTACGATGAGGAGTTCCGCGCTAGATTAGTCCTAATTCCTGAAAAACCATCGGGAGAAGTAGATAATGAA
The DNA here is from genome assembly GCA_963921515.1 of Calotriton arnoldi. Taxonomy (NCBI): domain Eukaryota; kingdom Metazoa; phylum Chordata; class Amphibia; order Caudata; family Salamandridae; genus Calotriton; species Calotriton arnoldi. The sequence goes on from CAWUFW010001274.1 coordinate 595,042, forward strand.
CTCTGGGTTTAGTGGATGTACCCTCAGAGGCCTCCACCTTCTATGCATACCGCAAGTGGCCTGGCGGTTGCCCATCGGCCTTTTCAGGGCAGACCCACCTCGGGGGGGTGGGGAATTGGAACAAATCACAAACAGTTGTGTCAGGTGCCTGCTGGAATTTTAACAGGGGCTACCGCCAGAAGAACCCTTGCAAATGGGGGGGCGCTAGAGGGCGCGCGACAAGATGGCCGCTCACTAGAGCAGCTCCATCGGCCGAGCCCATAATTCATCAAAATCCTGCAGTCCTGCTTATGATAACAGCCCCAAATCCAGTAATCCGAGCATCGGAGACGTGCAAGCACCCGGCGCTGGAAAAAGATCCTCTGTGAAAGGCTGATTCGGCGACAAACGCCGCGGGCGTGCGAATGGGCCTGACTTGCGCTCACTGGCGGACTGGGCCCCGCTTCGGCGGGGGCGCTGTGCTGAGCGATGTGCGGTGCTCCCTTGAGGTTGATGCACCGTGGGGGTGCCCGGACCTGTCCCGACACTGGCCGCGGCGGCACGGCCACACGAGGCGAGGAGCGCTGAGTTGCCTTGGTACGGGTCCCTCCCGACGCGGTGTGCCTCTGCAAGTATTGGCGGGCGCTAGTGTGGACGGTGCACCTTGCGCCGCCCCGAGGGGTTTCTGAGGACTCCGCCGTGACTGGTGCCCTGCGGGGGGGTGCCCGGACTCATCGCTTCCTAAGCCACGACAGCGTCGATGCCCGGAGGCGTGGCCCATTGGTTGCCCAGTGCGCGGCCGGTACGAGAAGGTGAGCCTCGGCAACAGCGGTGAACTCTGGCGGGCATTGACGCGGCCTGTGTAACCCACGCTCTCTTGGGGAGCCTCTGCGGAGCGGCGTCTCCGAGCCTGTGGCGGCCTACCTTGGTGCGGGACGAGTTCCTTTGGTGTGTGCCGCAGAGCGGCGTGGTAACCGGCGCGCTCCCATCAGGCTGGTCTCCGCATTGGACCCGACCGCACTGCTGAGGGGGGCCGACCCCGGCATCGCGCCCAATATTAGCGGGCCTCAGTGCGACTTGCTGCGGTCTGTGCTGCTGCCGCCGCTCTACAGAGAAACAGCGTCGGCCTCCCCCGAAGACGTCCTGACCACTTGGGTGAGTGCCACAGCAGACATAGAGGTCGACGCGCTCCCCCTTGGGTTGTCCTTCATATTGGGCCCGCCTGCACCATCATCCGCGGCTGGGGTGCCCTAGCTACGGCCCAGCCACCACTGCGTATAGAGGGGGGGCCCCTTGCTGAGTTACGTTGGCTCACTGACTGCAACTCTGTGCCAGTGCATAGTCTCACTTCACAAGAAATTACACGCCGACTCCCTGCTACTCTTCCCCGGGAATTCACATCGCTCGTGCTCAATCTCCTGTGGCCTTCCTGGTGGCACACCGCAAATACCATGCCTTCTACGCAGGGATAGCGCTGTATTGAGGTTGCTGCACCCCGTCAGAATATATAGCTGCTCCTCTCGTTGTACATCTCCCAAGGGCCCCTGGCGCCCGCCTGAATAGTGCGCAATACACCCTGGCCCATACGTGAGGCAGCGTCATCGTTGAGAGCGGACTTCTGCGGAGGGCAACAAGGCCCAATCTATTTCCCTAGCTACTTGCGTGATCAGCCCACACTACTGCACATTGAGTGCCAACAAACGAAACGCGCACTAACTCTGTATTCGAAAATGGGGAAGACAGACCGAAACCAACCACGTCTTACTTTCGAACCGCGACGCGGCGGCAGGACAGCCCAACACGCTGCCTCCGACTCCGAAGTAGACGCGCCCGCCGACCCACTGACCAACATTGATAAAACTTTGCTTGCGGTGCAAGCCAGTCTACAATCAATAGATGGGAAGATCGACCATCTAAACGCACGAATGGACCATATGTCCACGAAGTTAGATGGGCATGCCATGAGGCTGGGAGAGGCGGAAAACCGTATTTCTACCGCAGAGGATGGTTTACAGCAGGTTACCTCGAGGGTGGCCTCCATGGAAAAAGTGCTAGAGGTGATCCAAGCATGCAATGAAGATTTGGAGGCCAGATCCCGGCGCAATAACATCCGCGTCACGGGCTTGCCGGAATCCACAAACACCGGCCGGCTGGAAACCTACATGGAGAACCTGCTTCGGGCAATCTTCGGTGTGGAGTCTCTATCCTCAGTCCTAATAGTCGAGAGGGCCCATCGGTCTCTTGCCACCCGACCACCCCCAGGAGCTCCACCGCCTCCCATCATCGCGCGCCTGCTAAATTATAGAGACCGAGACACCATCCTCCGTCTGGCGCGCGAGAAGGGCACCATCACACACGAGGGCAATACTCTCGCCTTTTATCCAGATTTTAGGGTTGCTGTCCAAGAAGCACGACGAGAATACCAATCTGTGAAGAAGATCCTCATCTCGGAACGGATACCCTATGCGATGCTATACCCAGCACGATTGCGCATCGAGGTCAATGGGAAGCCGAGGATCTTCACCACCCCCAAATCAGCGATGGACTTTGCAAAAACACTTAAAGTTGCGGTCGGGACTCGTCTGGTCCAGCGGGGGACGCCTGCGGAGGGGCCGGTGCGGCGGATCAATGACACCGGTAAGTGGCACGGACTGTTGAACTCTCCTCATCGCCCACTCTCCGCCGCACTCCGACTGCTTCCCCATCCTACATCTGATCGGAAATGATCGAAGCCGCCGCAGTGCGGACCTCTCCAGTGAACCTGCAGTATTCAGATAAGATCTTTCTTTTTTCACTTTGGTTTGCACTGAGCTTGAGTCTGCTTTTATCGTTGAGTACTCTTCTTGCACTGCAAACTTATTTCCTATTGTTCTGGATCTGAATCATACAGACTGTATAGTCATGTTCTATTGTTTGACCAGTATATATGCTCTATTCCCGTTTCAGAGTTTAACGTACATAAAATTACTCACCTGTTGTCTCTTACATATAAATCACAAGAGCAGGACTATGACCTTACCCGGCTCGGCCACCTCCTCAACCACCAGGAGGGAAGGCGAGCTCCAGTGTCCCCCAAATGGGTGTTCCCCGATTTTGTTTACTTCCCTGGGAATGCACTAGGGAACTGTTATGGGTTGTTTGGGTTGGCTTTGGCGAATTGGGGGTGCCAAAGTGGGTGGGGAGTACTGGTGGGAGGGGGGTTGATGGGGAATTGTTTTGGATAACGTGCAGTATTGGTGAATATGGGCCATATGCATTTTCTTCAGACACTCACAAAACCACACGCTTCACATATGTTCCACTTGAGTACATCATAATGACAGTGCAGTAATACCTTGCCTCACTTGGAATGTCCGGGGTCTAAACTCACCCAAAAAGGTCCGTCAAGTCCTGTCATATTTGGACCGCCACGAAATCCAAATTGCCCTTATTCAGGAGACACACTTAACCAAACAAACGGATGCGCATATTGGGGGGCGCTGGGCCGGCTATTGTCTGGCCTCCTCCTACTCTTCCTACTCCCGTGGGGTACTTACGCTCATTAAGCGAAGCCTCTCTTTCAACATGATCCACTCGTGCGTAGACGACAATGGGCGATATGCCATGGTACATGGGAAATTAGAAGGCAAACTCATCACTATACTCAATACTTACGGTCCCAATATTGACGACGCAGACCTCTACGAACGTATAATCTCCACTCTAAGAGACTGGCCTGATGCCGTGATATTGTGGGGCGGAGATCTAAATACGCACCTTGACCCCACCAAAGACAAATCGAGTGCACGAGACGGCCAATCCCCTAAGACTGCCATGATTATTCGGGAGGGAATGGCAGAGCTGGGCCTACTTGACATCTGGCGCCATCGCAATATTAACACACTGCAGGGCACACATGTCTCCACTGCACATAACAGCTGGTCCCGCCTTGATTATTGGTTGATCAGCGAACATGCAGGAGGCTGGGTATCAGAAATACATAGCTTGCCCCGCACACTATCGGACCACCAATCCGGTGCTCCTAACCCTACATATTCCGAGGACTGTGCCCCGCTCTTTCATGTGGCGATTCCAACCGCAGGCACTACTTGACCCGCTATATAACACGACCATTCACGAAGCGATCGTACACTATTTCAACACGAATAGCGGTTCAGTTGACAGCGCTATGACCCTATGGGAGGCATTCGAGGCCACTATTCGCGGCACTTGTATTAGCACAACAGCGGGCATCTTGGGTGACCTGCGTGGGCGGCTAACCAGAATAGAAACTACTCTGCATAATCTTGAGAGAGAATACGAGCATTCTCCGTCTGACCTTCTTCTTGCCTCTCTTAAAGAATCTGTGCTTGAATATAACTCCCTCGCTCAGGAAGAAATGCGTTACATACATAGACGTCATGTGGCCCACGCGTACGGTGAAGGAGGACGCCCGGGACGTCATCTGGCTTCCAAAATTAAAATGCGAATAGATAAGCACATTATCACCAAGATAACAGATGATGACGAACACGATCACTATACCACCACGGACATCGTTGCGCAATTCCGCCACACATACGCCACGCTTTACACATTGCAGGGGGAGGTTGACCCACTGGAGTTGGATACATACCTCTCAGACGTGGCCATTGCGTGGCTTACGACCAGCAAACGGGACTTCCTCAGTCAACTGGTTACAGCGGAGGAAGTGCGAGCGGCCATCAAGACACTCCCCAATAAAAAAGCCCCGGGGCCCGACGGGTTCCCCTGTGAATTCTATAAAGAGTACGCCGCAGAGCTCACCCCATACATCTTGGAAATGTATACCGAGGCCTACGATTCTGGTATACTGCCCCCCACTCTACGGGAGGCCCTCATCATTACCCTGCTAAAAAAAAGATAAGCCACCATCCTGTTGCGACTCGTACAGGCTGCTGTCACTTATCAACACGGATGTAAAGATTTTGGCCAAAATATTAGCTACTAGGCTGCAGCCCCTCATGCCCTTACTCGTTCTTCCAGATCAGTCGGGTTTTATTCCTACTAAATCCACCTCTCATAATCTGCGTACGGTTTTCGCCATGTTTCACATACTCGATCCCGATCTGCAGGCGGCGGCGGTGATGCTCGACGCAGCCAAAGCCTTTGATTCTATTGAATGGGGATATCTATTTCACATTCTGAGGCGCATGGGGTTTCCACCGCTATTTATTGGATGGATACGTTTATTATACACCGACCCCGTGGCCCAAATTCGTGTGGAGGGCTACACGTCGGACCCCATCAAAATCACCAGGGGCACGAGGCAGGGTTGCCCTCTCTCCCCACTTTTATTCGCGTTGACACTTGAGCCACTAGCTTGTATCATTAGACAGCGCCACAGAGCCTCGGCCCTTCGATTTGCTCATCGCCCAGTCCACATCTCCATGTATGCGGATGACATGTTGCTTTTTGTCAGGGAGCCACAAACATATTTGGCGCCTGTCTTACGGGAGTATATCCAGTTTGGTCGTTTCTCCGGCCTGCAGATCAATTGGGCCAAGTCAGTGGTGGTGCCATTGACGCTATGCACTCAACCCCATGATCTCGAATTCCCATTCATGTGGGCGACCGACCCCGTGAAATACCTGGGGGTGTGGGTACACCGCGACCCGGAAATAGTTATCCGTGAAAATTATGGCGTGGCATACACGGTCCTAGAACAACAGGTCACCAGATGGGTGAAACTTCCGCTATCCCTAGCTGACCGCATAGCCCTCATAAAGATGGTCGTATTGCCCAAATTTTTATATCTGTTTAGTAATATACCGATCACACTCACCCAACACTATTTCAAAACTCTGCGTTCCTTACTTCTTCGACTGATCTGGGGGGGCAAACAGGCCCGGGTCAACTGGGGAACGCTCACCCTAAGTTACAAAGAGGGCGGGTTTGACGTGCCAGATCTGTATTTATATTACTTATGCGCACATGCACACATGCACATTATGCACATTATTGACTCGGCACGCACGATTTCATACCTCATATTGCGGTTGAAGATGGGGATGCACATCCCATACCTCTGCGTTCTATCCTCTCCCATAACCATAGACATACACCCCGCTCTGAAATTAATACCATCGATACCACTGTAGCAGCCTGGCACACGTTAGGCCGCTTGGCTGGGAAACTTCCATTATACTCCCCATTATTGCCAATTGCTTATCACTCGGCCCTTTCGGTCACCCATGACAAAGGGACTATACACACTTTGAAACTAGCCGGGATTACCCACATGCGTGACTTATACGTGGTTGGAACCTTTGTGTCGGACGCTGATCTCAACTACATACAGAACAAAACCCCCCTATTTCTATTCACTCTTCACAGACTCAAAAAAGCGCTGCAGGCCCACTTTCCTACGTTTCCCACAGAACCACCTACATTACAGACGCTGCATACACTGCTTCTTAACCCTACGCGTCATAAACTCATCACTATCTATATCAAAGTGCTCGAGCCGAAAAACTTACCTCCCCTAGTAAAAGCCTGGAGAAATGGAATACATACCTATCCCCCCAGATCACACAGTCGGACTGGGAATATTGCTGCCAACTGACAGGTGCCTTGACCCCCAATGGGAACCTCCGTATAATTCATTTTAAATACATACATCAGGCCTACCACACTCCCCAGAGACTATTTCAATATGGGCTGCGGGACACCGATGCATGCAAACGATGCAGGGCCACAGGAGCTGACTTCTGGCACTTAGCCTGGGCATGTCCTGGGGTTGCCGAATTTTGGGCTGAGGTGATGCGTAGTTTGTCCGGTATGGTTGATGTGACCTTGCAATGCACCCCGCACATATGTCTTCTGGGCTTGGTGCCGTTTTTAAAAGGAGTGGTGGGTCAGTTCGTAAAAGTTGCTTTGCTCCTTGCAAAACGTCGAGTAGCACTCTCTTGGGACAGCACAGCAATACCCCAAAGTGCCCTTTGGCTCAAAGATCTAACCTATTGCCGTGACAATCTAATACTGTATGCGGAAGATCTGCCCTCTACCTCTAGACCCCGTGACATCTGGGAACCTCTGTTGCAATACTTGAGATCTGTAGAGCACTCTGAGGCCAATGAAACAATGAAGTAAGGTGCATAGATCATCTCCACATCTACTGTGTGATGCCCTCTACGATTTACTATCTGTATGTTCACCATTGTCATGTATATGTGATTTATATTGCAATTCTTGCTTAATTACACTGTATGGTACTGTACCAACATACTGTATATGGTCTGATAAAATTGAATAAAAATAAAAAATAAAACCCTTGCAAATATAAACATGAGTGCTCCAGGTGTGGTGGAAAACATGCCATATTGCAATGCTTTGGAGATCAGTCCAGTTGGGGAGGTTTTAGCCAGAACAGAGGGAGAGGCTATGCATTTCAACCTGGGAACAAGGGCTTTTACACCAATTAATGTAGAGGTTTTTTGCTTCTGGTTAAAAGTTTACCCTGAGACAAATGAAGCAACAATGTTGGAATGGGGGTTCAAAGAAGGGTTTAGGCTAGGTTATCAAGGGCCTAGATGCCACAGATTTGCTAGAAACTTAAAATCTGTAAATGAATTCCCTCACCTAGTGAGAAAGAAATTATTGATGGAAGTGAAAGAAGGGAGGATGGCAGGCCCTTTTGATTCATGGACATTACAAGACCCCATTGTTTCTCCCCTAGGCGTAATTCCTAGGAAAACTGAAGGGGAATTTAGAATGATACAGCATTTATCATGGCCTCAAGGTCTCTCCGTCAGGAAAATGGGTGCCAATACTGAGCTTGCAAAATGCGACATTAAATCTGCTTTTAGGCTATTGCCGGTGCATCCATCAGACTTCTCATTGCTGGGTATCTATTTTGAAGGGAATATTTTCGTGGCTAAAGCACTTCCCATAGATTGTGCAATTTCTTGCAAGTTGTTTGAGACTTTTAGCACCTTCTTACAGTGGTGTTTTTCGTTCAGAACTGGACACATGGACGTGACGCATTATCTAGATGATTTTTTTATTTATGGGAACGGCTGGCTCTCAACAGTGCGGAAAAGCATTGAGAGATTTTAAAATGGTGGCGAAAGAGTTGGGAGTGCCATTGGCAGAAGAAAAAACTGAAGGTCCTAATTGTTGCTTGACGTATCTTGGTATTGAGATAGATACAGAAAAAATGGAGGCTAGGCTTCCGAACAAGAAAATACTGGAGATGACAAATATGTTAGAGCATGCAAGAAAGTCTCATAAGTTGACGCTGTCTGAGGTTCAATGCCTATTAGGTCATCTAAATTTCGCTTGCCAGGTTGTGAGGGCAGGTAGAACTTTTTGTAGAAGACTTGGTTTTTCCATGTCAGGCGTCAAGTTGCCCCATCACAGAATTAGGATATCTGCCAGCATGAGAGCTGACTTGGAAATTTGGCTGATGTTCCTCCGAGCATTTAATGGTGTCACAATTTGGTCAGTGGACGAAGATTTTGTCTGGCAGATGCAATTGTTTTCAGATGCTTCTGGTGCTAATGGATTCGGTCTGTTTTGGGACGGGAAATGGTGTGCGGAGCAGTGGCCATCTAACTGGGTATCAGAAAAGAAAAGCATTGCCTTTCTTGAATTTTTTCACTTGATAGTTGCATTGGCAGTTTGGGGGAAGAGTCTAGCAAACAGGACAGTGTTGTTTCATGTAGATAATAGAACAGTAGTGGATTTGGTGAATGGTCAGAGGGCCAAAGACAAACAATTATTGAAACTACTGCAAAGATTCATGTTGGGCTGCTTAATGTATAACATAGTGTTCAAAGATAGGCACATACCTGGAGCTGACAATAACATTGCAGATGCGCTATCTCGTTTTCAGTGGCAGAGATTCCGTGGTTTGGCGCCCGGAGCGGATCTGCAGAAGACTCAGGTGCCCAAGGAGGTATGGGATTTAGCAAATTGAAAGCTCAGCAACTTATTGAGAAATCTCTGGCAAAAAGCACCAAATTGGCCTACAGGAGAGCATGGTTAGAATTCTTAGATTCATGCGCTCCTTAGAGAACTAGTAGCACCAAAGGGATGGAGAAACATAGGGATGACATAACTAATTTCATAGTGAACAACATAGAAAGGTATATTTCTTCAACAACAATAGCAGGGAAATTAGCAGGTGTGTCTTTCTATGGAAAGTTCTTTTGGGGATACGAACCATCAGCAGGCGAAATGGGAAGGAGAATACTCCAAGGAAGGGCAAAAACTAAAAGAGAGGACAATTTATGCGAGAGCCAATCTCACTGAAACTTTTATACAATATAACAAGAGGTTTGCAATTAGTTTGTTTCTCTGAATTTGAATATCGTTTATTCAAGTTATGCATGATCTGGCTATTTTTTGGAGCTTTCAGAATATCCGAATTGCTAGGCAAAGCAAAAAATGATGATCTTAAAGTTTAAAATGTTTTTCTTTTTAAAAATTCTATAGATATTTTTCTTGAAAGTTCCAAAACGGATCAAGTTGGTAAAGGTTCAAAAATAATTTTGCAAAGAATAGGAGGAACGTTATGCCCTATAAAAGCCTGGTTAGAATTTGTAGATGTGGGAGGCGCTGCTTTGCAATTTGTATTTAGGCACCAGGATTGCTCTCCTCTCAAGGCTCCCCAAATGCTGGCAATTCTGAGGAAGACTTTAAGAAATTTGGGTAAAAATCCGTTTTATTTTGGTACCCACTCTTTTAGAATTGGTGCGTTTCAGAAGCTGTCAGGTGGGGGTTCTCAGTAAACGATGTAAAGAAATTGGGGGGTTGGTCTTCGAACTGTTGCCTAAGATACATTAGAGATTTAGATTCATAAATATATTACCAAGTATATTAATTGTTATTTCTTTTCAGGTTTGGTGGTGGGTTTCACATTTCCGCAAAAGCCCATCTGGATAGTTGGACAGTCTTTCGTTAAGTGGGCTGCAAAGCAAGCAGAAAAGAAAGATTTTGAAAAAATTTGGAATTTCGTTCAGATTAAGTTTTTGTTGTTTGGTTGTGGAAATGTGGCATGAAATGGGGTCAGTTAATGCCTTTGATGAGTGAAATGTCATCTAAGAATCAACCAGAAGTTATATTGATTCACCTGGGGGAAAATGATCTGGTGCAGCTATCGGGCCTGGGGTTGCTTATAGAAATAAAGGCTGATCTGGAATTGTTAGCAAACATATGGGCCAATTCAAAAATTATCATGACAGCGTTGATGCCAAGAAGGGTTTGGAGGGGTGCAGAGAGATTCACTGCTGTAGAAAGAGCAAGGAGGAAAGTGAACAGGGAAACTACACCGCTTTTGTTCAATTAATGGCATTTATTGGTTGGCGCACAGTGATATTACAAAAGAGGACTATCAATTTTTTCGTCACGATGGGGTGCACCTTTCTTTCATAGGTAATGAGATTTACATTCTGAATATAAAAGAGATGATTGCAAAAACCCTTGAATTAAAAGCTTGGTGTTAACGAAAAGCTGTTGGGCGACAGCTTTCTTATACCTATATTCACCCCTCGCCTCTCTCCCCCACTCTTCCCGTCCTTCCAATGCCCCCCCTCACTCCCCCATCAAGATTTTTTCTTTGATCAAAGCTTTTTAACTGCTATTTGCATTAATCAGAAAAAATTGCGGAATAATTTGTCTAGCTAATTTAATAAAGCGTTCTACCTGTTTTGGCGACAGTGTGTGTTTCTACAACAAAAACAATTTTCATAACAAAATTTTGGTTTTCAAGTGAAAGGGGGGACAGGAAAAACACCTATGTCAGGGTTTTTCCTGGTGGCAGAATTGGAGGAGATCAAGACAGGCAGGAAGGGTTGGGGGCATTCAGAATAGCTTCGGACAGAGGGAAACAGGGGAGCGAGGAATGAGGCAAGAGGTAGGCAGGGGACGTACATAGGGGTTGGGGAGGAGGATTAGTCAGAACAATGTTGGGGAAGTTTGTTGTGGGGAATTGTTTACGGGCGGGGGGTGATAGAATATGAATATGTATTAGTGAGGCCTTTTTGCATATATGTATTAAATGAAACTGCTTACCTGTACAATAAAGCGGCCTTTTACCCCAGTTTGGCCTGCGGATGTGCTTATTGCCCGAACCGCTGTGGGGAGCCGGGCGGGTCAGGTCTCACAGCGGGAGGGCCTGTTTCGCTGCGCCTGGACCTGCATGCTACAGCAGATTTTTATCGCTGCTGTATGAAATTGAAAGAACCCTTTATGGAAAAGACTACAAAGGGAGGAAAAAGGACATGCTTCTGTTTAAACGCTTCAGTTAGCTCCAACTTCAACATAGTGGCTGCGGTTATTTGTAACAATAAATCTTTCTAATTAAAGTGCCAGTTTCTTTTCCGGCTACTACTGGATCTGGAAGAGAAAAAAGAACAAAGAGGCTACAGCATGTGCACGCTTAAGCGTAAAATTACAAATGCCAGCAGGGCCTCCTTAAGCCAATCTACTCCAGCCCAGAAATTGAGGCACAAGGGCACCCAAGAAAAATCATCTACAAATGCTCGGTCATTGCGGAACACACAGCAAAGAATGGATTTAAAAGTACAGCAGTTAGTAGAGGCAGGGAAAACAGAGGGCTCCAGTAATGGAATTTAAAGTGAGAAAGGGGCAGAGACTGAAAGCGGCAAAGAAATCTAAAATGTTCAAATATCTGGCTCCCCCTTCACCTTGGAAGGAATGGAGAGTAATAACAACATGTTGGGCGGGGGCAAAACAACTGTATGTGGTGCAGAAACTATTATAAGCCCCACTGCACAGAAAAAGTATCCTCTTTTTTCAAAGCAACATAAATCTTTGGCATTGACGGAAGCCCTGATGGAGATCTCAATAATATCTCAAAGTATGTTTGAGCTTATCCTTGCTGAAATAAAAGAATTACGAACAACGCAGTCCCAGAAAATTGCAGCGCTACATGCGAGACTGACGAAGATGGAGGAAGGAATGGCCAAACATTTGGAGAGACTGACAGAGGCTGAAGGTCAAGTCTCTAGTTTAGAGAATAAAGTCTTGTCCATGGAACAGGAAGTCAAGCAAATTGGGAAAAACAAAGACACTCTTGAAAGTAAATTACAGGATTTGGAAAATTATGATAGGCACTCAAATCTTTGAATAGCGGGAGTTCCTGAAGGAAGTGAAGGCCCTCATGTACGAGACTGGGTAGATTCCCTGATGAAAAATGCAATTCTGGAGTTAACAGGGGATCTACTTATTACAAGAACTCTTAGGGTACCTGCTCAGCGTCCTGCATAATTCTAAATACCCTTGCACAATATTAGTTAATTTGGCAGACTTTCAAGTCAGGGAGAGCATTCTGTCTAAAGCCATAGAAAAAAAGACCCTTTCGACTCAAGAAGTGCCTCAATTAAGAATCTTTTCGGACATGACTGCTGTAGCAGCACGGAGGCGAAGAGACTTTGTCAGGATGTTTGGTTCATTTAAAGATAGGGGGCACAAGCATCAATTGCACAACAATTAAACGTAAAGTTTTAGCAAAAGGCCAGTTGTATCTCATTACAGATATAGAAGAGGCTCAGACACGTTTGCAAAATGTGTCTAATTAAGCCATAAGAAGTATAGATCTGAAGAATGCTGCACCTGAATGAATGAATGAATCCCTTTGCTTCGTTAGTTTATAGCGCTCTAGTAAGGTGGTATTTTGGCAACCTGGAGATGGACCCAGGCTTTCCTGGAGTCATGTGTTTGACTTAGTGAAGTTATATAAAATGACGAGCATCATAGGTGATAAAGGATTCCCTCGTACAGCCTTTTTCTGGTGGATATGTGGTATTCTGGGGATTTGGGTCCTGGGCCGGAGCACCTTTGGTCTCTCCGGAAGCACGAGTGCAAAGGGGTGCAACATCATGGCACCCAGGGGATTCATAGATGAGAGGGAGGATGTGTGGACTATCTTTGCTCAGGACACACGGGGGTTGTCAGTGTTGGGGGGACACAGGGTCATAGCAGAGGGGAAAATGAGAGCGTTCACAACTAGCTTTTATAAATTGGATATGCTTGAAAGACGTTCGAAATAATGCAATTGCAGCAGAACGATTGGATGAGAATGGCTATGGAAGATTATAGGATTGCAAAATGTTTTTATTACCAACCTAGGGGTATGGTTAAGGAAGACTACAAATTTAAAGCACGATATGCCTTGCATGATGCACGTTATGATGTTAGCCTAGGTGGCTCTTTCAACCTAAAAAATGCACTAATTCACTTTCTTTTTTTACAAATTGTTATGATTAATGTGAAACAACGCACTTTATGCTTGGATGGATTAGGTAATGTATTATGCACGTTGCACTTTAAGTCGCAGAAAATGGAAAGGAAAGGTGCAATATGGTTCTGAATTATTATCTCGCATTTTGTCAGGAAATATGGAATAAGTTCTCACTATGTGTAGCGACAATATGCTCCCGATTTTGCACACATTACATACAAGTTTTTAAAGCCCTCAGGAGTTAGTTTGTTTAATAATTTTTTTCTACAAATGTTTTTTCAGAAATGTGAAATCTAGGACTTGCAGATCTATCTGTTGTGTTTTCTCTCGACAGGAAAATAAAGATGCTATGGTTTACGAAAAGGTGCGTGATAAATGGCAGTCTAAAGATCTTCAGATTTCTGTAACAACTTGGGATAAGGTAAACAAGTTTAATTTTACCCCGTTGAAGGGAACACATCTGTGGCGAATGCAAATTTATGCCAAGTGGTTACTTTTTGCACAAAATTAACCCTTAAACATTCTGCAAATCTTTTCAAGTATTCAATGGAAGAGGGGGTCAGTTGGACCCATATTATATGGAGTTGCTCAAGATTAACACAATTTTGGGCTGAGATTGATATGTATTCTTTACATACATTAGAATTAGATCACTCATTAGATGCCCAGATAGTGGTTTTGTGGTATTCACCTGCTTTAAAGATCGGCCTCCTGCAAAAAAAGCAATTATATATCATCGTTCTACTAGCTAGGTCAATAATTCTGAAGAAATTCCAAAATTTCTACATTGGTGGTCCAAATTATGTAGAATCAGGGAATCTGAAAAGAGATTTGCAATAAGGTCAGTATCTTATACTAAATTCTTAAAACTCTGGGAGGCGTTCCGTTAAGATGTTTCATGGAAACATGTGTAATGTAAAGTTATTGATTGTTTTTTATTAAGCTAAGGAGGGGGTTCTTGCTTTTTATGTATGTACGTTTATTATATTGTAATATTCCTATTATTTTACCAATCAAATTTTCTAAAAGAATATAGTAATGTAATTAGTCTATCATGTGATTGCTGATTATGTTATTATGGAACTCTCCCAATAGAAATATATATATATTTTTTAAAGTAAAGTTATCATTATTTTGAGCATAAGCACAGAAATTAAGAAGCCAGTCATCTGAAGTACTCTGACAGTATGCCAAAATTGAAGACTCCTTACTAACAGCCACGTCTATCCTGCAAAGGTGTTCAGCAAGAGCAATGGAAGAAGGGTAAGCACCGCTATAAGAAACTTCATTACTTTTGGCCTACCCCCAGTTCCATTTTTTCCTGTCTGGTTTTGGTGACTGAAGGACTCTTTGTACTATACCCTTGCTAAACAGTATTGTAGCGCCTTTATGTCCCCCCTCCTAAAACATGTACTTTACATTGGGTAACCATATTTGGCTTATTTAACTTTCCTCTAAGGCCATAAGAAATGGCGCAGTACATGCACCCACGGCATAGAAGTTAAATGTTATATGTGGGATGTAGTGTGTACTTACACTACCAACATATGCGGAAAAAATATACAAATGGCAGGAGAACTACTGTGCTCTGGCTAGGTTGCAGTTTAGAGACTGCAGTAACACAAGGCAAAGAAATGTACCTTGACCATGTAAAACAACAATTTTTTTAATACTAATAAACACCACTAAAGTGTTCCTTGTAAACATACAGGGTAGGGTGCCTAGTATATAAAGCGGCAGACTACATTTTTTAAATTTAAGTCATGACAGTGACTGAAGGAGTAAAAGCTATTTCCACTAAATATTATCAGCTACATTTTACATAAGACAGGCCGGGAGTGATTAAAATGTTTATTTTGCATTTTTGCTTGGGAAAAATCTAGAAAAATAATTAAAGGTTGGGGTGATATGGGATAGCAAAATTCGTCTGGGAGGAAGGATAATGATAAAGCTAATCCCCCCATGGCACTACGCTGGACTCCTTATTGGCCAGAGCAGTTGGGGTCATCTCGAAAGAGATAGACCTTGCAGAGAAACGTTTATCCCTGGATTTAGGAGAAGGCCCAAGTTGTCCTTCTTTGAGCCAGCCAGGATGTCAACCATGCTCTGAGATCAGTGTTTTTTGACTACTCTTAGTCCACTACCAAATGAATCTGAGTCCCAAGTTCACCTGCCAACTATAGGTGACCCCAACGATTCGGCTGTATCCCATGTTAGTGAATATGGGCCCTCTGCCAAAAAGAAACAACAACCTAAGCATGCCGGTAACCCCAGGCTCTGCGTACAGAGGTGTCTATGCAAGAACTCTACTGACACTGTGCAGCAGTCTGGTCATCTCATCCAGCTGCAAATGGAGCTCCAAATTTTGATTGGGAAGAGATACTTGGCAAGTTTAAAGCTATTGTTGCTGCCTGTGTTACTCCATTGGTAGAAAGGATAAGGGGCCTAGAAAACACTGTTCTGGAACTAACTAGAACACTTGCCAGAAAAAAGGTATCCCCTGATGTCAGTCCTGATGACCCGCCCGGTCTAATTGGGCCTCTGGGGTCAGCCATTCCTATTGCCAGTGTCTCCAACTTAGACAACCCATTGCAACAAATTCATATATGATACGCCAACACCAAAATTTCCGGGCCACTAAAAGATTGGATCCCGAAGGGGAGTGTGGCATACAACGGTAGGCTGAGGCGCTGAGTATTGCCCGTGAACGGGATACTGAAGTTTCTGCACAGCTCGATGGGACTGACCAGCTATGCCTCAACCTCCACCAAAATGTTGTCCGTATGTTGCAGTAATGATGGGTTTATCCCCCCACCCCCTCCATGGAATAATCAACTCTTCAACAAAAAATAAGGTATGCAACTCGTTGGCTCAAAACTTAAACTTTAATATCAGGGAATATCATATGTGTAAGGAGTTTAGGTGGGTTGGTCATACTACTAAGAATTTGATGGGGGACTGAATAGTGACTAATTGCAGGCATCCGAGTTTGGCCCATCATTTGATTTCAAGCAACGTGAGGAAGTATCCTCTGAATGGCTGCATCAATGTTCTTCAGCTAGGGTTTTCTTATAAAAATCTGCAACCCAGGATGCAGCCTGATTTCCAGCGGTTTCCACCAATGGTTTGGGAGCTTGTTAGACCACCAGTTTCAACTCCAAAAGGATTTCTCCAGCTGTCGGACCTAGAGTGTGTAGATTAACATTTAAAGGATTTACCGGAACCTAAATATATAGTTAAGTATCCAAGGTTTGCTATGTCTCTGCTGGCCCCTCAACTACAGACTTAGATTCTGAGTAAGGTCCTACTATAATGCTTGTTTGTTTGAATATTGCTGGCATTCATTCTACACAACAGGACCAGACTTGGGTGAAATTTATTACACAATTTGACGTTGTAATGTTGCAAGAAACTAGGACCCTAGAGTAGAGTAAATTGTGTGGGATGGTTTTGAGAGCTTTATTGTTCCAGCCATCGCCTCATCTGGGCAGTGAGCACGGGGAGGTCTTGCTATTATGATCCATATTTCAAAGTTCCTTAAGATTGTCCCCATTGCATTCAATCTTAATGGGATTCAGATTTTATGAATTGTGTTAATGAACAAGTTTAATTTTTTTCTTTTACAATTTTACAATTCAGTCTATGTAATAGGTTGCCAGATAGAGACACTTTTCCAGGTGTTGTCAGTTTTAAAATCAAGGTCTTTAAGCCTTTTAAACAACTTTTATTTGGTATAAGATGGAAAATGTAATGCTAAACTGGGCTCCAACTCTACATGGTCTGACACCTTTTTGATGACTGACATGCCTTTATGTACTAAATCATTTGATCCAGGGGTTTGAAGTTGTTTAAGGCCTTGTGTGACTCAGGCCTATCTAATGTGGTGGATATTGAGGTCCACGGCTCAATCATAGATTATATTTTCATTTCTAAGAATATGGAGCTGTTTGCTTACTCAGGATGATTGAAAACTGCTATTGTGACCATAACTCTATTAAGTTGGTCCTTAACCTTCCTGATTGCTTTAGTTCCTCTGTTTCCCCTGGCATAACCGGCCTGTACCAGAAGAATAATGGACTGAGGTTAAGATGAAGAGCAATTTATATTTCTACCTTGTTGCACTTACTTATTAGGTCTAATTTTAATCTATTAGTTAACTGCTTATTAATTGTTAATCCCTTGCCAACTGTGCTTTAGGATGCTTTCAAGGTTTAAAATCATTTTACTAGAAAAATCATTTTAGATCTTATGGGGGCTAGAGGGGAAACCAAACTTAGAAAGTTTGATAATGATTGCAGAATTGCTAATTGTAGGTTGTGTGAAACCCTTAATGCTATGCCCAGAAACCAGCAGTACATTGTAGTAGCTAGGCAAGCTTATAAAAAGGCAATCAAGAACAGGAAATTAGTAATCAAGGAGGAAACCTGGGAATGCCTAATTCATATGTGTAAAGCGAAGGACACAAGGGGGTTTTGGGCAATGGTAAATGGAAGGCAGGCACCTTCACCTTTGTCTGATTGGCTCGGTTCAATCATTAGCCCGGATTAATTGATAGACCAATTTAAACAGATTTACTCATTCAGTCATGGTTCTATGGCAGTTCCCATAGAAGGGGTCTCTCAGTTCCCCCTGGAAATCACTTTTGAGCCTAATGAGGTTACTGCTGATATACTGGCTAGTCCGCCAGATGGGGTGCCCATGGATCTTTATAAGGTGAATATTAAACTATGGGCCCCTATAATCACTAATGTCTTAAATGCTGCAGTATACGATTCCTACCTCTAGGAAGGATGCAACCATTATGCCTGTGTTTAAGAAAGGTAACAGACAGAATCTCCGCTGTTACAGACCAATATCGTTGCTGGATTCTGTGATCAAAATTGTGGAGCATATTATTGTGCATCACATTGATGAATGGGTCCAGCGAAATGGCATCCTCTGTCCTGTACAACATGGTTATAGGGAAGTACTGGGGACACTAGAATAGTGGCTAATAGTGCACCTTATTATAGGGAAATACTTGATTGCAAAATAATGCCCATTTTATTTAGATTTTATGGATCTTAGCAGTGCATTTGACTGTGTCAATTAATTTTGGCATGCCCCTTCCTTTAGTTGAAATTTTACGTGCTTTAAATACTGGAGGTAGTGTAAGATATGGCACTGGCGGAGAATGCACTGAAACTTTTGGTCTGTCATGTGGAGTTCGACAAAGCTGTATTTTGGCCTCCATTTTATTTCTGTTGTATATTAATGGTTTGGATTCATTTTTGGTTTCAAAGTGGAAGGACATGCTTAAAGTGAAATAAACTTTTATCCTGGCCCTTCTTTAAGCGGATGACCCAGTCCTGCTCTCCCGCACACCAAATGGTGTTAGGGCCTTATTGATGCCTTTGTTCAATTTATGGACGGTGTGGATTTAGAAACAAACATTGCTAAGACTCATAATATGATCTGTGGGAGACAGAGCTGCAAAAGTAGGCCAATCTCAATTAAGGGTAAAAACATTGCACGGGTAAGTGATTTTCCCTATTTAGGGATCAGCTTTGACTCACGGAATTGCTGGTTACCCTCTCTTTCAAACCGATGTCTGTGCTTTAATTAATCATGTGGGGTATTGTTTGGTTTTGCAGCTAGTAGTGGCAGTAAGTCCATACTGCCATTGTTGGAAGTATATAAATTGAAGTGTCTTTCAATTTTGACAAGGGGGCTACCATACAGGGGTACCGCGGTTGCTCGAAACTTCAGGAGGAGGAGAACTGTTTCTGCAGGAGATTGTAAGGCATAGGCCCACGCAGTCCTTACTTTTTTGTCCATGAGGAGCTGAGCATAACTTACGTGGTGGATCACTTAAGACTTGCCCCACTCCTCTTATAGATGTCCGTCTGGAGTAATCAGCATACCACATTCAATCATGACATGATTTTAGACTGTTTAGACTGCGACCATGGTCATAGGATTCCATGGCTAGATTATGTAAGAAGAACAACTGATGCATTGGGCAGGCCTGACTTGTATAGTTTTCCACACATGATGGACAAGGGTGACCATGCGAAGGTCAAGGAACAGTTTATGAGGTATGCCTCAGATGTAAGATAGAGCAGGGCTTTGGATACATTTACTTTGAGAGAATACCTTGTTATAAAAATGAATGATGTGCCTTAGCCTAATCTCTCCATGGTGAGAAACCCTTGGGAAACATCACTCTTAACAATGTTCTGAGCAGGCTCGATTAGAAGCCATCTTTGTTTCCCGCCTGGCCAGTTTGATCCGAGATTTATGCTGGCCTGCCCCTGTGATAACATTTCCTTGCAGACACTAGAGCACTTTACTTTCTTTTGCAGCTAATATGAGCCCTTTCGATGTAGATTTTGGTTGCATATCGTTAACGTTTGTGGTTTTCGTCAATACAGACCGGCTTTTTATTTTCTTCGTATATTGGCAGAGCCGGCTGTTTGGCATTCTGTAGGGGCCTTTTTAAAAAGTGCTTTGCATTGGTGTAATACAATGAATTTTTTGATTTTGTGTTTTATATGTATCTTATCCAATCTTAATGTGTCATTTATGAACTGGATTCCATTTGATGTAATCATCTGTTGTTCTTTTAGGATTATTTTTTTTAATAACCAAATAAAGATTTAAGTGCTAAATGGATGGTTTTAATTATTCAACATACCATTCATTTTTACTCTATATCATTTACATTATTCACTTAAATGCAGCATTTTTTCCATGCTTCTTTATGTTTAAATTACTTCTTCTTGTGGTCAGACCTACACAAACCATGGTGAGAATGGTCATGCATGGCACCAAATTCAGTAACATCTGAGTAATTTGCAACCACATGCCAAATGACACCAACTGCCCACACCTCAATATGCGATGCATGTTTTTAACCATCTCTGTATTCATTCACAATTGCACCAGAAAAATTACTTCCAATGTATTATTGTAGTGAGCTTATGGCAGCACAGCATTGCAGAAAACCAACAAAGTTGTATCTCTGTATCTACTTATAAAATGGTGAGACAGAACACAAAAGACTGAGGAATTCAACTGTCTGCTGCTGGTTTTATTCAATCACTGATGAGCGCCAACAATTCCTTCTCTAAGACCGTCAATGAGATCTTTTGACCTAGGCATGTTTTACCAAAAACCTAAATACTCCAGAACAAACAAAGGGCCTGATTTAGCCTCTGGAAGACGGAGTACCATCGGTCAAGGTGGCAGAGAACTTAAGGTACACCACCCTGGTGGATAGTAGTCCATTGATGACTGCAGGACAGCAGTTATCTCTCTATGTTGAAAGGAACAGCTCTCACAGCAGTACCCTTCAAGGTACAAAACGTTTGGTGGGTGGGTGCTGTTGGTTTTTATGGATGTGAACCAAACTTTTTACATTTTTTGTTTTTTAAAAATACATTTCCAAAGTGGGAGTTTGTGATTAAAAAACAAAAAACGTATTACACCCACACAGTGTAAGGGTAATTATTTTTATTATCTGTCCCTCAACGCTAGGTTTTTCCTGGTAGTGATAGGCAAAAACATAAACCAATTAGCCCATCCCGCTCTAAATAGAGCAGGTGGTGTAACAGCTTTACTCTGACGACCACTACTCCTTTGGTTCATCAGAGGTACATTTCCATCAACTGAGTCAATCAACCTTCTGACCCTTAATATGGCGGGCAGTCTACTCTATTGCATTTGCGATGGAGTACCCTGTCTTCCAAACACTAACTCACCCCCAAAGTTTCTGATTTGATGAACACTGGTAGCACTTACTGATGACCAAGTAATCATGTGAATTTGTTTAGCAGCCCCTGATTCTAATTACAATATAAACTGGTATGGAAGCAGTAAGAGTCACTGCTCTCCCCTCACGCAGCTCCACTGTTAAGGCACTGCCCTTAGCGCCTCTGAGCTTCAGGTAGTTGTTCGAGGCCCTCCTCCACCCGCAGGCTCCTGCCTGCGCCTCATCCCTGGTGGTCTAGTGGAAAAACCTGCTCTTCTTCTAGTCCACTCTTTGGGTGTCATCCTTTTCTGTTTTGCCTTTCTCTTCTGCCTTTTCTCTTCTGCCTTTTCTCTTTTTGCCTCTTTTTGTATTTTTTCCTTGACTGTTGCCTTTTTTCCACCGCTGCTGCCCCCACAGGCCCTCCCCCCCAGCATGTTCCCGCTACCGCCTCCCACCTCCCAGCTGCTCACCCTCCCCCGACCCCTACTTAATGGCGGCTGCTGTGTGCAAGGAGAGCAGGACCTCTGACCTCCTAGTCAGAGTCGCTGCTCTCTCCTCACGCAGCTCCACCGTTAAGGCACTGCCCTTAGCGCCCCTGAGCTTCAGGTAGGAGTTTGAGGCCCTCCACCACCCACAGGCTCCTGCCTGCGCCTCATCCCTGGTGGTCTAGTGGAAGGGCCTGCTCTTCTGCTAGTCCGCTCTGTGGGTGTCCTCCTTTTCTGTTTTGCCTTTCTCTTCTGCCTTTTCTCTTCTGCCTTTTTCTCTTTTGCCTTTTCTCTTTTTGCCTCTTTTTGTCTGTTTTCCTTTTCGAGTGCCTTTTTTGCCACCGCTGCGGCCCTCGCGGCCCCTCCCGACCTAGGGTGTTCTTGCTCCCACCTCCCAGCTGCTCACCCTGCCCCAACCCCTACTTAATGGTGGCCGTTACGCACCAAGGAGAGCTAGACCTCTGACCTCCTAGTCAGAGTCACTGGTCTCCCCTTGCACAGCTCCACCATTAAAGCACTGCCCTTAGCGCCCCCGAGCTTCAGGTAGGTGTTTTGAGGCCCTCCTCCACCCGCAGGCTCCTGCCTGAGCCTTATCCCTGGTGGTCTAGTGGAAGAGCCTGCTCTTCTGCTAGTCCGCTCCGTGGGTGTCATCTTTTTCTGTTTTGCCTTTTCTGTTTTGCCTTTCTCTTCTGCCTTTTCGCTTCTGCCTTTTTCTCTTTTGCCTTTTCTCTTTTCCGCAGCCCCTCCACCTCCCGTCTCCCAGCTGCTCACCCTCCCCCCCGACCTCTACTTAATGGCAGTCGCTACTCGGCCAAAGGCAAGCCCACCTGCGCCCATACGCGACCCGCGCCAGGGACCCTGGTTCCACGACCCCCCACCACTACGACCCCAGCACTCTCCACGCTCTGAACCCTGGACGCAACAACAACTGCCAGCTCTCAACACGGAGCAACACCCATGGCCCGATCTCCTGCCAACACTGCCGCAGCACCTTCACCCACATCCGGAACCAGACAGCTACCCCCAACCCACCGGACGCCACCGTACACAAGCCCTAAGCTGCATCCTCCTCAATGTACACTCCCTGCACAGACATGCCGTAGAAATCTGGGACCTCCTCAACTCTTACTCGCCCGACGTCGCCTTCCTCACAAAGACATGGACCAATGCCAGCTCCGCTCCCGACATCCCATCCGCCATCTCGACAGATACAAAATCATGAGGAAGGACCACCCAGGAGGAGATTCTTAAATAATGGGAATCCTAAGATCCCGGCTCTATATGGGCTTCCGAAAGTACATAAAAATAACACAGATCCACCCATGCGACCGATTGTGAGTTGTTTGGGTTCTCTGCTTGAACCTTTAAGCAAGTATATAGATTCCTTCCTCAAATCCTTGGTATTGAAATTAAAATCATATGTGAGGGATTCCTCGCATATTATTGGAATGATTGAGGGTAAGCCTTTTGTGGGGAGACTCAGTGTCTAGTTACTCTGGACATTGAGTCTCTCTACACAAATATCCCTCAACAAAGTACAGTAGAGTTGGTAGGCAAGATTCTAGAAAATATAACTTTGGAGGGTGTCAGCAAGGAATTTATCGTGCAGTGTACTGAGTTGGTTCTTAAGAATAATATTTTCCTTTTTAAAGACCAATTGTATCGTCAGAAGAAAGGGACCAGCATGGGGGCTACTTGTGCCCCTAGTTTGGCCTGTCTATACGTTGGGGAATTTGAAGATCGCCATATATATAATGAGTTGGCTCCGTTCTATGAGAACGTTTTTGAATGGCATCGATTTATTGATGATGTCTTTTTTATTTGGGACGGGCCAAGTGAACTTTTGACAGAATTTTTAACCTGGTTAAATTTAGGTGATAGTAATCTTAGATTTACCGCAACCCAGAGCAATAAGAGTGTTGATTATTTAGCTATTACTATTAAGGAAATTGAAGGGAGACTAGCAGTAGAACTATACACAAAACCCATGGCTAAAAATACGCTTTTACACTATTCGAGCTTTCATCCTAAAGCGCAGAAAGATAATATACCATTTAGTCAGTTCCTCCGGTTACGGAGGAATTGTACTGGATCTTCAAGATTTTTATACTCACTCTGAGGTGTTGAAAACTAAGTTAAGTGATAGGGGATACCCCAAAAAATTGATATCACATTCTTTCAAACGGGCAAGATTTTATGATCGTGATGTAATGTTGCAAAGGCCTAACAAACGGCAGGTGAAACATAGAGTAGTGTTTGTGAGCCAGTTTAGTTCTGTGACCAATAAAATTAAAAATGTAGTGAATAGAAATTGGAATATCTTGAATGATGAAGAGAATGTGAGACTAGACAAACCACTATTTGCTTACAAGAAAAATATGAATCTACGCAGTCAGTTGGTGCAGACATACAGAGAGGGGCCGAAGGAAAGACAGAAGACGTTGGATCACACGACAGCCAAGGGCAATGTACGTTGTGGTAACTGCTCTTTGTGTGACCAATGTATTGTGGCTAAATCTCTAAACCACTTTGGCAGAACCGTGGAGGTTCATTGTTTGAGTAACTGTCGTAGTAAAAATGTGATTTATTTTTTGCGTTGCCCTTGTGGTTTGGCCTATGTTGGGGAGACAGGCCGTGAACTTAGGATCAGACTGGCTGAACATAAATCAGCAATTAAGACCAGGAAGCTTAATGCACCCCTAGTTGCACATTTTTTACAGCATGGACATAGAGAAACAGAGTTTTTGTGGTTTATTTTGGAAAGAGTAACCATGAACAGAAGAGGAGGTAATATGGAAGAAAAGCGTAAAGCAAGGGAACAGTGGTATATATCCATTTTTAATACTGTATGACAAGGTTTGAATTCAAGAGAGGAATGGGATAAACTGATTAGATGATCGGGTTGATGAGATATACTGAGACTGATAGCTGCCATCCCATAGTGGATAGAGATCGTTCTAGGGAATGATATAGATTTGAGGTGATAGGTTTGTTTAATTTAAATAAAAAAGTATATATATTGAAAAAGTTTTTTAATATATATTTAGGGAGTATTAATTGGCTTTATAATGGTCGATTGGTGTTTTGGCAGCAGTTGAGTATTATTGGCAATAATGGTTTTCGAAGTGGTTGATTATCGTCAAGATCATTAGGAGAATGATGATTGTGATTTCAGGGATGAAATACATGAGTGGGGAGATAACGTCCAGTCCGATCTCGATGTTGAAGATTAGTATTGATGTTAAATCTATGACGTACAGGCGAGTTGTCTGCCATATGTTTTCAATGCCAGAGTAGCAGAGTTTTTATTGGCAATAATGTGAAGAGACCGATTGCTGTGAAAATACGTACATCCATTATGAAGGGTAACCTCTTGTTATTTAATACAACATCAGGGAGATACCGTTTAGTCCCATGTTTGTGTTTACAGCATATTTATGCGTGGGGCTATGTTGTTTGTGTGGTATTTTATTCCACTCTAAGATGGTGGCAATGAATGATTCAAACAGTCCGTTGTTGCTGTTTATTACACGGGTGTGTTGTGGCGCGAACACTCTATCAATCAGGCAGGGTACATATAAGACGGCGTTTTTATTTAAACACAATATCAGGGAGATACCGTTTAGTCCCATGTTTATGTTGACGACAGATTTATGTGTGGGGTTATGCTGTTCGTTTGGTGTTTTTATCCATTCCAAGATGGCGGCTATGAACGATTGTGATAGTCCGTCGTAGCTGTTCACTACACGGGTGTGTTGTGGCGCGAGCACTTTGTCAATTAGGCAGGGTGTATATAAGACGGCGCCTGAGTAGGGGGTTAGGTTATTCGGTGTATGTCCAGGAGATTATTCGGAGATTATTCAATCCCGGTAAGTTGTAGTGATGATTTTGGCAAGCAGTCTGAATAGTTTAGGACGCGAGTATTCTATGCTGATGGGTTAAAGTACATTGAGAGGGTTGGTTTCATGGCAATAAGTTGGTTTGAGGCACTGACAGTGTTTAGAATCTGGCATTTCCATAGAAACAGCGCTGTTTATATTAGGTATGAAGTTGTGTTGAAGTTTAAAGGCACTGATTTAAATGTAGATGGTGAAGCACAGTATGTTGCTTTTGATGCACAACATAATTAAGTTTGTGAAGAGTGATGACATTAAAGTGACAATATGGTGGTGTTAGAGATAGAACTATGAGAACCTAGCATTTTTATATGAGCAGCGTTTTTGTGGGACAGGACATGGGTGTTGTTTGAAGGTATGGAATTTACCGATGGAAAGTTCAAGTGCTACACATTCATGCTCGGTTATGTGCCAGGCAGCCCTATTTAGAAAAGGCCGTAGCGGGATTAAGCGAGTATTTTGGAGGATTAGTTTGGTCCACCCATGGAGGTCATTTTAGTTATTGCCTAATTGGAGTTTTTTTATATATATTTTCATTTTTAGGTTATACGAGTGGCGTACAAACAGAAGCACAGCCAATGAAGAGAAGTATATGTTGATCTTGAGTTCATGTTTATGGTGGAATTTATTAAGGTAACTTTTACTGCGATTGTTTTCCCTACATGTTTAGAAGCACAATCATGGTTATAATTAGTAGGGGGTGCACATTCTCGATGTTAGATGGTGTGGTTTTTCTGATTTGAGATTTTGGTTTTTTAGGACATTTGAACAACATCCAATGGGAGAGACAACGAAATAAACATAATTCAGCAATTAATTATCATACATGTCTTTGTCCAGAATAACTGGGGTAGGTTTTAAATTAAAAATAAAAGGTTTCACATCGTTTTGAGTTAAATAGACTTGATGATAAGGTAGCCGTCTAGTCTTATTATGACAGGTGTATTGGGTTTTATATTTCAGAGAGTCTAACAAGAGTGGAGACGTGTCCCCTCTTCACAACACTATAATTGTGGGTGGTGTTTACATCCTTGTGTGTATCAGAGAAGGAGACTTCTGACGATGGAACATTGACCGGTATATAATTTGGTGGGTATATAGTGTTTATTACCAGCAATATGAGTGTTAGGAGGTTTTTTGATTCCCTTGATTGTTCTACTAAGGAATTTTTAGTTTAAAATCAGCTTAAATTTATCCCCATATCTTATATAATAAGGAAACATACACAGAAAGAGTGAATATCATTGTTCCTTGTACACATACCAAGAGGGTCGCTCTAATAGACCTTTTGCAGAATAGCTCATGGGTTCTGTTTTACATATTCTGATACTTTATGGATATTCAGGCATACAGTTTTAAGCCTGGTTAAGTACATTTGGCAATTTATGAAGACTTAACATTGGTAATATGTCTTTGTATGTATGAGTAATTTGTGTGTTTTTTCTGTGTTCATTATCACCAGTTTTTTTAGTGCCAGCAAATCAATTTAATATTGTAATAATTGTTTTTAAGATTTTAGAATGTTGATATTATTATCGATGTTTTTTTTTGTGTTGGTTATAAATAGGTATGCATTGATATTGTATCATTGAATTGTTTTGTATGTATGTTTCCATATAGATATATAACTGTGGGAACAGATTAGTATCAAGCCTGAAGAAGGAGGTTGGACCTGTGTATGCCTCCGAAACGCGTTGCTTTTTGGTCTACTTGTGATGAAAGTTTCTATAAATAAGTTGATGGGCAAATGTGCAATTTTTGTGAAAGATTTATGAGATGAGACATTAATGGATTGTAATATGATTATGTTTTGATATGTATATTGAGCTACCTGTGTTATATATGTGATTTTATTTTTATTTTTATAGTAGTGATGTGCTTTTAATGTATTTTAATTAAATTTGCATTAGTGGTAAATATGAATGTAATCTTTTTTTAACCAACTTAATAAATATTTTTGCAATAATTTGTGAGTTTTTGGCATCTGGTGATAATTATATGTTGTTTGTGGTATGAAAGATTGAGAGTAATGTTGAATAAATAGCCCAAAGGGAGTTTATTTTAGACCTACTACCACCCAGGAGGAGGCCACGCCATCGTCCGCAAAAGCTCCCTTCGGCTAACAGCCACCAACTCGGACGACGCCTCGCGCCTCATGGAACACATCTACTTCCAGATCCAGGCCAACCCTAGAATGATGCTCCATGGAACACTCGCCACAGACCTCCTGGACCCCACACTCCTTTCACCAACTTCATCGCAGACTACATCGCTCCCCACACCCTCGCCTTCACAGACTACATAATGCTCGGAGACCTGAACTTCCACCTAGACAATCTCAGCGATCCCAACACCACCACCCTCCTGGCGAACCTCACCAACATAGGACTGAAGCAACTTGTCTCCACCCCCACTCACACAGAAGGACACACTACGGAACCGCTCTGGACAGACCACCACTGCATCCATTTCTCCTTCTCGAAACCCACCGCACACAAGCGCACGCCCCGCCTCGCACGCAGAAACTGGAAAAAAGTCCCTGAAGAGCTCCTCACCTCCGCCCTCAGCTGCACTCCTCCCCCTACTATGACACGCCAACACAGCAGCGAGTAACCTCCACCAATGGATCGCCAACTGCACCAACACTCTCGCCCCCCTTCAGAACACCTTGAGACGACACAACATGAAAGCCAAGAAAACACAGTTGTCAACTTTCTTTTCTTGTATTTGGGAATGTGATCATGACTGGCATAAATTTTATATTCTAATGATGAAATGTTTTTAATATTGATTGTGTATATATTTGCTAATAAATATTAATATTTATATAATTATATTAATATTTTTAAATATTTTATTGTTTTTTTGTTGCTCTGACCCACTGTTATTTTAGTATATTTTTTTAGCATATTTTTAGCATATTAAAGTGTATGGACCTCGATTGATATTCTGACTTCCAGTACTGTGTTGAATTTTCAGTGTTTATAATCATCTGTATAGGGACTTTTGTGTTTTCTTGACTGTAATCACCCTGTCCCTTATTTGAATTGAAGGGTACCTCCCTTTTTTGATTTCTTACAACATGAGAGCCACCTGGTTCACCACGAACCTCCGAGAATCCAAGCGCTCTAGCCAACGACTGGAGAAAACGTGGAGAAACAGCAAAATGCCAGAAGCACGCTCCGCCTACAAGGCGGCCACCACAGCACGCCACCAACTCATCAAATCAACTAAGAGAAACTTCATCCAAGACAGAATGCTCTCCAACTCCCACAACGCCAAGAAACTCTTCCCCATCATACAAGAATTTGCCAGACACAACCGACGTCCCTCCCTCCCAAGACCTCTGCAATAAACACAGCTCCTTCTTCCACCTCAAGATAAAGACGCTCTACAACAACTTCAAAGACCAAGACCACAGCAGCGCCTCAACACCCCCCCCCAAGCAATGCCATCCAGCAAACCCTCCTCACCTGGACCCCTCTCACCACAGAAGACACCGCAAAGACAATGAAAAGCATCCACTCTGGAGCACCTACTGACCCCTACCCGCCGCACATCTTCCACAGGGTCCCCCCCACCATCACACCTGAACTACGCCGAACTATCAACTGCTCCCTCGAGATCGCCACATTCCCCGACTAGAAACGCGCCGAAGTCAAACCCCTCCTTAAGAAGCCTTCCGGAGACCAGACAGATCTTAAGAACTTCAGGCCAATCTCACTACTCCCTTTTGTCTCCAAAGTCATCTAGAAAGCCGTCAACACCTAGCTAGCACACGTCATAAAAACCAACAACATCCTAGACACCTCTCTAGCTGGATTCCGCAGCAAACACAGCACCGACACCGCCCTCATAGCCCCCACTGACGAAATTGGCACCCTCCTCGACCAAGGCCACACAGCAGCGCTCATCCTCTTGGACTTTCTGCAACTTTCGACACCGTCTCCCACCGCACACTAGCCACAACACTCACAACACTGGCATCCAGGGAACAGCCCTAGACTGGATTTGATCTTTCCTCTCAGGCAGAACACAAAGAATAAGACTCCCGCCCTTCCTCTCCGAACCAACAGAGATCAGATGCCTCTCCCTCACCAAGGAACCCGACATCACTAGGCGCAGCTTCCATGAAGGGATGAAAGACGTTGCATCCTGGATGAGCAGCATCTGCCTGAAGCTCAACTCAGAGAAAACAGAAGTCCTCATCCTCGGCTCCACCCCATCCGCATGGGACAAAACCTGGTGGCCCCCCACCCTCAGAAACCCTCCCACCCCAACGGACCATGCACGCAACCTAAGCATCATACTTGACTCTTCACTGACCATGAACCGCCAGATCAACGCTGTGTCCTACACTTACTTCAACACCCTCGGCATACTTTGCAAGACCTTCAAATGTATCCCCCCTGGTGCCAGGAAGTCTGTCACCCAAGCACTCATCACCAGCAGACTGGACTACTGAAACACTCTCTATGTCGGAATCAACAAAAAACTCCTCCGCAAACTCCAGGCCGTCCAGAACGCCGCAGCCAGATTCATCCTCGACGTCCCACATCACCTCCGTGACCTCCCCTGGCTCCCAATTGAAAGAAGAATAACCTTCAAACTGCTCACACACGCCTAAAAAGCCCTACACAATCCGGGACCCCAATACCTCAATGAACGAATCTCCTTCCACGCGCCCAAGAGGAACCTCAGCTCCGCCAACCTCACCCTAGCCACGGTCCCCCGCATTCACAGGACCAGAGCAGGTGGCAGATCCTTCTCCTACCTGGCGGCCAAGACCTGGAACGAACTCCCCCTCTGCATGCGACGAAGCACGACACTGCACCAATTCAGAAAGGACCTCAAGACCTGGCTCTTCGAATGACCTACGGAGCTGCTACGAAGCTGCTCGCACCCCCCGCCCCCAGCACCGTGTGAGTCGGGCGCTTTAAAACGATTGATTGATTGTAAGAGTGATCTTAGTTTTTTCCCACAAGACTATTGACGGTAAGCAGATTTTTCTGTTTAAAAAATAATGGCAATTTGAAATTTCTGTGTTATTTGTCACATGATGTAATGTTTATTTACTGAGGACTAGATGATGTTCAGATATATCTAACTATGTAAAATGCTTGAATCTTGAGGAAGTGCACTTTCTTTTGCATACCATTGTACATATGAAATGGTGTTTGAATGGGGTGAAGCTAGGCCAGGAGCAACTAAGCCCTGAACAGTGGGCGACAGTCCAGGGAAATTATGTAAGATCATTTGCAATGAGGCAAGTGGGACTTGGGGAATGTAATGACCATTGAATAGACGTGTTATAAGTTTCCTTTTCAACTTCAGAAATATCCGAGCAATTCTGATGTCAATGTAGATGTTGTTTTATGTCTGAGTTTGTAGAAGGAGAGGGCCTATCTTCTGTTTTTTCCTTCTTGCACTTCTTCCTCTATGCTCTGCCAATGTCTTGGCTTCTGATGGGACAATGTCCACCGTAGTGGGCTAGTGACTGGGTCTCGTATGTCCGGGATGATTAGATTGACTGCCTTATTCCAATACTTTCCTGTGGACCTGTGGATTGTATCCTTTGATCTCTTTATCCAATTGTTTTGTGACATTTTTCTTATTAACCTTTAATCTTTATAACAACCTAGGCTCTTTATTTCTTAACTACATTGTTCTTTTGGCTAGTTGCTTCACATACATTACATGTATTTTTCCAAGAAAGACCATGCTGCTTGTGCTGATCTACCTAGACTGATCCAACAATATCTCACTGCTAGAAATGGGGTCTCTAGTTGGCAGAGGTATGCACCTTGTCCAAGTAGGGACCACCACTCTAGTCAGGGTAATCTAGATGCACACTAAAAGTGTGCTTACCCACTGGTAGCATGGCACAGAGCAGTCAGGCTTATTTAAAGAGGCAATGTGTAAAATATTTGTGCCTCACACACACACAAACACACAGTAACACAATGAAAACACCACAAAAATACTCCACACAGGGTTAGAAATATAGATAATGAGTAAAACAAGACCTAAACACCAAAGATCCAATATGTAGAACCAGAGTTATGAATTTTTAAAGAATACATGAAATTATAGTGCTTAGAGTCATAAACCGCCAACCGGGGACATCTGGTCATGCTAGACCAGGGTAAAGCCAAAGTTCAGGCCGACTGTGATGGAGCACAGGCTGGCTACAGGACTTACACAGGTCCTGCTGAAAAGTACCTTGGATAGAGGAAACGTCGAAGACCTGATGTGAGGAGCATGGTAGGCGGTGATGCGTCATCGTCGATGCCTTGGATTTAGGTGACGCGTTTGTTTTGATCCACACACTCAGCAAAACTTTGACAACAAAACCGTTTGCTATGTAGAAGATGCGTCGTCGTCGAGCAGCGCAGTCCATCATCGAGCCACGCATTTTGTCTAAGCAATGTCATCGGGCAGCAAGTGCATCGAAGGAGATGCGTCGGTCCCGATCGGCATAAAGTTGTCGATGTGTGGATTCTACTGGGGTAGCACAGAAAATCAGCCCTTTGTGTGGGAACAGGACACTGCCTATTCATGTTTAAGTTTCAGCTCCCCCCTCCCTTCCTGCCCAGGAAGAGCCGTCAGAATGCAGATGAGGACTTAGAGACGCCTAACCTTCCTGTACTTGTGGCTGTCTAGAGAGAATGCACAAAGTCACCCACCCCAGACATGTGTTGGAGACATGCTGCAGGCTCACAGAGCAGTAAGAGCAGAGAAATGTCCACTTTTAAAAGTGATATTTCTAAAATAGTAATGTTAAATCCAACTTTACCTGTAAAGAGGATTTATCATTACCATTCCAAAGATATAAAACATGACACAGCTACTACTTTTTATTCAGGAATTACAGCTTAAAAGTATAAGGAATTCCCAATGATAATCTATGAGAGGAGTAGGCCTCACAGTAGTAAAAAAACAAAAGTGGGTGCTTGTCACTACTAGGACATGCAACACTTAATAGTGCATGTCCTACCTTTCACTTACAAAGCACCCTGGCCCAAGTCTACCTAAGGACTACCTTAGGGGTAGCTTAGGTGTACTAAAAGGGGAGTTTGAGACTTGGCAAAGGGTTTTAAATGCCAAGTCGAAGTGACAGTAAACTGCACACAAAGGCCCGGCAGGCCTGAGACAGGTTAAAGGGCTACTTGTGTGGGTGGCTCAATCCGTGCTGCAGGCCCACTAGTAGCATTTAAAATACAAGCCAGGGATATATGATATACCCCTTTACAAGGGACTTGCAAGTAAGTTAAATATGCCAAACAGGGAGAAACCAAATATACCATGTTTAGAGGAGAGAGCACATGCACTTTAAACTAGTTAGCAGTGGTAAAGTGCTCAAAGTCCTTAAGCCAACAAAAAGAATTCAGCAAAAAGAGGAGGAAGAAGGCAAAACGTTTGGGGTGACCCTTCAGAGAAGGCCATTTACCAATACTCACAGATACGAGTTTAGATGGTTTGTGCTTTACGAGTGTTCCGTCACAAACACACACACAAAAGAATTGGGTTTTAGTTGATTGTTTAACAATCAAATGCCTCATCTCCTGTTCTCTATTCCTTCTATCCTCTCCCTAGCTCCTTAAATAATTGCAATGCATCTTTGAAATCTGGAATGGCTGCTCACATCTGGAGTAGCCATGGGTGCCACAGCTCATGACCTTCAGTCCCTTGCTATTTCATATCTTTATAAGGCCCCTTAGCCTCTTCTGCTTATTGAGAAAACCCCAAACCCCATAAACTTTGGGGGGTCACAACTGGTAGATTTTCTTAGACCTAAGAGCATACTGTGACATTACTGAAACAAGTATTTGCAATGCAATAGGTCTTGCATTATTGAAAGTTTGAGCTATTACAATTTTAAATAATAATGCAACTGCAATAGCTTACATTTTCATTAATGCAAGACCGATTGCATTGCAAATGCTTGTTTTATTTGTTTTTCCTACTTGTAATTGTAGAACATTTTTGTCGAACATTGTTTGCGTTTGCATCTGACACAGTGTAAATTGTCTTTGTGATTAACTATACAGTTCCTCGTGCACTCAAAAAGGACAGCACATTGTTTTTTAAAGGTCTGTCCAACAAACTCACATGTCATGCAGCAAATCTGAATTTTTTAGCCACACTTCCAAGTTTGGCATCTAAAAATAGTGAGAAAAAAGAATTTTCTGTCCTGCAGATTTTTTTCGGGAAAATCTAACCTGGCAATTCTACAGCAATGCATGCTCTGTAGAAAATGGCATTCAACATGGTGTAACATTGAAATTGTTTTTGCTTCCTATTATAACTAATCGGCAGCTATCAGCATGTTAAGACTTTGCTTAGAAATGCTATTACCTACTCTTTCATTCTATCTCATAGAATCGGGAATCAGCACAATAAACACAAGTGGCATCGTCTTCAGCCCTAGACGCCAGAATCTCTCTCAAGTGGTCTGAATGTTTTAGCTCCTGGAATTGATCACTAGTTCTGGGTCTTTGTTATGTGCCCTTGTGCGCAGGCAGCCGGGTTGGATTGGAGGCTTGCCTGTGTTAAATAGCAGGACAGAGGAATTATTTTAATTGGCTTGTTTGTTTTAAACTCCATATTTCAAAATTTGCGACGTAAAATGTTGAATGATTAGTGTAAAAATCAGCATAAAAGGATTCGGAAAAAACTGCAGTCTCATTATTCTCAATTTGGTGTGGTGTACATTTTTGCCTGATTTTCCTTTCTCATTAATGCTTAATTTATGCAGGGGCTGGCTGTTCTCTGGCAATCATTTTTGGGGACCAGGACCTATTTTCCATCAGTAGACTTTGACCACAGTGCAAGAGAAAGAAAGACAGAAAAAGGAAAAAGGTAGAAGAGAAAGACAGGAAAACCTTTACCAAATAAGAAGGCTGAAAGAGTGAGATAAAACTATAGCAAGTGTGTGGTGTTAGAAAAGAGGCATGAGGTGGAATCAAGACTAGCTAGTATTGGTATGCATTAAGCTCGGCATTAGGCAGCAATGGCTTTGGGCTCCTCAGAAAAACTTTAGCACCTTTCACTAATTTAATTTTTTTAATTAAGCATGGTGTCTCATTGCTCACCCATGAGCCTTTGGGCTTGCATTTTAGTTTTTCTACTGTATCGAATTTTAATGGGTGCAAACTCTGAACTATCATCTCGCTATCTAGCATTGCACCTTCCAGAGGCGAGCAAAAGGAATATAATGCCACTGATATATTGATTCTGTTGATTGGCTATACACATAGGTCGTTCCACATGATTTAAAGTAAATAATACAAAAAAGGCCATTTTCAAGCAACAGAAATTCTTAGCGCGCACTGAATAATGGATGCTGCCATGTGAGTTCACTTACACATTACCTCCTCGCCAGACCTCCACGTCACAGTCCTTACATAAGTGAGAGACAGCTCCTCCCCGCAGACATTCCCAAGCTGCAAACTCCCTTGCTCCCATCCCTACCCTCCAGGCCATGGCCACATCTGTGGCACATAACCCCTGATCTTACCTTACAACATCCTGTCATTTTTTTCTGCAACTAGGACAAGGCTGTTGGACTCTCGATTGGTGGTGCCGTATGCTGTGGGTAAGTATGGTGAGATCTGCTGTAGCAGCCTTTTCTGATAGGAGGGAGAGGCGTGGCTTGTGTCCCTGCTGAAGCTGGACGGCCACAGGCTCCGCTCCGTTCGCGTTGGAGTGTCGTGGGTCAGGGTCATTCTTCCTTACACTGGGAAGGGTCGTGTTTAATTAAAGGGGACCGCCCGGCACGCCTGGGGCGTGGTGGGTGCTTTTGCGGGGACTGGCCTAGTCTGCTGTGGGGCAGTCTTGGAGGATGATTGTTTCTTCTGGAATGGGGGAGGCATGGCTGAAATCCCTGCTCTAGTGGGATGCCCGCATGCTCCGCTCAGTGCAATCCAGTGCATCCTTGTGAGCCCGGTACGCCATTGGCGTGGTGGGTACTAGTTTCTGTACGGGGGCGGGCCTCGGCTGCTGCGGGGCATTATTGGAAGAGGTGTGCTTCTCCTGGCCGCATTGAGGGTAATCTTGGTAGCGAGTTTTCGCGGGTTAGCCGGATGTGGTTTTTGTTGTCTGGGGCGCTAGGCTGTGTGGGGCATGCGCAGTAATTGGCCAGAAGTATAGGAGGGTGTTTAATGCTACTTGGCCATTGGGTCGTCGGGCGTCTTGGTAACTGTTGTGTCGCGTCCATGAAGCAATGGATGCGCCCCGCAGGGCGTGCCGACCTCGAGACCGAGGGAGGGGCGCCCAGAGGTTATCCCCCTGATTGTGTGGCCAGGTAGTATGGCCCATATCACGTGAAACAAGCAGCAACGTTGAATGAACTTTTTCTTGAGTCCACACGATCGGCATGAACAACTTGGAGTCGTGACACAAGTCGGTGTGATAATTTAATGGAAATGAACTAAAAAAAGACTCTAAACATCAATTTACTGTATAATGATCAGTATTGTATTGTACAGGATCATGATTATTATTTACTGCGGGTTAGAGAATAAGCGTAGTTTCAGCTTCCACAAGCTCAGTGTATTATGGGAGATGTAGTGTTTTAATGTGTAATACAACATCGCAAATAGCATTGATGGCGGGAAAAGAGAGCCAATTAGGAAGTAGGTGGAAGGTCAGTGATGGTTAAATAGGGGATGGCCAAAGAGATTGAAAGATTACCTTTTGGAAAAGAGCAGGCAGAACGTTTTTAACATTTATGGCAGGTACATGATTATCAACAAACGTACATGAGGGCAAAGAAGAGACCGTAGAGTGAATGATTTTGAGAAGGGGCAGCGAACATCAGCTAAGAGTGATTGAAGGTGGGTTGAGCGGTCAGCCGTTAGAATGTTTTGGAACTTGAGTCATGTTGAGAGAAGTTAGGAGAGTAGATCGTTCTGCAGTATCTAGTGTATAAAGGGGAAAGAGCGTTAATTAATTGGTTCATGTTGATAAAAGCGGCAATGCTTATGAAAAGTCGTATTGTGGGGGCTTATAAGTGTCATGAGTAAATTTGACATTTTGTAAATATATTAATGCTGCAGTGATTGTTTGGGAAATACGATACTTATTAAGAAAGTAATGGTTACAATTTTATTGTTGTCTTTTTATAGTGATCCCTGACGAAGGGCGCTTGTAGCCCGAAATGCATTGGATTTTTTAATAAACTCACTGCCTTGAACGAGTATTGCATCAGTCTGGTTCTTGCGAGAGGTCCGGATGGACACAGCGTGAACAGTAGAAACTTGGGAAATAGCACACCATTCAGCGAGTGGATTCAATTACTAAAGTCGAAATCAGATAAAACAATGGTTTAATATTGAAGTAATATGAAGAAAAGATGATTTAAAATGGAGGCGAAGAGAATTGCCATGTTGGCATAATCAGCAGTGCGATTGGTCGGGGGAGAGGACGCCCCATTTCATATAGTTGCTAACATAATTTTGTGCCATGTGGGCAGGGCGCATAACCAGTCTGCACGCACTCAGTGAAAAAATTGTATGACAAGTTTGGATAATGTCAGAATAAAACAGGTGTGCTTCCCATCTTTACAAATGTAAAATCCATATCACGTGACCCCAGTTTAGTAAACTGATGACCGCGGACGTGACGTCAGTTGGCGCACGGACGCGGGAGTCATCAGCACACTAACCACGGCTTCGCGTGATCATTTATATGCCCGCTGCGCACACGCGGCCGCGCTCACCATCGGAGGGCCTCCAGCATCGCCCCTCCGACACAACACTGGCGACGAGGGTGGGCGTGCCCCCGCTGTGTGCGAACTCGTGGCGGCCGTGAGGGACGCATCCGCGCCCCGCGGCGCTCGTGCCACCGACATCGCAGCCCGTGACACCTGGACTCTCGCCAGGGGGAGGAGACATCAAGGCACACTCAGCACTCCTACGGTGAGACCGTTACAGACCTCCTGCCGCCGTCGAACACCGACACCCTGCCCAGGCCCCGCGCATCGCTGCCACTGTCGCGCATGCGCAGTAGCGATTCCGGGCTGACAGCTTGCTCTCTGCTCAGCGCCTGTAAACGCGCTCACCTGCTAGTGTCCCCGCTGTGGTGGACGGCGTTTCAGCTGGCCCCGTGTGAGGGGAGAGAAGAGGTCCCAGACGCACAAGGTGCCGCGAAACGACCATAAGAGCTCTCCCCAGGGCGCAACGCTCCAGGGTGCCGCGGAGCCAACCACGTGGGCGCTCTCCAGAGCGCAACGCCACAGGCGCCTGCCATGTCCACAATTCCTCCAATAGAACCCTTCGTAGTAGAGGGACCTCCGTCGGCTCAAGCACCCAAATGGAAAGAATGGGTGGAACGTCTCCTGATCTTCTTTGAGGCCACAAAAGTACACAAAGATCAGAAGAGAGCCCTGCTACTTCATCTGGGGGGGAAAGACATTCATCGAATAACTAAGACACTCGCTGAGGCAACGCCCAAAACACATCACACGCTCATCAAGGCCCTCACTGGCTACTTTGAACCCATGGCCAACCAGGACTACGAGCGGTTCATCTTCCGCCAGGCGCGCCAACTGCCCGAAGAGTCGCTGGACACTTTCCATACCAGATTGAAGAACTTGGCATCTACATGTGGTTTCAGGGACGAAACCAAGGAGATCAGAGGGCAAATCATACAGGGCTGCGCGTCGGCGAAACTCTGAGAACGAATCCTGGAGGAATCAGGCAAGTCCCTAACAGACATTTTAACACTGGGGCGCTCTAAAGAACTATCTAAAGCCAGGGCGGCCCACATGGAAGC
This sequence comes from Calotriton arnoldi, assembly GCA_963921515.1. Taxonomy (NCBI): domain Eukaryota; kingdom Metazoa; phylum Chordata; class Amphibia; order Caudata; family Salamandridae; genus Calotriton; species Calotriton arnoldi. The sequence goes on from CAWUFW010001274.1 coordinate 633,136, forward strand.
GGCGCTACAATCGCCCGTCAAGGTGGAACCCGTGAATGCGGTAACGACGAAGCATGCCTCCCGACCTTATAAGAAGGAACCAGTGAGTGCCTCGCAGGGGAACCAGCGAAACTGTGGGTACTGCGGAGGCCCACCTCACAAGGCAGCTGAATGCCCGGCAAGGGGCAAACGATGCTCAGGATGTGGCAGGTTCAATCATTTTGAAAAGGTATGCCGATCGAAGAAATACAGAAAACCCAGAACGACGGTGAACCTTGTCCCCGAAGGAGGGGGTGACACAAGCGACATGGATGATGATGAGGAGGAAGAACGGACAGTACACAAAGTACACATGATTGGAGCGGCGACTGGCAAATGCAGACGGCTGCCCCAGTGTCACATCCAAGTAGGCCAACACGACATTACGGCCGTGGTGGACACAGGAGCCACCATAAACATCATGTCGGCGACTTTGTATGAAGCTATGCAACCGGCACCTTCCTTACAGTCCACGACGATCACCGTCTTTGCATACGGTCAAGACAAGCCGCTGAAGATGCGAGGCAAATTCAAAACACAGGTGGCCCATGAAAACAAATCCATCACCACCATGGTATACGTCACCGAAGATGGACAAGGAATGCTCTTGGGGTGTCGAGCAGCGGAAGACCTAGGCATAGTAACCTTCGCATTTGGGATTCATCAGGTGTCCGTTCAGCACATCCTGACGGAGTTCGCGTCGACATTCGAGGGAATTGGAAAATTCAAAGTCAAAGAGATACATCTTGACATAGAGCCCACAGTACAACCCGTGGCACTCCGGCACAGACGTGTAGCGTTCCACCTGCGACCGCTGGTGGAAGAAGATCTGGTCAAGCTGGAGCAGGCTGGCGTAATTGAAAAGGTGACGGGACCCACGCCCTGAGTCTCCCCAATCGTCGTCACCCGCAAACCTAAACAACCTGGGGCTGTGGGGATATGTGTGGATATGAGGTTGCCCAATGCCGCCATCAAAAGAGAGCGCCACATCACCCCTACTATTGATGATTTAATCGGAGAGATGGCCGGAGCGCGCTGGTTCTCGAAACTCGACCTAAGGTCTGGGTACCATCAGCTAGTTCTAGACCAGGCCTCGAGGAACATCACAACGTTTTCCACCCACGACGGGCTCAGAAGGTACACACGCCTGAGCTTCGGAGTATCCAGTGCAGCTGAGGTTTTTCAAAACGTAATCCACGAACTGATCATGGATATCCCAGGAGTCATCAACGTGAGTGATGACATCATGGTCCACGCCAAGACCATCGCTGAGCACAATTCCCGCCTCACTCAAGTACTACAGAGAATCCGAGACGCTGGACTCACGCTACATCGGGAAAAGTGTGAATTCCTTAAGACTAAGATCCAGTTCTTTGGCTACACTTTCTCGGCGGAAGGGGTGAACCCAGACCCGGACAAGGTCCGCGACATCAAGAACGCTCCAGCCCCTGCCAATGTCACGGACGTCCGCAACTTTCTTGGCATGGTCAATTACTGCAGGCGGTTCATTCGAGACCTCACAACCCTCACACAACCACTGAGAGAGCTCACAAAGGACTCCGTCCCGTGGACGTGGGCTGAGGTACAGGCCAAAGCATTTCAAGACATCAAAGAGGCCTTGTCGGCTGCCACCACCCTTGCTTTCTTTGACCCGCAGAAGATGACACTGGTTGCAGTGGATGCCGGCCAGAAGGACTGGGGGCGGTGCTGATGCAATGCCGTCATGCTGAGGAGGACCGGGCCACGGTGGCCTTTGCGAGCCGTTCCCTCACTGATACGGAACAGCGATACTCACAGATCGAAAAAGAGGCCATTGCGATACATTGGGGGTGTCGCCACTTTCATCTCTACGTATACGGCAAGCCGTTCGTGGTAGCCACCGACCACAAACCCCTGGTATCTCTCTTCTCTGGCACCTCGTTGAAGCCTCCTCCCAGGATAGAAAAATGGATGCTGCAGCTACAGAACTATAACTGTCGAGTAGAATATCAGCCCGGGTCTTGCAATCCAGCAGATTATCTATCTCGACATCCGAGAGCAGCCACAGCCCAAGAGGAGGAAGATGCTGCTGACACCGAGGAATATGTGCGATGCGTCACGGCAAGATCATGCCCTCTTCCCCTCTCGATGGACGCCCTGAGAGAAGAAACAGCCAAGGATGAGTGCCTGCAGAGAGTTAAACAGGCCTTGAAACATGGGAATTGGCACCGCGCCAGGGAAGAGTGGAAAATACTCATCACTGATGCGCGACGCATCCTGGAAAGCCTCTATCACATCCGAGAGGAACTCACGGAAGACCCCACGGGGTGCCTAATGCGAGGACATAGACTGGTCATACCTTCAGCTCTGACCGCTTGGGTAGTTCAACTCGCACACGTTGGGCACCAGGGAATGGTCAAAACAAAATCAAGACTACGGTCGAAAGTATGGTTCCCACTGATGGATGAACTGGTGGAGGCAGCAGTACGAGGATGTCAGTGGTGCCAGGTAACTGGAGAGGCCCCTAGACCTGCTCCGGTGATCACAGAACCCCGGCCCCTGCGTCCATGGGTGAGTGTCAGTCTCGACTTTGGGAGTCTCCCGGACGGGAGGCACACGTTCGTGGCCATTGATGATCATTCCAAATACCCCGAGGTAGAAATCATCAACATGCTGAGTGCTACCGAAGTTATCCCCAAGCTCGAAAAAGTGATGGCTACTCATGGCATATTTCAAGAACTGAAAACGGACAACCGTCCCCCTTTCCAGGGGCAGGAACTGGCCACATACTTAACCTCACTGGGCATCAAGCACCGGAGAATCACCCCTCGCTGGCCGCAGGCTAACGGGGAGGTGGAGAGGTTCATGCGAACTTTGAACAAGGTAATCCGCATAGCCCAGGAACGCCAACAGCCGGTGGAACTAGCCATCTTCACGTTCTTGCGCAGCTATCGACAGACCCCACACACCACCACAAACCTGGCCCCGGGACACTTGTCAATGGGTCGAGTGATCATGGACTCCATCCCCCATCACCCGCAGTGGTGCCCTACACCACCAAACAATGAACGAATTGATGAACAAAGACAACGGGTGCATGCTCAAGTCAGTATCCATCGGGGCGCCCAGCACGAGCCCCTCGAACGAGGCCATCTGGTACTCCTAAAGAACTGTATGAGTAGCAGCAAGTTCAGTCTCCCTTATGAAAGACATCCTTGGACTGCCATTCGCGTGAGGGGGACCCGAGTCATGGCCCGGCGAGGTGGTGAGACAGTTATCAGGAACATTTCACACTTCAAGAGATTTCATCCCTCAGAAACGTCATCGCTGTCAGGTAGTCCGGTGAGTTGGGGACCATCCCGAGGAGAACCTCGGCGAAAAGAGAGCTGACCCGAAGAAGCCCCTGTATCTCCCTGTCACAGCCTGGCTCATGATGGGGGGGCCGACTCGGATAATGCTGCCCCTGAAGTGAGAAACGCTGAAGGGCCCGAGAGTCCTGTTGAAGCCCAAGGCACTACTCCGAGTGGCGAGGCGGAGGATGGTTTGAGTGGGCGTGGAAGTTCGCAGTACCAACTCCTAAGAAACCCTGAGCCTACTCGCAAGCTGAAGGACTACTTCACGTAAGACTGTTCTAATTTTTCTTAGGAACTTTAAGTTAAGAAGTTGCCATGCCGTGAACGTGGGAACTGGTGTTTTGAAGCTTATTTTGGGGAGGAATGTTGTGTCGCGTCCATGAAGCAATGGATGCGCCCCGCAGGGCGTGCCAACCTCGAGACCGAAGGAGGGGCGCCCAGAGGTTATCCCCCTGATTGTGTGGCCAGGTAGTATGGCCCGTATCAAGTGACCCCAGTTTAATAAATTGACGACCGCGGACGTGACGTCAGTTGGCGCACGGACGCGGGAGTCATCAGCACACTAACCACGGCTCCGCGTGATCATTTATATGCCCGCTGCGCACACGCGGACGCGCTCACCATCGGAGGGCCTCCAGCATCGCCCCTCCGACACAACAGTAACCATTGTTTGAGGAAGTGTTTGGGCTGGTTACAGGCCAATTAGTTTTGGTATATATGAGGGTTTGCTTCTACTGGCCTCGGACTCGTCATGGATGGGGGAAAGAGGTCAGAGAAGTGTAAGCATTTGAAGGAAGAGGTGGTGGCCGGGCCTCCAGCTGCTCCTTCCTTGGCTGATGTCCAGAGGATGATAGAAGTCACTGTTTCTGCTTCCTTTCAGGCTAGGGAGGCCATGGGGTCTAAAAAGCAGAAGTTGGATGCCACTGATCCTCCTGATCCTGACTGTGATTCAGAGGAGGAGGTGAAATGGCGATTTACTAATGGGGCTGACCTAGCAGTATTTTACAACATGTGCAGGACAATTTGGGTTTTCCTATGCCCTTGGTGGCTGAGGAATACGAAGATTTCTTTCCCAATTATCAGAAAAAGGAGTCGGATTGTCTGCCTGTTCATAGGTCTGTCTGGAATGTGCTGTAAGGGGAATGGAGGGATGTGGATAAGCATGCTTTTTCCCGGTTCCTAGCAAAACATTATCCGTTGCAAGGGTTTTCCCTTCCGTCGTGAAGGTTGATTCCCTGTTGGCAGGCCTTTTCTTCTAAGAGTCTTTTGGTGTCGGAGGATGCGGTACCTTCAGATCCTGGTGATAAGAGGGCTTGAAGGGGCTCTGAAGAGATCTTTTGGGGCTTCCAATATGGCTGTTAGATCTGCAGGGTATACCAATTATCTGGTTCAGCCGCTGCTGAAAGACTGTCAGAGTATCTCGGAGCAGCTGCTTCAGGAGGAAGATCCCTCTAAGTCATTGACTATGTTGGAACAGCAGTTGCGTTTCTTGTCTGAACTGTCTTTTGATTCCCTTAGTGCCTCGGCTGCGGGGGCCTCTGTGACGGCTAGGCGGCAGTAATGGCTTAAGCGTTGGAAGGCGGAGTGCTCTCATGAAGATTCCCTTCACGGGCTACAAACGGCGGAGGACAAGAAGTTGTTGGCTCCTGTCCGGCCTCCACTGAAGGGCAAGTTTGCTGACTTTAAGAGGACCTTTTGTCGGGTATTTCAGTCTAAGATGGCCGCTCAGCCCTTTCATGGTAGGGGATGTGGTCGGGGTGGTACCTTCCTTCCATAAGTCCCGGGGCCAGCAGGAAAATTCAGATACAGCTAGTCAAGCAAAATCATCACTATTCTGTGTTTCTGGGGTGGGGGAGGGACGGTGGAGGGGTCGCCTCAGGAAGTTTTTGTCAATCTGGGAGGAATTTGTCGGGGATCAGTGAATCCTGCAGATTGTCAGACTGACTGGGGTATCGTATAGAGTTTGTGGAGCCTCCCTTGGATGAACCTTGTGCCTCTGGGTTGTTCTCCTGAGGTGGCTCTCTTTATTCAACAGTCTCGTAAACCGTCTACCCTAAAATCTTATGCCAGGCATTGGGTTTCCTTTCAGGGCTGGTGTTCTGACAGGGGCTGGTCTGCCTTGACTGTCGATCCTGTCAGGGTTTTGGAATTTCTGAAGGATGGTTTTGATTTAGGTTTGGCTATTTCCTCTTTGAGAGCTCAGTGGGTGGCTGTGCATGCTTTTCGGGATCCTGATTGTGAAGCAGTAGCGCCTTTGGTGACCAGGCTATTGAGAAGTTGTTTTCTCAAGAAGCCTGTGGTTAAGTCCTTGACTCCTGGTTGGGATCTGCCGTAGGTCTTACTGGCGTTGCAATCTGCCCCATTTGAGCCTCTGGAGGATGTTTCCCTGAGGTTTCTAACAATCAAGGTGGTTTTCCTGGTGGTAATTACCTCGGTAAGACGTGTGGGGGAGTTGGGCTCGTTGCTATGTTCTGAGCCTTTTTTGAAGTGCTATCCGGATCGGGTGGTTCTCAGGCCCGATCCTGTGTTTGTTCCTAAGATTCCCTCCTCTTTCAATTGTTCCGAAGAACTGGTGTTGCCTGTGTTGTGTGCTCATCCTCAGTCTGAGGAGTAGGTTCTTCTACACCATTTGGATGTCAAGTGGGAACTTGGGGTGTATCTGAATCGTACCCGCCAGTTTCGTAAAGTGGATTCCCTTTTTGTTACTTTTGGTTTGGCGGGTCAAGGTCTGAAGCCTTCTGTTGCTACTCTCAGTCGGTGGTTGAAGTGGCTTATGAGTCCAAGGGGGTGCCGGGGCCTGTACAGGGCCGCTCTACTCAGGGAATGGCTGCTTCCTGGGCTTGTTTGCAAGGGACTGCTATGGCGGAGATTTGCAGGGCCGCCACTTGGAGTTCTCCTCACACATTTATGTCACATTATCGCTTGGTGGTGGGTGGTGATGTGTCTGCCAGTTTTGGAGACACTGCGTTGCGTTCTGTGCTAGGGTTGTAACTTTGTTGCTTATTGATTGTAATAAAGTCTGTCTGCAGCTCTGTTGTTGAAGCCGTTTTCTTGCTTTGGTATCTGCTCACTTATGTAAGGACTGTGACGGGGAGGTCTGACGAGGAGGTAATGACCGGTTACTTACTGGTAATATTCATTACACCGAGTCTTACACCTCCCCTTCACAGTCCTGGTTCCCATCCCTCCCTCCCTGTGTTTGGGTTCTTGTGCTTTGTGGTACAGCATGTTGGAAGGTAAGCTCAGGGCTTATGTGCCACAGGATGTGGGGGTGGCCTGGAGGGTAGGGATGGGAGCAGTGGAGTTTTCAGCTTGGGAATGTCTGCCGGGAGGAGCTGTCGCTCATTTATGTAATGACTGTGACCGGGAGGTCTAAAACTCGGAGTAATGAATATTACTGGTAGGTAACCGGTCATTCTCTGTGGTTGTTACTTGTTAGTGAGCATAGATAATTTTACTTGCATATGGAGTCTGCTGTTGTACTAAAAATCTACTACAGGAGCATCTTCGAGTACTTCCAGCAGTTTGATCTTGAGAGTAATCCCTGTGGGCCTCGGCGGCTAGGCCTTCGCCCCAGCAAAGTGGTCAGCAGCGATTCCGACCTTTAATGATGCTGTATGTTTGTTGTGGGCCTCTCCCAATTCAATTCCAACCCGAGGGCGGGCAGTTGGAGGGGTGAAAGACCGGATGTTACCTGAAGCAGGGCTCCCCCAGCACAGGTGGCATTGTGGTAGAAAACATCCAGCTCCCCCGGAAAAATACAAGTGGACCATCTAGGAAGCGTCACGGGCCGCCATTGCGGCAAAAAAAAAACAGAAGCGGGTGCCGTGCTTAAAGTAAGCGTCGTGGCTGTCCACATACGGGCGCCTTGCTCAAAAAAAGTGTCGCCCATCCGCATAAAAGTGAATAAAATATACATGAAAGCGGGCGCTGTGCTCAAAGTAAGGGCGGCGCTAGTATGGAACGAATAAAAGTGAAAAAAATACATGAAAGCGGGCGCCCGTACTTAAAGTAAGCGGGCGCCCGTGCTTAAAGTAAGCGTGGCACCCATTGGCATAAAAGAAATAGTCCCTAACTCAAACACATAAAGACCTACAGCGTAAGTGAACTGTAGTTGGCCGGTGCTACTTCTCAGAAAACGAAAGTGATGTATCGGGAGCACCAGCCAATAAGAAACCAATAAGGAAGAGCAACACAGGAGTGAACCAATGGCAGGCAGCAGACGGGATTGCACTTTTGTATTACAGTTGGTCTTCCAGACAGTGCATGCGTGCTGCCTAGGCTCGACCTAAAAAAGAAAACAGACAGGTGTTTCTCACTCCTTACTCTGAGTTATGCTCATAAGAATTAGAGGTGATTAAAATCTGACAAACCTGCCAGAGAATTTCTTGTTCGTGCAAGTGTAAAATAAAGGAGTACTGTTGGAACCGGGGTTACCGAGTCCGACACGGTAGCATGGCGTGAAGCGGGAAAGGCACGCGAAGGCAATGTGTAAGGCAGTTGTGCAGCACACTCTCACTTTGACTCACAAATGCGAACGCAATAACATGACACCACACCAGGCTTTTGTATTTAAAATCAAGATCTTTTATAAATGAATTAAGTTGGCATCAGATAAGGCAGGTTAATTCAGATCTACATTCAAACTCATTAAATTATTCAACTGGTGCACATTTTAAATAAAGCTGCATAGCTCATCAACATTGTAGGCCACTAAGAGGCCGCAGGAATTATCTCCTACACGTAGCACTTAATAATGGTCTTAAGGTACGTTAATAAAACATAGGCCTAAACATACAGTTCACTTTAGCATATTCAATTATTTAAAATAAGGCTTTTCACATTACATTTAAATAGGCCTGCATTAATCTAGGCGCACCCACATTCAGTACAGTGGGCGTCGCAACTCCAGTACACCTGTAACAGAAAATACTTCAACTCTTGGCGGTGTACACTTCAGCTCAACTCCAATAAACACTTTCCCCTTGTGGTAAAGACTTAACAGCTAAAACCATGGCCTAGGCAGTAATTATAATAGGCATTGGCATAAATCATTACATACTGTGGGCATCCCTCAACATGTCCTGTATTCTGGGGCTTCTAGGTTCCTTAGGGGTTAATTCAGGCCAGGCCCACTGCTCTCTGGGGCCTCGCCTCGTAGGACTATAATAGTAAGGGTTAATAGTGGCCCCCGGCCCCCAGTGGCGTCTTATGGGCCCTAGGGGCCTCCAGGGCTCACCTGTGGTGTGGTCGTTGGTCGCGCTTCAGGGCGACTGGCGATCATCCGGGCCGGCCCGTGTTCTGTTGGGCGGGGCCCGGTCGGGGGTGTCTCGGCCTTCTGGCCGGTGTTGCGGGTCGTTGCGGGGGCCAGTATGCCTTACTCCGGCCCCCGGGATCAGGGAAGATGCATGCGGCTCGTTGCGGGGGCCGGGATCACCCTCCCCCGGCCCCCGTACTCAGGGTAAGTGCAGGTGGGCTCAGGGCTGCTGGGGGAAGGGAGCGGGAGCCGGCAGTCCTCTCCGGCCGGCTCCCCGTCTCCCTCTGCACTGCCGGGGCTCTTCCCGGGCTTCCTTCGGCACTGGGCGGGACCGGGAGCCGGCGCCCAATCGGTGCGCGGCCTTCCCGGGTCACGCCGAGCGACCCCTGGTTGCTCGGCAACGGCGTCTGCGGGGCCGGGAGGCCTCGCTGAAGATCGCGTTAGCGATTTCTTGGGCCGCTTCGGCGGCGGTGGCAATTTCTTGGGCCGCTTCGGCGGTGGCGACGATTCTTCGGCCGCTTCGGCGGCGGGGGCACGACTCTTGGGCCGCTACGGCGGCGGGGGCAATTCTTTGGCCGCGACGGCGGCAGGCACGACTCCTTGGCCGCGACGGCGGCGATGAGGGCCCCGGGCCCCTGGAGGCTTCGGTGAGGGCGCGGACGGCGCTCCTCACCTCACACACCTGAGGGGCTTCCTCCACCTCAGCGCTTCCTTTGATGAGGGCGCGACGGCGCACCTCACCACACGGTTTCTCCTCTCAGGCGGCGGCGGCCGCGGCGGTGATCTTCATCATAAGGTCAGTGACCTGAGGGACAACAGCACACATGGTGCACCAGCAGCCTGTGGGCAGGGCTGACTGGCAAAGTACTTGGGGGCAGCCCAGCAACAGGCAAAGGTGAATAGGGGGTGAAGGTTTAGCGCTTCAGGGTACGGCGCTTTACCTGGTGATCCCCAGTTGGGCAGTTTTAGGCTTTAGGCCTTGCTGGACGGTCAGGCCTCCTCAAGTTAAGGGTCTTGCGACTGCTTCAGCTTGGTTGCTTCTTAGGCGCTTCTAGTTGTAAGTTTCTTGTCAGAAGTTCCTTGTTATTGTTTCCTTGTCAAAGTTTCCTGTCAGAAGTTTCTTCTTATGAGGGGGGATGAGTTGGTGGTCTGGGAGTGCTTGATGTTCCTCCCCGCACGCTGAAGGTGGTTCCCTGGGTCCCCTCACACTGGGCAAGGTCAGTGGGTGGTGGGCGTTCCTCAGCTATCTTACTACAGCAGGGCCTCAGCCCTGTCAGCAGCAGTAGTGTAGGTCTCCCCTAGGCCCTAAAGCCTATACTCCGGCGGAGGTTCTCCCAGGTTCAGTGGTGCCTCATCAACTGACTAGAAAGTTTTCCCTCCAAGCCTTTTATACTCCCAGGTCAGGTGACTCTCCCAAAGGCGGCAAAACATAACTCCTCCCACAGCCCGGAAGGTTCTGGAACCTTCTACATGCCTGGCTATGTGGCCCAGAGGCGGGGATGGAATGGATACTGTATCCCTATACCCCAGCCTGACCCTGGCTACTAGTGTGTATGCGTGTCAGGCCCCTCTGCAGTAGCAGGGGCCTGTGGCAGCCATCTTGAGTGAGAGAGAGCACCTGCACCTCAGCACTGGCTAGCAGTGGCAAGGTGCCCAGAGACCTAGGTCCAGTAAAAAATATGGTGGCAAAAAGGAGGCGAAAAAGGAAAAAAAATAGGGAAAGACCACCCTAGGGCTGACAGGTCTAACAAGTACATACCCAGGACCCACAAAATCAGGGCAAACACAAAAGTTGGTATTGTGTAATGATTAGCAATTATTATGTATATTATTCAATCAATCAATCAATCATGTCACTTATAAAGCGCACTACATACCCGCGAGGGTCTCAAGGCGCTGGGGGAAGAGGGGGGTGGTGCTGCTACTGATCGAAGAGCCAGGTCTTGAGGAGTCTTCTGAAGGCCAGTAGGTCTTGGGTCTGTCGGAGGTTGGTGGGGAGGGTGTTCCAGGTCTTGGCGGCGAGGTGGGAGAAGGATCTGCCGCCGGCGGTCGTTTTCCGGATGCGGGGGACTGTGGCGAGGGCGAGGCTGGTCGAGCGGAGCTGGCGGGTGGGGGTGTAGAAGCTGAGTCGTCTGTTGAGGTAGGCTGGTCCGGAGTTGTGGAGTGCTTTGTGTGCGTGGGTGAGGAGCTTGAAGGTTATCCTCTTGTTGACAGGGAGCCAGTGCAGGTCTCTCAGGTGGGGTGTGATGTGGCTGCATCGGGGGATGTCGAGGATAAGACGTGCAGAGGCGTTCTGGATGCGTTGCAGCCGTCTCAGGAGCTTAGCCGTCGTTCCTGCGTAGAGGGCGTTTCCGTAGTCCAGCCTGCTGGTGACGAGGGCCTGGGTGACTGTTTTTCTTGTTTCGGTGGGGATCCACTTGAAGATCCTGCGGAGCATTCGGAGGATGTTGAAGCAGGATGAGGAAACGGCGTTGACCTGCTTAGTCATGGAGAGGGTGGGGTCGAGGATGACCCCTAGGTTGCGTACGTGGTCGGTGGGTGGCGGGGCTGTTCCCAGTGATGTTGGCCACCAGGAGTCGTCCCAGGCTGAAGGGTTGGAACCAAGGATGAGGACCTCCGTCTTGTCCGAGTTCAGCTTCAGGCGGCTGGTCCTCATCCATTCGGCGACGGCCTTCATTCCTTCGTGGAGGTGGGCTTTGGCGGTGTGAGGGTCTTTGGTGAGGGAGAGGATCAGCTGGGTGTCGTCGGCGTAGGAGATGATGTTGAGGTTGTGCTGTCGGGCGACGTGGGCGAGGGGTGCCATGTAGATGTTGAACAGCGTTGGGCTGAGGGAGGAGCCTTGGGGTACGCCGCAGATGATCTTGGTGGCCTTGGATCGGAAGGGGGCGAGGCGGACGCTTTGTGTTCTGCCGGAAAGGAAGGATGTGGTCCAGTCCAGGGCCTTCTCTTGGATCCCGGCGTCGTGAAGGCGTGTTCGTAGTGTGTGGTGGCAGACCGTGTCGAAGGCGGCTGATAGGTCCAGGAGGATGAGGGCTGCTGTTTCTCCGTTGTCTAGCAGGGTCCTGATGTCATCGGTGGCGGCGATGAGGGCGGTTTCGGTGCTGTGGTTGCTGCGGAAGCCGGACTGGGAAGGGTCCAGGATGTTGTTCTCCTCGAGGTAGCGGGTCAGTTGATTATTACTAGCGGGTCAGTTGATTATTACTATCAGTATTATTGGGCAAGACACGCAAACCCTCCTGCATACCTGCCAGCCACAAAGATAAATCGATTCCCTGTTTCCTCTCCCTGCAAGCAATCTTCTCTCTCTGCCCTGCCACAATTGCAAAGGGTTCTTATAACCTTATTCCCTCTTCCCAGGCCCCAATTGATATGGGCTTTTCCCCCTGAGGGGTCTTGGAGCAGATGGGGCTTATGCAGTTGGAATCTCCTTTTGCAACACAGAACTGAAACCAATGTTTATATTAGAAGTATTAGGAAGCACGGAAGCTATAACTCCTGTTACTTTTGAATTCCACCTGTGCAGAACTACACAAGGTAGTCACACTGCAAATGCCTCATACAGACAGCATGAACACTCTGCTGATATTGGAAATCTCCCTCTGTAGCTGAGGCAACTTGAGTAGAAACAATATGAGACAATTTTCTACATACAAACATTCTGTTAGCTTGCATAAAATGAAGAAGCAAATCTCATGTTAATTGCAGCATAAACTTCAAGCATGGAGCACTTTTGGTAAGTCAACCATTCACTCAGTTCCATCCCATACACAAACATGAATTATGTCAGCATGTCACAGGGCCTGTAATACACACTGACATTTCTAAACATAAAGAGAAGCCTGCATGCTTGACATGCTTCTAAGGGCTACATGCATCAAAATGTAAATTGCAAATACCTAATTGCGAATTTCTGGTAATCGCAATTTGCAATGCATGAAAATCAAAGACTTTCAGATTGCGATTCCTAGGGAGTCGCAAATCGCTCTACCTCATTAATATTAAGGAGGTAGATCGCAATTTGCGACCCCCTAGGAATAACAAAAATCACAGGGATGGTGGCCTGCTGAGGTCAGCAGACCACCATGTCAGTGATTGCTTTTAAATAAAGCAATCTCTTTTTTAGGTCTCGCCTACGCAGCGCGCATGCGCTGCATAGGAGAGACCTTTAGAAATCGGCACAGCTTTCCCTGCAAAAACGTGCACGCGTTGCATTGCTTCCAATGGCAACGCGTGCACGTCTGGCGATTCACTTGCGGGAACGAGCAGCTGGCGCCATATGTTAATTATCGCGCCTTGCCGCTCGCTCCCGCAAGGGAATCGCGCTGGCCCCCTCCTTTCGCCCCTCCCTCTGCTGACGCGCGAGGCGCGCGCTTGTGCTTGTTTTATAGGTAACTGCAATACTTATCGCTGCAATAGTTTCCACATGAGCCACAGGTGAATAGCAGTACTCGCGATTGAGCAGTACTGTATCGAGCTGCCTTTAGGGCTTCCGTACAAAAATACACGCACTGTGCGCGGAAGCGACAGAACGCATGCTTCACTGCAGTCTCCTCGGAATCTACTGACACAATCAAGGCCTCTGTAGCCACCGGATGGGCAGAGTGGCGCGGTCAATGCACGTGACAAGCTGCTGAGCACCACCCCCCCCCCCTTTACAAAGCTCTTTGCCACCCCCATGAATCTTCATTAGAGAGCCATTCCCGTCTTCGGATAGCATATTCAAGTGTTGTCCTAATGGTATATTTTGTGTGTTTATTTTATGAGGCAACTTAAGAGCGGGAAAAGCATCTCACATTTAGATGTGAAGCACATAAACGGTGAATTTAAAATTGTGACGTTCCTACATAAACAAAAGTTGCATTTCCCCATTATTTTCCCTGTAGCATCACAGCAGACGGCAGTACCAGATGTTTCTACTTTTAGTAATTGAGCATTCTAAAAGTAACAGTAAACTTTAATCATGTAAATGTCATCAGTTTTATCTTAGAAGTGACTTTTAATGGGGGCACACACTAGGCTAGGTTATGTTATTATGTGTTATGCATGATCTTATTGTTATGTTAAGTGTTATGTTATGTGTTACGTGATGTTAAGGTGCTGTGCAGGTGCAATGCTAGCCTCGCCTGAGGAGGTGGGTGGGTCCGTTCGAAGGGAGGTCTTCCAAGGGCATCCTGCGATGTCCCCACATGAACAGGGCAATAACCGGGGCTGAACACTTGCACCTAGCGGGGTTCATTGCCTCTCGTGTACAAGCTGTGATAACAAAGAAGATACAGATGGATTACTGCAAACCTCCTCTGCATCACTGGAAGGGATCCTGGCAAAAGAGAGGGTCTCTAAGTGCTTGTTTTCTTTCTTTCAACAGTCATAAGACCCTCCAACCGCACACTGCTATGTTTGATGGCTTTGCCACTGCATCCCACCCACAGGCTTAACAAAACACAAATCTGCTAATCCGTCTTTTGTCCCGTTTGACCCTTTTAGTCCTGCAACCACCCTTCTCCCCATGACTTAAAAACAGGAATCTGATTTATGTAATGTAATCTGGTGCTCGTGTAAAGAGCTCTAATTTGGTCACTTTCGCGCAATCTAACAAGCATTGGCATAGCCAATAGGTCTCGCTTTTGGGACCTTATAAGTACTTAGTTATGCAGCACAATATCCTTGGTGCAACAACATCAACTGTTGCATGGCTAAACACTTATAAGGTCCCAAAGGCGAGACCTATTGGCTATGCCAATGCTTGTTTTGTAAAGTAGTACTTTTTCCTTAAAGGAAAACGAGATGCTTTACAAAAAGTAAAAGGAAAAGTTTTCTTTACATTTTTTAAGACCAAGCAGTGGTTTGTAGGACCACTGCCTGCTCTTAAAAATGCTTTTACAACCATTCACAAAGGGGAAGGGGTCCCTTGAAGTAGGTGGTAATATGCGAATGTTTTGCAACCGCATTCACGGCCACAAAACATTCAGGCATACCGTTAGGATTCGGTATTTGGAAGGGACGCCCTAAACACGCCCCTTCAAAATACCGAATCGCAAACCCATTTTGCGATTCGGTCACAGTTTACCGAATCGCAAATTGGGGTTTGCTGCATCTGGAAAGCATTTTTTGCGTTCGCAAACGGGCCGATTTGCAAAGGCAAAAATGCTTGATGCATGTCCCCTAAGCTACTTCTCGTCCTCTCCTCCTTATAGATGGCATGAGATGCAAATAGCCACATAACATCCCCATTCCTGAAGATGACAATTAAGCTATTAAGAATGCTGTGTTTTTTCTTCAGTCATGTTGTGTCAGCAAACAACTCTCAGCGAGGGTAGGGTTTGACTGCCATGGTCTCATGAGAGATACGTCAAGAAACTCATATTATTCAGATAGAGGGTGATATATAGCAATATTATCGTAAGAAATGTGGTTTGTCAGCACACTTACATATCAAATGTGGTAAATTGGGTTACTTTGGTATTCAGGCAGTGATTATTGTAAATCCCTGCTAAGAAAAAGCTTAAGAGTCTATTCCTTAATTATTATATTCTCTATCATTCACTATTACACACATGTTTTCCCCTGGTTAATTTAAAGACTATCTATCAATAAAAGAAAATAGTGAGGGCCGGATGCATAAAGCTTTTTTCTGTTGTAAACATAAATTATACCTTCCAGGTATCCACAAATGAAAACCTAGAAGGCTTAAATGTTTTTACTATGGCATAGCTGTGTGCCACAACTGCGTATAATTATTACTAAACCCCTATGCTGGGGCGTGGGGAGTGCATGGATCGAGTTAGGGTTTGCCCAGGGAGCTTGTGACCAGCCACAGACTTAAACAAGCATTTGCAATGCAATAGGTCTTGCATTTGCTTGAGTCAAAGCTATAGGCATAGTAAGTGATAATGTCTTTACCCATGTATTATAGTGCTGTTTGCTTCTTGCAGATCCCATTTGATAAGTATAACCGGAGCTAAAGCCATCAGAGCCTACTTTTGTGGCTGTGTACTATTCACCATACATTCGTACATTTCGTACATGCATGACGGTATTCTACCTTTTATGTATACCAGAGAGAATCTCATGGTGAAGAACCCATTGTTTAACTTCCATATGACATCAAACAGCATCCTATGCTCACCAAAAAACCCACACACAATCATTCAAGTTTCACTTACAAATGATCATATTCAGCATGTGCCAGAGAAAAATCATCAGTGTGCACACAGCCCTGTCCCAGATTCATACTTGGCAAAGTACTGCCGGCTCAATGATACTATCATCCATCAGACCAGATTAATACCTAGAAACATGTAAATAATCCTGATCTAAACATGGCACACTTTTACATCGCAGCATAATACATCTACCTGGTTTGTGATTTGTATAAAGAAAATATACCCTCACTGCACAATAGGCAACAACTGATAACCCTCTCTCCCGGCTCAAAAAACTGTGCTTTGGCATGCCTATACAAACACCTCAAAGACCGCCCTAGATCAAATACTTTTTATTTTCACTCTAACAAACTATTTCAAAGTTAAATGCTAAAGAAACAGTCACAAACACGGACATGATCAAAGGATGGTTCCTCCAGTGGATTCTGGTGACTATGGCTTGTGACTATAGCCCACTTGCATTATTGATTTCCCACTGTCTTTCATCCAAAACAGTGAGCTGTTGACGTTTTCCTCAACCTCTCCAGCAGCACCTCTGCTTTGACAATTGGAGCCTGTCCCAGTGACCTGCCACATTAAACAATTCCTAATGATACCCGTCCTAGATGCAAAGAATCCAGAGCAAATGCCAACAGTCCTCCTCTAAAGTGACTGAAATTGTGGATATTCAACTTAAAGAATACATTAAAACCCATATCTCGCAGCAGAGACCTAATATGATTTATACCATCGCCATGGAACAGAGTTATTGATCATTGCTTACTGGAGATATGTCAAAATCCAGGTGGATGGTAATGGGCATACAGCTTCAGCAGGGTAATTAAAGAACAATAATAAATGGGTATTGACCATCCCACCCTTCCTTTTAAACGTTCAGGTAGTGGCTTTGGACTGGACCCCTTCCTTTGTCCCAGTCTTCCTCCCTCTCAATTAGATACTTTCAACTCTAGAACAGCATTAATCAGACTGTGGTCAATGCTAACATGGTACAGGGCCACGTCTTTTTGGTTAATATTTTCAATCACATGCAATTCCTTTTAAACTGTCAGTTGTCGTATTCTTACCTACAACCTGATTCACATATGTAGAACTACACGGTTAACTCATGCTGAGTTTGGGGGCGTGGCCAAGGAGCTGACAATGGCGGACACGTGAGCTCGGAGCTCCGCGCCGGCCCGCTAATTATCGGCTCAAACCATCGGAGCCCGGGACCAGGGGACGTCCCGAAACGGGTCTGGTGACACCAGGACAGCGGGGAGCTGGTTTCGGCGGTCCTGCCGGCTCCCGGGCGACAGTGGCGAGTCCGTGTTCCATGCAGCTGTCGGGGCCGGGAACACGCAAGATGGCGGCCCGGGATCGAGAGGCACCCATGAACTGAGGCGGAGCCAGGAGTCTGCTGGGGTTCGTGTTTCGATCGAGGGCTCGTTGGCGGTTGAATGGTCTGGGCGGCTGCTGTGCATCTTGGGGCCCGGCAGAACGCAGCTACGGTGATGGCGCTTCCGTGAAAGAGGTGAACGCACCGCATGACTATCTCCAGAGGTGAGGAGCGGGGCGCGCGGTCGGAGCCCAAATCGGGGCTCGAAGGCTGGAGTGCCAGTTCTGCTATCGGCCCTCACGACGAAGGAGCCCCACGAAGTCCCTGCTGACTGCGAGGGAGTGTAGGCAGCGCCACGAGATAGGTGAGGCGGTGAGGGGATCCCACTAAAGCCTGCAGGCGGATGGAGGAGGGCTGCTGAGGGAGTCGTGGCCTCCCTGAGTGCGAGTGCTACCTGGGGGTTTCCCCCGGGGCCTGGACTTGGGCCCGCAGTGACCTGCTGGTGGGGATCGGGTTCTGACCTGCGGAGGTGCAATCGAGACCAGCTTGGAGGACACCCTATGCCCTGGGGAAAAGAGAGGGACTGAGTCTGACAAGCCCGCTCCCTTTGGGGCACATTGGATGAGGCCCGGAGTCGGCCTGGCCTTGGGTGGTGGCGCAGCGGGAACCGCAACTCTGCTGCAGAACTGCTGATAAGGCAGGAGTTTCACGGCACGGACCCTTGCGGCCTGATGGGTCGGCAGCCTTGGGATTTGGCGGGCCCCACCGAGGAGAGCTACGACGGCGCAGGGGTGTGCACCCCAGACTTTTCACATGGGGGAATGAGGGCGAAATGCCGCGAAGCGCTGTGTGAGGGTCGCCCAAATCACCAGTACGGGCGGTAGTCTGGATGAAATCCCGGCCCGTGGGACTGGACTGCGACACGCATGAAAGGGAGCCCTTTAGCAGTGTAGCTGCCTTGGGCGTTGAGGAGCTGGGACTCTCCTGAGAGCCACAGGCCTCCACCGCAGTGAGTAGAGTTGAGCTCCGGAGCTAGCTGTCGAGCGGCCTCCCCCCCCCAGTGAGGTCCATCGGCCGTATAGGCTATCTGGCACTATGGGAAAACCTCAAGGTCGACAAGTTGGGGCCTCACACGACCTGGAAGATAGCGCCCAGGAGCAATCACAGACTGCTTCAGAGGACTCAGTGCAACAGCAGCTGAGCAAGATACTGGAGGCCATAGCGGACACGAAGGCCACTCTCCATCAGGACATCAACACGGTCGCGGTGGGGCTCGGCCTTCTTCGAGAGGAACACAAGAAGCTCTCTGAGAGGGTGAAGGAGACCAGCATCACAGAATTAGCACCAGCCCATAAGGCCTGGGAACATCAGTTGGGGGCCCTCACGGACAGGGTGAGTGCGCTGGAGCGATGGGCCGAGGATGCGGAGGGGCGCAACAGAAGGAACAACATTCGAGTCCTGTGCCTGCCGGAAGGGGCTGAGGGCGGCGACATGGTGGCCTTTTTGGAGCAGTGGCTAAGAAGCGTGATAGCACCTGAGGGCCTGTCAACCTTTTACACTCTTGAGAGGGCCCACAGAGTCCCGGCAAGACCGCTGGCGCCAGGGCGACCCCCGAGGCCAGTGGTGGCCCGACTGCTCCATTTCCGGGACAGGGATGTACTACTGCAGAAGGCGCGTGCGGAAGGCCCCTGCACTATAAACAATAGTAACATTTCCCTCTTCCCGGATTACACACTGGAAGTGCAGAGAAGGAGGGCCTCATTCCTGGAGGTTAAGAAGGCAATGAGGGAGGAGGGCCTCCAGTACTCTCTGATGTTCCCAGTCTGCGTATCATCCTCAATGGTAACACCCACTTCTGTGACAGCCCGAAAGATGCCTGGGATTGGATCGAGGCCTACAAGGTTGGGGCCCCGCGGCCCATGGGCCCCAGACCCGAGTCGAGAAAAACAGCAGAGCTTGGGAAGCGCTCCAGAAGGCGTTCTCGTAGGGGCGTCCCTAAGAAATCGACCTCATCTCAAACAGAGAGGGAGAGGGCTGAAGCCCTGCAGGCTGTGGCGGCGCTCATACGGGTAGGAGCCCTTCCCCGGAGGTGGAGGTCCGCTCCTCGAGAGATACTGAGGAAAACAAATCCGACACCTCTCGTAGTGACAGCGTGAAGCTGCCGGTGGTGACACCGAAGACGGCTGAGGAAGTCATATGAGGCTGTTTGAACATTGAGGTTATCCTGGATCCTAGGGTGTTGCTGAACTGTTGGCAGCGGACCCTGGTCTCGAGCTGACCTATTCCTCAAGGGGCCGGCACGCCCGGACGGTTTGTGCGCCAGAACTATGTCTTTATCTGTTCACCCCAGCTGAGTGCCTTATTGGGTTAGGGCCTCATCTTGGGCTGTGTTTCACATGCTGTTTGGGCGACTGACCGTTGTCAGGCTGCCCTGTGGTAGTGGAGTTGTTCAACATGGGGGCTCATTTGTTAGAATTTTTTGTTTTGAAATTTGCAGAGGAGGGTGGTGGTGCATGAAAGAGGGGTGGGTGGGTGGGGGAGGGGTCCCCCTTATGTTGCTGATGGGTGAGCTCCAGCAAGCATGGCAAGCACACATAACACTGTACGGTTCCTGACATGGAACATTCAAGGTATGGGAACAATGGCCAAACGCCACAACATCCTCTCCTATCTGCGGCGCAGGGAGGTACACATTGCATTCCTCCAAGAGGCACATCTGAACAGGGAGGAGGCCGAGAAGCTGAAGAGGAGGTGGAGGGGTCAGGTCTTCGCGACCACTTTCTCGGTCTTTGCCAGGGGAGTGTTGATCTGGGTGAAGCCGGGGGGTCCCCTTTGCCCTTGAACATTCGTGGCTTGATGTGGAGGGGCGGTATGCCCTGATCACGGGAAGACTAGCGTGGCAGGAGGTGACACTAGGCAATGTATACGCCCCAATCAGGACCAGGTCGGCTTTTTGGAGTTCTTCTCCGCCTCCCTGGCTCACCACTTGAATGGTCATTTAATCTTGGGGGGTGACTTTAACTGTGTCGCGGATGCTGCGGCTGACCGTTCCCACCCTCCCCTACCAGGGACACAGCCGCATCGTACGGCATTGGGTTTCCGTACCTGGATATCCCACTGGGGCCTGAGGACACCTGGAGAATGCAGCATAACGGGGATAGGGAGTACTCCTTCTCATCGGTCCACCAGGTACATACTAGGCTTGATACGTTCCTAAGCTCCCCGGCCTTCAATGGCTCCATCTCACACACCAAATACCTGGGGCGTACTCTGTCGGACCATAGCCCTTTATTAATGTCACACCAGCCCCCGGGGCGGCGCCCCCCGATCCCCACATGGAAACTGAATCCGTCGTTACTTGAAGACGTTCCTTTTCTGGCCTCGCTACTCACACTCTTTGAAACGTACTTCCTCATTAATGCCAACACAGCTTCCTCACCCCAGGTGGAGTGGGAGGCATTCAAAGTGGTTGTACGGGCCACTGTATGGGTCAGGCGAGCGGGGCCCACAGG
The DNA here is from genome assembly GCA_963921515.1 of Calotriton arnoldi. Taxonomy (NCBI): domain Eukaryota; kingdom Metazoa; phylum Chordata; class Amphibia; order Caudata; family Salamandridae; genus Calotriton; species Calotriton arnoldi. The sequence continues at coordinate 653,733 of CAWUFW010001274.1, forward strand.
GAGCTTCGCCGGGAACTCTTGGACCTAGAGGGGAATATCCGCAGGCTAGACAACCTCCAGGGTATGGACAATGTGGCCCGTGTGACATTACAGGAAACACGTGTTCAATATAATGACGCGCTAGGCAGGCTGAGGTGCTACAACTACAAGGATTACCTGGATAGAGTGCAGAGGGAGGAGGGGAGGGGAGAGCGGGCCGACTGTTCGTGAGGCTAATCAAACCAGAGCTGGGGAGGAGCGCCAATTACTCAACTTAGCTTAGAATCTGGGGTCGTGATGCACAACCCGGATGTAATTAACGATTCCTTCTTGATGTATTACAAACGGTTATATGAGGCTCTGGCCGCGGCCCCCTTGCCGGACATACGATGCTTTTTAGGCCCTCTGCAGCTCCGTACGTTGGAGGCTGAAGCGCGGGAGGAGTTGGGGGACCCGATCACCTTGCAGGACGTCAAAGCCGCTATTGCGGCGTTGGCACCTGGTAAGACGCCGGGGCCTGATGGCCGAATTTTATCAGTGCTTCGCCAACACGCTAGCCCCGCATCTTGTCACGCTATTTGCAGAGGCGTATGAGGGTCGGGGTTGCCCGGCTCCACCCAGATGGCGCTAGTGATCACTCTCCCAAAGTCCAAGAAGCCGGATGCTGGAGTGAAAGATTACAGGCCTCTCTCCATGCTTAACTTGGACTTTAAAATCTTGAGCAAGGTGCTGGCAGGTAGGCTACTCCGGCACATGAAGTCCCTGATCCACCCGGACCAAAATGGGTTTATCCCCTCTCGCAGCACTTCTTATAACCTTCGCAGGCTCTATTCTATACTTTACCATGCAGAAGCTCCAGCTCAGCGACAGGCGGCGGTTCTGTCAGTCGACTTAGAGAAAGCTTTCGACACGGTGGGCTTGGAGTATCTGTTCGAGGTGATGCTGTGCATGAGCCTGGGGGATGACAGAGTGCTGCTTCTTTATGCTTCGCCCACCGTGAGAGTCAAGACAGGCATAACCATTTCTAGGCTATATAAGATATCTCTGGGGTCTCGGCAGGGGTGTCCCCTCTCCCCACTCCTGTTTGCCTTGGCTATTGAACCCCTTGCGGAGAGGATCCCCCTGGGAGGGGACAGGTTGGGATTGTCACTAGGTGGGCGCCAGCACCACATTTCCCTATACGCGGAAGATCTACTGCTGTACCTGACGGATGCAGTTGAGGGTACCTCCGTGGCTATGCACATCTTGGACGAATTTGCGCTGCTCTCAGGCCTTCGGGTCAATAAATCCAAGACGTATCTGTTCCCAATAGCAGGGCCAACGCCTAGACCTGAGACATTGCCGGCTGACATACTCTGGGCTCAGCGCACCTTTAAATACCTGGATATTCATATCTTCCACGCATTAGACGATCTGAAGGAGGGGAACTTGGGGAGGGCACTGCATTCACTCCATTCCTGTGTACATTTCTGGCGCACGTTACACTTACCCATCATGGCCCGGATTACCTTGTCTAAAATGGTCATGCTGCCCCGGCTGTTGTATTTCTTTGTAAATCTCCCGGTTTTGATGCCGAGCAGCTGGTTCCGCCCCCTGAATGCCCTCCTGCGGGATCTGGTGTGGGGAGATGGGCGCCCGAGGGTGTCTCTGAAAACTCTACAGCGCCCTATGTTGGAGGGAGGGCTAGAGGTGCCGAACTTCGAATTCTATATGCTGGCTGCCCAGCTACAATGGTTGGCACAATGGGTGGAGGGAGTAAATGAGGAGGGAACGTGTCTGTCAGACCTGGTGTCTTGTCCCAAGTTAGTGACGGCAAAGCTGCTGATACTGGCTACGCCTAACCCTTACTGCTCCTTACTGCAGCGCACGGCATTCCAGACATGGAGAAGGTGTCACGGTGGAGGGCAGAAATCCACTAAGTATTCCCCCATGCTACCTCTTGTGGGGCTGCCACATGGCGACGCCCAATCCATATTCACGAGCGAACAGCTGGCTCGATGGACAGAGGCCGGGCTGGACAATGTTGGGGACTGCTTTTGGACAAGACACTGATCCCATTCGCAGAGCTGGTTGACAGCTGCGGGCTCCCCCCAGGTCAGTTCCTACAGTACGAGGCGTTGACACGCACGTTTGCGCATTTAACGGGCGGCGGGAGGGAAGAACCTGAAACGCACCCAGTTCTCCACGCCTTATTCACCCTTTGCACCGCGGGACATTTAGTGAAATGGCTTTATGCCAAATTACTAACAGCATCCGTCTGCCCCCTAGGTGGGTTACTGGCAAGATGGGACAGGATCGGGGGCAGAGTCCTTACCGACTCTTAGTGGTGCAAGATTTTGCACATCCTGGAATACCTGTTTGAAATATATTCAATTCAACTACACAGATATGTCCTATATGACGACCCATCGTCTTAATGTGACCTACGGGGGGGGAGGTACGACAATGCCACAGATGTGCACACCCGGATGCTGATTTTGGCCACATGACCTGGGACTGCCGCTGGTTACATCCTTTCTGGGAGGCTGTGTTGGGCAAGATCAGAGACGCATTGGGAAGGGTGTTGGCCCCCACGATGCAGACGTGTTTGTTGGGCCGTTTTCCCCAGGCCGCCTAAGCGCAGAGTCGGGAACAGGCTGATAGACCTTGCGCTGGGTCTCGCTAAGCGCAGAATAGCGATGGAGTGGAAGTCTGCGAGGGGGCCACAGTTCGCAACTTGGAATAGAGATGTTATCGCATGGGCTGGGGCAGAGGGCAGAGTACTAAGTTAGGAGGAGGCCAAGGGAACGAGAAAGCGCCCAATGGCGGGGCAGTGGAGAGAGGTGCTCGCTGAGTGGGAGAAGCTGGTAGGCTTTAGTATTGAGGAAGGTGGGTCAGGTCATGGGCCCCAATCCGGTAACACTGCACAGGACGCTCTCCCGAGGTCTCCCGGGACTCCAGGGGTCTGACTCAAGTGGGGGAGGTGCATGGGCTTTAATCTGCATGGGGCCTGTTCACCAGGTGCACGTGGGATGCTTGCGGTAGGGGGGCCCCCCTCGGACCCGTTTGTGGGTCGTTTCCGCAATCACTTCCACTGAGTTTCAGTACTTCAACACATTTACACCACTCCTCTGCACAAGTTCTTTTTCCTTTTTCTTATTCCTTTCTTTTCCATGGTTTGAATTACATTATTAGTATGGTATGTACACAAAAATGAGTGGTATACGTATATGAAGGACTGACGTTGGACGGCTGCCCACCTAAATGATGTAATATAACTGTAACAGTGGAGCAAACACTGGAGAATGTAGTCAATACTTGATGATGTAAGCAATTTCTTAGACTGCTGCGAATGGCGTATTAGGCACTGAGCAGGGTACTAGGCGAGTAGAAAATTAGTCTCACTGAGCCAAAAGTATTTAAGATCGCTTGGAGTGCCAGTGGATAACAGTCTGCGCTTATTTACTGCATAATCTGGACCTCTTTGATGTTTTGTCTTCCTTCCTTTCTGTATCCTGTGTGATGATTTCTATAAAATGGCAATAAAAATATGTTTTAAAAAAACTCATGCTGAGTTTGCTGAAAAAACACGTGTTTTATAGATGGTATAACTGTTATATTATTTGTATACTTTACAAAGAGGAAAAGAAACAGTAAGCCTCATGATTAAAAGGGATGGAAGTTTGAGCACTTGTCCCACAGATGTTCACAATCTCAAGCACATTTGTCTGTTTTTCACTATACGAACCGCATCGCTAAAGCAGTGGGTCATTTCTATTCAGACTAAATAGATTTCCACTACCTTTATTAACTGTTCTTTTAGTGGAAATCAACGCAATTGCCCCATCGTATATGCATAACTTTGTTAATAATGATCAAATAAAAAAAGAATAAAAAAGAAATGTAAAGAAAAAGAAAAAAAAAATCACTCTACCTTGCATACCCCTTTGAAACGATCACGGAGGAAGTCTACTACAATGCCAACCAATCTGAAACTCATGTTACAAGCAGAAGCAAAACCAAAGAAGTTTGTATTGCACCCGGCTTCCATACCATAATCTCTGAACTTGCAGTAAACATCTCTCAAATACACATGCTCACGTTGTGGTATCACAATTTACACAAGAAAAGAAAATAGATCAGTGAAAAAAGGTAAATTACAATTTTTGTAAAGGGGAAAATGGAATGAACCTTGACATTAAAAATAACTACAATGATAAATGAAGAAGAGAAAAAGGAAGAGGAGGTAACAAATTCCTCACACAGGTCATATTATTAGGGCGTCCCAGATCTCACACGAGTGCTTTAATAACTTACTGCGTTTGGCCCGCCACAGCCTCGAAGTATTACAATGGTGTCATCGTCAATCACAATCTGAGCATGTCCTCTATGCGAAGCAGCCCGAGGGCAGCAAAAAAGGCTGTGGCGGGTGCACAATTTAAAAGGCGAGCAATTCAGTTCAACTAAGGAACTTCAACACAATATAAGGCCTACCTAAGTATGTCGGTGCCTGCTACCTGTCTGCTAAACTCTACTGCGCTTTGTTATAGGCAGTAGGCACTATTTAATTGCGGACACCATATCTCAGGCACAACTTAAGACACTTCGGTGCTGGCATTTTCAAGAAATACTTGCAGAAGTCTAAAACCGTAGCGGGCGCAAAGTTGTCTTTAAAACCAAATAAAATCCGCCCCGTTTCCATGGGCGGAAGGGATAACTGGCAGTGTTTTTCTACTGTTAAATGGTATGTTTTTTTGCAACTTACAATTATACGTCAAACAAAACATCCGCAATTTATTTATGTAGGGGGGGCGAAGGAGATAGCGACAACGTGCAAATGGACTTGGAGACAATACCTAACCTGTAGTCACTGTTTGTGTCTCTTGGACGTGTTAAAAAAACAAATCCATAAGCACCACTTAGCTGTGTTCGGCATGGTGATATGACCCCCAGCCGGGTTCGCCGTATGGACAATAAAAAGGCATGACAGCTGACCTACTGCATCATAAAGTACTTGACGGCCATGCCCCAAAGTCAGAAAGACTGAGTGTGTATTGCCATTCAAATACTAGACAGGTCGTACAATGTAGGCTCACGGAATGAGACATTAAATACGCACACTAGTGCACACGAAGTAACAAAGTGCATACAGTAATGCCGAATCGGTTTCCAATGAAGAGTTAAACGAGCAGAAGTGGAGGCAGTAAGCACCGCGATCAAGCAACTCTGGAGTTCGGTCGGAATGGTATTAGAAAACCTAATTTGCTCCTGAGGTGCGTTGCCTTAAAGCACTCTACAAATATTTAGTTTCAGCACCACTTCCAAGCCACTGAATACAGCTGCTCTGCTACAGACCGCACACCAGTACGTGTTTTTCAGCTCACAGCTTGGAGCCACCTGACTGCTGTCGCATCAAAGTTTAAGATCCTAAACATATCCTGACCCTAGAGGCATGTTTCTGGTGCACAAACTCACGCACCAGACTATTCCATGCCCTGCATACAGTACTCTTACAGATGTCAGCCACCCTGTTAGACCTGGCACCATTGACGTGGGTCTCCCTTCCATTTTTTTTTTGCTGTTGCCTCCTGTGTTGACAATGTTTTTGCTGGTCTAGATGCTTTGGTCACTTTGCCACTGCTATTCAGTGCTAAAGTGCAGGTGCTCCCTATTGTAAATTGTTGTATGGATTAGTGATTCCATGATTGTCTTATTTGATTTACTTGTCAGACCCTAGTATAGTGCACCTTGGGTGCCCAGGGCCTATAAATCAAATGCTGCTGGTGGGCTTGCAGCACTGGTTGTGTCACCCACAGAAGCAGCCTGTAAAGTGTGACTCAGGCCTGCCATTGCAGAGCCTGTGTGCAGTCTGGGACTGCCATGCTGACGTGGCAAGTGCACCCACTTGCCAGTCCCTAAACCTTCCCTTTTCTACATGTTAGTCACCCCTAAGGTAGGCCCAAGGGCAGGGTGCATTGTATGTAAAAGGTAGAACATGCCCTGATGTGTGTGGCATGTCCTAATAGTGAATTACAGCCAATTTCGTTTTTCACTATTGCAAGGCTATCTGTTCCCATAGGCCAGAAGGAGCAGTTTGGTTATAACATCTTATAATCATTAACTGACCCTAGGAACAAGATAGAAAACCGAATTTAGTATGCCTGAACTCAGAATGTTAAAATACATCTTTTAGTGTGGGTGATTTTTACATTCTGTGTTTGAAAATACCACTTTTAGCAAGTAGGTATTTTCTTGCCTAACCTTCCAGTGTGCCTCTGCTAAGGTTGTGTATTCACTGTCTGGTTTGTGAGTGACAGGGGACTGGTGAGGGTCTTGGCTCCAGCAGTCTGATGGGTCAGGGCTGGGCTGAATAGGACCCACATAGAATAGAGAGTAGCGGGAGGAGATTTCCTTTCAGCTACCTGGGCCAGGTCTGCTCTCAAACAATGCTGTCTCCACCTCCTGCCAGGAAGCTGCACAGAACTGGTTTTGGTCAGGCACAGACACTCTCTGCCTCCAGAGAACAAAGACTTTCTGAGTATAAATATTGGGGCCCAGACCCCAGAACTTTAGATCACTTCTGGGAATCAAGACGAACCTTTGCTGAGGAGAAGAACCAGGAAACTGAAGGAGGAGACTGCCCCTGTGCTGTGTGCTGTTGGGGTTGGCCTGCAGTGGTTACTTTATTGCCAAAGAAAGGAGAAAGGAACTTTGTGTGTACTTTCATCATCTTGAAGAAGATCTCCAAGGACTTGAAGACTGAGCTTGCCTCCTGCCTGAAGTCTCAGGGATACAAGACTTCACCCACCAGCTCCCCTGAATTCCCTTGCTGGGAATTCTGCCTGCAAAAAGATGCCTGCTGTTGTGTTGGGCCCTCTGAGAAGACTGCGTGTCGCTGGGAGCTGGAAGCGTGACGCAACAAAGAGAAGCATGTCGCCGTTGCAGCAGTTGCCGTCGCATTGCCGAAGAAGCGTGCCGCCGCCGCAGCTGTTCGCCGTCGCATCACCGACGAAGCGTGTCGCATCACCGGAGAAGCATGTCGCCGCCGCAGAGGTCGCCGTCGCATCCCCGGAGAAGCGTGTCGCAGGGCCTGTCGCGGCTCAGAAGTTCACCGAGTCGCCGCACGGCCGTCGGGCGTGCACCCATCACATCTACGTTGTCGCACCGTAACCAAGACGCCATTTTGACGCATCGCACCGGATCGTCATTGCATCGAGGCGCCATCTTGTCGCATCGCACCGGATCACAGTAGGAAATCGACGCATCAACTCCCCACACAGTAAGGAAGCGAGCCTCAACTCCCCTGTGCAGCAGTAAGGAACCGACGCATCCACTCCCCTGAGTGTAAGGAACGGCGCATCGCCTTCCCTGCGACCCTTTTGTTTGTATTGCGTGACGCATCCAAGGTACTTTGAGAGTAAAGTGTTGCATTTATCATCTACATTGAACTAAGCTATTTCTACCATTTTAAAGACTCATTTTTGATTACAGTATTGTGGATTTTTGTTGTTTGACCTTGTGTTAAGTCTAGTAAAGATTCCTTATTTTTCTAAACTGATGTAGTGTCCATTTGTAGTGTTTTCACTGTATTACTGTATGTATTCACAAATGCTTTACACACTGCCTCTGAGATAAGCCTGCCTGCTCGTGCCAAGCTACCAAGTGGGTGAGCAGGGGTTATTTTAGGAGTGTAGCCCCTTACCCTGACTAGACGCAAGGGTCCCTATTTGGACAAAGTTGCAAACCATTGCCAACTAGAGACCCCCAAATCTAACATTGGTGGTCAGTGGTGAGGATTTGGACTTGTATTTGTGATTCATATACAGTGATTGGTGTACACTACTAGTGAGTGCAGATCAAACGCAACCACATACTTATTGGTAGACTTTTTTTTCCTTGGGATTTCTATTTTTGCTAAGAACTGCCAGTTGTTGTTACCATGAGTAGACCAGCATCCATTGCACCTGAAGGGTTTGAATTTGAAGAAGAAATGTTGGATGCATACACTGTGCCCCAGCTCAAATCCACTTGCAAGAAATTTAAAGTCTCCCTGAAAGGCCTCACGAGAAAAGAGGAATACCAAAAGGTGCTGAGGGCCTGGTTGGAAGCAAGGTGTGCCAGTGAGTACCCTGAGGATCAGGTGGAGGATTTAGAGGAGCAGCAAGGGGGGCCCTTGGGTCCAGTGGGAAGGAAAGTACCTTCCAGGGCAGGCAGCAGTGTTTCTTCCAAAGACCTGTCCCCAGGAGAGCTGGAGGACAGGGAGAGAAGTAGGGTGCATGAGATGGAGCTGGCCAAGCTCAAAATGGGTGGGCAGTTAGAGTTAGAGAATAAGAAATTGGCCCTAGAGGAAAAGAGGATGCAATTGGAGCATGAGAGAAGTTTGAGGGAGTTGGAATTGAAAGCAAGAAGCTTAGAGATTACTCCCTCTGGTGGCAGCACACTGTCCATGCCTAGTGAGGCACGAGTATATATACCCAAGGAGTTGGTCAAAGAATTTTACAGAAATGATGATATTGGTCAGTGGTTCAAGGCCTATGAGGTAGCTATGACCTCCCACCGGGTCCCTGAGAAAGATTGGGGAGCGTTGTTGTGGGGGTGGTTCCTCAGTGAGGGGCGGGATACCTTGTTAGACTTGCCCTCTGAAGTCCACAATTCTTATGAGCACATGAAAGAAGCCTTGATGAGTAGGTATGGGTTGACTCCTGAAATGTATAGACAAAGGTTTAGAAATTGCAAGAAACTGGAGTCAAGCACTTGGGTAGAATATGTGTCCTTTTTTGGCAGAGAATTGGATGGTTGGGTGAAGGGTAGCAAAGTGAATAATGATTTTCAGGCGCTCTATGATTTGATTGCATGGGAGCACTTGTCCAGTAATTGTTTTCCAGAGCTGCGCCAGCACCTGATTGATAGTAAGCCGACTATCCCTAGGAAGCTTGCTGAGGAGGCGGACCGCTGGGTGAGCACTCGGGTCCACAAGGGTCATGTGGGAGACTCCACAAAAGGTGGGCAGGGTCCCCAGCCGAGGAGTGGGGGGGACAAGGGTAAACAGAGGGAGTTCCAGAAAGGGCCCCAAGGGAAGGGTTCCCAGCCTCCCCCTGAAAAGAAGTCAGGGGCCCGACAGATAAGCCTGTTAACAGGGGGCCCAAGACCTGTTTCAAGTGTGGTCAAGTGGGCCACTGCTCCTATGATTCAAGATGTCCCATGTATGGGAAAACAGCACCCACTGGTGCACCACCCCGGCAGATCGCTAGTGTAGCCCTGGGGGAGGAGTTGGGTGCCCAAGGTGGGTGGGGTCCCGCAGAGATGTCCCTAGTCTCTTTAGGAGACTGTGAGGTGGTCCCCAGGACCCAGCTGCCTGATAACACTAAGAAGTACAGGCAGTGGGTGACGATCAATGGCCAACGGGTGGAGGCTCTGAGAGACACCGGAGCCAGTGTGACAGCTGTCAGTTGTCGGCTGGTGTCTGAAGAGCAGGTGATCCCGATGCATTTTACCCAGTTGTTGCCGCTGACAACACAGAGAGCCACTGCAAGGTGGCTCAGGTTCCCTTTGAGTGGGGGGGGGGGTCTCAGGTACTCTTCAAGTAGCTGTGAGGCAAGCCATGCCTGTTGACTGTCTGTTGGGCAATGATTTGGAGAGCTCCCCTTGGGCTAAGGTGGAGCGTAATGCACATTTGGAGATGTTGGGCTTGCCAGATTAGGCGTGTGTGACCACCCGGTCTATGGCAGCCAGTAAGGGTGTTCAAGAGGACCTGGAGCCTGAAACAGTGGCCCAGGTGCCTGACTTAAAGAGAAGAGGCAGGGGGCGCGGGAAACCGGCCCCGTGGTTCCCACGGTCCAGGAGGAGGCAGACCTTGAGGGGGATGCCCTGGAACCTACAGGGGAACAGGTGGCTGAACTGGGGGACCTGCCTGAGCTGACCCATTGGCAGCAGGAAGGAGGCCCCTCCAGGGAAGAGTTCTGTGAGGAGCAGAACAAGTGCCCTTCTCTTGTGGGTTTGCGGCAACAGGCCACAAACCAGGCAGCAGGTGATCAGTCTGGACCAAATTGGATCTATTGGGAGAATGGTCTCCTGTATAGCGAGCCTAAGGTTGCTGAGCCTGGGTCAGCCCGTGTGCTGGTGGTACCCCAGCGCTTCAGATCCTTCCTACTGGGTTTGGCTCATGATGTACCTTTAGCAGGACATCTGGGGCAGGACAAGACCTTTGAGAGGCTTGTCACCCACTTTTATTGGCCCCAGATGCGCAAGAGTTCAGATACTCATTGCAGGACTTGTCAGCCTTGCCAGGCAAGTGGAAAGAGTGGGAGAAAGCACAAGGCTCCTCTCCAGCCATTTGCTGTGGTCAGCACCCCCTTTGAAAGGGTGGGCATTGACATTGTGGGGCCTCTGGTTCCCAAGACAGCCATGGGCAACAGGTTCATCCTGGTCTTGGTGGACCACTACCGGCACCCGGAAGCCATCCCTCTCCGGACGGTGACGGCCCCCGTGGTGGGACGTGCGTTGATGGGGATTTTCTCCTGTGTGGGGTTCCCCAGAGAGGTGGTGTCAGACTGTGGTACAAACTTCATTTCCAAGTATATGAAGTCCCTGTGGCAGGAGTGCGGTGTGACATACAAGTTCACCACTCCTTACCGCCCCCAAAGTAATGGGCTGGTTGAGAGATTCAACCGGACCCTAAAAGGCATGATTATGGGTCTGGAAGAACCCATGAGGCGTAAGTGGGACGTCCTCTTGCCATGCCTTCTCTTTGCTTACCGAGAGGTGCCACAGAAGTCCCTAAGGTTCCGCCCCTTTGAACTGCTGTATGGTCACCCGGTAAGAGGACCTCTGAGTTTGGTAAAGGAAGGCTGGGAGAAAGCTCCCAGGAAACCTCCCCAGGATGTATATAGCTACATGCTGGCCTTCAGAAACCAAACCCGGCATTTCAGGCAACTCGCTCAGGCAATTCTGGAAGCCAGCCAGGAGGAGATGAAGCGGTGGTACGATCAGAATGCCACTCTGATTGAGCTTCAGCCTGGTCAGAAAGTGTGGGTCATGGCCCCAGTGGAGCCCTGCGCACTCCAGGATAAGTGGACCGGACCATTTGAGGTGGTGGAGCGCAAGAGTGATGTCACCTACTTGGTGAACTTGCGGTCTCCTAGGAATCCCTTGCGGGTCCTGCATGTCAACCGCCTGAAGCCCCACTTAGAGAGGTCCGAAGTGGGCATGCTCCTAGCGACAGATGATGGAATGGAGGAAGAGACAGCCTCTTCCTGACCTCCTGTCTGCGACAGAGCAAGATGGGACAGTGGATGGTGTAAACCTCTCTTCCACCCTGACCCCTGAGCAGCAGGATGACTGTCGCCAACTGTTGGGACAGTTTCCTGACCTGATCTCCCTGACCCCTAGTGTCACTGAGTGGTGCGTCTATGATGTGGACACTGGGGACAGTCCTCCTGTGAAGAACAAGACTTACAGAGTGACTGACGGGGAGAGCTTGCATCAAGGAGGAGGTCTCCAAAATGTTCGCATTGGGGGTGATTGAGTCTTCTAACAGCCCTTGGGCCAGCCCAGTGGTCTTGGTCCCAAAGGCTGCCGCGCCTGGTGCCACACCCGAACTCCGGTTCTGTGTGGACTACCGAGGACTCAATTCAGTCACCAGGACTGATGAGCACCCCATCCACAGAGCTGATGAGCTCATTGATCGGTTAGGGGCTGCCCGGTACCTCAGCAGATTTGATTTAACGTCTGGGTACTGGCAGATCGCCTTAACTGATGGGGCAAAAGAGAGGTCAGCATTCTCCACACCAGATGGGCACTACCAATTCTGGGTTATGCCCTTTGGGATGAAGAATGCCCCTGCCACCTTTCAGAGGTCGATACTTTTCTTTGCGGGACCGTACTGGACGGAGAAACATACGGCGGGATCGCCAAGGACTAGGGGCATATCACAGCCCTTGTGCACTTTATCTTTAAATAGTGCGAGATTTAAGGTGCCGTCCAAATAAGTTTGTTGTCTGAATAAAGACATGTCTTTCCCGCGTTAGGCGTGACAACTACTCTTACAACAGTGGCTCGTTTATATAGATTGAACTTTGGATCTGGGATCTGGACATATTTTTCCAGGAACCCCTCTTGGGAACAATTTGATTCTCACGTGGATCTGTCAAACGACTTCTTGAAATCCTGATGCTTTTTAAATAAGGACTCCTAGAACTCTTTTTATAAATTTGATATGCTGTTCCTTACGTAGAATAGCGGGAGAGTTTAAGAACTGAAGCCTTGAAGAAGTTACAGTAAGTAACGAAACACGTGTCGGCTGCCATTATCCTTTGACACCGAGGAAACATCAAGAACATGATTTTTATCTGTTCTAATATTATTTGTGTTACTATGCTGGACTGATATACATAATCATTGAAATATGATTGTTGATTGCAAAGTGGAGCATTGACGTTGGACAATTAAAAAAAATTCTTGTAATGATCCAAAAGAATTCTTGAAACAATTTATTAAGATTGATATATATTTTCTGTGCGCAGTTTTATGGTTATTTTGAGGATTATTGCTTACTGGCTGAAGACTAAAATAGGGACATTAGGAGTGCCGAGGCACAGTGTTTTTCTGCATTGAGAACACGGAAGTTCAGACGAATTACCGTGTAGTGACATCTTTGGTAGTGGGATGTCTTTGTGACCTTGAGAGGCACCAATACTGGGAATCTGTTATTTGTTGCAATATAGACTCTGGTTTTTATAGGATTGATGTGCTGCTGTTGATGCCACCACTGCCTTCTTGTTTTGTTTGTATAAACCTTTCAGAGGTTGTCAACCAGGTGTTGGCTGGACTCGAGGATTTCAGTGCCGCCTACCTGGATGACATTGCAGTGTTCACCGCCAGTTGGGAAGAACATCTGCGCCACCTCTGGGAAGTGTTGATGGCGCTGCGGAGGGCAGGCCTCATGATCAAGGCGAGTAAGTGCCAGATCGGGCTGGGTTCCGTGGTGTATTTGGGACACCAGGTTGGGAGCGGCCAGGTGGCGCCCCTACAGCCCAAAATTAATACCATCCTGGCTTGGGAAACCCCCAAGACCCAGACAGAGGTGAGAGCCTTTTTAGGACTCACTGGGTATTACAGGAGGTTTGTCAAGGGGTATGGCAGCATAGTTGCACCCTTGACAAGAGCTGACTTCCAGGAAGCAGCCCAAGAAAGTGAACTGGACTGACACCTGTCAGAAAGCTTTTGATGCCCTGAAGACTGCCATGTGCACGGCGCCCGTGCTCCTGGCCCCCAACTTCTCAAATGAGTTCATTGTACAAACAGAAGCTTCAGAGCATGGTGTAGGGGCTGTTCTTGCACAGATGAATGAGGAGGGCCTAGACCAACCTGTAGCCTTCATCAGTAGGAGGTTACTTCCATGGGAACAGAGGTGGAGTGCGATTGAGCGTGAGGCATTTGCTGTGGTCTGGACACTGAAGAAGTTGAGACCATACTTGTTTGGGACTCACTTCCGGGTTCAGACAGACCACAGGCTCCTCAGATGGTTGATGCAGATGAGGGGTGAGAATCCAAAGCTGTTGAGGTGGTCCATTTCCCTACAGGGGATGGACTCCACGGTGGAACACCGCCCTGGTACAGAACACGCCAATGCTGATGGTCTGTCCAGATTCTTCCGCCTTAGTGAAGAGAACTCCCAAGAGGTAGGGTAGTTCTCCCCACATTTCAGCTGGAGGGGACACGTGTTAGACCTGGCACCATTGGTGTGGGTCTCCCTTCCATTTTTTTTGCTGTTGCCTCCTGTGTTGACGATGTTTTTGCTGGTCTAGATGCTTTGGGCACTTTGCCACTGCTATTCAGTGCCAAAGTGCAGGTGCTCCCTATTGTAAATTGTTGTATAGATTAGTGATTCCATGATTGGCTTATTTGATTTACTTGTCAGACCCTAGTATAGTGCACCTTGAGTGCCCAGGGCCTATAAATCAAATGCTGCTGGTGGGCTTGCAGCACTGGTTGTGCCACCCACAGAAGCAGCCTGTAAAGTGTGACTCAGGCCTGCCATTGCAGAGCCTGTGTGCAGTCTGGGACTGCCATGCTGACGTGGCAAGTGCACCCACTTGCCAGTCCCTAAACCTTCCCTTTTCTATATGTTAGTCACCCCTAAGGTAGGCCCAAGGGCAGGGTGCATTGTATGTAAAAGGTAGAACATGCCCTGATGTGTGTGGCATGTCCTAATAGTGAATTACAGCCAATTTCGTTTTTCACTATTGCAAGGCTATCTGTTCCGATAGGCCAGAATGGGCAGTTTGGTTATAACATCTTATAATCCTTAACTGACCCTAGGAACAAGATAGAAAAACGAATTTAGTATGCCTGAACTCAGAATGTTAAAATACATCTTTTAGTGTGGGTGATTTTTACATTCTGTGTTTGAAAATACCACTTTTAGAAAGTAGGTATTTTCTTGCCTAACCTTCCAGTGTGCCTCTGCTAAGGTTGTGTATTCACTGTCTGGTTTGTGAGTGACAGGGGACTGGAGAGGGTCTTGGCTCCAGCAGTCTGATAGGTCAGGGCTGGGCTGAATAGGACCCACATAGAATAGCGAGTAGGGGGAGGAGATTTCCTTTCAGCTACCTGGGCCAGGTCTGCTCTCAAACAATGCTGTCCCCACCTCCTGCCAGGAAGCTGCACAGAACTGGTTTTGGTCAGGCACAGACACTCTCTGCCTCCAGAGAACAAAGACTTTCTGAGTATAAATATTGGGGCCCAGAACTTTAGATCACTTCTGGGAATCAAGACGAACCTTTGCTGAGGAGAAGAACCAGGAAACTGAAGGAGGAGACTGCCCCTGTGCTGTGTGCTGTTGGGGTTGGCCTGCAGTGGTTACTTTATTGCCAAAGAAAGGAGAAAGGAACTTTGTGTGTACTTTCATCATCTTGAAGAAGATCTCCAAGGGCTTGAAGACTGAGCTTGCCTCTTGCCTGAAGTCTCAGGGATACAAGACTTTACCCACCAGCTCCCCTGAATTCCCTTGCTGGGAATTCTGCCTGCAAAGAGGTGCCTGCTGTTGTGTTGGGCCCTCTGAGAAGACTGCGTGTCGCTGGGAGCTGGAAGCGCGACGCAACAAAGAGAAGCGTGTCGCCGCTGCAGCAGTTGCCGTCGCATTGCAGAAGAAGCGTGCCGCAGCTGTTCGCCGTCGCATCACCAACAAAGCGTGTCGCATCACCGGAGAAGCGTGTCGCCGCCGCAGAGGTCACCGTCACATCCCCGGAGAAGCGTGTCGCAGGGCCTGTCACGGCTCAGAAGTTCACTGAGTCGCCGCACGGCTGTCAGGCGTGCACGCATCACATCTACATTGTCGCACCAGGACGCCATTTTGTCGCATCGCACCGGATCGTCATCGCATCGAGGCACCATCTTGTCGCATCGCACTGGATCACAGTAAGAAACCGACGCATCAACTCCCCACACAGTAAGGAAGCGAGCCTCAACTCCCCTGTGCAGCAGTAAGGAACCGACGCATCCACTCCCCTGAGTGTAAGGAACGGCGCATCACCTTCCCTGCGACCCTTTTGTTTGTATTGTGTGACGCATCCAAGGTACTTTGAGAGTAAAGTGTCACATTTATCATCTACATTGAACTAAGCTATTTCTACCATTTTATAGACTCATTTTTGATTACAGTATTGTGGATTTTTGTTGTTTGACCTTGTGTTAAGTCTAGTAAAGATTCCTTATTTTTCTAAACTGGTGTAGTGTCCATTTGTAGTGTTTTCACTGTATTACTGTATGTATTCACAAATGCTTTACACACTGCCTCTGAGAAAAGCCTGCCTGCTCATGCCAAGCTACCAAGGGGGGTGAGCAGGGGTTATTTTAGGAGTGTAGCCCCTTACCCTGACTAGACGCAAGGGTCCCTATTTGGACAAAGGTGCAAACCATTGCCAACTAGAGACCCCCAAATCTAACACACCCGCACCACTGACGCCATGACGCATCGATTCACTAGAGCTGCAAATATAGTAGACTCACATCTATGCCAGGCGACCAGACGATAAGCAGGTTTGAAAACAAGATAAAGGTACGCAAGGAGTGTGCGCGTCCCTGCTCTCTCCCGCGGCAATACTCCATGGGAGTGAACTTGCAAGAAAAGGTGGGACAGGCACCCGCCATTAGTCATTTGCAAGCTACCATTTTTAAAGGACACACACTAAAGCCAATACTGAGTGTGGGAGGAGTCAGAGCCCACAAAGTACAGACAACAGATCGCCTAACAGCGCAAGCGCTGTTTAGGTTCGACCTACAAAGGGCTATCCTTCCCGATCCTGGAGTTGGTCAAGATTTGGTTCGGGAAAATTGAAAGACTAATGCCCATCCAGCATCAGAAGATGAACTAAACACCCCCATGAATCTTAGGGGTGTAGCTGAAAGGAAAGCTCCACACGGGAAAAAAGGTTTCCTCGTAAAAAACAGGCAAATGAAAAAAATATGCATTTGCACAGTGATGGCCTTTCTCCAATGCAGAGTTGTACTGTGCTTATGTCTTTGCATTTGGGAAGCAGCAACACGGAAAGAAGTCAAATGACATTCCCAATAGTATGCCTGGAAACCTGAGACTGGTGCAGCTTTCGCAGCATAACCCTTAAACTGTATGTGGATTCCCAAAACTCGCAATTCTGCACCCATGCATAGGTAAATATGTACTACCCATGCATAGGAAAACAGGTGTAGACTAACAAGTTTTCTCTATGGACAGGACCCTGAGTTTTCACACTGATAATTTCTTACTTGTTTGTTTAAATATATTAGGTAATCGTTTTGTTCCTCAGTTTCTTCAGTTCCTTTATTTCAGACTTTCTCCTGAATTAATATTTTCAAGTTTGCAAACCCCTTGTGTAAAGATGCAGACGACAGATTTCAGAGCCATATTCTGATGCAGGGCTTCCCCAATACGTAGGTGTTCTGTGCCATAAGCGACTTGGCTGGAGAAAGTGTAAACTCCTTGCAAGGCAGGTGGTGTTTCAAAATACTGTGGTTAAGCAGACGTTCATGTCTGGTAATGTTCCAGATCTCAACACATCAAGCATTGCACTTTCCATTAAAAATGTTCAGCATCCACCCACCTAACCTAACACATTGATTGTACTGTGGAATTCAAAGAAATGTATTCCTTGAGCCCTTGTATGTGGCACACTTTTTGTTATTTTAAATAGTTTAAATTATTATTCAATACCATTTATTCTTTTTCATCTCAAATGAGGAGAAATGTTTGCCAAGCTGTTAAATAAAGATTATGATTAGTTACAATGCATTCCTTCTTCCTATGACTTAAACTGTTAGTACATTTCTAAAATGATTGTAGGTGTATTACTGCCAGTGATTGCCTGTGGCAGAGATTAGTTCAAGCAGTCCTTCCATCACTTTTTGCATTTGCAGTAGACGCACTATGTGTGAAGGGTATGCACAGAGTGGGGTCCTGGGCACACTTCACCTTAGGACTCGGGCTCGCTGTGCAGGTTGGTCTGTTCCTATTAGAGCAGGACCAAGGCTGATGTGCTTATGACTCGTCTCTGTCTAGAGTGGCACAGAGGGTGAAAAATGATTGACTGTAATCCAGCCTGAGCGATTTTCAGTTGTTAACATTATTTAAAGTATTCCTGAAATCATTTGTTTTTTGTTTCAATGGACATCATGGGCCGTATTACAGAAAGTGCTTTGCATGCCCCCGGGGCATTTTGGTATTACAGAAGGGGCTGCAGACACTTGTACCGCCCCTATTGTATTACCTATAGGACTGGTGCACTTAAAGCACCAGCACTATCTACAGGTGGCCTTCCCTCATTTGCATGGGCGCGTGCCCCATGCAAATGAGGGAATCCCTTTGCCTCTGCACCTGGGCCGTATTACGGGCACAGAGGCAAAGAAGCCCTAAAGAGGCGCACTGAGAGTGCACCACCGAAAAGGAGGCACACTCTCAGAGTGCCCCTGATGGCAGCCCTCTGGCGGGGGAAAGGGGTCGCATGGACCCCCAAACATCCCCCTGCAGGCGGGTGCAGTCACTAACTGCACCTGCCTGCAAGGGGATCTCTAATCCCCTTAAAAAGTGCAGGCGGGTGTCCACCTGTACTGGGAAAACACAGAGCGGCTGTAAAGCATCCGTTCCGTTTTTCACCTTTTTAAAGGTGCGCCCGGTGCAAACAATGAAAATGCGCTCATTGTGTAATGCGGCCCCAGATGTGTGATTGGTATGGCCAGACTTGGGTATGCTGATTGTGCCATGTAACTCAAGCTAGAATTGACTCATGAGCTTATGTTGGCCAAAACCTGTCCTGGCAGTGCTTATGTTCCCACCTGCAGAGGACCTGGCCTGGCAGTATGGGCTGGACTGTTCTTATTGGAGCAGGATCAAGATTGGTTTGTCAATGGCTGCTGTCTGGCTAGAATTGCAAGGTGGGTGAAAATCGATGGAAAAGGAATGTGGCCCCAGATGACTTCCAGAAGCTGAGAATAATTCAAGGATTCCTTTTACCCCTTTGTTTTTGTCGCAGTGTATGATTTACCTCACCACAGCAACATAAGGTTTGCATCATTGATATGCACTGCTTTTTATAATGTTTAGCTATTAGCTATATATAACATAATCATCTCTTAATTTATAGTAAACTCTTCTGAAAGTTCATGAAACCTGTAATTATTTATATGCCTTTAAAATGGTTAATTAATAAAGGCTCAAGAATGGCTGGTGGTAATTACGCCACCTTCACTGCTTCCAGAGAAAAATGAGCTGCCACTATTCGTCCATCCTCTCATGGTCTGTACTATTTACGGCCTCCTGCAGAGTGGGACTGGTTGAACATTTTTGCCAAAACTGATTTTGGTTTTCCAGTTCAGCGAAGGTGGGGGGGAGGGGGGTATAGGGCAGAAGTGGTACCACTTTTTCACTACGGCCTCAGAGTGAGGTACACAATGAAAGATGATTGAAAACGTACTGCTCCGATCCAGTCACATTTGTGATGTGTTTTGTGTCCTGATAATGTTGCCTATGTATTAATACATTTTTTTCGATTTTAGGAACTTATTGAATTAGGAGGAGGTATTTGGAATTTTCTGCATAATGTAAAGTAACAAAAAACATTAGTGTTTGTGATATTCTTTATTTATTTTATGTCAACACGTGCTGAATTTATTTGATCAATGCTTTACTGAGCTCTCGGCTTCCTCGAATAGGGAATGTTTTGTTACATGGTTTTAGGCCGGCAAATAAGACTGCAGGAACTGCCATGCCCTTGCAACCATACATGGTGGATTTTTACTCTCTAATACAAACACTGTGATTTTAACCCTTTCTATCAGAGCCTAGCACATTGTGGGAACCTCGCGGTTAGGCAGGGTGGCATCAAGCTGGGCTACTGAGTGCCAGATGAAAGTCCAGTACCTGAGTGATGTTGGGGAGCGAACATTTATAGCAGTAGTGATTCTGCTGACAGATAAATATTTCTGTCTCGAAACCTACTGCAACTTGAAATACACTCATGGAACTACTGAAATTCTTCTGATCATTAGATGTTTCTCTTTGTTTAAAATCCTATAAGCAGACCTAGCTTTTCAGATCTGGGTTTATCAGCACCAAGTAATCTACACAAAATGTTACGTTTTCCAAAACCAATACTTGCGCTACTTTAAATATTTCTTTTGAAATTGTTATCATCAGATGGGCTAATTTTGTAGAGGAGTGACACGAGGCATCCAGTGACATACCTCTCTCAGCCATTGCATTTTTTCTATTTATGTAAAGACAAGAATTGTCCCGTATTTTGCAGTCTGAGTGAGTCAATGGTAACAGAATGCATTTAGAATTAGCGTTGACTAGTCCAACGGTTATTTCAGGCCTGAAAAAAAGCAATTTACTAAGCATTAACTAATTACTTGAACATTAAAATACTAGGTTTCTTTGTTTTCATTAAACATCTGGTTTATTGCCCTAGATTCTATCGACTGGCTTCATCACCCTCAACCACCATGTGGACCTGGTGGGAGGGTGTTGTTCATATAAGAAAGATGGTATTCTGCACAAGCCACAGTTGTAGAAGCAGAGGCACTGGGGAAACCATTCAGCATGGAGTGCCACCAGGCTTCTATTTATCTCTTACATTATCAGACACATATTTCAAGATCCTTCACGATCTGCTGAAATCTTTGGGGTGTTGTTACATAATTTTGTGAAAGACAATTCAGTTATTTTTCAGCTATATAAAATCATAGAAACAGATCTGAATACAATAGAAAAAACTTTATGTTGATCAGACGTGGATGTATTGTCAAACGGCCCAGCCTGAGTGAGGCAAAACAGACTTCTTAAAGTGAGTACTGTTCTGGGGGAACCTGTTAAAAATACCATAGCGAGTTTTGAGGGCATAACTGACTACAGTAACGCCTTACTTCTCAAAACTACTACTCACCACATCAGTAAAGCTTGTCATAGAAAATGCACTAGAGAGGGCAGTAAAAAGACTCCCAGCCAAATGTCATACGACACCAGTGTTGAGGGATACGGACTGGCTTCTTTTCAGGGCCAGAATTAAGTGAGAGGCACTGGACTGATGTAAAGAACGACTTACCTGTATTTGGTTTCTTGGAAGTCAAGAACTGGATGACATGCAGACGAGCCTAAATGTCTGACACCAGAACAGGAAGTGACATCATGGAGTTGGAGACACCTGGCACCAGAAGAAGATAGGGAAAATCTCTACAAAACAGCCAATAGCATGTCACAGAAAGAGATGTCAGAAGGGGGAGCACTGATTCCAGGATCCTCAAGAAGAGCAAACAGCAGAAGGAGGAAAAAGAAGTGGATGCAGCAGTGACAGTCCAGGTAATCCAGTAGCCACTCAAGGAACTGAAGAAGAAGATGCCAGTCAGGTAGTTGAAGACTGGGATGCCAGAGAAGACAAGCATGCAGTGGCTAATGGAGCAGGAGACTGGAGGTCACTGTGGCAGACAAGTAACAGATTAGGCAAGCACACAGAGAAAGGGAGTACAGGAGGTCGCATGACTCCAATTGTCAGACTTTCAAATGAGAATGAAAGAAAAAGAACAACCCTAAAGAAATGGAAATGAATATCTTATTCCGAAAGGCTCTGAGTTTATTATTAAGTGGGGGCCAGGATTAGCTTATTGACTTTGAATGTTAAAACCCTGACAGAGAATTGGGAAATACCATATTAATGAGAAGTTCTCCAAAGAAAGGGCTGACCCAAAACCTGACAAGACAAGTGACATAATGACAATACCATAATGTATACATACATTAGAGTACAATGAAAAACGGGAAGAGATTTCTTAATTCTTAACCCAATGAGGGAAAAAATACAGAAACCCCTGGAAGTATAAAAGTCCAGACAGAGTTAAAAATGGCGAGGTTAAGCAACGTTTGAAAGTTTTTGATCAAAACCCATCTTTCCTGGGAGAAAGGGGAATCAGATTTGAACATTTTACCCTAGACCTTCTATTTAGTAGCATTTACAGGACTCTCTACTTAAAGGTGCTCTGTTGGAGCTCCTGGTCCGTGAACCACAAGAGGAAAGGCAGACATCCAGAAGGTCCATTTCCACCAAGAGAAGACACTTAAGAAAAAGCAGAAATAGCAACATGACTGAACAGCAACGATGTGGGTCAACACAACAACCTGTGAGTTGCATACATTCAACTGTAAAACAATAGAAAAGAATCAAGTCCTATTTTCTGCACACTTACTCCAGGGTCCACGAGTAAATATTTGCACAGCTCCAGGATATTTGAAAGACTTACTGCAACCATGCATGCAAGGTAGACTATTGCCTGTTACTAGTAGCGCAAGGACTGATAGAAAGGCACTTCACACTCAATTATCGAGGCTTTGGAATGAGATCCCCACCGATCTAAAATTTCATTTTATGAAAACACTGAAGACATATTAATTTGAAGATCCAGGATTTCAACGTTTTCTACATCTTCTCCAACACGTGTGTGCCTTAGATTTTGATACACCCGATGCATCATTACTCGTTTACATACTCAATTACGACTGATTATGTATTTATATATACAGATCTTTGTGCAATGTCAGCTTACCTTTCACTGACTGCACAAGTATTTTCATGCCTGCTGTCATTTTGAGGCCACTCTGTGTTAAGACATGTGTAGTCACAGATGCAGGGACGTCAGTCTACTGCAGAATATATAATGGAAAATGTGACAGTCCATACTCCGCAATATCATCAGGGATCATGCGAAATATAACAGTTACTGGTGTTCACCAACAACCAGTGCTTAATTTGTATAAAAAAAAAAAAAAAGTGCCAGGGCCCTTGACAGGAGGCACCTGCAGCTTACGACACCTCCTGCCATTGCAGTGCTGTCAATGACAGTACCAACATTACTGCTAACTATCACACTGCTACCAGTGTGACAATTTAGACTATTCCATGCCCTCAATGCTATAAGAATGGCTTGGACTGCAGGTATTAGTCATTTTTACGTTATATTGAACAAATAAACAACTGTTCTTGCCCTGATCTCTAAATGAGGTACAGAGGGCCACCATATGGTAGTCAAAAGTCCCTGTGTTGACAATTAAGTGCCGGTGCCGAGCACCGGAAATCACAAGCTCAAATTAAGCACTGCCAACAATGCTTGTGTTGGGTGTACAAGGGAGAGTGGAATGTTATTTAGCATTGTATCCACTGCCTCACTATGCTTTTGCAATTCGAGTGTGCTTTTTGATCAAGCTGATCTACTGCACTATCAATATTTAGAACTTAAAAACTCTAAATTAAAACGCTGCATTACCAATGTAGTTATCGATCGATCTATGTTGCTGTTCTTTTGTAAAAGGAAACCAAAATAGTTCATTTTGTCTATTAGATCATTTACACTTGCACTTAACACAGTATCTCACGCTCATGAGGTAAATAGAAGCACACACAGAAATAGAGCAGCTCAGCAGTTCTTAATCTGGGGTCACCTACTCAGCGGTTCCACAAATGTTTAGAAAATTAAATCATATTAGCAGATTAATATAGAATGAATACATAGAGAAGCAAAACTGAAAATTTAAAATTAAAAAAAAAAACTCTATAAATTTGTGGGAATTTGAAACTGGAGTCTAAAAATGTAGTTGATTTCCAGACCTTAATTCGTGGGAGCAGCACAAATACAGCAAACAGAATCTAGTATGGACCGTTATTGGTCTAAATGAATGCACTGATATGAGTGACAAAAAGAGAGCATGCATTAGGAGCACAAAACACAAAGTGATATGAAGGGGTCTGACATATTGCCTCGTCTTTTAAAAAAGAAATCAAATTTGGAAAAGCTCCAACTTTCCTCTTAAAATTAAATTTGAGATTTTTGTTTACTTTTTGTTTGTAAATAAAATGAAATATTACGCAATTTGTGTATTTGTTTGATGTACACTAGTTTCTGTATTTTTTATTTTGTTTTGAGGTTCAATTGTAAAAATTGTTTAGGGCGTGATCCCCAGGTTCCCATAATGATTCAGTGAGGGTGCACAAAAGCAGACAACCCTTAACTAAATTGTGTTGTCTTATTTTGTGAGTCATGGCTGTTTGTTAAACTGCAGAGAAGCGTTAGATTTAACGTTTAGAAAGAAAGGCAGCAAAGACGTTGTCACACGTATCCAGAGGCATTGTGTGTGTAGGAATGTCTGAGTGTATGCATGTCTGTCTGTCTGTGGCACAATGCCATTTGCTCAGCCTGCATGCCTCCCTCTGTTTAAGCGCCCCTTTTTAGCCGAGCATGTTCTACTTGCTTCTGTACATTTAGAAAACCTACAAACCTATCCATCACTTGTGCGGAGTAGCTAAAATATTACAACGCTGCGCTGCCTTTATTAAGTGTACTAGCTTCCCATGGTTACTGTTGCTTTAGGAACCAACTCCCTAGTAACCGTGTCCTTAACTGGGAGTGTGTATGCATGTTTCAGTGCAGTTTGGGCTGTCAAATTAAAATGCAGGGGCACTTAAAAGAACTCAGCACGTTGCCGGCCTTTTGACAGCGCTTGCGCATATTTTTACCCTAGTCTAACCAGGTTCAAATGATTTGATTCAACTGAGACTGAGACTGCGGCTCGTTCGATCAGCTGTATAGTTAATTGTATACACCATTATAAAGGTGGCACAACAGTGTCTGCTGCAGTCAAATCAGATATTAAACTGTTCTGCTGTACTGTCCTCGCACTCACGCTGAAGCACAGCCTCATCTTCGAGGGCGGTCTCACACTTATCAATGGTCAGGTGACCCTGACAATCAAAGGGGGGCTGGGGAGGCCTGCACTCGACATTTCTATCACAATGTAAATGTCCGTATCTTTTCTCGCCCCAGCACAGGCCTACAGTCCTTGACATTTCAAAGGAACCAGGACCACTCCAGCATCTTTATTCTCCTCCATAGAAGTGCGACCCGCTCGCTGTACCCCTCCCCCGCCCCCCACGCTGAGGCAGTCTACGATTTTTCTTTTGGGAGAGGGAGCACGGTACACCAAGGCTGCCCCACATTGCTAAATAAAGTCCTGATGTACCCAGCAGAGAAGGTGCTGGGGGTTCTGCCTTGACACCACTTGGTGACGACAGGCCTCGTGAGGTTAAGGAGGAAAGCTGCTCGAAGCCCCATAGCAAGCTATCTTTTCAGCTATGCAGCAAAGACGACCTGTAGAGGGTAGCCATCTGCACGGCACTGCCCAAACTGCCGTCTGCAATAGGAGCAGCCCAAAGGTCGGACACCAACAGCCACGCCTGTACTTAGACCTACCCAGTTCCCGCCTTCAGTGGGATGCAGACTAGCCTCCCCCCAACAGGGGAGAAGAAGCAGCGTTCATCTCTGAGTTACACCTTGTGGTCCACGTCGTACCGTGATGGCAGTAAAGAGCGAGCTTGCCTTTGAGGGAGAAGGCGAGGGATGTAATCTTCCACCTGTCGCAGTTATCCTGCCTCCAACATGGAAAAGAGACACTAACATGGATACACTAGTAAAGACAGAGCAGACTTGCTAGCTCTGTGCACTGTCCGTTCCTACCCTCAGGGCCCCCAACATCCTGCCTGCCGTCCACCTCAGATCACAGCTTGGGCAAAAGATGGGAGTCTCGCCAGGCAAGACATTTTCACCTTTCCCCACCTAAACACTCACCAGTTTCTGCACTGAGTCTGTCCGGCCCAACAGCCCTCTCCCACGCTGCTGCTCGACACTCCATACACAGACACCACCCGCAGTGGGCGCTACCCTGTTTAGAGCGCTGTGGCAGCAAACATAAGTTTTTCCAGCCAAAGAGAGAGGTTGAGGGAACATTCAGCAGCTTTCCCCTGCTGCATGAATTTGGGACACACAGAAACCACACACAGTTACAGTCCCAAAGAGAAGCAGTTATGAATGATCCACATCAAAGTACTGTTGCTTTCTCCTCTTCGCCTTATGCAACAGCTTAATACCTCAAGAGGAGTGGGCTCAGCTCCACAATGCTACTCTACTGTGACTGCAAGAGGAGGAGAGCAAGGCCCCTGAGGAGACACCACCTGCGGAGAGTGAACAACCTCCCTGGCACTGGCTTGCTGCTTCGTCTGGCTCGAGCATGGAGAAGCAGTAAACCCACTCACTCTGAGTTCCTTTCAGCAAAGGAAAGTGGTCATCACGTAATGTCAGTGCTCCCTAAATTGGGGCTGAACGTGCACAAACGCTCCAAGCGGCAGCATGCAGACAGGTAACTAGCAGGCCATAAACCCTTACCCATGTTGGAGAAGCAGCCACCATTTTGGATTATCAGCTATAACTTCTCTCGTCTTTGCTAGGCAATTGTGATACAATGTAAGCTTGGGCAGGTTCTGCTACGCGGAACTCCGCGAAGTGCAAAAAAAACTCTGCCGCGCTACACGGAGCTCAGTAAGTGGTGGAGTGCATTAGATAAATGCCGTTAGCAGTGATTTTCAGCGCCGGGTGTTCCGCACTGGGCAATCAACGCGAATGGCACCATGCACAGCACAAGCGGGCGCTGCTTCCTTTCTGCGGCTCGAGTAGATTTTTTACTCAAGCGGCAGCTTTCTCAACGCGAACGGATGGTATCTCAACGAGAGCGGTCGCGAGCATTCGCAACCACTCGCAATGAGAAATCTGACCACCCGCACTGAGAAATCCCGCCGGGAGGTTGATTTTCCATGCTAGCGCTCACCAACGTGACGTTGACGAACGAGGAAAAATCTCGCTAGGAGGTGGATTTTCTTCGCTCGCGCTCACCAACTTGACGCTGAAGAATGCGAGGGAGGAAATAAACTCTGCTCCGCAGAACTCCACGAGCTCCTCGTAACTCGGAGTGCGGAAAACTCCGCAAACTCCGCGAGTGGAGCGGAGTTCACCACCCAGGCTTTATACAATGCTGGTGCAGCCATGACTTCGCTAAATGGGTTGCGGATTTCCTTGCCAAGAGCTGTAACTCCACAAGGATTTGTATTATTGAACAATGGGAATATAGAGAAGTATTCAGAAAATCTGCATTGTAGATGAAAAGCAACTTTGAACTATTTTCTGAAAATTTATTTAAACTCTCCTAAGGCTTGGGGTTTTTTCCTTATGCTAAGGGTTATCCTGTGACAGAAAAGGAAGGCTTCTACAAGAGAATATTTTGTACACATAGATATCATGCACAAGATATTAGAGTACTAGTATGCTCATACATAGTGCTAAGAACAGGGAACACCAGATGTTGGAAAACGAGGCAGTATCTGTGAGGCCTGCACAAATAACATGTCACATTTATCCTTCACTGGGAACCAAACACCCCATTGTAGCGCTTGACTCTCAGAGGGTAGCTTTGCAGAGCAGTCTAAGGCTTACTCAAGGGTGGTGGTGTAGGCTAGTAATCGCCATTTACTAGTACGCAGAAATAACACTCAATAATTGATTGTCCAGTCTGTACTTTGCTTTATAAAAGGAAGAGTACATTTATTAAACACACACTCTACTCAATACTATGCACCAATGTACAAATATTCATAAGCTGTTGGAATTACTTTGTGACATTGCGTAACATTTCCACCCCTCCAGCGGGGGGTGGGGTCTAGTACCTCCACTCCCATGTATGCACATCATCTTGCCCCCTAATGCAGTGGGTTGACATAACCTGGGGCGAGGGCCTTGCCCACTGGCACCATCCAAGTGGCGACCCACCCCATCATCTCAACAAGCATTAATAGGTACACCTGCCCTGGGGACACATAACCCTGACTGAGCATCTCATACTGTCCATACAGTATACACCTCTACATCTTAGGGGTTAACAGTCTGGGTTGTTCTTCACCTAAAGCAGCAGCAAGAATACATGTTTAGACATCACTTTAAATGAGGTATCTATCATAGTTGATAAAAGTTGTAATGCATTGCAATCACAGCACCTAAAAGGCATCACAGTTATAATCACACGATTAAGCATATACAGCCAGACACCCTAGCACGAATGTCCGGCAACATAAGCCCACTTTGCTTATGAATTCACATTACACATGTGACTTACAGTCCCACCATAGAAATAACATTGGTAAATGCACTTCTCATGCAATTGTACCTCTTCACCTCCAGACAACCCCAGCACAGCCCTCCATACATTGAGGCAGTCCCTATCGCACCCCTAGCTGTAGAACCAAAGTTCCAGCCCCGGGATGCTTTGACTGTGGGCTGAGCCCTTGAGGGGTTATTTCTTTGGAGTCCCCAGAGACTTATTGGGGAGACTTTTCATCTTCATGCTGGGGGAGACTGCATTGCTCCTGCAGCTCCCCCTGCACCTTGGCACCCTTTTCGCAGTGACCCCATCCTTCTGGGGCCACCACAAGCCGAGATAAAGCTGCTGTCCTCTGCAGGCCGGTCCGGGCCTGCAGGGCATTATGGGGCGCTCTTCCCCCATCGGGTGAATTCTTGATGAGGGGCTCTCCCGCTGCTCCGGGGAGAGCCGCGCTGCACACGATGGTGGCCCTGCGCTGCATCAGCTCCTCGTCGGGGGGCCCGGTCCCACCCGGACCCCTCCTGTGCCAGCTGAGTCCACCTAGAGCAGCTCGGGGAGCCCACCCCCGGCGGCTCCCGCCGGCTCCCTGCCCGGCCAGCACCCTCGCGTGCTGCCGCGGGAGCCAGCACTTCCCTTCTGGGTTCTGAGACTCCCGCTGGTCCGGCCGGACCTCGGGGGAGTGCGGCGGCACTCCCCCGCCTTCCTCCAACCACTGGGGAGTGCGGCGGCACTCCCCCACCTGCACGGGGCCCACCTGCACGGGGCCCGGAGTTGGGATCCCGGGCCCCTCCCCATCGGAGGTCTTCACGGGGAGCGCGATGGCGCTCCCGGGCTTTGGATTCTGGTCTTCGGGGCCCGGAGTTGGGATTCCGGGCCCTATGGGCAGTCTTCACGGGGAGCGCGACGGCGCTCCCCGACTTATCTTCGGAGCGACGGGGCCCGGAGTTGGGATCCCGGGCCCCTGGGAATTCTTCACGGGGATCGCGACGGGGATCCCCGGCTTCTTTTCTCCCACGAGGGGGGCACGACAGTGCTCCCCTCCCTCCGTCTCATCGGGGGCCAGGGTGGGCTCCTGGCACCCCATTCAGGCAGTTTCACGGGGAGCGCAGAACTTCTTGTGGGGGCAGCCCCCGGGACCTAACCCACCCCGGGGGCATATTTGAGACCGGCGGCGGAGCCCCACGTGCTTAGTCGTCGGTCCAATTAGAGGTCAAAGGTCGCCTACCTTCTGGGGGGCATATCTCGGCCCCCAGGTGGCCGATTTTCACCATCTTGGCCTCTTCTTGCTCCTGGTGGCGTGCCCCAGCCACTGGGAGCACTTTCCTTCGCCCTCCTGGTCTCAAGGAGGGTGAATTCAGCAGGGAGCTATCTTCACTGGCTCCCTGCGCCAGCCTTTCGCCTGGCTCTCTTTCTGGGCCTCTCTTCTCCTCGCACAGTGGCCCAGGCTTCGGCTCTCTGGTCCTGTACTCCCCTCCTGGCGTAATTTAGGGACCTGGGACAGTCAGGGGGTTCTTCCTTCCAGCTGCCCATGGCGCCAGGCTCCAGCACCAGTCTTCCTCAGCCGATCACACCCCAGAGAGAGCTCCTCTTCCTGTGCAAGCTCTTTTAAAAGAACTTGGAGGGGGCTGGCAGGAAGGCTCTGCTTGCCCTATCAAACAGCGAAACCTCACCTCTCTGCCCCTGCTCCCTCCTTCCTGCCCAGGCCTCTGGGTTAGTTCAAAATGGCGTCGTCCAGAAGTCTCATGCCACATGGTCTCTGAAAACCTCTTCCCCCCTTGCTGCCTTCTCTCCAGAGCAGCTTGGTGCCTGGCACCAGGTGACAGCTGCTGATGGATTAACCTGTAGCTCCACCCATCTTCTCTTCTTGGAGAGGAGACCTTCGCCCTTGGAATGCTTGCCGTGAAGGGCTAGGCCTCTGATGCCTCAGTTTGGGGAGGAAGGTCATTAATCCAGCCTGGCAGGGTCACACCCAGCCAGTCTCTGGTTATGAGCTGACTCAGAGGAATATGACATTTCTGGATGACCCAAAAGCAGTACAGATATGACTTTGGACTCTGCAGAATAGTACTTCTTACCTAAGTTACAGTGGACTTTAGTGCGTGTCAGGAATTTGTAGGCCCTGGGGAAGTGAAATTATCCCATGTGATCCCCATTCTCATAGGAGAATAATGAAGTGGTCCTTCAGTGAAAACAGTAAAGCACACTGACTTTCCCTTACATGTTTCTTCCCATTGTATAAAGCCTATTCCAGGTCACCACCCAGCTCTGCATAATTCCTGCCACACCATTCACTTTGTAGCTGCTCCTGGGCTGCGCACGCCAGGAATCTCCCCTGCGCAGCCCCTACACATGTGCACACGCATGTACACATGTGTCTGCATGTAACCAGCCCAGTGCCCCTTACTCCGGCTGCAGCGCGGCGGCCTACTCTCACCAGGGGGACACCGGTAAAATCCTCGTGCAGTCTCTTTCATCATGAGTTCACTGTGGGTGAGTCCCAACTTATGAGGCTCTCCCACAGTAAAAGCTCAACAATTAGGTGTTCATAAAGCGAAAAATCCGGGAGGCTCAGATGGTCAGAACCACCTTCTAACACCAGAATAGTAACCTTTCGGGAATTATGCATTTCATGGAAATCAAGCAGAATCTATTACTCCTCTTCCATAAGAGAGTGCATAGTGGTGAAGCTTGAGGCATTTATTCAAAACAAAGTGAGATGTATATATCATTTATATAAAGTACTGATTTTTTTACTTTAGTTTTCAGGAAAACCAGTTTCATAACACAGAACAAAGTGGGTTACACAGTGATATTGCTATGGTATATTCATTTAAAATTGCAGTTAATATGGAAACTAAAATGACATGTTACTTAAGATGTCCTTGTAGACATCCTGATCAACAGAAGCAAAGAGCCGGAGGGCGGAGTGCTGTGTCAATGTTTTCTCTGTTATCCCACTCCCCTTTCCACACTTCTTCAGCTGGCTTTCATATTTCTGCGTATGGGGTCACTGATGGGAGTAGCGAGAGATGAAAAAGAGCATCACTCCCATTCGATTCCAAGCTCAAATTATAGTATATCCTGCCAGATTGATTAGCCCAGATTGTTGTCTAACCTGGACAATGGATATGGACACTATTCTGGCTCAGATCTTGAAAGCCCTAACTAATTTTCAACCAAAAGTCAGTTTAGTTAAATCAGACAATAAGGCATTCAGTTCAGAGTTAGTCACAATGAAATAGGAGGTAAGTAAATTGTTAGAGGCAGATCATGGGCATTACCACTCCCCTTGAGAGGTGCTAAGCATTTTGCACATTCTTATTCTTGAGTGATTTCAGTAATAACTTTAGCACCTGCAGAAAGATTCTCTGTTGCGCCAAAGAAATTCACATAATTTCTTAATCAGTGTCCGTTAATTATTTTGTAAAAACTAACAGCCTTCTGAGGTAATGATCAAACCTAGGTGGCCTTTTGTTCAATTATATTAAAGCGAGAAAGCAGCAAACTGGGAAAAATTATCACTTACTTTATAAATAGTCTACTTTTTGTGATCAGATTTGCAAATATATCTTAAATGAAGTCACACAATCTTTCAATTAAATAAGTTAAACCTAAAACAAGGCCATCGCGATCTATTGAGTTATATTACCACATTTAACAGCTTGGTAGTTGAGAGTGATTGCCCAGAGGTGAAAAGTACATCATTATTCTATCAAAGTCTCCTAAGTGAGTTGAAAGATGTCTTGGCGCAGGTAGGTCATCCTTCTACTCAGTTAGATGAGCTCACAGAGTCAGTGGTACAGTTAGATTGTCGCTTATCTTAACATTGTTAAAAAAGACTTCAATCTTAGTAGTTCAACTTAAGGTAGAGGAGAACAGATTATGGAGAGGGTTATATGACGGAACAATAAAAGTCTTATTACCAACAAATGTTTTACATCTACGCCAGCATTACCACACCATTTTTTGGGATAAAATGTGTTATCACGCCGTTATATGCATAAACATTGTAAACACATTTACAACGAAAGCGTCCATTTATGCTGATTACCATTACAATGACTAATGGTAATTAACGGTAGAAATCGATGCAACTCAATGTGCTGGTTTAAAAAGACATTTTACATACCATTCCCAATGAAAGAAGATTACCAAAAAAACCAAAGGGGCGTGTCCGATTTGGAAAAATGCTGAAATTTGACAAAAAGCACCATTTAAAAGTTTGGGCCCAACTCACATATGCAGTATGGGAATGGACTTATAGTCCTACCTTACTGTCTAGGAATGTTGTACAGCGCCCCCCAAAGCAAAATGGCTATGCTGGTTAGCCGGTAATGGAAAGCATCACAGTAAAACAGATTAAAAACAATAACATTCTGTCACATGTAAATTATGTACAAAAAATGCGCACCAAAACATTTAAAAACAAGCATTGGCATAGCCAATAGGTCTCGCCTTTGGAACCTTATAAGTATTTAGTTATAAAGTACAATATCCTTGGTGCAACAACATTAACTGTTGCATGGCTAAACACATAAGGTCCCAAAGGCGAGACCTATTGGCTATGCCAATGCTTGTTCTATCTCGCACTTCAGTATGTTCCTTTGATACCTGCTTACTGCTTTGGCCGCTGTTTTTCCATATTTCACTTCCTCTTTCTTTTCCCCTTTGCTACTTTTCTGTTGCTTCTTCTGGGTCCAAGTCTGATCATTCAAAATAAACTCCGGTTCCCAAAAACAGAGTGCAGTGGGCCTCACCTGTAACCACCGGCTTAAATTAAGAACTGAGTGAGAGCGTCTATTTACAGTGAGAAGTGAGTATACGGTGTGCGAGAGGAGATTGGGGCGAGGATGTATGCTATGGTTGATGAGTGACACGAGAGTGTGGATGGAGTGAGAGAGTGGATGGGGCCAGCGGTCGAAGTGCATTAAAAAAAGTATGTGAAGCTGCATGCAGTGGGGGCAGGGTCAGTGAGCATGGGGGCGGGGTCAAAGGTTTGTTTAAAAAAATAAAATATTCTGTACATTTTTTTGGTCTTTCACCGTCAGGTAGCTACATATAAAATAACGCTCAACTTAAATGTAAAATACATTTTAAGAGTTGTCACTCAGTGGGAAATGCACCATAGTAGATTATGAAACTTCTATTAGTTAATGCACTGCAGAGGTCTGTGTGTGTAACCAGAGAGCCACAGAATTAAATCTTAGTTGGTGCATTGCAGAATAGTGATTTGTGTATTTTTAGTGCTAAGGGGTCACAGCCTATGACAGAAAGCACAGTGAATATGTAAGCCATTATTTTAAACTTGCATTACACAAAGTATAAGATAGACTGCTACAAAACGCCCAAAAAGTTTTAAGTTAGATTGTGTTTCCAAAATGTAGATTTTAGTCATTCCCAGACTGTACGTAATGCAACTTTTTTACATTACTGTCCTTTAATTACAACACCTCCGGGGTAGTAAACGCTGTATAAATAAAATTACAATTAAAAGCATGCACTTCAAATCTCAGTTGTTAACTCTTTCACTACCACTCAAAAAGAATAAATCTTTGTCAACACAAAGCTTCGCGTGTTTCGATCAATTAAAGCCAGTACTGGCTCCCAAGCATCCTTTACATTTGCAGATTAACCTGTACATTTGCGGATTAACTAATTGTGCACATTTGTATTTCTTCCAGGCAAGCAGGCACCCTGGCAGTAAGGCTTGTTTAGCTTTCTGCCCTGCTTCGGTTTCACAGCACAGGAGACTCACTGAATGACACTTCAGCTGAAGCATTTAAACTATCGGAATTAACCGTACCGGGACGGTTGTTTTTTTGCAAAAAGTAGGGAAATGGTTCTTCATAAATCAAAAAAGTATGGGCACATCATGCCCCTCCGACCCCGCCCACTTTGACCTCTGGATGGGGCTAGAAAGAAAATGATGGGAGCGGTGTTGATCAGAGGCAGGAAGGGGAAAGAAGTGAGACAATGAGCTACAGCCTTGGATAGTCAGCTGTGAACACTGCAAATGAATGCAACAAAAGCGAGCACAGACTTGATTCTGTTGCGTTATCAAGCATAAAATTAATTAGCGAGAGATGTCTCTCCTAGCAAACTGAAGTTGTTCAACCCAAAAAATTGGTCCTTTCTCTATGCAGTCTAGCCTACTGTCTGCATTTTAGAAGGACAAGGGGAGCCCTGGAAGTCAGAAGGGACCTAGGGTACTAGTAATTTCTACAGGAACAACGGTCCCTTAGAAGAGAACATATCAAGTTGTACACCACAGAAATACAATGATCCCTATGTTTTACATTCACATTGAAATATTATATTTGTTTGAATTGAAGGAATATAATGAAAGAAACATAAAAGTGGGGAAATATATAACAAACGAAGAAGTCAATTAGACTGTCAGAACTCAGGAATGGAGCAGCATGTGGATAAATTATACACAATGGAAAAGCCACAATGACATAGCACCTTTGCTTATATCGAAATTAACGATCAAACAAAATAAGTCAAGATACTGAAGTCGATGCTGTTTCAATCCCTCTCAAGATAGAGGCATCATCATTAGGATACAACAAATTATGCCTGAGAGAATGCCTGCTAAACATAAGTATACATGGCAAATAGCCTAAAAAATAGCGGGAGCCAAACCTGGATTGCGTGATTATCTAGTATTACAGGTACAAAAATGAGTGCCCGTAGTGGCCATCAGCACCTTCCCGAAAATTGTAGGTAGTGGCTGGCTCGTAATGTACTGATCGAATCGCCTCGATGTATCCAGATGTAGTAGTCCAACCGCGGGGCACGGAGAACGAATCACAAGTGTAGAGGCGGCAGAGCCGAGGTCTGCTCGTGGAGTCTGTCCGGTGAGAATAAGTGCTACAAGTCCATTTGCCCTCCATGCACTGCGGTCAGACTCCTACATCTGGATACATCGAGACGATTCAATCAGTACATTACAAGCCGGCCACAACCTATAATTTTCAGGAAGGTGCAGATGGCTGCATTTTGAATAATCTGTAACTTCAAGAGTCTTTTCTGTGTATTCATAAAGAGGGCATTGCAATAATCTAGTTTTGTTATTATATGGGCAGATACTGCTATTTTCCACAATTCTACTGGAATAAAAGGGAGTACTTTTCTAAGCAGTTTCAATGAGAAACAAGCGCGCGCGCCTCGCGCAAGTAGGGGGTGGGGGGGAGTGCGGCAGTACTGGGCTAACAAGTGGGAGGGGTGGGGGAGTGCGAGAGAACACACAGCGATTCCCTTGCGGGAGCGAGAAAACATATGTTGCCAAAGCTCGCTCCCGCAAGGGAATAGCGAACGTGCACGCATTGCCATTGAAAGCAATGCAATGCGTGCACGTTTTTGGCTGAAAAGCCGAAGCGATTTCTATAGGTCTTTTTCATATGCAGCGCATGCGCGCTGCATAGGCGAGACCTAAAAAATATATATACTTATCCTTTGTGAAAACGTATAAAAGGTAGCCAACCACAATTTTGTACTCACTTGCATTCTGACACTGATCACCATCACATGCTTCTGAGATCTCCACTGAGGAAAAGAGCTGTACTACGAGACAGTGCCACCTAGTAGTTATAAAGTAAGTTCATCATTTACACAAACATAGGCATAAACTTATTTATAATAAATAATGAAAGTATATTTACAATGACATTTTTATCTTTTTTTTCAGTTTACTTGCCAGGTACTCCACTTCCTTAATTTCTTTCACTGCAAAAGATGTACCACTTACGTAAGTACATTCTACTTTCGTCTGCACAATTAAACTTTTAAGTCAATTGTAAAACAGGAAAATATTTTAAAAAATAATAACCATACTCCTCTGGACATGTAGTGCAGAAAATTGTGAGGTACACATTTTTTCTTAAAAACGTGAATAAGGAGGAAGACTATTTTATACATAGTGTGGTAACAAGCAGCTAATTGTCTGAAGCAATTGAGCTGTGGACATCCCTTAGATTGGTCTTAGAGAGTGCCAATATGACTATGGTACTAATGTAACTCCTCTTCGGTAGTCTCTCAGATCACCTAATGGAAAATGCCCGGAGGGAGCTAATTTAGTTTTATATTTCCTCTGGGTGCTTTTCACATCACAAAAGATTTGCATTATGTCCATGTTTTAGAGCAGGTGCTAGCATTTTGTTGATTGCTAAGTTGCCACAGCATATGGGAATTATATTTTTAAACATATCTACATATGTCATTTTACCCCAAAGTGCAATTAAACCGCCCAAAGGCCTGCTTTCCAGTGAAACAGTACTCCTTATCACAAAAGAAAAATACTGTGCTGTCATTGTAAGTATTAAGTTGTAATAATCCACAAGCAAAAAAAAATGTAGTGCATTTAGTATAAAAAAAACCTATAATAGACCAATTGTGTTTAGTAACTGAGGTTTTTTTTTCTTACTAATGTTACTACGTTTAAAACACCCCTCCAGGCAAAAGGCTGACCACTGCAAGGAGATGTAATTTACCTATTCTACCTCTGCAGGGGGCACACATCTGAGCAGGTGCTGGACAGTGACCGGGGTCATACATTACTATTCTAACTCCACAGGGGGGCATAATTCAGGGCAGGTGCTAGGCAGTGACTGGGGGCATAAATTACTATTCTAACTCCGCAGGGAGCAAACCAGGGCAGGTGCTGGACAGTGACTGGGGGCATGAGTTACTATTCTAACTCCGCAGGGGGCATCCCTCAGGGCAGGTGCTGGATAGTGACTGGGGGCATAAATTACTATTCTAACTCCACAGGGGGCATCCCTCAGGGCAGGTGCTGGACAGTTACTGGGGGCATACATTACTATTCTAACTCCGCAGGGAGCATAACTCAGGGCAGGTGCTGGACAGTGACTAGGTACAAGAATTATTATTCTACATCCGCAGGTGGCAAAACTGGGGGCAGGTGCTGGACAGTATTAGGGGGCATAAATTACTATTCTAACTCCGCAAGGAGCATCCCTCAGGGCAGGTGCTGGACAGTGACTGGTGGCAGAAATTACTATTCTAACTCTGCAAGGGGCATAACTCAGGGCAGGTGCTGGACCGTGACTGGTGGCAGAAATTACTATTCTAACTCTGCAAGGGGCATAACTCAGGGCAAGTGCTGGACCGTGACTGGGGGCATACATTACTATTCTAACTCCGCAGAGGGCATAACTCAGGGCAGGTGCTGGACAGTGACTAGGGGGCATATGTTACTATTCTAACTCCACAGATTCTAACTATACAGGAGGCATCCCACAGGGCAGGTGCTGGACAGTGACTAGGGGCATACATTACTATTCTAACCCTGCAGGGTGTGTAACTCAGGGCAGGTGCTGGACAGTGATCAAGGCATAAATTACTATTATGACTCCGCAGGGGGCATAACTCGGGGGCAGGTGCTGGACAGTGACTGGAGGCAGACATTACTATTATACCTTTGCAGGGGGCATTCCAGAGGGCAGGTGCTGGCCAGTGACCAGCAGCATAAATTACTAATCTAACTCCGCAGGGGGCATCCCTCAGGGCAGGTGATGGAGAGTGACTGGAGTCATAAATTCCAACTCTGCAGGGGGTATAGCTCAGTGCAGGTGCTGGACAGTGACTGGGGGCATGAATTACTATTTTAACTCTGCAGGAGGCATAACTCAAGGCAGGTGGGCATACATCTGGGCAGGTGCAGGACAGTGATCGGGGGCATACATTACTATTCTAACTCCGCAGGGGGCATAACTCAGGGCAGGTGCTAGGCAGTGACTGGGGGCATAAATTACTATTCTAACTCCGCAGCGGGCGTAAATCAGGGCAGGTGCTGGGCAGTGACTGGGGACATAAATTACTATTCTAACTCCGCAGGGAGCATCCCTCAGGGCAGATGCTGGACACTGACTGGGGGCATGAATTACTATTCTAACTCCGCAGCGGGCATAAATCAGGGCAGGTGCTTGACAGTGACTGGGGACATAAATTACTATTCTACCTCCGCAGGGGACATAACTCAGTGCAGGTTCTGGACAGTATTTGAGGGTATAAATTACTTATTTACCTCCTCGGGGGTAAAGCTGCGGGCAAGTGCAGGACAGTGACAGGGGCATGAATTACTATTCTAACTCTGCAGGGAGCATCCCTCAGGGCAGGTGCTGGATAGTGACTGGGGGCATAATTTATTATTCTAACTCGGCAGAGGGCATACCTCAGGGCAGGTGCTGGGCAATGGCTGGGGATGTATTTTATTAATGCCACTCCACTGTGGGCATTGCTCAGGGCAGGTGGTGGTCAATGGCTGGGGTCTTATGACCTATTCTCATTCCACTTGTGGCGTCCCTCAGAGCAGGAACCTGACTGGGGCCAAAAGTACAATTCAAAGTCCACCTGGTAGGTACCGCTGGACAGGTGCCGGACATAGACTATGTTTTTTTTTCAAACGTGGAGAAAAACACACAATTATCCTTAAGTTAATATCATTATTTTACACACAGAATGGAATAGTTTTCCAAAAGTTCCAGTCTCATCAAAAATCCACGACCCATTTGTCACAACAACGAGTCTCACCCTTGCTTCAACAAGTCCACAATTCACAGATCAACAACCAACTAACCTGCAACTTTATTCAAGACAAGACCTCCTGAAGGTAAACACAATATTTAATTCACTGGTTTTAGCAAAACATTAACAGCATTTACCTCCTCTAGGCAAATTATAGTTTTCAAAAATTCTAAAACATAGCTTTCCAAAAGAAATTAGCTTTTTCCATTTCCCACCTCATGCAGATTGTAATAGCTTGTATCTTTTTTGTCCCTTCAACAGGAGAAAAATTAAGCAAACATATCAGCACCATAATACTGAAATGTTATTAAAACTCCTTTTCATTTTTTTTGCAGAGCAAAACAAAATGGCATCTTTCTACAAAGCATTTTATGTTGAATCCAGATGTGAAAACAGGCTTCTAATGCACAATGGCTATTTTTACTGTAAGGAGAAGGTAACTGAGCCCAGGAATTAGTGGAGGTGTTTGCATTATCACTCCTCCCATTGCACAGGCAGAGGTGTTACTCTGGAGCAGACTGTTTTTAGTACAACAGAGCATAAACACTATGGCAGACTGTTTTTAGTACAACAGAGCATAAACACTCTGCCTCTTCAATGGAGATTGAAGTTAGATCACATGTGCAGCACATAAAAATACTTGCATCCACCTCCAATGATCCCTGTGGCTCAGCTTTGCGGGAGGTATCACAAAACATTCCCATGCATGTTGCTAGCAGTATGCCCTCCATCCCCCATCTCCATTGAATGGTTTGAAGAAGAAAACAGGCAAATAATCCGCAACATGTAGCCCCTCAAACATCCTCCGACATTAACATGCCCCCTGAACTAACTTTAAGTTTTAGTGATGAACCATTTCTTCTGCATGACAACCAAAACCCTCTAAAAAGAGTACTAATTTTTAGCACAGCCCATAACCTGGTAAATTTTGAGAATAGTGAAATTTGGATGATGGATGGGACCTTTAAATCAACATTCTATCCATTCACCCAAAGTTACACTATTCATGCTAACATTAACAATACCACTGTACCGTCAGTATATAGTTTACTCCCTGATACGCAATCCTCGACCTACATAGAATTTATCTGTGGTAAAAGCTAAAACAATGAGGAAAAGTCCTAGAAAACTGATAATTGACTTTGAATTGACAATGATAAACACAATAACCAAATTGTACCCCAAAACCCCAAATCAAGGATTTTTTTTTACTTTTCTCAGGCGTTTTGGGGTAAAATACAAAAAAATCCTTAGTTGAAGATTACTTTACCAACAGTAAACTTCAATTTGAATTACGTAAGCTAACTGGGTTAACCTTTGTGCTCCTGAAAGTGTAGAAGAATTTTACACTGCAACTTCTGAATCAGATTACTTTATCCAAAATGATGGAAAATTGGCTCCCTTACTAAATTACTTTGAGGACACCTGGATTGGCTGTCTAAGCAGGTCAGGTCACAGGAGGAAGCCAAAATGCTCAATTGAATGGTAGAACTGCTACACAACCTGTTTAGAGGGAGGCACAAAAAATCCTCCCCACCCTCCCACCCATTTTCTCCCCCACACTTCCACCCATGGACAGCATAAAAACATTTGATTTTTTGGATGAAGACTTTGCCAGACTTTTAGGCCAGACATCTGTGGGCGACAAGCCCTTCACCCTTTCCAAAGGCCTAAACGAGGAATGGGTTAAATTATTGAATCTGAAAAAGAAATCTAAGAGAAAAGAATTGCATGCGAACTTCATGCTAGAATACCTGAAGGCAGGTACCATTCCCATTGGATTACGGGTGAGAAACATACCAGGCCTATTTGTAGAGATAAGACAATTTTGGGAAAAGTGGGCCTTGATCTCCAACAGATGATCCAGAGACTGGATGATTCTTATAGTTGAGACAGCCAGAGAAGTGGTGAATATACTTAACAAAGAAATCCAGGAACTGGAGGACAAACTTAAACAAACCAACAACATTGAGGAGAGCAAGTAAAGATTAGAGGAAATTAACATCGAATTAGACTCGTTCATCGAATACCTCTTGAAGAGGAAAATGGAAAAACTCAGAAAAGACATTCATCTGTTCTCTCAGGAACGAACTTACCCTTATCTTTCAGAGAACTACTAAACCACCAACAGTGACAACGCATCGGGACAAGCACTTTCCGGTTGGGGCAACAGGAGAATCACCACCTTTTCGGATACCACTGACTCCGATAGCGAAGGCCCTCCACACCAATCAAACTTATATCCACCCAGACAGGATCAATACGAACAACCTCAGCCTGATAACAGTTTTTTAGGGAACCGATGAGGCAATTTTCGCCTAAGATTCAGGAACCAACAGAGGGGATATTACCAAGAGCAGGAACAACCGCAGAAATATCTTCAAACCAGAAGCCAACAGTATTGGAGAACTTAATGCAATCCCGGTGTTCAACTTATCGTCTGAAATCATTGACACCAAAACCGGGGCTCTTCTTAGCAAAGGCCTGTCATTTGACCCCAATGCTACCATCAACAAATTTGAACTGACAAAGGATCTTTTCTCATTCTTCCGTAGAATAAGACTTAAAAAATTCTTCATGACGAGAGATACCAACACGGATCATAATTCCTCAGGACAGAAACCTCCATCTGATTTTATCCCCAGCTTAGATCAACTATGACCCGAAGTGGAGATCTTCGAGAAATCAGTCATGATTAAGGTCCAACAGGCCATCGGCTTTGTCCCCAAACCACTGTTTAATATGTCCAAAGAAGAGAACATGGCTTTAAAAGAACTCAAAAACAACGACAAGGTCACCATCAAACCCTGCGACAAAGGGGGCGGCATCGCCATCTTTGACACCGAACAATACAACCATAAAATGACAGAGATGTTGGGGTCCCAAAGGCACTATAAGAGGATTAGAAACAACCCTGATCCCCCGCCCTCAAGAGAAGGATTGCCATACTGGTGGAACATGCGGAGGCCAGTGGTACCATTTGCAAAAAAGAGGCTGAATTCCTCACCCCAGTGGACACACGCATTCCCATTATCTATGGTGTTCCTAAAACACATAAGGACGAATCTAACTCCCCACTGAGACCCATTGTTTCTACCATAGGAGCAGCAACTGAACCCCTATCCAAATATGTGGATGTCTTTCTTAAACCTATTGTACATAGATTACCATCGTACATCAAAGATACCGGACATTTCATCTCCAAAATAGAGGACCTTCCATTCAACGATCAGAGTGAATTCTTGGCCACCATGGACCTTGAGGCCCTCCATACCAACATCCCACAGAAGGAAGCGATGAGGGTCATAGAGGAAGTTCTGCGCAGAGAGGTCAACTGCGATAGCAGCCAGTTTATTCTTAACTGCTTGGACATCGTTCTCAATGAGAACTTTTTTGAATTCAATGGGAATCTCTACCAGCAGATCCAAGGGGTTAGTATGGGGGCGGCATGCGCACCAAGTATCGCGTGTCTATACATGGGGGATTTCGAAACCCACCACATTTATAATGAAATAGACCCTTTCTTTGAAAATGTTGTCCACTGGGCACATTTCATTGATGATATTTTTTTCATCTGGAGGGGCGATGAGGAAACCCTGGCGGAATTCATACTGTGGATAAATGCCTGTGACCCCAATCTTAAGTTCACTGCACACAGTAGCAACGTGAAAGTGGAATTTCTGGATGTATGGGTAGAACATCATGATTGCCATCTCTCAGTGTACGCTATTACACTTTAGCAGTTTCCACACTAGATGCCAGAAACAAGGGATCCCGTTCAGCCAATTTCTCCGCCTGAGAAGAAACTACCACCATGAAAGATTTTCTTACTCAAGCGGAGCTCCTCAAAACCAAATTGATTGCCCAGGGATATCCGGCCAAACTCACGAAAGACTCTTTGAAAAGAGCCCGATATTATGACCGGGCCAGCATGTTCAGGCTGAAAAACAAACTAAAACGAGAAAAACTAGTATGTGTGACCAAACATTCCAATATGGATAACAGAATTCGCCAAATTATAAACACCCAATGGCATCTTCTCAACATTAACAACGAGGAGAGCAAATTATCCAGACCCCTCTTCGCATTCAGGAGGAACAAGAACCTACGTAACCTTCTGGTTAAAGCTAAAAGAACAGAAAAGGAAACCTTCTGCCAAAAATTCATCTCTGGCAGGGATCCCATCAAAGGTAACCACAAATGTCGGTCCTGCCAGGCATGTATCAATGCAATTGTGGCAGACATCAGAATCAATAACAGAACAGTGTATCTGAAGGACATGACCAACTGTCGCACCTCCAATATCATTTATCTTATCCTGTGCCCGTGTGGCCAGGGATACGTAGGGGAGACTGGACGCGATTGTAGGAAAAGGATAGGCGAACACAAATCAAATATCCGCATTGGCAAACATATGGCCCCGTTGGTCCAACACTGGAAGGACTTCAAACACACGGACAGCGACCTCAGGTGGATCATTATTGAAAAGATCAGACCACAGAAAGGAAATGACACTGAGGCCATCCGCAAAAAACAGGAGGTATTCTGTATTTTTTCCCTCAGAACTAAGGAAAAGAGCCTGAATGAACAGATCCCCTGGGATAACGCCATCTAATTGCCATTTGTGGGATCCCACTCTGGGCATGATGAGCCTCTCATTATTCACTCCATCGGGCAGCATCTGTGACTCCTACTGAGGAGGATTACATCAGGAGCTGCCTGTCTCTCCTGGGCCCTCGTGCCCCTCTGTATCTGTTTTTTTCCCACGGATCAGTTTCCGTGGGAATCCCCAGAATTTTTCTAGTTCTGGGCAACTCATCCCCTCCTGAGGTAGTCAGCCTCCCACACGGGATTGCCAGTGATACATGTTTTTTGCCACTTGGTTTGCTTTAA
This sequence comes from Calotriton arnoldi, assembly GCA_963921515.1. Taxonomy (NCBI): domain Eukaryota; kingdom Metazoa; phylum Chordata; class Amphibia; order Caudata; family Salamandridae; genus Calotriton; species Calotriton arnoldi. Next base: position 696,646 of record CAWUFW010001274.1, read on the forward strand.
GCCTTATATATCCTCTCCCTTGCTTAGGAGTTCTCCCTTTATTGGGGATAGACCCTCTCCATTGTAGCCGCCTTTGTGATGTATTCTTTCACTGTGACTATAATTTTTTCCACCCCATTTCTTCGATCCCGTTTATCCAGGTTCTCGCACTAGTCTTTTTCCTGGGGACCTGCCAGACCCGGCTCTCTCTCCAGTACCAAGATGGCGGACTCCCGCCCAGTGGTAGCCATGAGCTACGCTGTGTTTACGTCATGCTGGCGCCTCTTATACACTGTATCCGCAGCTCGGCGGACCTCTCATTTCGGTGGGCTATCTGAAAAATGCCTATTGGTACCGGCGCACGACACCGCCCTGGTGAGTGTTTGCTTTTGGCGCCCTTGAGGTGTGACACTCTTGCCCAGTATCCCGCTGATGTTAGTTTCTACGCGCGTTGTCTGGTACTCTCCCCTCGCTCCTGATTATTGATTATTGATTTCAAGTCGGGCGAAGTGGCTTGCCATTACCCCGCGTGGATTCCATCGCTGACCCTGTATAGCCCTCCATACTGCTATTCCTGGCCCCCTGTGTATCTCACCTGTTCCCCCCCGCCCGGCCTAGCCAACCGGGTTTCTCTTTATTCACTACTGTTGGCCCCGCCACTAGCGACTGTACTTTATCTGGAGCTGGGTTGTTTTAGATTCTCCTCGATTGGCCCCGCCACTAGCGACATTACCACTTTTGGAGCCGGGATGCTCAGATGCGCTTTCCTATCTCTCGCTTCAGGTGCACGAGGACTGCTGCTGCCTGCCGCCCCCATCCATATTTCTATGAAGATGGGAATTTGCCCCCCTTGGACCTGAGGAATCACTACCCGTGTCCTTGGCGTGTGCGTCACGGGCCCCTACGGATATCAGTTCTACCCTGCTAACTCAGGTGAGGACTACCTGGAGTAGACTCCTTTTATGCAATTTTAGGCATCAAGGGATATTGACTTTTAGAGCCGGGGTGCTGAGATGCGCATTCCTATCTCACGCTTCAGGTGCATGAGGACCGCTGCTGCCTGCTGCCCCCATCCATATTTCTATGAAGATGGGAATTTGCCCCCCTTGGACCGGAGGAATCACTACCCGTGTCCTTGGCGTGTGCGTCACAGGCCCCTACGGATATCAGTTCTACCCTGCTAACTCAGGTGAGGACTACCTGGAGTAGACTCATTTTATGTAATTTTAGGCATCGAGGGATATTGATTTTTTTCCTTTATTATTTCCAGACTTCCACGCTGATCACCAGGAGCCTGGCTCCCCTGCATTCTGAGGTGCTCGTTCTTGTGTACAGGCTTGTCATCTTGAAACGGGCCACTGTTCAGGTATTTTCCTTGCTCCCCCTTTATCTTATAGGTGGTGGGCTCGTAGAATACCACAGGCGCTGTCAATTTTTACGCTATTTTTACTCAATTTTTATTCACTTGTTACCCTTTCTCACTACCTTCACATCCGTCCTCACATTCCTGACTGTCAACACTGGGTGATACACTTGGGACTCTGGGCGTTGTGTGTTCTTCCCAATGCATGTTCCCAATGCTTTTTGTATCCTGGGAATATCCCCTTTTTCCTGTCCCTTGGAGCCCCGTGTGCAGTTCCTTTATCTGCGGGGACCATTCCTTTCGTGGGACATATTTGTTTTTTATTATAGGTACCCCAGGTGCCTCTCTTCTCCTGTTCATCTCCATCTCTGCGCCCTGAAGAAGGTGTGACCCATCCCGGGTCGGTCACCATACTGCACGTCGCGCGTGGCTGTCCACTGACTTATACGTCCCCATCACTCACCACCTGACATATGCATATCCCTGAGGCTAACATGTAGCTTCAAGAGCATTATTCAACCATCGGCCACTGACTGTCCATGTACATTCCGTGACTGCAGCATATCAAGCAACTACTACAAAGCACTGCATACTGAGATATATATTAAATACAACCCTTTACCCTCTTAGGAGATTCTGTATGGAGTCAGTGGAAGGCCATTGAACAACTTGTTGTGTGAATGAGTTAGCATGAATTTGTGGTATGTATGGAAGGATCTAGTGTGTCTGTTTTGCGCCTGGGTACTGTTTTCACTAATAGCATCCCCAATGCATAGGATGTTGTTTTTATCGCAATATTTATCAAATGTTGTCCTAATGAAATTTTTGATATCTGAAAATGTTGAATAAAATTAACACTTTTGTCATATAATCCAGGTCTCTTTCCTGTCATGTGTATAAGATTGTTTGTAACCACGCTGCTCCCCGGTTTCTTTGCTCCCAGGGGACTGGATTGACAGTTTCCCGTGTTTTCTTTATCTCCGACATATTGCGGATTTACTAAATAATTCAGGCAGTGGTTTTTGTTTTGACTTGACCAAAAACGAACAAAGCCATTGAGGGATGGCATAATTCCTTCAACAAAGCAATCCGCAAACATCATCCCAACCTATACCAGTTCTTGGAAATTTTGAAGAAGGAACAAAGTTTTCAGGAAATGAGAATTGTACAATCTCTGTCAGGTAGCCTGAACCCACGTGGGAAATGTTTGAACGACTATTGGCCAAATTGCAACAGTTTTCGTTGATGGCAGCTTCAGACTACCTGGAGAGTCTTGCATACATCCTATGTTACTAACACTACCAACCTAACCAGTAGATTACTTGACTGTTTTCATTGTACCCCACAATTTAATTGTCATATTTGAAAAAAATGTAAGCTAAATTTAGTATGTGTTAAGGTTCCCAGTGGTTTACATCTCTGCTACATATTTTAAAGTTGTTTTTTAATTATTTAAAAAAAATTCCCTAAACTCAGTAGCTAGCTACAGAGTTTAGGGGAATTTAAAAATGTTTTTAATGCAGGTAAACCGCTGCAACATGCATGGGATAGAATTCTGTGGTTATGACCGACATTACATATATTTGTAATACACCGACAAACTAAATACCTCTCCACTTCTATCTTTCAGTAAAGATAACTACCAATGTACAATAAATATGTACCTAAACACATTCTTACCTGCCATGACTATTGTCTGCCTTCCATTTGACGTTGTAACCACACCCAATTGTACTATTTAAAGGTCAGAGGCGTACTTCAGGCCTGGTTGTTGTGTTTGAAAAATTATTTTTTATACCATTTGCTACAATGTAAATAGATGTACATTTTTCTAAAATAATGTTTGTAAATATATTTTTAGCTGTACATAAATTGTTCGCTCAATTTATATCATTCTTTCATGTAATAAAATGATTTTTTAATTTTTTGTCCTATATTTTAATTTTTGAATAAAGAATTTGACTTTTCAAACAAAATGTATTTTTTTTGCCTAACTTGTTGCTCTTCTGTAAATGTCTTTGTTCATTTTAGTATACTTGTCAAAAAAGGTAAGTTTTTTTGGTTTTTATTAAGTGTTTGAAAGGATGTGCTTTGTTTTTTAAATTATCATTTTTAAAAATATGTAGACTTCCAAAAATAGCATTAAGATAATGAAATTAATAAGTGAGTATTAGTACTTTTACCCATCCTAACCCCTACTTTCTCAATTATCCTGTCGCTAAACGTAAGTTTCCACAATTATTTTAATTGATTAATAGTCGCATCATTTTTTTATTTAAGTTAACAATAATTTCACATTAATTCTCAGGTATTAAAAGTAATATCTGAGTATTAATACACTTACCCACCCAAAACACCTTTTTCCTCTGGCATCCTGCCACTAAAAGTAAAGGCCTGATTATGATGCCGGGCGGCGGGACCACCGCCCGACATCACAGTGGTCAGAAGACCTCCCGGTCATTCCAACCCCCAAATTATAATAGGACCCCCAGTGTGCCGGTCGTAAACTGTCCTTTTCCATTGTGGCTTGTGCTGCAGCCCAGGTACAAGACTGCAGCACATGCCGCAATGGAAAAGGACAATATGTGCACATCCATGCACTGTGTGCAATGTACCATGTGGTGCATGGCACACTGTACATTGCTGTGTGTGAGGGCACTACATGTGCCCCCAGGGCCACTTTTCAGTGGCCCACAATGGAGGGGGGCCCTGTTTGGGGCAGCCAAATGCCATTTCCGACAGCCTTTCCATGGCGGTGGGAACCCCATGAAAAGGGAGTGGGAAATGATAATCATAATCCCGAATGCGGTGCCTGCTCAGCACTGCTGCCATTAACAGAATATAATTACGACCGCCTCCCCGACGGGTTTGTAGATCCTGTTGGAGGCGGCAGTCTCCCCCCCCCCCGGTTTCTATTCAGACCGCCGGCATCCTAATGCGGCGGTCGGACCGAGTGCCAGACTGTCGGGCGGACCGCCACCAATGGCCTGTTGGTGGCAATCCGCCTGACATTGTAATGAGCCCTTGAGTGTCTTATCACTAAAAGTAAGTGTCCCTTTATAAAAGAATTTTATTTAAGCATAATATTTTATAAAACAAAGAAACAATATTTTCAAATTTATACTCGGGTATTAAAATTAGTACCTGTGTATTAATACACTTCCCCACCCAAGAACCCCTTTTCCTCTTGCAACCCACCCCCTGTCATATCCCTAAAAGCAAGTGTTCCTATTTTTTTTAGTTTATAAACTACCACATAATTTTAAAAAATAACAATATTTTCAAATTAATACTCAGGCATTAAAATTAGTACTTGAGTATGAATACACTTCCCCAACCAAAACCCCTTTTTTCTCTGGCATCCCGCCCCTAAAACTAAGTGTCTTACCCCTAAAAGTAAGTGTTTTTTTAAATAATAAAACGTTGGTGTATTTGTAAAAAAGTTAACAATATTTAACACTAATAAATAAATACCTGAGTATTAATGCTCTTCCCACCCAATACCCCTTTTTCCTCTGGCTTCCCGCCCATGAAAGTAAGTGACTGTATCCCTAATAACAAGTGTTCCCATATTTCTATATTTATTAACACATTATTTTTAATAAAAGTACAATTATTTTCACATTAATACTCAGATATTATAATTAATACTTTCCCACCCAAACCCCCTTTTTCTTCTGGCATCCCGCCCCTGAAAGCAAGCCTCCTTATCCCTCAAACTAAGTGTCCCTATGTTTTTAAACATTATTAATTGTTTCCCAATAAAAGTTAAGAATAGTTTCACATTAATTTTCAGGTAATAAAATTAATGCCTGAGTATTAATACACTACCCCACCCAAAGCCCCTTTTTACCTCCAGCATCCCACCCCTGAAAGTAAGTGTTCTTAACCTAAAAGTAAGTGTCCCTATTTTTATTTTTTTTGTCCTCATTCGCCATTAACCATAGTAAACAGACGGTCTGTACATACCCCTCCTCGATGGCCTGAGATGACATAGGCTCTTTTAACGGATTCTCTCGGTACCTTCAGCCTGTAGGGGTATGTTTCCAGACCGGAGAGCTACTTCCCCTCAAAATAGGGAGGCTAGGTATCACTCCAACTTGATCTAGAAAGACCATATGGACTCTTTTGGTAACCCAAGGAGAGACCCAACTTGGTCTAAGGAGTGTCCAATTGGCATAATCATCGGAGCCGCCCCAAAAAAATAAAAAAATTCACCTTCATTGCAGCAGCAGGTCCCAATATGCGATCTTTTTTCTACTACAGACTCTGGCCAAATCCATCTTAGATGTTTCATATAGAGAAGTCAGTCAATCCGAATGTTTAGGAGGGACAGGGTCTACCCAATGTTTACAAATTTGTCTTCTTGCCAGTAAGATTGAATAAAATAAAAGGGATCTAGCTGGTCCTACTATATGGCTATTTAGACCAAAAATGATTGCCGTTAAGTCTATTTGAATTGGTACTCCCAGGATACTCTCCATAGTTATCCGTATTTCTTCCCAAAATGCACCAATGAAGGGACAGTCTTTAAACATATGCATGTCCGAGGCTTCTACCAACCCACATTTTTTACAGTTGATTTGAGAGCTTTTAAGGATTTTTGATAGCCTGAGGGGGGATAGGTATGCTCGGTGAGCCGTGAATAGATGGTTCCTCTTCAACCATGCTGGTTTAACTATACTAAAAAGATTTTTAAAAGACTCCTGCCATAGGTGATCGCACTGTTCATTCGGCATCTGTTCGCTCCAAAGCTCATTAGCCAGCTTAAATTCCCCATCCAACTCCTCTTCTATGGCCCAATACCAGTGTGAAACCTCTTTCTTACCTACTGGCCTTTCCACTAGCTGCTGCTCTAAACTGTTTCCCTCACCGATAGACTTTTTATTTCTAATTTGGGACTGTACCCAACTCTGTAACTGAATGTACTTAAATCTTGAGAGACCACTACCCACTCTTTCTATTAGATCTTCCCATAAGATAAGTGTTTCATTATTGAAAAGATCTCCCCATACTTTTAATCCAGCGTCTCTAAGTGGCATCGCCAGCCTGTCCTGAAGGCATTCCGGCGAGCCGGGTGAGTCCCAGAGTGGTGCTAATTTGGAGAAGTAACTGAGTCCTGCCAGATTTAGTCTTGCCCATATTCTGGCAAATCCCTGAAGAACCTTAAGTTTGATTTTCTTAAAAAATTTCTGGTCACCAAATTTAAACATAAAACCCTCTTCTGGTAACCCCGCCCCTTTCAACATAGCCAGAAGTATATCTCCTCTCCCTGTACCACTCGGCATTTTTAATAACATCCGAGAATGTGAAAGTTGGAATGCCCAAGCATAGTATTGTAGATCAGGTAACACAAGCCCTCCTTTCTCTCTCCTACGCCTTAGTTTCTTCCATGCTATTCTGGTAGATCTATATGCCCAGATAAAGGAATTTATTTCTCGTTGGAATTTTTCTATAGTGCGTTTTTCAAAATGGAGAGGGATTGTATTAAAGAGGAAAGTAGCCTTAGGTAATATAGACATTTTGACAAGATTCACCCTCCCCAGAATGGATAAGGGAAGGTGGGCCCATGACTTCATTTGTTTATGGCAATCTCGGAAGACTCGTGCTAAGTTGGTATCTGCTAGTTTGTCAATATCTTGGATAACTCTAACCCCGAGGTAACGCATGCTACGACTTGTCTGATATACAGTATGCGGAATATTCCAAGTCATAACTTCTGTTTTACCGGCGTTTACCTCGTAACAAGAGACCTGACCAAACTCCCCCGCCAGTTTAATGACTGCCGGAAGAGTTCTGCCTAGGTCTGCTGAAAGTATCAGAATGTCGTCCGCATACAGCGCTACCCTCCTCTCCCAATCCCCATGTCTGAAAGACTCAATATCAGAGTTATCTCTAAGACTCTGTGCAAACGGTTCGATATACATATCAAACAACAGGGGGGAGAGGAGGCAGCCCTGTCGAGTCCCTCTGGTTATATCAAATGACTTAGTAAGGCTACCATTAACCAAAAGCTTGGCCGATGGTGATTGGTATAGCAGCTGTATGGCACGACAAAACTTGACACCCAAATTAAATTTTCCCATGACTTCTGACAGGTAGATCCAATTTACCCTGTCAAAAGCCTTGTTGGCATCTAGGGTTAAGGCTGCAAGGGGAAGTAAATGGGTGGAAGCAATGTCTATTGCGCCAACCAAATCGTGAGTAAGGTCTGCCAATTGTCTCCCTTTCACGAACCCTTTTTGGTCGGGATGGAGAATGTCCTTTGCCACCACCCCCAATCTAGTTGCCAAGATGGTAGTGAAGATTTTATAATCGGCATTTAAAAGCGATATGGGCCGATAAAACCCACAGCTGGAGGGATTTTTACCCGGTTTCAAGATGAGGACTACTGTAGCATCATTCCATGTTGCAGGTGGACTAACTCCTTCCAAAAATATTTTATTGAAAAGATGGGTTATTATTGGAATTATGCCCTCCCCGAGTGATCTATATAGCTCGATTGGGAGTCCATCGGGACCAGCCGCTTTACCCCTTTTTCCACTCGCCAATGCCTTCCTCACTTCCTCCTGCGTGACGGTCTGTCCCAGATCTAATTGTTGCTCGGAGCTAATAGGTGTTATAGTGATATTTTCCAACCATGATCTTGCCTTGAGTTTATCCTCTGTAGAGGTCTCTTTATATATCTCCTGAAAATATTCCAGGAAAGCCTCTCCAATCCCTTCATCCGAAGAAATGGAGGCTACCCCGTTACTCACAGAGATCTCCTTTATATGGTTCCGGAGCTGGTCTGCTTTAATCTTCCAAGCAAGTAGCTTTCCAGCTCCTTCCCCATACTCAAAGTGGGCCATCTTGCTAGCCTCCCATCTGCGCATAAGCCGCCCCTGAAGAATGCTCTCCAGCTGCTCCTTTAAATTTCTACTTTTCTCCAGATCTTCCTTCTGACCAACTCCCTCTTGGGTATTCAATCTTGCCTCCACTTTCCTCATTTCTTCCTCCAAGACTAGTCTCTTCTCTGTATTTCTTACGCCTGTAGCTCGACCTATTGGTTATTGTACCCCACAAAAAAGCTTTGAGAGTATCCCATACTATAGCGATGTTGGCAGTGCCCAGATTGGTCTCTAAAAATTGGTTTGTTTCCCTGGAGAGGAAACTTGTCTCATCCTCTTCAAGTAGCAAAGTACGATCAAAGGACCATACTCTAGCCTGTTGTGCCTGTATGCAATCAAGAGTCAATAAGATACCAGAATGGTCCGACATGTGTGATGGCAGGTATTTTATATTCTTTACTCTATCTCTAAGATTATGACTGAGCAAAATATAGTCGATTCGTGACTTATGTTTAAATTTGAAATTTCTATAAGATACCCCCATTTGTTGCCCTGACCGCTCTCTCCAAATGTCACTGAGACCCAATTGGGACATTATTGCCAAGAGGGATGCCCTAGATCTCGAAGGGGCAACCGCCCTGCTATTAGGAGATTTATCTAATTTGGGAACAAGAAAGATGTTAAAGTCTCCTGCCCATATCACTGGCTCTGAGAAATCCAATAGGTGCGAAAAAATAGTTTGGAGATTAGAGGGGCCGTCCTGATTCGGGCCATAGTAGCCGACTAATGTAAAGAGGATACCTCTTAAAGTAGTCTTCAATATCAGCCACCTCCCCCCTGGGTCACCCTTATTTTGTAAAACCTGTGCTTTAGCTAATTTTTTTAAGAGAATCAACACTCCTCTAATATTTGCCGTCTGGTCAGTACAAACGAAAGAATCCACCCATTTCTGTGATCTTAATATTTCTTTTGTTTCTGCCTCAAGAAGATGAGTCTCCTGGATAACAAGGACCTGCGCTGGGGAATCTCTTAAATATTGTAGGATTTTTCCTCTACGTGACCCCCCCACGCAGGCCATTCACATTCCAGGACAATATCTTGAGAGTAGTCATTTAATTGGAGACTCCACCCTCCACGCCCTCCCTAAGCCGAGACAGAGGTATCGTCTTAATTTTTGCCCTCCGGTCAGTCCCAACCCCAACTAAAACTATCTGATCTAAACAACCTAAAAAAACTAAGGCGAATGAGGTAATTTTATTTTTTATTCCCCTGTGCTCTCCAACCCCCTCCCTCCCCCACCCTTGGAGAACCCTTCCCCCATTTAACTGGACTAGTTGTTGTCCAGATGTGGTGTCCGTGATCCCCTCCTCCTCTACCTCTATCACACCTAGGTGTTACCCTTCCATAGTGTTCTACTAGAAAAGGGAAGAAAAGGAGACGAGAAAAAAAAAATGTGTATTGTGCATCGTGTATCAAAAACATGTAAAAGGTTTTTTGTTTTTTTTGTTTTTTCCCCTCTGTGCTTTCTCCCTCCCTTCCTTCCTCTGTGCTTTCCCCTCCATGTTTCTTTTTTTAAAATGTTTTCCTTGTTATGGCAAATCTTAGACTGTTTACTTCACCATCCTGTACCTCCCAGAATATCCTGAGAGCTTATGGGGCCCCTTTACTAAATGATATCCAACAATTCGTCTGCCTCCTGAACAGACCTAATGTTGTGCATTTTATTATTGTGCATAACCTTTAAGAAAGCTGGAAATTTAAGTTGTACCGTGGCTCCGATCTTCTTGAAATTGTCCATCCTTCTCCCAAGCTCCCACTGCCTTTCTAATGTATCTCTTGACAAGTCCGAGCGAACTTCAAAAGAAAAATCCTTACTTCTTAATGTTTTTGTCTTTAATGCCAGATTAAAAAAAAATTCTTTCACTGCATAGGTAAGGAAATTAATAAGTATCTTCCTTGGTTTTGTCCTGTTTGGATTTAGGCGAAAGGGGTCCCTATGAATTCTTTGTATGTCCATTACCAAGGACTCAATGGGATCGTCAAGTGGCAGAACTTCTTTGAACAAATTTACAATAAAAGTTCTTAAATCTGACCCCTCTTTCCCCTCTGGGATGTTCAAAACACGGAGATTATTCCTACGGGAATTATTTTCCAGCGTCTCCATTCTTTCTTGCAAAACAGCCTCTCCTTTTTGTAGGTCATATATTTTAGCCTCTGCAGTCCCTAAGTTGGCCTTTAGCTCATCTACGGAGTGTTCTAGCATGTAGGAGATCTACTTTTTTTTCCAGAGTCTCACATGAGCTCCTAATCTCCCCTTGATTAGCGGCTGATACAGCAAAGCCTTGCTTAATATCTTCCTTTAATGAAGTAAATAGAGCTTCCATCGAGACTGAGGAGGGTCCAATCTGCTCCTGATAACCTAATCCTGTCCCACCCCCGTTCATACCATGACTGGCAGCTGTGGCAGTGGCAATGACCGTGGCAGTGGTAGGGACAGTAGGAGTATTCTGAGGGCCTATTTCTGTTTGCCCTACGAACCCTGTTTCAGACCCCGGTTTGATTAGGTCAGTGAGTAACCCGGTCTCCGTAGATGGTGCTCCTATGGACTGCATCTTATCCTGCGGTGCGCCTTTAGAGCCCAAATAATCAGATAGACCAGTGACGTTGTTCTCTTTATAATCTTCTCCCCGCTTTGTAATGAGTAAAACCTCTGGTTGAACCCTGAAGAAAGACCTTAGTGAGGGGGTGACCTTAACTTTATTAGATGTAATCTTATTTTTCCCCCCCTTTATACTCCTACCCTTTACCTGGTGGTTTAAAAAGGCAGAATTATCGCTGGACAGACTAGAAGCATTAGGGGTACAAGGACTGCTTATTACAGTTGCGGCTTTCAAAACTCGCTCTTCCTCTGACTGACTTTGAGGCCACCCCGTCACTTTCCCCTTTTCCTTAATTTTCCCTTTTTTATTTCCAGACACACTCTTTCCAGCTTTCCTACCTTTTATTCCTTTTGGTTTGTCACCAGGGTTACCTCGTTTTTCTGGGGTCCTTGAATTAACCCCTACACCGTCTTGTGTGTTATGTGGCAGGACCTTGCCAACTTGCGCATTGTCTTTTTCAAATAAATTTGGGGGCTCCAAACTGTGAATACAAGAAACGCCCTACTCATTGCCCAGGGACGTCTTTGGCCCTTTTGAATCTGGGAGAGTAATATGAGAGACAGGAGCCAGCAGTTCCGCAGAGATTTCCCTGGCGCTCCCCGTTCTGCCAGCTCGCACGGCTCCCACGGCGCCAAAGAAACGCCCGATACTGGCGCTGCCGCTGCCGACCCGGAGGAGGCCGCGGGCCGCCGCTCTACGGCCGCGCCTCAACTCCAGGGCGGCCGTGCACCAGCGCGGGAAGCAGGGCGGGCGGGGAGCGCCAAACAGCTCCAAGATCATTCGCCCCCTGCTCCATCCGTCTCCGGGGGTCGACGACCACTCTGCCAGCCTCAGGAGAAAAAAACAGGAAGAATCCACCGACGACAGCGCTTCAAATGCCAGGTAACATCGCGCTTACTATTGCACGGTAGGAGGTGACACGGACACGCGCGGCTGCTCAGCTAGCAGACGCCATGTTCTCCCTATGCCCGCCACCAAGTGTCCCTATTTTTTAAAATGTATTAACTTCTGCATATTTTTATAACAAAAGTAAAAAACCCTTAATTGATATTTTACCACTTATAAATTTAAGAAGATCCACTCATTAATACTTAGGTATTCAGAAAAACACCTGAGCATTAACACTCCCCACTAAAACACCCTATTTACCCAACAACCCATCCTTAAACGTTAGTGTCCAAACCGTAGTCAAATTTTAACAAACAATTCTAAAATCACTTAATTTATAAACAATAAATTATGTCACAGTAATAGTGTATGTTTCGGCAAGACCAGCGTTGTCAACTAAGAGTTAAAAATGTCATGCTTTCATAAGCTATTTGTGTAAGTGCACGTTGCTGCATAACCACGGGAGGAGTAGTGACGCTGCCTTGGTACCGATCCTCTGTTGCCAACTACAATGAAAACAATTTGTTGTAGTGACATGCGTTGCTAAGCCATTCGTGTAAGTGCACATTGCGGCATAACCACAGGTGTAGTAATGACACCGTCATGGTACCACTTTCGTAGTAAAAGCTTTTAGTGCACAAGCCTTCATTATAAAACGACGATTCCCTATGTAGGGGTCTGAACTAATGCAGTTAGCCTGCATAAGAGGGTTAGTATCTAAAGAACAGAGAGAATGAAGGTGTGTAAATGTTTTTTGTTTGTTATGTGGATGGTCAGGGCATCTTTTTTAAAGATTGTAGTGGTAAATGTAAGACTTTTAATAATTAGGTGGCAAGTGAAGAAATTAAGTTAGTTAGTTAGTTAGTTAGTTAGTTAAGTTAGAACACGATGTTATTACCTGTGGCAAATATTATCAATCCCATGAAGATGATTTTGTCAGCCAACCAGGAAAAGGTGATTTTGGAACTCTTAGATTCTGGAGCTTCTGTAAATTACACACTTATTGCTCAATCAGAGCAAATTCCAGTCATTAAGAAAAAGTTTCCTATAGATGTTACTGTAATGTATGGTTGTAATTTGTCCTCGGGTTTAGTGAGGTTTCATAAGCACATGATTTCTTGAATTTGTTTCACAAATTATTGTAAGAAAACGTATTTGGATTGTATTGATGGTTCTCAGTTTATTCTCATTTTGGGAATTACATAATCACTGTATTAATTGGGCTGCCAAGGCAGTTCAATTAAATTCTATTCATTGTCAGAATATTTGCAGGATTTCATTTTCATTCAAGAAACTGTCCTTCTAAATTGCTGGGAAGACTCAATATTTTAATATCTATTGCATTTTTTATCTCATTAATCCCTAATTATGATGAATCTTGTAATGTTTTCTGATATGGAAAAGGCAAATGTGTTCCCTCCACACATAAGTTATGATTGCAAGACTAATCTGGAACTAGATATACAAATTCCTTGTAATCTAATATATGCACTTACTAAATCAGAGACAGAATATCTTATACAGTATCTAGATGAAAATGTGGCTAATGGATTTGTCAGGCCCTCAAGGTCTCCAGCTTCTTCGTAATTGTATTTTCTTCCCACAGAGGGGGTGAGCTGAGAATATACATAGACTAGAGAGCCCTCAACAGAATCACAGTGAAGAATTACTGGTCGACATGGAGGTATTCTCAAGGTGACATTAGGATCCTATGGAAAGCTAGCACCCCAACCATATCTGGGGGCATGCATCAAAGCCCAGACCAAAAGACCTTTTCTGAAATACCGTCTAGGCTGTTTCCCATCACTTCTGTATATTCCACCATGGAAACGCCCAGACAGCATAGAGGCCTGCTGACTCTGTGGCTAGTCCCCTGAAACTGTATTCCACCAAATCTGCATATGATTCAAACCTGAAAGACCGGATAGCTATATTAAGACCAGCATTTAATGCAAGGGGTGAAACCAGTGCAGGCAGGCCGTTATACCCTGCTTCAATTCTTCATACATACAGTGGAACTGTAGGCTGGTGAAGTATCTGACAAGACTAGAACAGAAAATAAACCTTTTAACAGGCGCCATAACACCAGGGCCAATTCAGGTATCTTAAGCTCACTAAGTGAGTAAGTATGTAAAAATCATTGCAGGGTTAATAAAAACCATTACAAAATCATGGAGCCATCACATTCCATTCGGAATACACTGATTCTGGAAAAAGAATTTTAAGAGTATTACGACGAGTTAAAAGTAGCCAAGCTATGTGCTATCAGGCAATACCCTAGTTCATTAAAAGTAAATTGCTTAAATTTCCAAAATAAACAGGTAACAAAAAGCTTAAAATCACAACTGCATATCTTGCCTGTCAATCAACAGGTTACACTGAGTCATAGTCACTGTTATTTGGTTAATTCATTGATTCTGCTGGTGGTGCGGAGGCTTTAAGTAATGAGACCTATGACTGTAACTCGCCTAGTGAACTTCTTCACCTGATTCAAGAATTTTGTACCCCGGCAAGCTTGAAGGATTGCAGCTCCGCTCAGCCAGGCTTAAACTCACTATTTTGCACAACCCTCAGTAAGCACTGCCAATTTACCAAGACCAAACAAATTAGACTTATTGGCTTGGTACTCTGACTGCCTTTGAGCAGGGTCTTGACTGCACTTTATCGCAACAAAGCATAGCCAAGTGTGGGCACACTACGCACTGTAAGTGGACTGCCCACTCTCGAGAGGTTGAGTGGCAACTTTTCCATGGCCTATTTGCATGCTAAAAAGACAGACTAGGCTTGGTGCTCCATGTCATGACCCCGCCCCCCCGCACAAAGAAGTCACCTGCACTGCCACTTTATTGTCAATAAGATTAGTACTGAAAGCCTACCATCCACCACACAACAATGTACTTGGACTCGATTCGGCATCCCAACCCCCTCTTTTGTGCAAGACTTTGACTGCAGCCACCTTGATGCGAACTACAGTCTAACTAAGTACTGGCCCATTACGCACTTTAAACTGATTGACTTCTTGTATGATTGAGGGGGTAGTCTACCCACGGCTGACCAGCCTTCCATAGAAGAAACAAGGTGTAGAGTTATATGCGGTGCAATTTTAGAACAGTTTGTAACAATCAGAATTCCGGGATTTTACTGTTTTATATATAATATATTGTATAATTAACCCATTTTTTACCTTGAATAATCAGCTTCTACTAGCTTTTGAATGTTTTAATAAAGGAATTTGTTTTAATATGGTTAGTGCACAGGGTTTAATTAACTATACACTCAAATAAATAAATGAAACTAAACTAAACAGTGAAGAATTGTTACCGTTTGCCACTGATATCTGTTCTGTTAGATAAGATTGTTACACGTTTCCCACTAGAAAATGTAGGACTGTGTATTAGGACAACATGACGTCAGAAAGCAGGGACTGAGTTCATCTACACCATCAGAGACTATTGACCCAACTCCTATCTAGCTTGCAGTACCTTACCCGAGCCCCCAACCCTTCTGAGGTGGTAGGTGATTTTGGCAACCTCAAACATGACACTGATCCCCAAGGGAATCGTGGAAACAGATCTTACCCCTTTCGTTGCTTACTCATGCATGCCCTTGGTTAAACACAGGAAAGATACGAAGAAAGTTTACAATACATTTTTTGAAACAATGGTAGTCTTGCACAGAAAGAATGTGCTGTGATTATTAGGCAGAAAAGCGAAGTAACCAGCATTGTGAACATGGTGAAAAGAATATACAGTCAGACCATGGCAGTCTGAGTTCTATATCTATAGTCTTACCTAACGCTACCCCTATTCTGAGAGAATAGCGGGTGTACCCTCTGCCCAATCTCTTAGGATAGCATGAGACACAATACCCAGATGACTTGGTCTAGAGTTGGGTTGGCAATCCTGCTCTGCAGGATCAGCGTGGAAGATCAACAATTGCAGAGCTGCATGTCGAACAAGACAGTTGTCCCAGGAACATTGTTGCTGGAGTGCCCCATCTGACCCACAAAGGGACAGTGCACTGTTTATTTAATAAAACCATTGTGTTAGCGATACAGCGCTGATGCCATGTGTGTAGATATTATAAGCTCTATGCGAGTGGGCAACGTATGTACCAGGATATCTCATTCTATGTTCCTAGCCTTGAACGAAGAGTACAGATTACGTAGCAGGAAAAGCTTTCTTAAAGACAAGCAGCATGTGCAGAGTTGCTTAGAATCATATTGTGAAAATAAAATATGCAAAAGGTAACAGGGCTAAGATGAAGTCTGCTAAAATGTGTAAAATATAAAACTAAAAGAAGATCCATAGTGGGTCCACAAGGACCTCACTAAAAGATCACAAACTAAGCTATCCACAATGTTAGATCTTAAAGGAGCTTATCATCCAGTCAGCATCTGAGAGGCTGATGAATCAAAAACTGCACTCTGTAATAAGCTTGGATTGTTTGATTACTAGTTCATGCCTTTTGGACTCCACAATTCTCTTACAGTATTTTATTTATGAGGTGTTGAGGGGTAGTTTAGATGTGTTCTGTTTTCCCTATTTAATTATATTTTGAACTAATCTGATACTTTGGAAACTCACATTTCACATGTTAAAGCAGTATTGCAATGGTAAAGAGAGCACCATCTTTTTTGCTAAAACCAATAGATGTCTTTTTCACACCATTACTGAAAGAATTTTCATGTCTCTCAATACCTCTATCCAATTTTGCACAGTGAAGGACACCAAACAATTGGTATATCTATGATGAAACTGTTAGGAACTGCAAAATGTCCATGATTAGAACCCTAACTTTGCATGTGTCCCACCCCATCTATATATATCCTCCTAGAACCACATCCTTTCCCTCACCCCCTTACTCAGTAACCTAAATGTATTGCTTCCAGAGAATTGCTGATTCCTATGGGTGGCTCCCTGATGCTTATGGGATAGCTTCTCAGAATATATACCATGGAAGTTTTGCACAAAGACTGCTCTTCCGTCATTCTTGAATGGTCTCCGTGTACTATACTCTGGTTGCTTGACAATACAGAAAAGTGTTAGGTTTCTTCTGCTCCTGAATGAACTCTATATAGTATTCTGAGTATTCTTAATAGTGCAACCACAGTACTGGACTCTATATATTGTACTTTCTGGTTACTTAAAAGCACCGCTAGTAGGTGGGCTTCTGTAACCCCTGATGAAACCCATATAGTATGTTGTGGTTGCTTAATAGTGCTTCCAGGAGTGGACCTCTTACGCTCCTGTGTGTACTTCTTACATGATTCTCTGGTTGCCTAATTGTGCCTTCTGGGGGAGGGGTTCAGCTTCTGTAGCTCCTGGGTGGTTTCCCTGTAGAATGTATTTTCTGATTATTTAATAGGGCCTTCAGGGATTGATCTTGTCATCCTGGGTAGCCTCCATATAGTATACTAGTTTTGGAATAGTGCCTCCAGGACTTGGGCATCTGTTGCTTCAGGGTGGTCTCCTTATGGTATGTTGCTTGTGGACCCCAGTGAGTCACATAATCCTATAGAAGGCAATTTTACACATTCATGATAGCATCTATTCTCACACTCTGCAACTCTTCATGCTTTATTGCAGAGCCACACTGTGTTTAAAGCACATCTCAGAAACTCACTCAACATCTTGCATCAAGGACAAATTACAAGCAACACCTTTTTCAACCATATTCTCTAAAAGGGTACCCTGGAACCAAATGCATATTGGATGACTTGGAAACATCATCAGGTGTATCAAGGACTATATAAATGCATATAACCCAATACAATATAGGCTGGACTGACGTCCTGCAAGGGCGGGGCTAAAAACAGGATTTCCAAGTTGGTGGTTCTTATTTCAGAATTATTTTGTCTGGCTTGACCATTAGAGAACAGTTGCAGCACCATTCCCATGCCACTGGTCAACACAATTCTCTCCCAGTAAATCACCAGGTAAATGGGAGCCTTTTAGTAGGACAGTGGTCTTCTCTTCCTCTTTGGAGCTCCAAGCACTCACATCATTTTGCAGCCCTTTAAAACCCTTCTTAAAACTATTACTCATGTTTATACTCGCGAAACTGTCGGGGACTAACCTGTTTTTTTATGTCCCCCAGTGGACTTTTGCAGACACTCTGATGCTGGCCCACAGGTCATTTGCCTTGGCAATGTCTGTGAACTCAGTGTCCTTGCTATTCCCAATGAAAGTCTAAAAATCAGTTACTAGTTTGGAATGACCACATTGTACAACCGTTCAAATGTCTTTGGTTTAATCCTCTCTATCTATGATGCAGTTGTTCGGTAATTATCCTACATTTCCTAAGGTGCTTTTCTACAATTATTTAAAGCCACTTTTATGTATGTGTGATGCATTTTTGTGCATGCTGCACAGGCTCCACAGCAATAAAAGATGGCTATGAATTTTGTTAGTAAAATCTCAATGAGTTCAACCCCAAATTATTTTCCAAACTGCAGCATTGTACATCTTAACTCAAACGTCAATGCCAATATGAGGCTTGTGTTCAACTATATTTGGAGTGGGGGATGTGGCCAACGCTGGGCCACGATGGCTTTTTAAATATCTCCAGTGCATCTCCAAAAACATGCACTGACATTCTGGGATATGCTGATCTGTCCAATATGAGGTATGGTGCTCCGGATGGAAGGTGGATGGCCAGGGGCGTAGCCTCAGGGGGAGGGGGGGCGTATGGGGTGGAACACCCCCCAAATAATTGTTCTGTCGGTTACAAATCAGCCTAATCAGTTCTCCTGCCAGAAATCATGTGTTTATTTTATTAAAATTACTGGGCCCAGGAGGGGAGAGTACTGAGAGCACAGGCAGGACCCTGAGCTTAAAATACACATCTGAAATAAATTGGCATATCGAGCCAGAGCAATTTGCCTCTTTATGCCTGTCACTCACTCCACTGTGCTGCTGGTGCTGGATTGACCCCTCAGTGACCTACCTACATGCATGCCAACCATCTCGATTCAGGCGGGAGAGTACCGATTTCAAGGCTAGTCTCCTGCCTCCTGATTCCTGCATCCAGAAACCCGATTCAGAGTTTTGTAAAACTGCCAAAAATAAAATGCGGATGCCGGTCACACAAGCTCCAATCTCTCCCGCCAAGAATTACCTCTGACATCAAAGGTTAACACTTTGCTCTTAATTATCCGAGGGAGAAATTAGAGCATGTGACAGGGCTCGACATTTTATTTTTGGCAGTTTTACAGAGCGCAATGTTTGCGCTATGTTATTAAAATTCCAAAAATGAAATGTTGATTGTTTGTCACCATACACACCAATAAACCCGATTCAGGTAGATTACATCTGCTACAGTATATGTCAGTGGGGAAAAATACATTCTCCAGAATATTTTATTTTTATTTTCCCATGGCCTGTTCTAAAATGTTGGAATGTATGTAACTATAACTCATTCCTTTGCTCCTTTGTCAGGGTATGGCGTCACATTCGGGACCCAGTGCTTGAGCAGCATCATAACATACACTTGCTCTGCATGCCAGTGATTTTACCTACAATTGGAATTCTACTCAAGTGTGTTCAGGGGGTGCTGTGCTCTCTCATTTCATGAGAAGGCAGGTGGACCAGGCAAGTGGGGGAGACTGATGCTCTTCAGGTGTAAATTTTGTACATTTTTGTCTACCACAGGCCGCATGTGCTCCTGCCATGTATACATACTCGACTTGTTTGGAAACTCTGATGTATAGGTTTCATGTATATATGTATTGTCCTGCCAACAAGTGCTTTCACGCAGCTGTCAGTTATCAGCAGCACTGGAAGAAAGTCAGACAATAAAAACTGAATTCTTAATGATTCTGGGAATGTGCTTTTGAAATTTAAAACGTATGCATGTCATTTTGGGTGAACAACAGCTGGTCACTGGACACAACTGGCTTTTAGGGCGGTGAGCTCCTGGTGCTGAGTTTAGGGGTGCTGAGTTGGGGGCACTGTGTTGGGAAATAATGCGGTTTAAAAGCGTCTGCTGCAGCAGACTTCCTTATACGTTCCAGCAGGATTCAGGCAACAATAAAACTTGCAAGATAATGCTGGTGATTAAACATTATGTTTCTGCTGGAGAGAGATCGAAGTTTTGACTAGGGGCTGTTTTCAATGTAGCGCAGAGGGTTAATGTGCCTTCTGCAAAGAACGTGCACCATGCAGATCACAGAACTGTATTTATATGGATAGCTCAGTGGGTTTCTGTTTTGTCACAGAGATCCTTTTGTTACTTGCTGTTCATACGTTACATTCCTAAGTAGTATAGCACAGTGACCTATTAACTGTCATCAAACAGCTGCATGAAAACTGCATGGTATAGGTTAGAACGTTATTTTTTTCCCCCGTCTTTTATTATCCTAATGTTGCTAAAAAAAGGGTTGGTTTGTATAGAAATACAGACTCATTAATATAGCCAACCCCAACGGCATGTTTTAAATCTAAGTTTGTGTTTCTTACGACCAATCACTCTTAAAATATACTGTCTACTAGTATGGATGACATGTGATTCATACACCTTCTAATCCTCATTTTCTTAGGTAACATTTCCTACAGACTGATTTACACACGTATGATTCATTGTCTCTGCAAAGTTTATGTGTGATTTAAAGTGCTCCCTCAACACCCTACACTGGTATGAGTAGCGCTATGAAACAAATTAAATGCACTTGCAAGAGGGGCTATGGAGAGATGAAGGGCAATGTTGGATGGTCGTAGTGAGTAAATCTGTGGTTAAGGAGGTCATTGGGGTAGAGGCGTTGAAAAAGATTGTCGCACCAGGCACCACCAGCGCTAAAGCCGGCCCTGAATAAGTTGCATAAACAAAAGACAATTCAAAAAATGAGAGAGCGGAAAAATTTCCCCTTTTAAAGTGTTCTTTTTTAATTTTGAAACTTTTTGTCCTTTTGTGACGCAGTGACAGGAGCGTATCTTCAGAGGGGGGTTTAAGGAGGCCCCCATCGTATTTGTGAGGTGATGATCGGGTCCCTTCCTTCCCATCACTTCACTGCAAAAGCAAACTTTCAGGGGATGAGCGTTTGTCAGATAACTAGGGTATGACTGCATGCAGGTTCCATAGTGGTCAGGGATAGGTATGCTTGTGCTTTAAAATTGTGTGCCCGCACCGCAAATGATTGCTTGAAACTTGCTTTGTATGGATGTCTTCAGTGTGACCTGACGCGCAAGGGCTAATGGCAGTGCAGGAGCTGTGTGCCAGTTGCTGATCAGGCCACTCCTCTGCGCAGCAGCCCCCTGTGAAGTAGAATGTGATTTCACTCAGTGCCCTCTGAAACCGCATTGGTTTCTCCCAAAACTACTGGGTCTATGTGCCAGTGATCATTGGTGACACCTCAGGTCGGGTCACAAAGCACCTCTGCTCTGGGTTTTCAGGAATTTACGCAGCATGTCCTCGCACTCATCCTTCCTGTATGTGAGGTGCTACAGGGGATCAGCACATCCCATTCCAAAAATCGCTTTCACCCTATGTGGTGAAAGATATTTTGCAATCCTAAATCACGAAACTATACATAATTAATGTAGATTTGCAGCAGTGACATTCTGAAGATTTATAAACGATGGAGATTTCTCATGCTTACCATACCTCAGTTGGTTAACATGCCTGTTACCAGTGCATGTGTATATAACGTTAGGTCAGACATTTGTATTCTTGGTTGGTTACTGCTTTTGTTGCTGACCGATAACTTGCAGGTAACAAGTTAGAGTCCAGTTGAAATGGCTCTGTGAGTTCTACACTCTACAACAGCTGCATGTAACATGCAAGATAGAACTTTGTATCCTTGCAGGTATTTACTGACTTGGTTCAGCTGGGTAGCAACAGACACTATTCAGGAACTTTATACAAGTTTCCCGTAGCAGTGTCTCAGGGGAAAACTACTCTGGGCAGTTACAGGATTTTCCATGACTCTCTCTGGAATTTTACCTGTAAGTACCGGAACCAGCAATTTAAGCCCTTAGAAATTGGACCCAGACCTGATAAAGGAGTTATTGAGGCTGTAGGCAACTGCATCACCTTGCCCTCTTATTGCAGCAAGAGGGAGCACAATATAATTCTCCAGCCCTCTCTTCTACTCATGATTTTCCCTCCAACCCATACTATCTGCTACCTCCACCATGAGGCAAAACAAACCTCACATTCATTTATCACCTACTTAAAACTGGTGGTAAATGGATACAGATGTGGGCTCGTTATTTTCTACAGAATGGGGAAAACACAGAATAGGATCTGGTATTCCTGGGTCTATGCATTATTTTCAATTCTGTGGAAAATAGTGTAGGATATTGAACAGAGTTAGTGAGTCCAGTTCCCAGTATGCCTACAACAAAATACGAGAAACTCAAAATTAGGGCATAAGTGCCAAAAAGTTAGTTTGTATTGCACTATATAAAAGGTAATTAATAGTGTATAAACACATAAGCATGTTTCTACTGACTGTGTCAGGTTCCTCGCCCCAACTGCCTCCTCCATTTGCATGCGGTCCCTCAGTGAACGCTATCTGACATCTACACTTTGGGAGAGGGAGGCAAAATTGATCACACTGCCACGAGTACGCCTGCTCCTTGTTTAACCGGCTCTTACTTAAATGTCCGAGCAGCAGGTGGGATCTGTGGTCTAGTTCTTGTCTGACTTATCCTGTTGGAGTTAGGATGAATGGCTGATTCTCCTGCCCTGTGGCACAGACTGAACTGAAGTTCCTTTCCTTACTTCTGACCTCTTCCTCCACTTGCACTCTGCTTTTCAGTCTACCTTTTTTACCCCTTATCCTGTGCTGCTCAGGCAGTGGGATACTTGACATAAACTCATCTTCTCGCCTCAGCCCAGTGTCATCTATGCTTACTATCATTATCACCCCCGAATGCATGCTCTTATGAATACCAAATCGAGGCTTCCCATCAGTATTGGAAATCAGAAAAACTAACAAACCTAGTGAGGGAGCGTTGGTGTCAGGCGGGGTGGAGTCATAAGGGAGTGCACCACGAGGAGCTGAATCAGTGACAGGTGATGGTCTTTCAGGACATATGCATTAATTGCACACACACTGTTCTGAAATAAATTGAGGAGGAAAATGTGATATTTAATCTGGTTTGCCTTGCTCAATGATTAACAGACTCAAAGTACTCAAAGTAGCAAACTTCCTCAAACTCAATACTGATAAGACCGAGGGTATTGAGTTTGGGAAGGGCCCCTCAGTTTGGAATCAACTTTGGTGGCCTGCGGAGGCTGGGAGTTGTCCAGCCCCGGTGACCAAGGCAAAGAACCTAGGCTTTATATTCGATAGTGAATTAAAGCTTGGGAAGCAAATCAATCAAGTAACCTCTGCCTGCTTTTTCACCTTGAAAGTTTTGCGCAAAATCTTGCCGTTCATCCCATTCACTCTAAGGAAAACGGTAATTGGAGCCCTTGTACTTTCCCGAATTGATTATGGGAATGCGCTATACTTAGGTATAGACAAAGGCCAAACTACTAAATTACAATCTCTGCAGAATGCGGCTGCCCGCTCTCCCCAAATATCATCCCACGTCTACCAGTATCAGACAGCTCCACTGGCTCACCATCCCGGAAAGAGTAAAATTCAAGGCCCTCTGCCTAGTGCACAAGGCGCTCCACGGAGGCAGTGCCATTGACATTCAAAAGCTATTCTCCTGGTACAAACCTGTGCGAAGCCTGAGATCCGCCGACACAGGGTTGGTACTGGTGCCCAGAATAAAAAAGGCTAGATGGGGTGGTAAGAGCTTTTCACATCAAGCTGCTAAGTTGTGGAACTCCCTCCCCTCACAGCTGAGACTGCAACCCAACAGGACTATCTTCAGGAAACAGGTTAAGACCTGGCTGTTTCCTAAGTGCTCTTAAATAAGCAAGCATCTGGATCAGTATGAACTCACCTCAGCGCCAAGACGCCTCGGCAATCGAGCGCTCTATAAATGCATCAGTCAGTCAATTTTAAGATACCTCAGTGGGTTAAAAATCCTTTTGCAGATACCTATGTGCAACAAGAAGTTTCAACTTATAATAGTGGTAAGATAACTCAAGGGCTTGATGCACTAAATAGTGAGATCTATGTGTACACAGAATAAATATGGTTATTGTGTCTACTGCAGAGTATTGGATGCAACATACAGATCTCAAATTTATACTAGGTATAATAGTTCAGTAGATTAATTACATTGTTGCAGAGATCTTTGTGCAACCTACCTACAGGAGACAAGTCACAAAAGTAGTAAAGCAGCTCTGGGTGTTTTACGCTCTCCACAAACAACTGCATGTAATATTCAAGATAAAGTAATGTTTTGTAATTATAAGGTTGTTAAAATTAGTTCTGTTGGGTGGTATTAACTTATTACAGTTTGTAAGCTGGTGCCTTGGTTCGACCAGCTAAAAAGCTTGCTCAAGAAACATGCAGTGATCTGCAGGCCACAATTCCGAAGACATTCCATCCTTCTAAGGTTGAGTCTGGTTTGCTGTCATCTATTATCTAGTGCAATCGTTAGCCCATCCACAGTATAATAATGACAACTCTCATTTATAGAAGTCAGAAATGCAACAGGTGTGCTATATTAAAAAAAGTTCAGATCTATTTGCCTCTTGCAATGTATGACTTGACAGAGTGTCTCTTTGCCCTGCCTGCAGGAATTGTGAGAATCCTGATGAACTCTCAGTTCCACCTCTAAGATTTGCTGTCAGCCCAGGAACACCCTTGATGTTGAGATTTGTGATTGGCCATGACACTGGGAATTTGCAGCCTTGTCATGAATGAGAGGTAAAAATTGACCCCTCTTTACCATACAGGCTGCTTCTCTACATAATACACACTCATTCTATGTGTGGGCTCTGCTGCTTGGCACTCTCCACCAGTACATAGATTTGCTGGGACTGGCTTGACTTCAGCTAAAAATAGCTATCTGAACCAGAATCAGGACGGCCTCCACTCTTCTCCAACATTGCTTCCTGTCACATGCGTGCCCCCTGTTCTTCTGAGTTGAATATGCCAAAATGGCTTTCGACCTAGACATAACACCGAATCTGCACTGCTTGTGGACACGGAGCAGCTACGGTCCGCCTTGGATGAGGGCAGAACCTGGGCGCTGATTCTGCTCGATCTGAGTGTGGCCTTTGACACGGTCTCCCATAAGATTCTGCTACATCGGCTAGGAGAGATCGGTGTCAATGGCAAGGCCCTGGCCTGGTTCTCATCCTTTCTGGCCGACCGGTCTTTCCAGATCTCTGCTCCCCCTTTTTCCTCCTGTGTCCACCCTCTATGCTGTGGTGTTCCTCAGGGCTCCGCCCTGAGCCCCACTTTATTTAATATTTACATCCGCCCTCTGGCCCTCATGGCTAAAGCCCGAAACATCGGTATCATATCATACGCCGATGATACTCAGCTGGTGTTCACCTTCTCCAGCAACCCCAACCAGGATCTGGTGAAATTTCAAGACGACCTCACGGCCATCTCTGAATGGATGGCCGATAACTATTTACAACTGAATTCCACCAAATCAGAGGTGCTCCTGGCGGGCAGAGATACCCATCTGTGGGGCAGTCAATGGTGGCCCCCGGCCCTTGGAGTACCCCCTCAACCTAAATCTGTGGTTAAGAACCTGGGAGTTCTGGTGGACGGTGCCCTCTCATTTGAGGGGCATGCCAAGGCAGTGGCAGGCACTTGATTTGGTCTTTTACGCGGCCTGAAGCCTATCTTGGGACTTTTTGACGCACCCACTCGACAGGTGATTGTCCAGTCCACCGTTCTGTCAAGGTTAGACTACTGCAATGGGTTGCTCCTGGGCATTAATAAATCAGTGACTAAAAGGCTTCAACGTGTCCAGAAAGCGTCTGCCCTTGCTCTTTTTGCACTACCAAAGTACTGCTGTGTCTCGGACCTTCTTCGCCGGCTCCACTGCTAGCTATAGAGCAGAGAGTCTACTTTAAAGCTCTCTGTACTACTTATAAGATCCTCTATGACCTTTGTCCTCAGATCTTGAGTGATATGTGCTCCCTGTACGTCCCTGCACGGGCTTTGCGCTCTGCGGATTTGCATCTGGCTCGAGTACCACGGGTGCACAGGGCAAGAGCAGGTGGGCGTTCTTTTAGGGCAATGGCACCTGCCCTTTGGAACTCCATTCCTCTTGTTGCCCACAGCATGTACGACCATTGGATCTTTAGGAAAATGATCAAGACGTGGCTATTCTCCAGTCACTAGCTTCCTTGCTATTCACTCTGCTAGATATAGCGCTGGGACGCCCTGTTGCTGGGGCAGCCATGCGCTCTATAAGTTTTCTTAACATAACAAGTTTTCTTAACATAACATAGTGCTTGTTGGGAAATCGCAGACTCACATCCCCGCCCCCCCCCCCCCCAACAATATTGGCTAAGCTTCGCCCCTGTGGAGGGCATTGGATTGATAATTCTAGCGGGCATCGGGGGAAGCTTGGCTCCATGCAGTGGCCAGGCATTGGTGGTCCTGCTTCGACATGAGCATCTAGTAGGCTTCAGGCCTGTCTGTGTGTGCCAGACCTGAGTCGCTGGCACAGTGGAGCTCCCCGACAGCCGAAACCTCACACCTGCATGCACCTGGCGTTCCAGTGGCAACGACTGCTGGGCACCACTAGTGTTTGGGACCTATATTGTCATGCCTTGGAGGCCCAGCTGCTACAGGGTAGATGGTGTGTCAGAGGCCTGGTTGCCTGTACCTGTACCGAATCATCATGCACTGATGGGCCCCTGTTGGATGCCCACCCATCTCCCTATGCTTAGTGTTTCAGTGGAGCGCTTCTGCGGACCAAGGCTGGGGCTACAGCATCTGGGCCCGTTCATGTTGTGGTCAGTGCTAGGGGATGGTGCTCCCCGCTTGGGCCATGCAACGACGGCTCAGCATCTATATTTGGTTAGGATGCACAAATACAAACCTAGGCTGAGGGGGCCTAACCCATACCATAGGTGCTGCTCTTGCTGCCAGATGCTCCTGTTGGTTGCTTGGCTACCTGATTGCCGATTTGGCCTGCACACTGATGAGTTCTGAGTGGGCCCATCACAGCTGATATTCTGCCCACCAGCTTAGCCCTTTTATAACTCCTGGAAGTCAATGGAAGAAAGGGATGCAAAAGAGGGCCAATTGGCCTTCGAATCACGTAATGTGCAGCAGAGGGCAATACACAGGTGGCAGAGGAGGGTGCTACAAACTTCCCTATTCATCCTACTGGCACTGATAATTCATTTGAATTCAATACATTTGAGGGTCAGTGATGACATAAAAGCTGTTGACATTACAAATGAAGGCTTGACGGCACGGCTAGATGGAATGAAACATACAATTGACTCACAAAAAGATAGACTGATGGAAGCTGAGAAAAGATCTGCTGCTGAAAATGGTTCTGCTGGGCTGATAAACCGAACCAAACAACTGGAGAAGTCAACAGCATCATTCAGTGGAATGAATGATGATTTGGGGGCCAGCAAGTGCAGGACAATATACGCATCAAGGGTCTTTCTGAATTTACAGCCATGGGTCAGCTGAAAGGTATGTTAAGAAGATGCTGTTGGAACTGTTTGACACCAATAAATTCTCTCCCACTTTCGCTGCAGGGTGACCTCATAGATTACTGGGACTGAAGCTTGTGTCAGGTGCACGGTGAGGATCTGTTATTGTAAGACTGCTAAACTATCAAGACCGAGATCTTATACTGAGTAAGACACAAGAAATAGCTGAACTACAATTTCAAGAGCCAGTAGCCTTCTACCCAGATCTTATCCCCAAAGGCCAGGAAGCCTATGCCAGCATTAAAAAGAATAGCACATGTGCGCATATACTGGGAGAAAAAGCCATATGTCTTTGCGACACCTGGAGATGCCTCTGCTTTGCACACAAGCATATCAGTACACAAGCTGGAGCCAAACCCCAGAGGTCCAATGACACTGCAGGGGTGATCCCTGCATCAAGCACCCAAGGCAATTTGAGCGATATCCACTGATACAGATATATCTTGTGTTGTTGTGTCTATGTCACTTCACTTGAAAGATGCTTCCTTACTACTTGAGAAAGTTGTGCCTTTAAGAACTAATTGTTTCAACCAAGCACTTAGTAGATATATTTGATGGGCTTCGGAATGCAGGCCTTCCACAACCCCGAATAGTATTCCTTTTCTATTTTCTTCTGTAAGTGTTTAAACTGGTTGTTGGGATTCACTGAAATGTTCTCTTTCGGTCTGGGAGGTATTGGAAGTTTAGTATAATTGTAAAGTGTCTGGGAGCCATAGGTTGCATGATAGCTGTTCTTAGCAGGTGCACATTGATATGGGATCCACCTGATATTTGGGCACTTCTTACATACAGGTATGACTAAAGAACAACATTGCAATGACGGGAGTGCCCTATAAAAGTCATGTCCAGAAATGTATGGGGTCCTAAAAAAACCAAAATGGGCAGGATAGTTATACCACAAGGTCGGTGTCGCTATGCTGCAGGAGACACACTTTGATTCCACTGGACCACAGAGATTCGCCAACAGATGGGGCTATAACCAGTACTAGACTTCTCACTCTTCCTACTCATGGTGGCTTGCTGTTGATTAAGAAAACTATTGACTAGAAGCATGTGGAAGAGATTTGAGACCTGTTGGCCAAATACATGATGCGCCCATGATGCTCGTTAATGTCTATGGACCCAAGTCTTCTGATATTGACACCTACATAGAGAAACCTACTATCAGTAGCAAACTTGATATGCTAGCATGATATATTATGGAGAGGTGACATTAATCTAGTGCTAAATCCTGACCAGGATAGAGACACTTGTACCAATACTAATGCAAAAATGGCTACCAAGTCGCTACTGTAAGAATTTGAACTGCTACACTTACATGATGTGTAGCGGGGAACGGGGGAGATGGAAAAGTATCTTCTTATTCTTCTTTGCAGGATTCCAAGTCTCACATAGAGTTCGGTCTACGCACGCAGACAATGTTCAGTTGAGTTACTGAGATATGCTACTTACCATGCATTCTCTCAGATCGCCTGCTAGTGACTCTGACTCTTTTATTATCCACACTACAACACTGCATTAGAACACGGTGCTTCCCGTTACAGGCACTGAGAGATCGCATTTTCATAAGATCCATAATTTATTGAATTAAGAATTACTTTGCTATCAACCCAGGCACTCAGTATCTCTACAGTGCATGCTATGGAAGATGTTTCACACTGCCATGCAAAGATACTGTATTAGAGACAGAACAGAAACATAAAGACAACATAGGTCCTCCAGAACACGTTAGATTCATGCTTAAGAGACCTGGAAAATAACACACACACTGGCAACATGCCAAAATCAGTGACACATTGATAGAATTCAGCAAACTTGCCAACAGGGAGGCCTTCTTATTACATAGGGATATCCAAGGGCATACCTACAGTGAGGTTGACATGCCTTCTACGAGATGACTCAAGATATAAGAGTAGTAAGCATACAAGTTCATTCAAACATCTAAGGACATTCTCGACACGTGTCATTTTATGAACAGCTATACACAGCCAGGGGGGCAGGCACCCCAAAGCAAGCTAACAAATACCTAGAAAATGTAACCGTGGCTTGGGTGGAGAGGGAAATTAGACTGGCATTCAACAACCTACTGGCGGTACAAGAGATAGAATTGCCTATAGTTTGCTTGGCAACTAGGAAGGCGCCTGGTTTCCATAAACCCATAGCTTAGTTTTACAAAGCATATAAAGACATTTTAAGCCCACATCTGTTGGAGGTATTTAATGAGGCACAGGAGTGGGGTGTGCTCCCCAACCATATGCAGAAAGCTATCATCATAACACTATTGAAATCTGGGAAAGATTCTGAACAATGTCAGTCTTCCAGACCCCTCTTCCTTCTAAATTTAGATAGTACAATTCTAGCTTGGTTTGTAGCCAATAGACCGTCACCTCTGTTGAGGGGATTTATCTTACCCGGCTAGGCAGGTTTTATGCAAGTAAGATCCACTTCACACAATATTCACACCATATTCTCCCTGCTACATCAGATTAACCCTAAGATACATAAGGTGGGGGTCTTCCTTAATAAGCAGAAGGCCTTCAACTCGCTCAAGTGGCCTTTTCTTAAAATACTACTGGCTAAACGAGGCCTGAGTAGATGCTTCATCACACTGATAGGTCTGTTATATTCTGCACCTACTGCATGAACCAATGTAAATAATCAAATATCCTGCTTGATGTCCCTGACAAGAGGTACCCTACAGGGCTTCCCCCATCACCATTCTTGTTTTCTACAGTGATGGAGCTCCTGGCATACAGGCTGAGCAAACACCATGCTCTTAGAGGTTTATTGTTTACAAACAGGCGATTGATCATATCAATGTAAGCAGATGACATTCTGTTGCTGTTGAAAAACCCTGAAGTCAATATAGTGCCCGTGATCAGAGAAGTCATGAGATTCGGGGCCTCCTCTGGTATAAATATACACTAGGCGAATATGAGATCCTACCACTGACGTCACGCACACGGTCCATAGAACTCAATCACCCTCTGCAATGGCTACCGAATCTGCACACCATTTGGGCATTAAAATCCACAACAACAGGAATACAGTAATATGTGATCATTACAGCCAGTGATGGACAGAATATGCACCAAAACGGAGAGATGGACATTTCTGCCACTCTTTCTAGTGGGTCATGTTGGATTGATCAAAATGGTCAGACCTACAAAACTGCTTTGTCTTTAACAATATCCCAATTTACGTTTATCATGTTTTTTGCTAACTTGGGCACAGTACTGAGTGTCTTCATCTGAGTTAATAAGAAGGCTAGATTGAAAGCTGGATTTCCTTTACTGGATCCTGAAACATAGCTGGTTGGACAAGCGAACTTGGCACTTATTGTGGCGTAAATTGATGCACTCTAGAAGGGTACTATACAAAGCAAACTAATGGTGCAGATACTATACCCCAAAGACAGCATAGATGCCATAGTGCCCACTAATAAGGCGTGGCATGGCCTAAGGCAACAACTTGCTACCTCAATGATATACTCACCGGAAATATCAATTCCGGATAACCCAGCCATACAGATCACAACAGAAAAGGAAATACAGAAGGCATTCCTCAAACATTACATTACGAAAATAGGGCAGCAGTATCTAGATAATGAATGTATAACTCTGTTATACTATAGAACGGTGGGTGATAAAAATTTAAGGTTGATATATTCGCATATTTTAGAAATGAACATGTCCTAAAGGATCTATAAACTCAATTTCCTGATGAACCACTGGGAACGAATGTACTCACCAGTGCATTAAAATTCGACTATTCTAGAGGATGGGTATCCAAATTATACAAACTGGCCAATGACACCAGAAAAGAGGTATGAAATATTGGGTGGAAGGTCCGAGGGAGAATGAACAGATATAAAATGGAAATACTGCTGCAGTCAAGCCATGCTCATTGCCCTGAATTATGCTCAGAAACTA
Source organism: Calotriton arnoldi (assembly GCA_963921515.1). Lineage (NCBI taxonomy): Eukaryota > Metazoa > Chordata > Amphibia > Caudata > Salamandridae > Calotriton > Calotriton arnoldi. The sequence continues at coordinate 727,847 of CAWUFW010001274.1, forward strand.
TTACAATAAAACATTCCCTCACCTCCTATCCTATTCTACACACCAGACAAGTTACACAGATTAAAGAACAACACTTCACATACATTAACACAATGTCACTCTCCCTGTGCTGGATTTCTATACCTGGCTTGGAGCTGCTCTACAATTTCAAGTTCTAGAGTGAAGTGATTAATGTGATATGTGGCATTCTCGACTGGAAAGTCCCTCCAGGGCTTGGATACGAGGCTGCTATATCTACATCCATTAAAAAACGTACTGCTGTACTTCTTATTCTGTCAAAAAGAGGGGATGGTAGGCAATGGGTGCAAGGCGCGGCACCTACAGTCACAGACCGGATGAGCAACGTTGGTAAATGTAACGTATAGATGTTGTCGACCAATGTCAGGCCTATCAACATTTGGGCCCCTACCCGTGATAATCTGGAAAAACAAGCAGCACTGGATATTGACGTGATGGGCAGTGTGGAGAGGCGCGCGCATCCCCTCCAGTGAGTGCACCTGGCCTGGTGGAAGCGTGATGAGTCCACCGGATGCAGCGCATGCTCTGTGGTGTCCATAAATCGTTGTCTTTGCCTTAATTGTATTGCATGCTTGACAATATGATGTGATAAGTAATGTACTATTCCCTGTTGCCTGGCATGCTGCTTTCCTGACTTCCAACTCTGGTTTCAAGGTCTCCAGTTCCCTACAGGTGAGACTCATTCCAGAGAAAGCCCTGCTGGGGTTACACAGGCATGGAAGCGCTGCAGGCTCTGGACATCATTCTCCCTTATGTGGCTCAACTCTTCCTCATAATAAGGTCAAGACGTCCTTGGCCTTTCTTGCCTGGGGTCTGGAGGCCTTTCCCATATCACCTTCACTCGTCTTATGGCACTGACACCTCTTTCTCCTCAAAGCACCTCCAGGATGTGCAAGGAGACCAAATCAAATTCCATTTTGTCACAAAAAATAATAGTGGCACTAGCCCTGGTACAGAAAACTCAACTAAATGAATTTCAAATTAAATTGGAATATTTTGTAGATTCTGAGCTCATTTTTAACATAAGTGAGTGAAATGAAAAAATTAAAATATGGGCAAATGACAATCTTGTCTTTTATTTTGTTCTAAATATTTTATTATTTTCTTGGAGACAATAAGAAACAGAAAGCATGTGATACATACATGCATGAGGCCTACTAGAACACGCTAATGTCAGTAACGATATACATTTCTCCAGTCTACAACCTTGCACAAAGGGGAATATAGATAAACAGAGTCTAATTTAAACTGTCAGGAGGCAGAAGGTGATGGGATACAACGGCAAGGTTGGTTGCCGTTGAGGTTGCTAAATATAGCGTATAAAAACAGTAATGCATAGCCCTAACACATGCGGATGTTGGAGAGGGTTATAGTCGGCATACCCAATATAAATTATGAAGAGGAAGAGAAAAGAGTGGGAGAGATAGAAAAGAGTGGGAGAGATAGAAAAGAGTGGGAGAGATAGAAAGAGTGGGGGGGCACCATGTGGGTGAGAGGCAGTAAGAGAAGGGTGAGTACGACAGCCTATGGTGGAGGGCGGAGCAGAGTGGACCGAGAGGGACCAGTTGATGACCACAAAAGATCAGGTGTGTGCCAAATGAACTGAGCCACAACAGGGTTCCCAATAGAAGCCAATGAACTTTTATGTGTGCTTCTAAGATACATGACCCACCATGTGCGATATGATACGTTATTTAACGTCTTCCAGTCCAAGGGAATGACTTTAACTGCCAGTGTTAGTAGAAGATCTAGTAGAGCTACGTCTTTGTCAGGTAAAGGAAGAGTGGAAGCCTGTGGTCCTACCGCTATAAGGGGTAAGGGATAGTGGGAAGTCCACATTGAAAATACCCTTAAGCTGTTTACTGATATTGGCCCAGTATGAGAAAAGCCATCTGCATGAAAGGAACATATGTTCAAAGTCCCCAGGGGCATCATCACAGGACCAACATGAGTCAGAGTCAATCAGTTTCAGTTTGAATAATCTGGATGGGGTCTAATAAAAGAAATGTGCTGCAAAAAATGTTGTCTGGGACAATGACAGGATCAATTTATTTATAAGGAGTTTAATAGAGATTTTGAGCCAGGCAGAGTCTGGTAAGGAGGGCGCGCTCAAATTTTGGAAGTATTTGGACCAACATTTCTGAATGGGCAGAATTGAGGTGGACTATGAGTTGTGTATCATTTTGTACATTTTAGACACCAAGTGGCCACACTTACTGGATTGTTGGATAAATTGGAACAGAGTTGGGTGGTTGGAGAGGGCACAATTTGGAGAGTTTAGATTGATTTTCAGAAAATCATAAAAATCCATGTAGGTAAGGGAGCATTTCTCCTGTATCGAAGCAAAAGTAAGGAGGTTACAGTCAACAAATAGATCGGACACCAGATTGATGCCTTTTGCTGCCCATATGGGACCTATCATATCTGCGTTTACCAAAGCTGTTTTTGAATTACTCCACAGTGAGAGGGCCATAGATTTGTTGAGGTTAGAGGCTAGATACTTATCGAGCAGTCACAGAGCATGGTTCATGTCGAGGAAATACGACTAGATTAGGGCAGAGTTATATTAGACATTTTGAGAGGCGCCGGTAATGAGTAGGGTGAGATGAGATGCAGTGCGAGCATTTGCCGTGGGACTAATGTAGAGGGATTCGTGTCTAACCGATGTCGCCATGTGCTGTAAGAAATGCAGTCTCATACTTATACCAGTTCGGAAGGCCACACACCCCTTTACATATGGCTGCCTAAGTTTTTTAAGGCCTAATCTGGGTTTCATTTCCGAGCACAAACCCCTGTAAAGAAGGAATGAGAGAGACGTACTGGCGTTCACTAGCGATGCAATCGTCATTTTCAAAGTCTCCATCCTCCATCCGAGATATATTTGGGGGACCATGAGGTTAGAAGTTTTTGTTCATTATGAAGGGTTTATTCTGATAAGTTGTTTGAAAACCAGATAACTAGATTTTATTCATTTTTGGTTGCCACTGGAGACCTGATGCAGGAGGGATGGCAGTGAACGTTGAGCGGCAATACTTCCATCTTCTTCCTATTTAAAGAGTTGCCAGAATATCCTGAGAAGGTCTGAATTATAGAGATAATAACTGGGATCACTGCATCTGGAATTTTTGAGAAAGTAAGTATATCGTCTGCATAGGCAGCCGCTTTGAAAGTAAGGGAACCAACATTGACACCTTCAATATCTGAACTATTATTAATCATGATCAGTAGAGGGTCTATCGCTAATAGAAATAGAAGGGGAGAGAGTGGGCAACCCTGGCAAGTACCTTGGGGAAGAGATAGCGGCGTTGATTGTGATTCTCGCTCCGGGTACGGCATATAATGAAATAACCATGGACGAGAAAAGGTCACCTAGGTTTAGCGCCGCTTCTAGGTAGGGCCAATAGCCTTTGTTGAACGCCATTCCAGCATCCAATGCACTGGCGACTGTATTGGTGAAGGGAGGCTCTCTCAATTAAGTGACAGAATAAGTGGGTGTTGTCACTCGCCAGCCTGCCCATAATACAACCCGATTCGGAAGGGTGGATCAATTTTGGTATGAGTAGCTCCAAATGTTTTTGCCAAAACCTTTGCATATATCTTCACCTCCATTTTTAATTACGAGATAGGCCTACAGTTCTTGGGATCTAACTGATCCTTTCCCTCCTTAGGTAGGACCACTATGGGAGCTTCAGCTGGGGTGCCAGTGACTTTGCCAGAGGGGGTAAATCGCCTAAAGAGCGACTCCAGAGCCGGTAGAATCGTGTCCATAAACACTTTATAGAAATTGATGGGAAGGCCATCTGGGCCGGGGGCCTTGCCACCTGGGATAAGTTTAATTGCTCTTAATACTTCGTTGGTATTAATTGTTTTATTACGGGTCAGTTTATCCGCTTCTGAGAGCGATTGATTGATTGATTGGCTTTATTTAGATAGAAGAGTTTTTTGCTCTTCTGTGCCTGAACTATAAGGGGCACTCTTTTGCTAAAAATAATGTTGTATTCATATTTGAGACATTTGATCTCTGTCAACAGAGTAGGGACCTTGAAGTTTCTATAGAGAGATGTCTGGTCTTTGATTTCTTTTTCTAGCTTAGATAGAAAGTTCTTAATATCCTTGTTTTTCTTAGATATATGGCTGATACAAAAGTCTCTAGTGGCACACTTTAGAGCGTCCCATAAAGCTAACGATGATGAGACTGAATTTGTGTTCTCCTTTTGGAATTGAGATAATTCTTTCTCTAGTCATTGCCTATCTTCTTCAGATTCTAAGAGTTCGGTATTCATGTGCCATGAGCTTTTCTCAGTACACAATGAGGACATTTTAATGGAGGTCGTGATTGATGCATGATCAGAGACCAGGATAGGTTCTATTGATGATGGGAGTTTTGGAGAAGTCCTGTATTTACTAGTAGATTGTAAATCCTATAAAAGGTGTTATGGGGAGGTAACAAGAATGTGAAATCGCAGCCTGTGGGATTATGGAGTCTCCAAATATCATGAGTCTATTGGCAGAGGATAGATTTAGCAAATAATAGAAAAGCAGAATAAGGTGAAACCAAGAGTCCTCTCTCAGAAAGGAGTGGAAATGTCCCTAGGGATGAGGTATGAAGCTTAGAGGCTGTCGGGACATCCACGCAGCGGAAGGAGAGAACCCGCCGCGGCAATGGGGTAGGAAACCTCAAGTTTGTAAGTAAGCTGCCAATAATGCAACAGGTTGAACCTACATCTAATCACATGCAATTACATAGTAAGCAGCCAGTCCATTGAAGCAACCAGTTGGATAAAAAATTGTAACAGGTCAAGACCAAATTTGCAAAGAATCTCAACTGCAAGTCAAAGTTCTATATAATGAGGGAGAAAAAATGGTAATACTTGAGTGGGAGCACCATCAGCAAATAGCACAAACATATCTCTCCTCAGAGTGACAACAATATTAGAAGAGCATTTTGTTTTGAGGTTTTACATGGACTTAGGATCGACTCACTCACCAACTATGCATGAAATCAGTATACTGATCATAGTGCCTTCTAAAAACATCTGATATATTAGGGACCATATGAAAATAACCACGCCACTAACCCCTTAGAACCTGAATAAGAGAAAAACACAACATATCTAATAGTGAATACCAAACCAGAACCTCCCACTCTAGGAGGCAAGTAGGACTTCACTTAATTGGGGGAACGACTGAAAGCTCAAGTAGGGGGGTGAGTCATGCTGGTGGAGACCCAGCAGCGGTCTGACATCCCTTGCGGGGTGTCATCCTTGCGACAGAGAGCCGGGGTCCTTCATTTCCCAACCATTAGGTGAGGGGGCTGGTTCATCCCTAGGGGTTTCTTGGCTACACACATATATAAATATGCATGCTACATATGCAGATATAGGCTGGGTACATTTAGACAAATTATTTAGGGCGCGCATTTTGGGAATATGCAAGTGCTACTGTTTTTATCTGAACTGCTTATGTTCATCTTATTAGCAGTATGGTAGAAATGTATCTACTATTTACTATATTGGTACTAGCAATCTCTTTCGTATGCTTCTGTCTCCTGACTGTCGCAGCACATATGTTTTACACGAGGCTGTCGCTGGACCAATAAATACTTATTGAAACATCCTAATCGCCATCCTGTGTATTTTTCTGAGAGAAAGCAAGCACAAGTGTCTGAGCGAAACGTACTGTACTGTTTTCCATGATCCCTGAGGAATCAGGGTTGTCACGTTCAGTGGTTGCCAGAAACTACATACACCACTGTAGAATACAGGGGGGTGGTAGTGGCACTGTAGAGTTAGCTGGTCTAACGGGTGACATATCCTGTGGGGGTGTCCGGAAGCGGTTGGGACACCAAGCCCACAGTTTAGGTCATCCACAATGCGCAGGTCCTGGGGGATTCCTAGGAACTACACGACATGGCGCCACCAACGTTGATTTGGTTCTTATATTTACAGAGAAAATCTGAGTAGTTCAGTCATGCTTTCTCAGAAAGCCCTATGCACATCTTTCAGAGACGTCTGAAGTGGGAAGGGGAATCTGCCTCAGCTGAGCAGATATACTCTGTGTATTGGCTGAAGGTTTAACAAGCTTGCAAGGATAAATGGTTCCCCACATTGTGCAAAACCCTACCTCTTAACTTACTATTCTCTTCTAAAAATGACTGACCCTGCGAGTAGCTCAGGGGAAGACGAACTTGCAAACGCTCTTAACATCACAGACAATTGCAGACATGCAGTAACTATAAAGCTGTTGGAACACGGTGTACCAGCAACAGGTGCCTGTGTTACCTTTGTGATTGAGGCACACAAGGTGTTCGGATCAGAGGTATTCTATTCTTGGGTTCAGTTCCCACCTGCAGATCCGGTGACTAAATTGTTCCACACATACATTGTTGTTGAACCTCCAAATGAATACATTCCATACGAAGACATTGAGGTCCCATTAACGTACCAGCAACACAGAAACTGGTTTAAAGGCGCCCTCCCACACACAACATCTGTCATGAGACTCGGTCCACTCAGCATAGAAGGAGCGACCTGGCTGGTCTTAGCGACACACTCCACATCCCGAGATAGATACACTACCAGTGGATGAAGTCCGTACAATATACAAAGACATAGTCAGGCTATACAGGCACATTGTCCAGTTTGTCATGCAAACATTGACAGTCCAACCTGCGAGAAATTCTCCAGCTGGTACACATCAGACCACACTTATAATTAACCCACAGACACTGAAATCAGTAATAGGGACAATTTCTTCCAAACGGGAGAAAATTCCGTTCTGGATAGCACAAAAATAGCACAGCTGGAAGCAGTAAATCCCCATACGGGTCTGCAGGAAAAACAGAATGCTAACCATTTGCTTTCCAATGGGGATGGTTCCCTCGATTGAGGATTGTACCACTTGGGGAACAATCTTTGCTGCTGTTTACGTCAGAGTACACGGTACCCCTTCCTTAACAGTTATTCCAGAAGTATTGAAACAGATACAGAATGAGTATGGGGCAGGACCTGCCCTGGGAATGAAACTGATGGGTAATTTTGCCCAAGTCTCTGCAATCATGCTGCGCAATATAAAGGGGGAGGTAGCAGCAGTGGCCATACACAGACGCATAGGGGAAAGAGCACCTATCAATAAGGAGCGAGAATTACCAAAAATTATTGAAGAAACCTATGCTGCATTAGGTAGAGATAATTTGGGAACCAAAGCCGGGAAGCCACAAATGGCGGGTAGTCCTGACAAGGACAACTCGAAGCAAGCCCCCGCTTCTTCTAAAAAGAAATGGGAAAACAAACATTCTAAAAATAACAATTCAGAAAATAATTCACGATCAAGGGGTGGGTCTCCCCAACGGGAGTCCTCTGAAAAGAGGGACAACCTTAGGAATCGTGATAACATTAGGAAACCTGATAGGTATCAGGACACTGATACACGTTCCTTTTGTTCCTTTCAGGGTTTGTCAAAAATCTCGGAGAGGGACGGGTGATCAGAACAAAAGCAAGAAGATCGACCAAAGACAAAAAGGGAAACACATCGCACTTCAGATTATATTATCAAACAGGAAGAGAAACCTAAAGCAAAACCTCAATTCAAAAAGAAGAAAGTAGCTGGCTTAAAAATTAGACAGCCCAGGTTACTGAGGACTCAGCTTCTGACCGGGGAATGGGCTCTGACGATGCTAGACAGGGCGGCAGAAGTAACGATAGCTCGTCAGAACCTGAAGGATTTTCTGGTGACAGCAGTATTGAATGAACACATCACGGTGGAAACACCTGATACGAGAGTTAGTGTCCTGCATAGACTGTACGAAATTACACTTCAAATAGAGGGAGCCTCTCAAGAAAGGTTAAAGGTCTCTTTTGGGAGAACTTAACCTATGGATATGACATACTGCTAGCAGAAAGAGATTGGCCGCCTGAGTTTGTGATGGATTGCCCAAAGGGGGAAAGCGTAATTTTGCCTGCTTTCTCCGACCTCGTTCCAGAATCTTTAAAACACTCATACATGCAGGAGTGGGCGCTAGCTCTGGCATTATACCGCAACCAAGTAGGGTGGGACGTGGAGTCTACCCACCACAAAATCCCATTAAAATCTACCTCAAATCCACAGAGATAGTACCCTATAAAAAATGATGCAAAAAGACAGGTCAAAGAAATTCTAGACCAACTTGAATACCAAGGTGTAATTGAGACTTGCACCTCCCCGATGAATAATCCTTTGTTTCCGGTAATGAAACCTGACAATTCATATCGTCTACTTTTAGATTACAGACATTTGAACACATGCACATGAACATTTGCAGTTCAAAACGCACACAATGCCACATTAATTAATATCATTGTGCGGAAGAAATATAAAACAACATTAAATATCTCAAATGGATTCTTCTGCCAAAATATAGCTCCAGACAGCAGATACTTGACAGCATTTTCTGCCCTCAGCACTCACGGTCACTTCCGTCGTTTGCCTCAAGGGTATAAGAATAGCCCGGGGTTATTCTCGGCAAGAGTGTCAGAAATATTACAAACTTGCGATGAGGAGGCTGTGTCCTATGTAGATGACATCTATCTGATGGACGATGAATTACTTGAACACTTGAGTAGGGTGAACAACATAATTGGGGGAATCGCCAACTTGGGTGACAAATTTAATTTCAAGAAATCTAAAATTGCCCATCTCAATGTCCTGTTTTGGGGATATGAGCTATCAAGTGAAGGCAAGAGCTTGGCAGCCAACTTTTTAGAAAAGTGTGTGCTGCTCCAACCTCCAAAGACTCTCAAAGGTTTGCAATCCATATTAGGATTTCTAAATTTTGTCAGAACATACATTCTAGATTACGCAGAAAAAGTAAAATCTTTCTACGACTTAATCAGATGTGATTTCACATGACATCATTGGACACAAAAACACAGATACTCTACGTTCAGTTCAGGCTGACATGATAGCATTTAAACATTTACATACACGTGTGAATACCACTAACTTGGTGATCGGGGTCGTCCCGGTTTTATCAGGGTATACTTACATCACTTTCAATGAAGGTGAGACGGTTCCAATTGCATACAAATCACATTGATACCTAAATGCTGAAATGCGATTTGCGGCAACTGAAAAAATATTGACTGCAGTACAGACTGCTGTAGTAAGAGAAAGAGCACTAGCATAGGGGAAACGCATTATCGTTGTAACCCCGGTACCAACTTTAGAAGCTGTTACTAAAGCGAGCATCCCAAATGTGAAAGCACGACATCCGAGACGGATACAATGGGCTAATTCTCTCACTGCAACAGATGTAGATTACAAATACGATTCTACATTAAAAACACAAGCGTTCCTGCAGTACAAACAAGAATACCCTCTCCCGAATGAAAATTTGCCTCTAGGGAAATATGAATACATCATTTACACTGATGGATCTGCTCAGCCTGCCATAGGAAGTAAACAACAGTATAGCGCTGCGTGTGCTATAGTGAAAAGACGTATGCGGAATGGTAAGTTCCATCCCAGCAATACGACTACACAATCTCTAGGAGATTGTACAGCGCAGATGGCAGAGCTGAAAGCCCTGATATTGGCACAACAGTATACGGATCGGGAATTCCCCACACTGATAGTGTGCGATTCGTTTTACTGTGTGCAGTCGTACAATGAATATCTTCATTACTGGGGCCAGAATGGGTTTAGAGATTCCAAGGGTTGCACAATTAAACATAACTTGTTATGGGAACAAGTGGCAAAACTGAAAGCATGCCTGCCACGGGCTCAAGTTATTCACACCTTGAGTCACCAGCGTGTTGGATACACGTTGAAGGGAATTCACTGGCTGATGAAGCCGCCAAGGCGACAGTGCAAACTGCTGCCGTTGCTGCAATCACTCGTTCTAGTACGAGGATAGACAGAGACATACTGATAGCTGTCAATGCCTCAAAGAACGGCTCAGCCGTTCCGAAGGGCTTGCCACTCAAATATTCTTATAAATTAGATGCGCAAAACACACCGTATGCTCAAATTCCAGGAGTGGGGGATAGAGTTATACCAAACACAGATTGCAGATTAGGTTTAATTCTAGCTGCACACGAGGGTCTGGGCTCTGCACACGCAGGAGTCACCGCTATAGTTTCATTACTAAAGCGGTGGTTCTGGTGGCCAAGTTTGTCTAAACAAACAAAGGCTTATGTCTTAAAGTGCGACATCTGTCAGCAGATGAAAGGTTCCACCGTAACACGGCCACCACAAACATCATTACTTATTTAAGACAGACCTCTCGCATGTGTCTATTTGGATCACTGCGGCCCCTTAAATTCAGTCGGGGCTTACAAGTACATCCTGATGGCAGTAGATTCGTGCTCTAGATTTCTATGGGTTTGGCCCCAGTGCTCGGCTGACGCTTGAACTGTTATAAAGGATTTGCGAGCCTTTATCGGGACATACACAATTGGCACGTTACATTTCGACCCCGGCCCTGCGTTTAGTTCTCGGGTTTACAAGGAAGCCATGGAAAGTATGGGTGTGGCCTTGCAGTATTCCTCCCCCTACCATCCCGAGGGAAATTCAGTGGTGGAGAGGAAAAACCGGGACCTAAAGCAATCCTTAACAACAATGGTTTTAGGTGCAGGCGGTAGTTGGGTCAATCACATATATGGGGTCCAGAGGGCACTAAATATTATGCTAAGAAAATCCTTGGGAGGACGTATCCTCTATGAGATCCTGTTTGGGACAAGAATGTGGGTACCTGACCTCGATTGTGCCAGCACAGTGGCAGGTGTAAAACCATTTGAATTGAATGATCGTTTGGTTGTTTTACAGGAGCTCAATGAATTGAATATGTGATGTTACATCGCATGCGCTACAACGCATGCGATTACAACGCGGTCGTTACGACGACCGCGTTGTTACAATGCAAGCCATTACATTGTTAGAATTGAACTGTTTTTCCCCCGTCTTCCATGATATATGCTGTGCTGTGTTAGCATTCATGTAGCAATGTCATATAATCGTGACTTCTATTGTGCATGTGCCCAGCTACTGTAAAGAAGGGTAGGCCTAAGTTAGCATCTGAGACGCCATTTTTCTCTTTATCTCGCCATGGTACGCTGTGAGCAATCCCCAGCCTCTGTGCCCCCGCTCTCTGCTTGCCTCAGCAGAAGCTGCTGTTCGGAAAGGTTCTCATATCTCATCCAAGGTCGGAACCCAGATGTACAAAGAGAATAGTCTATTCAGCCCTGCATTCCTATCGTCGGACATAGCTAGGCACCCACACTAGAGAGAGCGAGATCGAGTAAGACGGCCTTGGAAGTCTGATAACATGTACACATACTGCAGGTGTTAGCTCATCTCTCAGTGCCTCCTTTGTCAGCCTCTGTGCCCAAGCAGTACTTTTCCATGAGGGGCGGGGTTTTCGAGAGGTGTTGGAAGGTTTATTCTATGATACCAAATGTTTGGAAGTCAGTCCCTCCGTAGCATCTTAGGAGGCTGGTCGGACTGGACCCCGCTGCAGCGCAATTTACATTTACAATAAAGAACTTTGGTTTGTATTCTCTACTGCGTTACCGACTCTTCATTTCTTGGAAGGCTGAGAGGAGGTTGTGAGTGACCCGGGTGGCCCTTATCGGGTCACTTACTTCAGTTGGTGCCCGAACAGGGACTCCACCAGGTGACCCATCTCACCCGTAGTTGGGTTGTAGAGGTCGGGGTTGAGTCTGGTCGGATGGGCGGATCGGGGATCCCCACACCACCGAGCTTGGTTCTCGCGGCTGCCCCGCCTGTCTGATCGGGCGGCTCCTTGTCTAGTGGTCATCTCGGCTGGGGTCCTGAAAAGGCGAAACCCTAGGATCTGACCGTTTGGTCCGAAGAGTCGGCAGTGGAGAATAACTTTGCTCGACCTGTGTGCACCAGGTGAGTTTGTCTTGTCTCTTGGTATTTTTAATATGGTCCAAGGACAATTCTTGGCTTGTTCGAACTTGGTGGGTCTGCGGACCCTTGAGGTACAGAGTGCTGCGAACACTCTGCTGGGCCACCTGCTGAATTTGGTCTTCTCTTGAAAAGGCCTGGGGCTAGAGCCTGCCTCCTTGTTCTGGTACAGTCTACGGACTGTCTTGTTTTGGTACAGTCTACGGACTGTCTGGTTTTGTCTTGCCTTTGTTTGGTGTGTCGTTCAGTTTGTGCGAGTGGTGTATGTTTCTGTTATTAAGATGCCTTGTTTAAGTAAATTGTGGTGTGTGGGGTGCCGCTGTTGCTCGGCGGAGGCTCGGTTGGAAGAGAGGCCTCCAGAAGGCACCCCGAATTTTGACATGTACGTGAAGCACAGCCTTGGCCCTATTATGTTTAGTACATTATGGCACAAATATACAAGAGACATTGCCGAGCTTCAGTGGCCACCGACAGATACTTTTGACGAGCAGAAATTGAAGTATCTGCAAGATAAATTATTTACCAGGAGAAGTAGGCAGTCGATGTTTGATTCTCTCCAGGTATGGCAAAAGGAAGCTAGGCAGCGACGTATGCGGGCGGAGGAGGAGGCCCGGAGAGGGAAAATGCAAACGATCACTCAGAAAGCGGTAGCCTATGATAGGGATAAAGTAGAAAAGGGTATCGAGAGTGCTGGTAGGAAGTTCCGACTACAATGTGAAAAGTCCTATGTTGCTCGGAGGAGGGGGATACATTTGTGGATGAACTTTTGGACGCTAGGCCCCCGCCTCCCTTTGCCCCGCAAAGGATATACCCTGTTGTTCCAGCATCTCAGCCTGCTGCTCCTCTTGTTTCTCTATCTGGCTCTACTGTCTGTGGTCCTGCTGCAACTGCTACAGCCCCGCCTGTTTCCCCCTCGGCTTCGCAAGCTGCGAGTGCAGTAGCTGTGGGCCCTCCCGCTGTATCTGCTCTCCCCGCTTCAGTTTCTCCCCCTTCTCTCACACCTTCAACGCAGTCCTTACTCACATTTGTGCCTGCTCCTTCATCTATTGTGTCCTTTCCGGACATCTCGTCCCCCGGCTTCGTTAGGAGCTGGAACACCGGTGCGTGGAATGGATGAGGGGAATTGGCCTGCGGCACGGGAACGAATGGGGCGGGTGCTGATTCGATCTGATGTGGGGAATGAGGAAAAGCAGATGGTCGCTAATCAGGCTGCGCAGTGGGCGCGGAGTCCGATCTACAGTGTAGAGGATGTGTGGGGTGTGTTGAAGGATTTCGAGCCGTTTGTGCAGCCGCATGCTAAGAAAATCCTTGGGAGGACGTATCCTCTATGAGATCCTGTTTGGGACAAGAATGTGGGTACCTGACCTCGATTGTGCCAGCATCCTCGGGGGGTCGCTCGGACCAGAACTATTTTGATGAACCCCGGAAGGCAGTACTATCTCGAGGATTATGATTTGGATGAGGCGTCAGGGATGTCCTATAACTAGGACAGCCAGGGACAGGGTGAGGGACCAGTTTCAATACCTGTAGATCAGCGTGGTCCTTATGTCACGGCGGATCTGCATGGTTCGGCTAAAATGTTTTTGGTGGACACAGGTGCAATAAATAGCTCTGTTTCTCGTTCACTGGTCCCCGGGGCAGCTCTGTCTGGCCATAACAGAGTTTTGGTAGGGTTTTCAGGCATACCGGTTGTGAGCCCAATCTCTGAACCTCTTGCTTTAACTATTGGTCCTTTTACTGTGGACTCGCCCTTTCTGTTGACTGCGAATTGTGATGAAAATCTCATGGGACTAGATTTGCTGAAGAAGTTGCATGCTACGATTTCATGTTCTCCGGATGGTGTTTATATGACAATAGGACCCGATGTGGACAGTACCAAACAGTGTTTTTCGAAAGACGCACCGCTTCCTGCTGAATTCAAAGATGTGCCGCCCACGTTGTGGGCAACTGGAGATACGGCTGTGGGGTTGTTGCAGATACCACCGATATCTATTACGATAAAAGACAATGCTGTGCTACCTCGTATTCCCCAGTACAAAATATCGCAGGCGGGAGAACGGGCTTTGTTGCAGATTATACAGGATTTGATCAAATCAGGGGTGGTTGAAGAGACAGTTGCGAATGTGTGTAACAGCCCTATTCTTCCCATCCTCAAAAAGACACCCTCTGACTCGGCTGCTGCGCATCCTGATGTCTATCGTTTTGTAATTGATTTGCGAGAGGTCAACAAAATAGTCGTACCTCAGTTCCCGGTGGTCCCTGATATCACATCTCTTTTGACAATGATGCCCTCTACGGCCAAATTCTTTTCTGTGATTGATTTGAAAAATGCTTTCTTTAGCATTCCAATTCACCCTAATAGCCGGTACCTTTTTGAATTTAATATAGCGGGCCGGAGTTTTCAATTCTGTCGTGCTCCTCAGGGGTATACTGAAAGCCCCAGCATATATAGTCAAGCCCTGACAGGTCAGTTGGATTCCCTCTCTCTTCCTCCAGGTAACGTATTATTGCAGTATGTGGACGACCTGTTGGTAGCCTCCGATACTGGAGAGGGTTGCAAAGAAGCCACGGTAAAATTGCTGTTACATTTGGCACAGCATGGACATAAAGTGTCCCTTTCCAAATTTCAATATTGTCGACAGGAGGTCACCTATCTTGGTCACCTACTGTCGAAGGAGGGTAGGAGGCTAACACCTGAACGAGTTGATGCCATTGTTAAGATGCCCGTCCCCAAGACTCAGAGGGACGTGCTTGCTTTTATAGGCATCACCTCGTATTGTCGCCACTGGATTCTCAGTTGCTCTTTACTAACGAAACCCCTTCTTTATCTAACCACTAAAGATGTGCATGAGCCTTTACCTTGGACGCATGAATGCCAGCAAGCTTTTGAGCAATTAAAGGTTACGCTTTGCTCTGCGCCTGTGCTTGGTACGACTGACTACCAGAAGCCTTTCGTGTTGTATGTACACGAGACGGCTCGGTGTGCGCTTTCGGTGTTAACACAGGCCTTTGGAGGTAAGCAGAGGCAGTGTGCTTATTTCTCTGCTCTTCTTGACACTGTCGCCTGAGCCCTCCCGAGCTGTTTAAGAGCTGCCGCGGCCGTGGCTGTCTCTATTCGACAATCGGTAGGGCTCGTCCTCAATACTGACCTCACAGTAATGGTACCCCATGCTGTGGGCACGCTTTTGAATAAGACAGAGACGCAGCACCTCACCAGTGCTCCTCTGACTGGTTATGAATTGACATTGTTTGTATCACACATTACGATTAAACGATGTGCCACTCTGAATCCGGCCACGTTACTACCCCTGCCTTCGGACAATGGGGACACAGACGTCCATGATTGTCTATTCCGGATGGAAGAAGAGACGAAGGGACGGGTAGACCTGACTGAGGTTCCCTTATCTGACCCACAAGGGGAACTATATGTCGATGGCTCTTGTTTCAAGCTGTCAGAAGGCACCACCACTGCAGCGTATGCCATTACTACGCTGCGCACTGTAGTTGAGACATCACGTGTTCCTTACCAATCGGCACAAGCTGCGGAACTTGTTGCCCTCTTGCGAGCGTGTGAGCTAAGTGAGGGATTGGCTGTCAATATTTATACTAACAGTCAATATGCGTTCAGAGTCGCCCATAATTTTGGGCGGCTCTGGGCAGAGTGGGGATTCCTGACCTCACACGGCGCAAGGATACAGCATGGCCCTCTGATACATAGGCTCCTGTCAGCCCTAGCGCTTCCCAAAAGACTGGCGATAGTGAAATGTAGCACCCATAAATCGATCACTGATGATGTGGGGAGGGGGAATGCGTTTGCAGACCAAACAGCTAAAGAGACAGCTAGCTCTATGATGAAGAGGTTGTTCGTGGCAGGGCCAGCTCGATGGGTACCTGAGGGTGGGATGTTTGAGGACACATTAGAGAATGTGAAGGAGATTCAAAGTGAGGCAACAGTTGAGGAGCTGGCAACGTGGCAGGAGAGTACAGGGCGCCTAGATGAGGAAGGGTGCTGGACCGATAAATCGGAAAAGCAGAGATGGATGTTACCAGACGCATATGTACTACCTGTAGTTACGATGGCTCATGGTCCAGCTCACATTAGCGCACGGGGGATATGTAAGCTATTGGACCCGTATGGTGCAATGATAACATCCCAAAGGTAGCGGCCAATCTAGTGAAGATTTGCATGGTTTGTCTGATACATAATCCAGGGAAGGGCACCTCTACACCTCCTGGTACTTTTGCACCCCCCTCTTTCCCTTTCGAGGTTCTCCAAATGGATTACATCGCAATGGAACGAGTTAACAACTTGAAGTACGTGCTGGTGGTCGTTTGTGCATTCAGAAAATGGATTGAGGCTTACCCCACTAAAGAGAACACAGCCATGGCAACGACGAAAGTCCTATTGAAGGAGTTTTTCCCGCGCTTCGGCTTGCCCCGTTTGATTTGGTGTGACAACGGAAGTCACTTTAATGCAAAGGTGATTCAGCTGGTATGCGATGGCCTGCATATCAAACAAAAGTTCCATGCAGCAAACCACCCCCAGTGGGCTGGTTTAGTCGAGAAGTGCAATGGTACTCTCAAGTTGAAGATGGCTAAGATCAGGGAGAGCACAGGGTTGCAATGGCCGGATGCATTACCCCTTGCCCTATTATCCACTAGAGTGACAGCACATTCCAGAACGGGGTTATCCCCACACAAGGTGGTCTTTGGCCGCCCCGCGAATGTCTGGGGTGTACCCCGCCCACGCTATTTCTCTGATATTGACTACCCGTTGCTTGTGGATTACCTTTATGAGCTAACTAAAAATTTGCGTTCTATTCATCAACAGGTTCACGAAGCACTGCCACCACTACCTGAGGGGCCAGGGCACAGGATCCAGCCCGGAACGTATGTGCTGGTCCGTAACTTTCAGAGGCGAGGGTGCTTGGAGCCATGGTGGAGGGGGCCCCTGCTGGCCTTCCTCGCAACAAGGACAGCGGTAAAGGTGGAGGGACGGAAACTGGATCATACCTCTCACTGCAAATGGGTCCCACTCCCTCTTCCCTACGACTAGTGGGTCCGAGAGGGGATTGGGGACCACAATTCGGAGAAGGTCCCTCGTTGTATCCCCTTTTCTGATGCCCAGCTGACCTGGGCACAGAGAGAAGAGGAGAATGATGCCGCTTTGAACGAGTCGGTGCCTCCGGAAATAAAGGCTGCCCAGGTACCTCCTCCATCTGGTCCACTGGAACAGAAGTCTCAGTCCATTGACTCCACTGAGTTTAAGGTCCTTTTCCGAGACAAGTCAGTGCCAAGAGTGGCTCGATACAATTTGCGTCCCCGGCAGAGGGACAGTGCACCCGAGGGACAGTCAGGTTAGTAGGACTAGACATCTGGAAGAATAGGGTTCATGTATTCTGCCTATGGTATCACCAAAAGTTTAGGGACAGAGAGATTGGTGCACTGTCTGAGACATTAGACAGGATAAGTGGGGGGTGCTTTCCAAGGAGGGAAGTCGCCCTATCCTGCGCGAAGAGACAGCAAGTGTTGTGATCGTGCAGCCCCACCGCGACGTGCTCGTTAGCACCACCGTTGGAAGACTCAGAGAGACTATTTTTCCTTTTTTTTCTTGGAGTGCTCATTAGCACCACCTATGAATAGACATTAAGAGACTATTTTTCTTTTTACCCTGTATACCTGGCTCCATAGCATCTCCTCTGATAGTTTATAGGTGAAAATGTACCCCTTTGGTCGTATAGTTATGGAAGAGGAACAGCCGTTAGCGGGGCGTCGTTCTGACCAACATAGCCCCCTTTGGTCGAGCTGGCCCACTAAGACTAAGATGGTGTTCCTAGTAATAGTTTTTATAGCTTTGGTGGCAGTGTTAGGTATCCTCTGGTTTTTAGAAGAAAGACATCCTGTACACACCCTGATTGCAACAACTACAGTTCCCCCCGAGCACGTCTTTGTCCCTCTAGCCCCGCATAAGGAACGCATAGGCAGACCTATGTAGATAACATCTTTCTCCAAATGCTCCACCAGGTCACCATACAACTAATGTCACTGATTGTTGGGTTTGTGGTTTACTCCCCTCGGTGATGCACACAAATGATCTGTTGTTGCCTTTGCCCCTCTCCTATCTAGCCAGCTGCGAAGCCTGGTTCCAGTTGTTCAATATGGTATATCTCCATTATCATTCAGATGCGATGAATATGATGTACCTTGATTATGAGACTGTACTGGGTTATATAGCAACACACCAAGGATATAGTCCGGGGAAGAATGGGGCAGCTGACAAACTTCATCCCGCAGCATACATGAATGTGTATGAAAGACAGAAAAATGTAACATGGCTTCGAGAAGAGATGACCGATTTTCAAGATTTTAATGTCACTGAATACTTTTGGTCCTTTCAGTTATGTAACATTACTCAAGATATGGCTATGCTGGTGCCAGTGATTAACGCCACCACCAGTTTTTGTGTTCGATGGTTTGGGAAGGTCCCAGTGGGAGAGAGTAATTGTAATTACACTTATGATTTGAACACCACAAGTAGTCCCCCATTGCTTCCGCCCCACAATGTGTATTTTGTCTGCGGGTCACAGGCCTACATATGGCTTCCTAGGGGGTGGTCTGGGGTGTGCTATGTGTCCTTCCTCTTTCCCCCTGTGTATATTGCACCTTCCAATTACCATAGAGACCACAGATTACAATGCAGGAGTGTGTACTTGACTCGAGTAAAGAGAGTTCTTGACACACAGGATAATGACCAGACCGACACTACCTTGCAGCAATTTACAGACGCCATGAAGGGTATTCTGCCCTTTTGGGGCCCTATGCACAACAGCCGAAGTATACACCGACTCACAAGGGTGGTAGAGGGAGTCATTAACACTACTGCGGGAATACTGACCAACATCACAGCTGAGCTTCAGGCCACGAGACTTGTTGCCTTTCAAAATAGGATGGTGTTAGACGTCATCCTTGCTGACCAGGGTGGGGCTTGTCGTGTCATCGGAAGTAGTTGCTGTGTATATATATACCAGATCACGCCCCGAATGTATATCCACCTCGACAACCCCAACGACCCCAACGCCACCACCCTTCGTGACAACCTCGTCAACATCGGACTCCAACAACTCGTCACCACACCCACCCACAGGGCTGGACACACCCTCGATCCCATCTTCGCATCAGGAAACAGCGTACACTTCAGCCACACAACGCAACCCCCTTGGACTGACCACCACTGCGTACACTTCACTGTCGACAGACCCAAGGCACCCAAACCAGCCCCACGCCCACCACGAAGGAACTGGAGCAAGTCACCGACGAGCAACTCGACTCCACCCTCGCCCGTACCTCAGCATCCGACACCAACACCGCATCCAGAGCACTCCACACCTGGATCTCCAACTGCGCAGATGAGCTCGCCCGCTACGTAAACCCGACAAACTGCACCCCAGGAAAGCCGCCTGGTTCACCACCGATCTCCAAGAAGCAAGACACACCTGTAAACACCAGGAGAAGAACTGGAGAAACACCAACGCACCCGAATACTACACCACCTACAAGGACGCCATGACGGACTACCACAACCAAATCAGAACCACCAAGAGGACTTTCATCCACAACAAAATCCTCGCCAACCCCACCAACTCCAAAGAACTCTTCAATGTCATCCAGGAATTCACCAACCCCTGCAGCGAAGCCACAGACATCACCCCGTCCCAAGAGCTCTGCGACAAGCTTGGCACCTACTTCCACCTCAAGATCAAAAACCTCTACGACAACTTCGCTGACCATCCTCCGGACGACAGAGCCGACCCTCTCCCCAGACACACCAGCCAGCCCACCATCACCTCCTGGACGCTGATCACGACCGAAGACACTGCCTCAACCATGAAAGGCATCCACTCAGGGGCCCCCACCGACCCCTGCCCCCCTCACATCTACCACAGAGCCGCCATCGCACCTGAACTCCAGCGCACCATCAACACCACCTTCGAAACAGGCACCTTCCCAGATGACTGGAAACGCGCCGAAGTCAGGCCCCTGCTCAAGAAGCCCACAGCCGACCCCACCGACCTAAAGAACTACTGGCCCATCTCGCTCCTCCCCTTTGCAGCCAAAGTCACACACAAAACGGTTAACAGAGAACTGACACTATTCATCGAAGACAACGCCATCCTCGACCCGTCCCAATCCGGATTCCGGAGCAACCATAGCACCGAAACCGCCCTACTCGCCGCTACAGACAACATCCGCACCCTCCTGGACCAAGGCCACTCCACAGCTCTCATCCCACTGGATCTGTCAGCAGCCTTCGACACCGTCTCCCACCCCACACTCGTCACTAGACTACTTAGCGCCGGCATACAAGGAACAGCCCTGGACTGGATCCGATCATTCCTCGCCGGAAGAAGCCAAAGAATCAGACTGCCTCCCTTCCTCTCCGCCCCCACGATAATCACCTGCGGAGTCCCACAAGGGTCATCTCTGAGCCCGACCCTATTCAACATCTACATGGCCCCCCTCGCAGCCATCGTCCGACAACACGGCCTCAACATCGTATCCTACGCAGACGACACCCAGCTCATCCTCTCCCTCACAAAAGACCCCACCATAGCCAAACTCAACTTCACGAAAGGAATGCAGGACGTCGCAGTCTGGATGACCAACAGCTGCCTAAAACTCAATGCCGAGAAGACAGAAGTCCTCGTCCTCGGAACCACCCCCTCAGCATGGGACAACACCTGGTGGCCGACCGCCCTCGGAAGCCCGCCAATCTCCTCAGACCAGGCCAAAAACCTGGGCATCGTACTCGACTCATCCCTCAACATGAACCGACAGGTCAACGCCGTCACCTCCAGCTGCTTCAACACCCTCCGCAAGACCTTCAAATGGATCCCCCTGAGTCAAGAAAGACAGTCACCCACGCACTCATCACCAGCAGACTGGACTATGGAAATGCACTCTACGCCAGCATAAACAAAAACCTACTCCGCAAACTTCAGATAATACAGAACACCGCAGCCAGACTCGTCCTCGGCATCCCCCGACACGAACACATCAGCCAACACCTACGAAGGCTCCACTGGCTCCCCGTGGAGAAAAGAGTCACCTTCAATGTCCTCACCCACGCCTACAAATGTATACACAACACCGGACCCAAATACCTCAACGACAGAATCAACTTCCACGCACCTAAAAGAACCCTCCGATCTTCCAACCTCGTGCTGGCCTAAATCGCACGCATCTACAGAGCCAGAACGGGTGGAAGATCCTTCTCCCACATCGCAGCCAAATCCTGGAACGAGCTCCCAACTGACATCAGACACGCCCCCTCCCTGAACACCTTCAGGAAGACCCTCAAAACCTGGCTCTTCGGCTGAACAGACCAGCGGATCCCCCCTCCCACACCCCCAGCGCCTTGAGACCCTCATGGGTGAGTAGTGCGCTTTACTAACTCCTGATTGATTGATTGATTGAGCTATACAAAAGTTACACAGATTAGCATCGGACATCCATCAGGAGAATGGTACCTGGTCCTTTTCTGGGTGGTTCTGGGGGCTGTTAACGACATGGGGCTGAAAGATACTCCTATTCTTAGTGGCAATTGCCGGTGTGATATTCACCTGTTGCCTGTGCATCCATTGTCTTCCTGCCTGTTGCTCTTATTGTGTGCAGAAGCTAACACCCAAGCTTGGAGTTCAAGGACAAAAAGATACAAATTCTGTCATGATGGTACAGGCTGTTCATGATTTAATGTTGATCGATGAAGGCATCTTTGAATATTGATCTATGTGTCTGTTCTATATTGCTAATGATTGCCCCAACGATCCACTGATATATATATGCTATTCTGCCTTCCCTTCCAATAGAATTGTAAAGACCCTGACCTGATAGCACATATAAAGACTTAGCAATGAATGCTAAAAGGAGAGTCTGTTAGAATTGAACTGTTTTTCCCCCGTCTTCCATGATATATGCTGTGCTGTGTAAGCATTCATGTAGCTATGTCATATAATCGTGATTTCTATTGTGCATGTGCCCGGCTACTGTAGAGAAGGGTAGGCCTAAGTTAGCATCTGAGACGCCATTTTTCTCTTTATCTCGCCATGGTACGCTGTGAGCAATCCCCAGCCTCTGTGCCCCCGCTCTCTGCTTGCCTCAGCAGAAGCTGCTGTTCGGAAAGGTTCTCATATCTCATCCAAGGTCGGAACCCAGATGTACAAAAAGAATAGTCTATTCAGCCCTGCATTCCTATCATCGGACATAGCTATGCTCCCACACTAGAGAGAGCTGAGATTGAGTAAGACGGCCTTGGAAGTCTGATAACATGTACCCATGCTGTAGGCGTTAGCTCATCTCTCAGTGCCTCCTTTGTCAGCCTCTGTGCCCAAGCAGTACTTTTCCATGAGGGGTGGGGTTTTCGAGGGGTGTTGGAAGGTTTATTCTATGATACCAAATGTTTGGAAGTCAGTCCCTCTGTAGCATCTTAGGAGGCTGGTCAGACTGGACTCCGCTGCAGCGCAATTTACAATAGAACTCTGGTTTGTATTCTCTACTGCGTTACCGACTCTTCATTTCTTGGAAGGCTGAGAGAAGGTCGCGAGTGACCCGGGTGGCCCTAATCGGGTCACTTCCTTCAACATCGCAAGTCGTTTCTACGACTTGCTGTAGGGGGCGCGCTGGATTTAGGAATAGTATAATTTACTATTCTAACTTCAGCGTGTGCAACAGTAGGGAAGGTGTTGGAATTGTAAATTATACTATTCCTTAGTTTAGCACGCCCCCTACAGCAAGTCGTAGAAACTACTTGCGATGTAATGGCTTGCGTTGTAGCAACGCGGTCATTGTAACGACCGCGTTGTAATCGCATGCGTTGTAGCGCATGCGATGTAAACGCTGTTTCCCCAATGAATTCTGGGCATTACAAAGCAACGTCCAAGTAAAACGCACAGCCACTGGGGATGCGAAACCGATTCCGGCAAGACCAGTATGGGTCCCGAAGATTGGGGACCTGATCAGAGAAAAGATAGTGGACATGAAGGAGTTTGCGCCATCCTACAGAACGCCTGTACCTGTCCTGGCGGTTCAAGGAACAAGAACAGTGCTTATTCCGCCTCTTGCCGGCAAAAAAGAAAAAAGATTTGTCTCCATTGATCTGACCAAACCACACCATGTGGCCGATTCTCAACAGTAGGCCGCGTGGGGTCCTGAGTAGCCGCAGATCTCCTCTCGCTACTATACAGGAAGTTCAGATGGAAAGACTTATAACATTTCAAGACTCCTCTGTGCAAGATGCAGGAGTAGCTAACAACGGAGTACGAATCACACCAGTTGAAACTGAACACCACCAAAATACAACTGAAACGCAAATTGCAATTCGGCCCAATAATGAACTTTACATCAACGTGTCTTCACAAGAAGCAACTGCCAGTTCTACAAACACTGCTGAGCTCTTAAAGATAGATCGAACTGCGTCTGGCCACTACATCAACTTCGATGACTTTTCTTCGGATCGAAGTGAACCTGAGCAAACGCCACCCACTTCCAAGAAAGAAAGACTTCGGCAATTCTATCTCTGGCTGAAAAAGACTTACCTTGTGTCCCCCTCGGTTGCATCTTTGATTTGCATTAGGGCTCCTGTTCCTGTTCATTTGGATTGGTATAGTATCTGTCTTTTTCCTACTACTGAATGGACATTACTTCGCACAACGCTCTGCAGTACAACCTGTGAACTTGGTCTTGAAACCACATGTGTCATCACACCGTGAACAAAGAGACTTGTCCCTCATGAACATTTCAGCAGTTCCTGTACCGGTTGGTATAGTTTGAGATAGGGTTCCATATGATGTATTTGGTCCTACTGAAAATTTGAAAATTCCACACGTGTTCAAAATTTCAATGAATGATTTCATTACCCCGAGTACACTCTCTGATGACTGGTACATTGAGACTGTAAATACTATGCTCTCAGATTTAGAACAATCTGCTGCATTTTTTTACAGGGAATTGTATGAAGATACACCTGACTTCGACAGTATGTACTGCTACCAGCACTATGGTCATCACTTTTTGCACAGAGCTGGTGTTCCACAAGCTATAAACACTTATCATCAATGGGAACATTGCCCGACACCACCGAAAGGTAGTTCTGCCACATTCACACAGAAATTTGCATATTTTTCAGGGTTCAATTCATCAGACCTAATGTTATACTATTATAAGCTTGTACAGACTAATGCAACTGTGAAGAAAATTATGCTGACAAACACCAAGCTCATTTATGCAGCACCTTTCATCTCCCAACTGTCTATACAAGGTTTCGACTATTGGAGGGACACGATAGACACAAAATAAATCTAGGGGACGAAAGATTGGCAGGTTCAGGGAACAGAGGCTTTCTTTAGCGCTTGGCTCATACCATTACAGATAATATTCCTGAACAGAACAGTGCAACAAACTAACTGCTACGGGTTTGCAAAAAGTAAAGACCTGAAAACACCAAGCATCCCCTTACCCATACCTATAGAAGGTATATCGAATGACACACTGATTAGTGAGGAGGTACTGGGTGAAATCATACAGAATGGTACATACAATTCCTCAACTCCCAATTGGAAGGGATGGTTGGTTTGGCCTATCGACACAAATAGGTGTCAAGCAAGATTCAAGGGTACCACTGGAGGGTTTAGTATCCATAGGCCCGACCCACGCTATGTACACACAGACGACCCAGGGGTAGTGACTCCTTATAGTGTTGGGAAGTTGTGCCTAGAATGGCTAAAAACCTCAACACTACAACAGGTGAAACAACACTTGTCCCTTCTAGCAGACAACATGAATCTTAGGGATTTATTGTTAGGTCCCAAGAAACCGCGTAAAAAACGCTTCTTGTATGCCATCTACAATGAACTGTGGAAAGTCTCCCAACAGGATGCTGCTGAGAGATTACGTGAAATTGATAGGATTAACCTAGAAAAGGCCCTGGCTGTGGTAGAAAAAGGTATGACCACACTTTCTTCACGTATTTATTCACTGGGCAACATTGTGTCCTCCGCAATTGACATAATGGAAAAAGATTTGTCTATTCTACAACATGGGCAATCTCAATTGCGCTCTATTATGCTTTTAAGCTGGACGCTGCAATCATTGCATTCAGGCCACGTGCTATGGCGATACATTAACAGCACAAGTTTGTTCTCGGTTTACAATCTGACTGATAGACAGTGGACTATGGCACGCAGAGATGCAACATACACCATGCTGCTCATTGAAAAATTAGAGAAGTTACCTTTCACTGTAGCAGAGTCACCGTATACTGAATGGTTAATTCATGGCTATATCACACTGCCAATCACGACATTTCAGTTCCAATACTGCCTTAGATGCATCCAAGCAGGCAGATATGAAGCATTAGGTGAAGGATATATACAGGAAACGTGGGAGTTACCGTATAGATATAGTTGCAGAAATAGGGACACTGAAGTTTTCTTAAGTGGTAAAGACTGCGGGAAGGCTTTAAGTGGGTCTTTAGTGTGCAAAGAAGTGTCGCTTCATGGAACGTGTAACACGTCAAAAGCAAACTTATCTTGCTACTTGACAGGCTCCCCAGCTGCCGTGATTTATCCAGTTTTTGAATTACTTTAGAATGGAAGTTATTCAGTGCTGAATGATCAAGGCTGTTGTGGAATGGCGCCAGGCATCGCATATCTAGTCACAGTAAACTTCAGGGTTGTTGCTGTAAGCAAGAATTGTTTCCCCTGCCTCGCACAGTTAGGGAGGCAACACTGTGGCCTTCATTGAATGTTTCCAGTATACGGTTTGATTCACTGAGCAGACTTAAAGCCATGTTGTTTCAACAAAATGTGGCCTTAACTTCAGCCCGAGAGACTTTTGATCTCCAGGTTGCAAGGTCCTCAGCAGAGATACAGGCCCTGGTCCGTATGAACTTCCCGATCTATTTAGGAGAAATGGTTCATAATATCTTTAACATGTCTGATACGAGTGGGATCGTATACACTTATTTAAGCGACTTAGATCAGGGATCTTGGCCACCTTTCAGACCATCTTCGGAGTAATTCCAGCCTTCATACACTCCGTACTTGGAAGCATTTTTGGAGGGCTTCCTTTGGTCCTGCTATCGGTAGTGGGCATAGTGATTTTAATACTCTTGCTTCGCGATGGACGTCGCAATCCCTCACGAAATGGAGAGGGCACTGCTGGAACGACGTTGTCGTGAGCGCATGGTGTTCTACCTGACTACGCCTCAGCTTCGAGAGCTGAGTGAGCATTGGTTCCTGTCTTTCAGACCGGTCTGGCTAGACTATGTCATGCCTGTGTTCCGTTGCCTCTTCTGTGGATTTGGCTGCATGTTGGACCTGTGTCTGACACTTCCATCGGTTGCGCCACCGGACATAGAAGGGCTACTGGTGCCTTTGCAGGCCCACACGTGCCGGGAGTCATTTCTCCTGAAGTAGGAACAGAAATACCGAGGAGGGGCAGGGATACGAAAAAGTGCCACAAACCTTGAAGAGGTACTTCTCTTTTCTGGTGCAGAGGGGCAGGTGATGACACCAAAAGGAGAGAAGGACCAGGGGAAAGGCACACAGCAGGATCCCGAAAGAACTGTTGTAATGCTGGAGGACAATGGAGAAGGACACAGGAAGAGTGCCGGAGGACGAGAGGATTTGGAGTATGTGGAGTTTGGGGAAGCTGTTGACGAACAGCCAGGAGACTGGACGAGTGACGTTGACTCCATAGAGGAGTCCCAAGAGACAATGACAGAGGAGTGGTAGATGCTGCAGGAGGACACCTGCATGCGGGCCACAACTCAGAAGACAGTTGTGGCAGCGCGGTTACTGGCGGTGACCTCCCCCTCAGAAGACCTGCGGAGAAGGGGAGAAAACTACTGCACCTGACTCATCTCCCATCATCGGCCTAGAGGACCATCACCTGATATAATATCTGTCATGGGCATCCATGTTCCACTATCTCTTCCATACAGATCCCTTGGTTGTGCAGTATCAACCTGAGTACACGTGGACTCCAGAGACATGTCAGGAAACACACCACGAGGGATTCCAGATCACCAACCTCATCAGTAGGCTGTCTTTATTATTTTATCCACACCCCCATTCCCTTGGGTGCGTTATTAAGTGAACAGTACCCTCTGTTTCCCTTGCAGAACACTAAAGGGAGTGGAAGAACTATCTTCTTGCCATTGCCCCAGCATCTGACAGATTGCCAAGCCCATGTAGATAGCCGGCCCGAGCAATGGATTCCAATAAGGTACTTACCACCATACTGGAAAAAATTACCAGTTTATAAATAGAGGTTTAGGCCTCTCGTGCAGAGAGACGGGAGCTGAGCTCAGTGCGCAGGGAAGTGGCAGATTTAATCCGTAGAGGGAAGTCAGACAGTAGCAAAAAGGGCGGTGGGGTACATTTAAAGGCATGGACACTATCAACTCCCCTACTCGCTTCCAGGACTCCGCCCAATCACAATACGACATCATCAGTGGGAGGGGGTTTACACAGCACTGGCTTTTGCAACAAGCTTCCACAAACTCCTACTGGCCTCGCTACCACATCTTTGCCCATTCAGGTGGTCAATACCCCCCAAATACCATTGGCCCCTCCAGAACATTTCTATGGGGATTCAAAGAAGTTTGACATTTTCCTTAATCATTGCAGTCTCCATTCTTCAAGCAAGCCCATAGCCTTCCCATATGAACAAACCAAAACTGTGTTTGTGTTATCCTATTTAGGAGGCAACGCGGTTAGTTGGTCTATTCCGTTGATTGAGCGAGATGACCCACTGTAGTATGATTACCCAGCCTTCAGTGGAGAAATGAGGAAATTGTTCGATCACATTGGGAGAGGATGTGGCCTAATGGCTAGGGCAGTCGACCTCAAATCTGAGGAATTGGGTTAGAGTCTCGGCAAGGACACTCAGCATCCTGTGATTCTGGGCAAATCATTTAATCTCCCTGTGCCTAACAAAAATGAATGTGTCCTTGTGTAACGCAACTGGTGCTCATGTAAAGCGCTCTGATACCTTCGGGTCAAGTTTGTTCTATATAAAACTCTGACAAAGAAAAAAAAAAGTAGAAAATTGGATCGAGAGTAATTCACCCTGAAACAAGGGTTGCAAGACCTGTTAACTTATATCACAACCTTTAACAGACTTGTAGTTGAAACAGAAACGCCCGTAGAAAAAAGAACCTCCCTGTTCTACCAGGGCCTACATGGGGATTTAAAGTATGTCCTGGCCCAGATGGTAAATCTCCCGAACACCTGTGAGGAGCTCATTGAACTAACATTACAATTAGACCACTGGTTACAAGAGCGACGTGGTGACTAGGCAAGGGGGGGACAAAACTTATCATAGTATGTCCCAAGCACAAAGCAGAGGAAGGAACCCATAGTAACAATGGGAGCGAACCCATGCAAGTAAATGGGTTGCGAGGACCCCTATGCCTGGAAGAAAGGGAGAAATGCCGGAAACAGAAACTCTGCATGTACTGCAGTAAGAGTGGCCATGTTAATAAGGACTGGTGGACCAGAAATAGAGCACGAGTGGCAGAAAAACCAACACCACGCAAAAGTCAGGCTGTGCTTAAAGCAAACTCTGGAGACAAGTCGGAGTAGAAAAACTAGACACCCCGAAGCAGACCATGGTTCCTTGTTCGGGAGTAATTGAGACTGAGATCTCATAGGTGTTAGCCAACACATTATAGTCATTAGTGGTATATGCCAATGTTAATATAACTAAGAGAAAGGACGATGGTATAATATATAGGGAAATAGGCGCTCTACTGGGTGAATACACCTAATATCTAGAACCGGTCTTATCTGCAACAGTGCTGAAGGGTAGAGAGAACCACCTGCCTCCCCAAATCTTGTGGCCTAAGTTACAAACAAACGTATTAGCAATCCCCAGCACACGTTTTCAAAATTCAAACATGCAATGGCAGCAGTAGCATATGTAAATCATCTTTCAATATACAGCAAAAAATCACGTGTTCCTTTTTTTCTTTTTCCTTTTTTATTTTCTTTCTTCAGGTCCCGACAAGATCTTAGCCAACACGTGTTTCGTCGCCACAGTGGGAATACATCCCGCGACTTTTTCAAGGCTAAGTGAAAATCATAGAATAGATTGCCAATGTCAAAGCGTCTCGTTACTTAATGTTACATACATAATTTCACACCCCATCACCGTGTCTCATTACGGTGTGGTAACGCTACTAGTGACCAAAACTTATAGTCATGCACCTTGTGACAAACATTTGACCAGTAGATACAATAAACCGAAATGTGAACACAGGAAGGCCTCATTGATAAGACAGTCACATATAAGGTAAACGTCAATGTGCTATGTGCATGTATATATCTTCTACATGCGCCTATGTCACCATTACTCAGTATCCCACATGCGGGCACTGAGCCTGTCCATATCGTGGCCTGCTGAACCATGACGCTCCCTCATGACATACGTGCGTGAGTGCTTACTAGTGCCAAAAAATATATATATCCCCTGACCTATCACCCAAAGTACGTGCTCCGAAACAAAACATCACCAACCTCTACTGTCTTTTGTTCTCAAACATCTGAAGAACAGACAAAGGGAAATACACAATAGAAAAATGAGTAGAAAGGCTACTACCCTAAGTCACCACGTATCGATTCACAATCATCATGAACAAATCTATCTTGAATTACCTACTTCCTGTGTGGTGATAATTCCAACCCACACGATCCTCCGGCGTGGGCAAACGTACTTAGTCAAATTTCAATATGTCCATAAAGTGACCACCGATTATTAAGCTGTGTCTTCTGTTTCATAGCCCTGTAAAAACCTGCGGCAAGATCCAATCCCTCTATTAATCACAATTAGTACATCGCCCATCAGCATATACTTGCTGCACACGAGCATCCAGTTTCCAAAAACAGCATTCAAGTCCAAATCGCTCTCAACAGTCCCATTCTAATAGATTTTATGCCGATCACTCAATTATTCAGGTGATTCAGACCGTCGAAATCACTATCAACAGTCCCATTCTGGTGGGTTTTATACCAAACACCTTATTATTCAGGTGATTAAAATCGTAGGCAAACAGTTACTCTAGAGCTACAAATCAGCAAATGCAATGCATATCCCCAATCAGAACGATACCGCAACGCCTCTTACATCCAACTAGAATTATCCCCAACTATTATATCTCAGCCCTTATTACCAATATCATCATGCCAAAGTGAGTCGCAAGTACATCAACTCCTCAACCTACTACCTCAACCTACTACCTCCTCACCGTGTTTTCTTTGTGAAGTTCGTGTACGGCCAGTGCCGATCCCTCGAGTACGAGGACGAACCCTCTTCTACCGGCGTTTAAATACTCCCGCCCATGGTCCCGTGTACGTAAAAACTGCAGACGGACTAGCCTCGCCTTAATATTCACCACGGTCTCGTGTATGTCAAAAATGACGACGGACTTGCCTCACCTTATTATTTGCGGGCGCCATCTTGGAATATGTATTTAAGTCCAATTACAATCGTGATTTCGTTAAACGCTTAACACTTGAAACCCGATCAGTCTTAAATTAAAACGCTTCACCTTTGTATTTGCGGGCGCCATCTTTGAATGTGTTTTTGAGCCCAAATTCACACATGCCGGCGTTAAACGCTTAACACTTAAAACCCGATCAGTCTTTAATTAAAGCGCTTCCTAAACGCGGAGAACTATGTGTGATGCCATATCCAAACCTCAAAGGAGGCCATGTTCCTTCAGTCAGTGACTATGACTGTGTATACATACTTCCGTTTTTGTTGAGCATTTATACGAATTCAAAATCAGATGACATTGTGGTCAGGGAGAAGAGCATAGTTGGTTTATACCTTAATTGCATATATATTATACACACATAAAACTCCAGTTTTCGGTAACGATTACAACGTTTATGCCCGCGGGTTTCTGATCAACAGTGTGATATGTATTGATTCATAATGCACTAAACCGAGGTATAAGCTGACTATGCCCTTCTTTCTTAGATCATTAATGTAAGTTATTTGCATAAACGTTGTAATCATTACCGAAAACGGGAGTTTTATGTGTGTATAATATATATGCAATTAAGGTATAAACCAACTATGCTCTTCTCCCTGACCACAATGTCATCTGATTTTGAATGCTTAGAAATGCTCAACAAAAACGAAAGTATGTATACACAGTCATAGTCACTGACTGAAGGAACATGACCTCCTTTGAGGTTTGGATATGGCATCACACATAGTTCTCCACCGTTTAGGAAGCGTTTTAATTAAAGACTGATCGGGTTTTAAGTGTTAAGCTTTTAGCCGGCACGAGTGAATTTGGACTCAAAAACACATTCAAAGATGGCGCCCGCAAATACAAAGGTGAAACGTTTTAATTTAAGACTGATCGAGTTTCAAGTGTTAAGCGTTTAACAAAATCACGATTGTAATTGGGCTTAAATACACATTCCAAGATGGCGTCCGCAAATAATAAGGTGAGGAGAGTCCGTCGTCATTTTCGACATACACGAGACCGTGGTGAATATTAAGGCGAGGCTAGTCCGTCTGTAGTTTTTACGTACACGGGACCATGGGCAGGAGTATTTAAACGCTGGTAGAAGAGGGTTTGTCCTCGTACTCGAGGGATCGGCACTGGGCGTACACGAAATTCACAAAGAAAACACTGTGAGGAGGTAGTAGGTTGAGGAGTTGATGTACTTGCGACTCACTTTAGCATGATGAGATTGGTAATAAGGGCTGAGATATAATAGTTGGGGATATTTCTAGTTGGATGGAAGAGGCGTTGCAGTATCGTTCTGATTGGGGATATGCATTGCATTTGCTGATTTGTAGCTCTGGAGTAACTGTTTGCCTACGATTTTAATCACCTGAATAATAAGGTGTTTGGAATAAAACCCACCAGAATGGGACTGTTGAAAGCAGTTTCGACGGTCTGAATCACCTGAATAATTGAGTGATCGGCATTAAATCTATTAGAATGGGACTGTTGAGAGCGATTTGGACTTGAATGCTGTTTTGGAAACTGGATGCTCGTGTGCAGCAAGTATATGTTGATGGGCGCTATATTAATTGTGATTAATAGAGGGATTGGATTTTGCTGCAGGTTTTTACAGGGCTATGAAATATATTCTTTTTTACAGAAGACACAGCTTAATAATCAGTGGTCACTCTATGGACATATTGAAATATGACTAAGTACGTTTGCCCACGCTGGAGGATCGTGTGGGTTGGAATTATCACCACACAGGAAGTAGGTAATCCAAGATAGATTTGTTCATGATGATTGTGAATCGATACGTGGTGACTTAGGGTAGTAGCCTTACTACTCATTTTTCTATTGTGTATTTCACTTTGTCTGTTCTTCAGATGTGTGAGAACAAAAAGACAGTAGAGGTTGGTGATGGTTTGTTTCAGAGCATGTACTTTGGGTGATAGGTCAGGGGATATATATATTTTTGGGCACTAGTAAGCACTCACGCACGTATGTCACGAGGGAGCGTCACGGTTCAGCAGGCCACGATATGGACAGGCTCAGTGCCCGCATGTGGGATACTGAGTAATGGTGACATAGGCGCATGTAGAAGATATATACATGCACATAGCACATTGACTTTTACCTTATATGTGACTGTCTTATCAATGAGGCCTTCCTGTGTTCACATTTCGGTTTGTTGTATCTACTGGTCAAATGTTTGTCACATGGTGCATGACTACGTTTTGGTCACTAGTAGCGTTACCACACCGTAATGAGACACAGTGATGGGGTGTGAAATTATGTATGTAACATTAAGTAACGAGACGCTTTGACATTGGCAATCTATTCTATATTTTCACTTAGCCTTGAAAAAGTCGCGGGATGTATTCCCACTGTGGCGACGAAACACGTGTTGGCTAAGATCTTGTCGGAACCTGAAGAAAGAAAATAAAAAAGGAAAAAGAAAAAAAGGAACACATTGTGATTTTTTGCTGTATATTGAAAGATGATTTACATGTGCTACTGCTGCCATTGCATGTCTGAATTTTGAAAACGTGTGCTGGGGATTGCTAATACGTTAATATAACAATATGGTTACCTGATGGACACCGAGAGAAAGTTCCGGCATTA
The DNA here is from genome assembly GCA_963921515.1 of Calotriton arnoldi. Classification (NCBI taxonomy): domain Eukaryota; kingdom Metazoa; phylum Chordata; class Amphibia; order Caudata; family Salamandridae; genus Calotriton; species Calotriton arnoldi. The sequence continues at coordinate 760,923 of CAWUFW010001274.1, forward strand.
TTAGATTCAGGGGCCACAGGTAACTTCATTGACCGGACATTTGCTCAAGAGATTCAAATTCCCTGCATCAAGAAAAGCACCCCAGAACCCGTAAAAGCAGTGAATGGCACAGCTCTAACTTCTGGACCTGTTCGATATCACCCAACATCAGTGGTGATACAATTTGGCAGCAAACAATACGAGCACATTCAGTTTGACTTGATTGACGCTCCCCAGTTTCGGCTCATCCTGGGTATGCCATGGCTAACATTCCATGATTCTACTGTACTCTGGGCAGATGGCTCTTTGGCTATGGACTCTATGTTTTGTTGTGAGCATTGCACCAAAAATCAGGCCTTCAACTCACAGTACAGGGCCAATCCAGCAAGCAACTTACTTATGGCAGCATAGATGCGCATGTGTGCTAGAAAAAGCAAGTCAATTGCCTCCCCATCAGGAGTATGATTGTAAAATTGACCTGGTTCCTGGAGTGACGGTTCCATGTAGTCGTAGCTATGCTTTGACCGAGCCAGAGATGTAGCATTTGCGGGGCTACCGTGATGAAAGCCTGACCCCAGAGCTCATAAGCCCGTCGCAGTTCCAACCTTTCCACCTCTTTTTTTTGTGACTCAGAAAGGGGCGATCTGCGGACTTGCACAGACTATAGGGCTATTAACTGGGTGACAGTGAAGAACAGATACCTGTTGCCCCTCATCCCTGTACTCCTAGGCCAGCTGAAAGGAGCTAAGATATTCACAAAACTAGATCTCCGGGGTGCGTATCACCTGGTCCTTGTGCAAAAGGGTGATGAGTGGAAGACCGTGTTTAGGACCAAGTTCGGCCTGTATGAATACCAGGTCATGCCCATTGGCTTTGGCAATGCCACAGCAGCATTCTAGTACTTTATGGACAATGTCCTCCAAGGCTTCCTGGATGTTTTCTACATCGTTTACATAGACATTTTGATTTATTCTGAAACACTGCAGGAACATATAACCCACACACAAGCCATTCTGGACAGGTTCTGACAATACTGCATATATGCGAAGCTTGACAAATGCCTCTTCCGCGTCACGGAATTAGAGTTTCTAGGCTATGTTATTAATCCTGGAGGTATAAAGATGTACCAGAACAAAGTATCGGTGATTACCATATCAAAGTCTTCCGCTAGCGTCAAGACCTTGCCAAGTTTCCTGAGGTTTGCCAACTTTAACGGTGTTTCATCAAAGACTTCTCCAGCATAGTACAGCCTATTACCCGGATACTATGGAAGGGGGCTCCTTTCAGGTGAACAGAGGAAACTGAGGAAGCATTTCAACTCTTGAAACAACGCTTTACACAATCACAGATCCTACGGCACCTGGACGTTCAATTACCTTTCGTGCTGGGAGCGGATGCCTCGCAATTTACCATGGGAGCTGTACTATCTCAAAGATACCCTGCTACCGGCCAGTTACATCCCATGGCCTACTACTCCAAGAAGCTCACCCCGCGTGAACTAAATTACAGTATCACTGACAAAGAATTATCGGTGAGTAAACGTGCATTTAAGGAATGGCACAACTATTTGTTGGGGGCGCGACACCCAATAGAAATCTACTCAGATCACCGAAACCTATTGTTTTTAAAGACCGCCAGAGCACTTACACCTCAGCAACTGCGATGGTCCATTTTCTTTTCGGGCTACGATTTTGTGCTAAACTACCGAACTGGTCCACAAAATGGAAAGGCTGATGCTCTTTCGCAATCTGAATATACAAAGGAAGACAATCTAGGCATAGGGGTGCCACCCTTAATACTGTCAGGTTCCAACATCTGAAAACCCAAGGATGGCCCTGGCAGTGCACTAACCACATTATGAACACATATACGAGTAGTGAACCCACAAGCATGGTTACAAGACAACTTAGAAACCAGGGTTCTGCACAACAGCCTACTGTACCAACATAAGGCCTTGAACGTTCCAAGTAAGGAACTACAAACACAGGCGTTTGAATGGACGCACAATTCAGCTTTTGGAGGGCACGTGGAAATACACAAAACCATTGCAGCTACAGAACGTCATTTGTGGTGGCCAAAGCTGCAACATGATGCCAGAGAGTATGTTACATCATGCGCTATCTGCTCCCAAGCAAGGGCAGACCACAATTTGGACTTTTGCGACCAATTCCTATACCAAGTCCGTGGCATACACTCATGATGGACTTTATAGTGGAGATGCCACCAAGTGAAGGACACTAGAGCAACACCTCAGGTGTTCAACCCTACAACAAGGGGAAGATGATTGAAGCCCACTGTTGTGAATGGCCGAGTACGCCTATAGCAACGCAGAGTACACCACACTCGGTTGTTCATCTTTTATTGCCTAAATGGGTTTCACCAACCCGCTCTCCCGTTTGCCTGGCCTACAACGTTAAACCATCCTTCCATACGCGAACACCTCGAACATCTGTGTAGTGTCCTGAAGGACACTAAAACACATCTAGAGCAAGCACAGCAGTCTAGCAAGCGGTTCACAGATAATAAACGCACAATGGAGCCCCCATATCAGATTGGGAAAGGCATTTATCCTTAAAAGATGTCCAGAAACTAAAGCCTAAAGGCATAGGACCCTACAGCATCAGATAGGTCAAAAACGCTGTGGCCATGCAATTGGCACTACCACCTAATTGGCACATACATCCTGTATTACACGTATCCCTCCATCAGCCATGTCCACCAACCACGTTTAGTGAACCCGCCTCCCCCAGGTGAAATCACGGGTGAATTAGTGTAGGAGGTACGACAAATACTTAACTCTAAATTCATATGGGGTCAGCTCATATACCTGATAGATTGGAAGGGATTCAGTCCTGAAGAGTGGCCACTTTGTAACCTCCACTGTCCTGTTCTTTTGTGACACTTTCATGCACACCATCCTTCAAGGCCAGATCAACCGCTGAGACGGTGGTCCTTAAGGGGTGGAACTGTCATGGACATTCAGGATCACAAGCACAACACCCTAGCTGTGGCCTCCAGCTATTGTAACACATGGTCAGGGAAGGCACATGAACATAGGACCCCTGACATAGGCACTGACATAGGATCCCACTCTCACCAGTTACTAATGCTAGGAAGCATGTGTAAGTGTTTTAACACCTGTCTTTATGTGTTCTTGAGCATTGTCAGATGCAAGACTATGTTTCCCAGCATGCCCCCAGCCAGCCAGCACAGGAAGTATTAGGAGAGCAGGTGACCAGAGGCCATCTTGGATGGAAAAGGCTTATAAGCCATTTCCAGCAATAGTGCCCCTGCTTGTCAATCTAAGGCTTGAGGAAAGACAGTCCCATGAGACTCTGCTTGCCATTCCAGATCAGGCCGCTGGCCTGAAAACCCTTCTAGAGGTATTCCCAGCCAGCACAGGAGAGAGACCAGCATGACAACTGCAAGGTCAAGTTGGGCCCGCTGCAGCTATGCTGATGTGCATCGCATCGCCTCCTACAGCTAAGTGCAACAGGGACATTCAGCTTGTGCACGTGCATCGCATCGCCTCCTAATGTTAAGTGCACCAGGGACATTCAGCGCATGCACAAAGCACTATGCACATTTAGATGGCCTTCTTTTGCTCCTGACTGCCGCTAGTGCCAGGGAGCTACAAGCGCTTGCTCTCATGTGAGCGCTACTACGAGACATTACACTTGGCGGGTCAATACCTGTTAGCAAGTATTCACACTCACTTCATTCTCAAGCATTTGAGGAACAGTGCGCCTTAGCTTAAATACTTGTCACCAAACCCGGGCTGTCAGCGCTATCCAGCATTGAGTAACATTGCGTTTTGGGCCTCATATTGGTGATGGCTACCAGGCTCTGATCCCTCTCCTCTTCCTCCTATGCAGCACTCCTGCAAATGCGTAACCTGGTCCTGAAGATGACCTGAATTCTGTACAGGTCAAAACGTCATTGACCCCTCAGCGCAACTCTTGGCGCTACTTTCGTGGTTCAGCGAGACTACTTGTATTCTTACCTACAGTTGTATTCTTAACTATGAACTAGTATTTTGGAAGCACTAAAAGTCCCTTGTATATATGGACAATCTCGTTTGTGTCTTTTTCCTGCGTCGCTTTATTGCTGTATATATATTTTTCACTTGTCACTTGTGCCGTTCACTTTTTATCTCACAAGCACAAATGTGCACAAGTATGTACAGGTTACATGTACATTGTGTAACTGAGTGCCATCATATTGTCCCTCTCTATTCTTGTTATTTCTGTTTAAATATAGACTATTTCTTGCATTCATTTGCCATAACCATTAATGTCTCCCTGTCTCCTCCTTTTGCAACTTTTATGTGCATGCCTTCTTGAAAGAAAACTGCCCTTTATTAATACCTGTGGAGACATTGTTTTTTGCTATACATATTACCTACCTAGGTCTCAACTGGGTCTACGGGTATCTTCCTGTTGTTTGTTTTCATTACTTTGAGCAACTGCTAGGTTGCGAGAGTGGGTTCTTCTAGACCGTCTAAATTATGTCATCTGTTTGCAATACAATGTGCAATTAGTTTATACAGAATGATGTCTAGGGAGACTCCTAATTACTCAGATGACTATATCCAAAAGATTCTGAGTGGACCTTCACTCCTCTCTTCCACTTCCACTCCACTATAGCAGCACCTAATTCATCACGTATTCTTTTAGATAGACTTGAAAAACTAAGAAAGAAACAGATCCACACTAATTTACATGCCCTTATGCTTACAGAATAACTAAAATATAACATCATCCCCCTTGGTCTACAGATTCGCAATACCCCTGCCATCTTCACACAGGATCCCAAATTTAGAACATGCTTTAGCCATCTGGCCACTACCTGCTCACAACATTGGATGGTCCTAGGGATTGACATAGCAATTTAACATAGCCGCAAAGAGCTAGAGGAAATCGCTGAACTAGAAAAACTTATACTAGAAGACAGCCCACTCACAGAGGCAAAAAACCTTCTAGACAAGATCAACCACCATATCCACTTTCAGCACCTTTGAACAGAACAAAAAATCAATAAAATCCAAAAGGACTTTAAGAACTACAATAACGAGAAGACCTATCCGTATCTACGGGACAAATTCTTCAATACCCCTTATCAACCCTCAAAAGTTCGTAATTGGGGTAGGTATAGGAATAATCAGACAATATCCTTCTCGGACTCTTCCAACACATCATTGGAGGACTCGGACCCAGGTGAAGGCCCCAGCTCCAATAGACTCCAGAACAGACCTCCACCTCTCCTGCCTGGTCAGTTTTTAGATGGGAATCGAGTACACGGGAATGGCAGAACCAGGGGCAACTATCAGTACCAGTACTCAGGGGAATGAGAGACCTGCCACAAGTTCTACCAATGGGGCCCCCCTGAGTAAATAATTCAGATCTCCCCTCGAAAACAGATTTGAAGACGTTACCCATTTTCAATCTCTCAAAGCACGACCTATCCGTCAAAGAAATTACTCTCCTAAGCAAAGGTCTCTCCTTCATCCTCACAGTAATTTCTTTGATCTACAGGAGAGCCACCTACAGTTTTTCAGATGCATCAGACTCAAACAAATTTATGCAGATAGACCCTCCCGTGAGTACACACCTTATTCTCCCTTCCATCCCCCTTCACCTTTCATCCATAAGCTGCCCTCATGCCCCCCGAAATACTGACATTCAAAAGACTAGTCCTTCATGAAATTGCACCAATCGAAAAAGAATTAGAATTCATACCATATACCTTGACTCTTGTCAAAAAACAGGCACTCACCAACCTCAAGGAAAATACCAATATCATAATCAAGCCAGCAGACAAGGGCGGAGGGATTGTTTTTATGGACAGAGAAAAATACGATATAGAAATAATGAGAAAACTGGCCAACTCCTCTCACTACCGTGCTCTCACCACTGACCCCTTACCGGATATCAGAACCAAAATCCAGAATGTGACCAACCTTGCTAGGATCCAGAACATTATAACCAAGAAGGAATTGGCCTTTCTCAACAACCCTCATCCACGCACTACGGTCATTTATGTATTCCCTAAAATACATAAAGATGCGAATAATCCCCCGGGCCAACCAATAGTCTCCTGTTGTGGCTCCATTCTCGAACCACTGGGCAATTACATTGATGCAGTGATCAAGGAATTCGTCCCCACTACCGATACTTTTGTCCGTGACAGCATGGAGCTTATTAATCTTGTAGAAGATAGACCATTCAATACCGAAACTCATGGTTGCTCTTGATATCAAATCTCTATATACAAACATTCCACATGACGAAGGCCTATTGATTATAAAGGACTTACTGGATGCCAGATCCCCACCCTACCTGCATTCCAACTGAATTTGTCATGGATCTACTACAAATCGGCCTCAGTAATAACTACTTCTTATACAAGGACACATTCTATTTACAAATTAAGGGCGTTTCAATAGTAGCATGTTTTGCCCCGAACTTCGCCATTCTATATGTACGCAACCTTGAGAAAATCCATATCTTGACACCTACCAACCCTTTTTTTGAGCAAATAACATTTTGGTGATGGTACATTGACTACATCCTTCTACTGTGGCATGGCAACTTGGATTCTGTCAATTCCTTCATGGAATGGCTCAACAACTGCCAACCACACCTTAAGTTCACATTAGACCCCAAAGAAAACAATCTTCCTTTCTTGGACTTTACTCTTCATGTCAAAGACGGCAAGATAGGTACTTCTTTGTTCCGCAAACCCACTGAGCGTAACACCCTTCTACTCTACTCCAGTTATCACCCACGCAGCCTTCATGATGGTCTGCCATTTGGACAGTTCCTACGTATTCGAAGGAATTGCAAATGGAAAAATGACTACTTCCGTGAAGCGGCCATACTCACAGAGAAACTCATCCTATGAGGTTATCCCAGATGTTTGGTCACAAGAGCACCCAAACGGGCATGGTACAACCAAGAAGAAACGTGTGAATATACGAATTCCCTTTGTCTCTACCTTCAGCCCTTCCAGCAACAAAGTGAGAAAGATCATCAAAAGAAACTGGAATACCTTACATTCCCTTAAGCCTTTCCAAGAACCACCATTATTCTCTTACAGGAGAGGCCAGAATTTGGCTGACCACCTAGTACACGCCATTACATGGCTCAAGATACCAGACCATGCCAACTCAATACCATCTTAATGGGGTTTGCCACCTGTCTTGGGACACTATAAATGCCATGGATGTGTGGTCTGCCCTTTGACGACTGATACCAAAGACTTTAAAGTAAATGAGCATTCCTATCCACTCAAGAGTTTTACCAATTGCCGCTCCAGCAATGTTATCTATGCAATATGATGCCCGTGCAATCTTGTGTACTTAGGACAGACTACACAGATGATCAACCAACAAATCATCCAACACAAGTCGTATCCGCTGTAAAGTGCAGAATGCTCCCCTTGTTACACACTTCCTTGAGAAGGGTCACAATGAAACTGATTTCACATGGCAGGTTATTGATCAACTGACACTACCCCTTCGGAGTGGTAACTTGCTCCAACTTCTAAACAGATGTGAATGCAGATGGATTGCCCACTGTAATTCAGTAGAACAAGGACTCAACACCCTCGATGAATGGAACAACACCAAAAGCATTTAATGGGCCTTATTCATACGTACACTGCATCCGCATTACTGACACCCGCCACCATGCTGTCTCCAGCCTCCGCTAATTATGTTCTGTACCATGTGACACTGTACAAACTATTTCGGTTCCACAGCCTCTTGTACTTGACAATACAGTACATCTTCATCCCACACTACCTCGCCTGGCCCCCTTCCCTTTTTTCCCCCCTTTCTTACCCCTCACCCCCGCCCGCCTTCCCTACCTGGTTCTGGAACTGTACACTATAGGTGTATTGTTTAATATGCATATATGGTTCCCTATTACAACCAGCAGTCTTATATAACACTCTCCTTGCTTACAGCACAACGGCCACTCTGTACCGTGGCTGCCTTACTGTCCTACACTTCAATAGTTTTAGCTCAGTTCTTCATTATCTGTACCAGACTGTAATTGGCTATTGATTACAAATCCTCAAAGACAACTGTACTCGAACAGTATTTATGCTCGTATCACAATGTATTTCCATTATCTGTTATTTTGAAATCATTGTATTTCCTCATTTCAATTCAATATGCGTATAACGTATACGTGAGGCTGCTATGCTTTTTTGCTTTTCACCCCTTTGACTATCCTGGCCCCTTTGCCATTCCTGGCCCCTTTCACACTCCCTGCTCCCTCCCTCGTCTACTTTAGGCCCTACGTCACCATGCACGCTTGCCGTCATGATGTCATTGGTGCCGCTTGGCTTTTTCCTCCCGAGCACCCGATGTCTATTCCTCGCTTCGGACTCATGCCGGTTGACCTGCGGCTAATGGAGGATCTGCATCGAACCATCAGACCTCCGATCACTTATCAACTGCCCGCCTCGCACATTCAAATAGGATCCCAACCCCTACCCCTTCTAGCCGCCAACACGTAAATTGGCACTCCCTGCCTCTCCTATTGATACTCTTCCCCCGTTCTTTTCACAGTTGTCGGAATTGCTGATTCTGCTCCAAACGCAGGCTCCTGTGGCCATTGTTGATTCACGTTGCCCTTTTTCTGCCCTAAACGCGACTTGGGCCAAGCACCCTGCCTGACGTGCCTTTACTGTTAATTCTGCCCTCGAGGCTACCGCTTTATTCGGTGAGTCATCTCTATCGCCGTCGGCTCCCGTGTTTTATAAAATACTCCATGGCGAGACCATACTCAGTGGTCCAATTTGCATCTATAATTCTCTGGCAGCATACTCGTTCTAACCCGCCTCTACTCCCTCCCCAGGTACCACTCAGCCACCCAGGTCCCTATGACCTCACGACTTGACCTTGCCAGATTTCTGTTTCCAGCGGAGACGCTGGTAAATGTCTTCTCCTTTATCCCCTCATTAACTCATTACGCCCCCTACCCAACCTTCTTCACTTCTCCCTTTACCGGGCTCTAGTCCATCTCCTCTCCCTCCTATCCAGGACTCCTACAAATGCGTAACCTGGTCCTGAAAATGACCTGAATTCTGTAAAGATCGAAACGCCGTCAACCCCTCAGCGTAACTCTTGCTGTTACTTTCGTGGTTCAACGAGACTACTTGTATTCTTAACTATGTATTAATGTATTGGAACCACCAAAAGTCCCTTGTATATATTGACAATCTTGTTTGTGTCTTTTTCCTGCACCGCTTTATTGCTGTATATATATTTCTCACTTGTTACTTGTGCCGTTCACTTTTTATCTCACGTGCACAAGTCTGTACAGTTTACATGTACATTGTGTAACTGAGTGCCCTCATATTGTCCCTCTCTATTCTTGTTATTTCTTGCATTCATTTGCCATAACCATTCATGTCTCCCTGTCTCCTCCTTTTGCAACTTTTATGTGCATGCCTTCTTGAAAGAAAACTGTTCTTTATTAATACCTGTGGAGACATTGTTGTTTGCTATACATATTATCTACCCAGGTCTTAACTGGGTTCTACGGGTATCCTCCTGTTGTTTGTTTTCATATTGGAGAGTCTCATAGAATATGCGCTTCTGAGACTTTATCACTGGGCATGACCGACTGCATGTTGCACTACGCATGACTGAATGCATGTTTTTGCATCTGTGCATGACTATTGGAGATATCTGAAAGTCAAAGGGGCTGAGAACTGAGCGTGACTGGCCTACATTGCGCATGTCTGACTGAGAGCTGTGGCAGTGAAGTGGCACAATATCAGCCTCCATTGGAACTGCCAAATAACCCGGCACAGTAAGGTGCTCTACTAACCAGACATGGAAGGAGTGCTTATCGGAACTCATCCACTACATCCAGTTATACAGCCACAGACTAATAATGAGTGCATTCATTCGCATGAGATAGAGAGTTATTGGAGAGAAGGCATGGGTGAATGAGGAAAGGCTGTGAATGTCACATGGTCACTCATAATGTTCCACTATCTCTTCCATGCAGATCCCTGGGTTGTGCAATATTGAATTGAAATTGAATTGAAATTAAATTTATAAAGCGCAGCTAATGCCCAGAGGCGTCTTGGTGCTATAGACAAACTGAGAACAAAAGGAGCATTAGTACAGGTAGCGATCAGGTAAGTTCCTTCAGGTGGTCTGTGTGAAAAGCCACGTTTTCAGACCTTTCCTGAAGCTCATCAAGGAGGGTGCTGTTTTTAGGGTAATAGGTAATGTATTCCACAGCGTTGCTGCTGATCTAAAAAGGCTCCTACCTCCCCAAGTGGCCTTCTTGAAGGGGGTGGTTGCCATGTTCCTGGCCATTCCTGACCGTAAGGTTCTATTGGGGACATACCATTTTAGTTTGTTCCTAAATTGTATTGGTCCTTGGTTGTGTAATGATTTAAAAGACAGGCAAAGGACTTTAAATTTACATCTCTGCCTGACTGGAAGCCAGTGTAATTTTTTTATGGCTTCTCTCGCCGATACATTTTTGGGAATTTTTAAAATAAGATGTGCTGCCGCGTTTTGTACTATCTGCAGCCTGTTAATTAGGCCTGAATTAATGGTAAGATAGAGACTATTGCAATAATCTAGACGGGAGAGGACCAAAGCCAGAGTCACTGTTTTTAGGAGTTCCTCTGGTATATATTTCTTAATTTTGTTGATTAATCTTATAGCACAAAAGGAAATGGATGTGACTTTACTGACTTGGTCCTTGAATTTGAGTTCTTTATCAATGATGATGCCCAAATCCTTAATTTTAGTGGAGGGTACAGGCAGCGCATCAAGTACTGGTGGCCACCAGTCAGGTGTCCAGAGGGAGGGTTTATTACCAAAAATGATAACCTCCGTCTTAGACGCGTTCAACTTCAAACAGTTGCCATCCATCCAGTCACTCACATTCTTCATACAGATCTTAAAAGCCTCGCCCGGGTACTTTCCTCCATTTGTTAAAGACACCACAATCTGTGTGTCATCGGCATAGGAAGCTAGGGCTAACCCTGCTTCTTTTATTATCAAGGCTAAGGGCGCAACATATAGATTAAAAAGCGTGGGGCTCAGGGCAGAGCCCTGAGGGACTCCACATGGTAGGGAGAACTGTTTGGAGGTTGCTGACCCCATTGCTACATTTAATTGCCGATTGGTTAGGAATGATTTTAAGAGTTTGAGTGCGGTGCCTTTTATGCCTGCTTCCTGTAGACGGTCAGCCAGGATCTCATGGCTGACCGTATCAATATCAACTTGAGTACACGTAGCCTCCAGAGACACGTCAAGCGGCACACCACAAGGGATTCCAGATCACCGACCTCATCAGTAGGCTGTCTTCATTATTTTATCCACACCCCCATTCCCTTGTGTGCGCTACTAGGTGAACAGTACCCTCTGAATTCTCTCGCAGAACACCAAAGGGAGTAGACGGACTGTCTTCTTGTCATTGCCCCACTTGTCCTGGATAGCTGGTTAGTGTACACTGTATGTGTGCAGGCTTCTGACAATATCTGTGTATTTTCATATCATAACCACAAAAAACAACAACATTTGTAATTCAACACAGCCTCAGCGACCATATATTCTCCCCTCCCTCCTACATAGAGAATAGAGATATTGGCTCCTTGCCAAGAAACCAATTTCACTTTCCTCATATGGGCCAGAATGGATTCAGAGTGTTGGTATGGCAGTGGTTTAAAGATAACTGGGTGTGGAGTTGTTGAGTTCTTGTGTTTGAAGGTAAGTATCCGGTGGACTCGTTCACGTTCAAAGTCTTTATAAAAAGAGATATTCAAAGTGGCTGCTTTTCTGAAATCCCATCATCAAAGTAGCGCTGCCCTCCACTCCCTCAGGGAGCCCAAAATTTTGAAGGTTACTCCATCTATTACGATCTTCAAGGTTGGTGATATCCCACTTGAGGGAGGAGATGACTTGCTCTAATTTCTGTAGTTGTTTGGTGTGAGGAGTAGTGCGGTGTTCGATGATGCCTATTCTGGTCTCTGTATCAGTGAGCCTGATGTTTAGATCTTTCAGGTCCTTCCCAATGCCTGCTACCTCCACCTGGATTAAGTCCATGTTGGTTTGCGTACTTTGCGAAATGTCGTGAACAGTGTTAAGTTTTTTCAAGATGACTTTCAGCGTTGAGTCCGCTGTGTCCTTAGTGGGTGAATCTGGTAATAGAGGTTCTTGTTTGGACCTTTTTAGCTTCCCTTTGCACTCCTTGTCTTTTGACTCCTTAAATTCTGCTGCTGCACTGAGCAAGTAGTGCGCAGAACGCTTCAGATTGGAAAGCCCAGATAGCTGAGCTTCACTCTGAGCATATAGACACCAAACACTGAGTTAGACTTCTCGGAATCGTAAGGTGGGAGTACTACCATGTAGGATATGCGTATAGAGCACAGCAAGTGCACTTCAGTGGAACGCGGATCCTTATTGTTAGAGTTTTTGAAAGACCAGTGGTTATATTAAAGAAATATAGAAACTGTTAGCCAGAGTGGTATGTCTAAGTAATTATAGCTCCTCAAGGGCTGGATAGGGTTCTGAGCACAAAGATGTGTGTAGCCAGGCAGGAGGATACAGAGGTTAACTTGTGAGAACAGCGTGGGGGTGAGTACGCTTAATATAAGCAGACCAAAAAACACCAAGCAGGCAAGCTGAATCGTATTCCCACTGGAGGGAAAGCCAAGGTGCTGTATGAGCCTCTCCAGAGACAGGGACATCTTAAAGATTTTGGGGTCCTTGGGCCAAACATATTTTGGGGCCACCTGTTCGGAACAGCTTTGAATTTATGATCCAATTTTACATCTTTCATGCTCCCTTTGACCAGATCACTGACAGTGCACAGGCACACTGGTCCAAATTCTAAATGTGTTTACATCTAATATTCAGGGATAGTAATATTGTATTTGTAACACAGCAGCAGCTCACTAATATTACAGCAAATAATCTCTGCAACACCCTCCAATTTCTCATGTGTAAGGGTCCTGTTTTGATCTAAAAGAAACTTTTTTTATGGATGTTGCATGAAACATAAACACACATTTCCCTGCAAAATATCTGTAATAGACTCTCAAACATCACCCACATTTAAAATAAATTAAAGAAAAACGGCACTTAAAACAATCGATTTAAGAATTATTAAAGGTCATCACAGCAAGAGCTGGCTCTATCAGGGCGCCCCCTGAAAGTCTGGGCTAGAGCCCACTTTGCCCGTGCCTTAAACATCTCCGTCCAAAGGTCATTAGGGGGTGAGCAGATGTGATGTCCGTGATCCAGAAGCTCAGGCAGGGACAATTAGCCTGAGGGCTCCTTCAGCCGGATAGCGAGAAACATCAGAATAGGTGTTTGGGGGGCAGCCGACAGGAGGGAGGTCTGCTCCTCGGGCAGATTGGGAGGGCGGTGCAGTCCAGGGGACTGCCATTTTGAGATTAGTTTGGGCTACATCGGCGTAGCCCAATATAGCACAAAGGCTATATAGTGAAGGGGCTTTGGGCTCCCTGACACCATTTTAGTTTTGGTGACCTGGTGGCTGGTGGCAGGGAGGAGTAGTTGAATTTTTTCCCGCCCTTCCATCCCAGAGAATTGGGGTTGGGGGGTTGTATTGGTGGAAGATTGTCCCTTTTTATGTAGACATTTGGTTGGGTTAGGTGAGCAGGGGTAAGTTGTAAGTTGTCGCTTGGAACAGGTGCTTAGCGGGGCCATGCAAAGTTAGCCATGGGTTGGCAGAAGTTTAGTTGGCGTTGAAAGTTAGTAAGGTAGTAAGGTAGTTCAAGGTTCAGTTTAGGACGTTTGGTTATTTACAGTTTCATACTTGCAGGCATAGGATGTAGGGTTACAAAAAAACTTGGTAATTTTAAATGCAATACATTGTAATGTTTGTAATGTGTTAATTGCAGGGTGGGGCAGGTTGGGGGGATTGTAGGGGTGCAGGTGAGGTCAGGTGGTAGTCTAACGGATGTATAGCGAGCTTTTAGTTTTGTAAGGCAGTTGCCAGGTTATTTTGTTGTGATGTGCACCTATTTCAATAAAGCGGCCTTTTTCACACATAGAAAGTGGTCTATGTCATGGCTGCACCCTCTATCCCAAAAAAGTAGGTGTCGCCATTTTGAGTCCTGTCTCGCTCCCGGGCCAGGGTGTTACAGATGCTGATATCCCATAAATAGAAAAAAAAAAGCTGCCTGAGACTATAATGTCTTGTGTCTGAGGCTCCAAAGATTCGGAAGGGCTCACCAACTGAAGGTTTCATGAACAGTAACAGTGAATAATGGGTGCTGCCATTATGGAATCTGCCGTGCTCTCAGGCCGGGGATTGAAAAGCTGTCAAATTCCGGCAGAAGGCCAAAAAGGCTGCAGGAGACATGCGTCCAGTCTTCCGGAGGGTTAAACCTTTTACAGGACAGAAAATGTTGGCAGCATGGGTGAAGTTTACGCTGCGGGTTCGTCGGAGCTCAAGTTCAAGACGCCATCCAGCAATGAGACCAAACCACTTTTCTAGTGACAGTAACTTCAGAGGTTCAAAGCGCCTGAAAACAAATCGGTCGCAAATAGTGGTAACAAACTGCACTCTGACTTGCATTTATTTTCCGATGCAGTGTATATACTAATAGGTCACGTTGGAAGGAGGTCGCAGAATAACCTGCATAATGCATAATAATTATGCAGATCATTAAAGTCCCTGTGATTGGATACAGACTCAGAGATGGTAGCCTTCAAGGAAGAGCAGACCAACATTCCAGTGTTTACATTCACAATCAGGAAACATTTTTTTAAAGCAGCCCTTGCTCCTTATAGGAACCAATGCTGCTTCAGAAAACAAATAAGTTAGCCCCTCCTTTGAAGTGTCTGTAACTGTTCAATGGTTTGCAACTGCACTTGGGGTCGCAAACCATTGATACATCTCATTGCAATTAACAATTAGGAGTGGACAGCCCTTTCACACTCCCTTGCAAATGCGATTCTAAATGAGTTGCAAAACCCCTTTTGTGATTCAGGAGGGTCTGTCTGAATTGCAAAAGGGGTTAGCTAGATAGCAAATAGTCATTCTGTGGCTGAAAGCCCTGTGATTTTGCGAACTGCAGGGTTTGTGACCGCAAAATGACTTTTTACATCTTCCCTTTACTGTCGGGATTAACTCACACTCCTGTAACGTGATTCCTGAAATAACATTTATTTGAACAAACTAACACTTTAAAATGATTGCAGAGTTCAAAATAATAGTAAAATAGAGGCAAATTAATGAAGCACAATCGGAATTTGTCTAATCACGTACTTTGGTGTTTGCTGGAAAAAAACAATCAAAAGGCAAGCGTTTAGCAGTAAAGCAAATGATGCTGAATTTGAAGCAGCTAGCTCAGGAGATGAATCATTCATATGCAGTTTACACCAGCATCTAAGCGGATTTAGAACACATTAGAAATGCAAAATTGTTCAAAGATTGGTCTATTTGCTAGGGTGAATGTATGGTGTGTCATTCTGCATTGTTCAAACAATATATTGTAAGCCTATAGCCAGTGGTACTGGAATAATTTTCGGAGTGAGGGTGCTGGAATCGATGTTACATCACTTTTGTCATAGGGATTGTGAAAAATACAAGTATCACACAAAGAGCAAGTGTAGCAAATAAGTCATGCCAATGCAGCAGGAGAGGTGTTACAGTGTAGTATGTAGCCGGTGGTGCATTTTGGAACACACTGTTGCAAATATATTATTAACGGCCCATTTTTCATTGATATGGCAAAAAAATTCATACTGACATGCAGTTTTAATGATAAAACTATATAGCGCACAAACGATAATATGTGCACGTTGGTTTTCAACAAATATTTACCACTTGCACATCACCAAGTAAAGTGTCTTGATTTGTTTTGCTCCTATTAAAACAACTTTGTTTCCATTGTACTTCAGAATTAGAAACAAATGTGCTTCATTGGTGCTTTTCTAACTGGATATGTTTTGGAATGTGGGAACAGTTATTTTACAGCTATTTAAGTGTTTTCTTGTATTAGAAAAAAACTGATATCCTATAGCCTTTACTTGCACGCTCCCTGTACCCTGACATACTGTTGTATTCCTCTTAGGGTGTCCATAAACGGGCTTTCCAGTATCATGTCCTTATATAGGCACAATTCGCTCTGCCCTTATATAGGCATAAAATTCCAGTCCTTATTTAGGCATTAAACCATGCACTCCAAATACAGGCATGGTCTCCGACATCCGTCCACCCTAACGTCACAACGAGTTCATGAAGAACAGACCCTTAGGCTGCGGGAGTTTCCCTAGCACAGGACTATTGATTTCTTCAAGGACTCATATATTAGGCATGAACCATTATTCCTTAGGGGTTCATTCATGACGTCTTCCTTTGTCCGATTCACGTCAATGCTAACATTCTTAGGTAATTCTCAGGTATAAATATAACTTCCCTAGCCCCTGTAAATCAGAGGAGACCTCGACTTCAGAGGAGCCCGTTTCCCGGCCTGACGCACTGAGAAGACGCTGTCATCCCTGCACGCAGAGAGTCCAGCTTCCAGTGATCTGACTTCCCTTGCGGGGTGTTGGAGTTCGAGTCTGGCAAGAGATTCCTACCTCTCTCATTCTTCAGGTATGGAACTGACTAGAACCTAGAGGGACTCTTGGCATACTAGGCTTAACATACTCTTAGTATACCATAGTAAGGAATACTTCACCTACTTCATACCTCTCCCTACACCTCGGTTAGGCTAGGTACATTGGGGTAGAACTAGATTAGAAACGCATCGTATGAGTACTCGCATTTTTAGTCTATGTTATTTATGTAAATGCATATATGCTAAAAAGATAATGCTATCGCAGTATTATTTATTTCTACTGCTCACACTGTACATTATTTATCTCGCATACTGTCTTGTGATCGTAACAGCACATTTTACTTACACCAGAAACAAGACTGTTCAATAAATCTTTTATTGAAACGCCCGTCTATTCTTTCCGTGTAACTTTGAGGAAAACTAAGCATGCACAATTGAGCTGAGTGAAATAGTTATCTATTGTTTCCACGACTCTGGGACACGTTCTGATTCTAAAGGGAAACAAAGTGGTCATGTTTTGCGGCTGCCAGAAACTACTCCCTTCTTGTCGTCAAGGAGTTTCTAGTGGCCTCTGAGCTAGCTGGCACAAGTAATTAAGTTTAATATACTCGATAGGGACATACTGACCTTAGTCCTATGTCAAACCTATAGGATATATTATTCCAATGCGCAGAGCCTATTAGGGAAATAGGAGCTACACTACATGGCGCCCAACGGTTTGGTAAGGGGTAATTCAACGTTAGATACTGAGTAACTCAGCCGTGCTTTTTCTCTCAGAGACCCCTACCCATATACTCCAAAAGACGTCTGGAGTGGGCAGGGTTAAGTATCCACCACGGCTACATAGGACAGTACCCTATATATTAGCTGTTTGGTTTGCTCAACGTTGAAGGATACAGTGTTCCAAAAATATTGTGCACCTTATCTTTGTTTCCTTGAAACTTGTTCTACATTTTTCAAACAACAAATGCCTGACTCCGACACTGAGACCGGAAACGGTGGAGCTGCGGATCAGCCAGCTGTAACAGCTTATAACATTACAGGTTTTATTGAAACCGAGGAGGGTGTTATAGACATCACTCCAAACTTAAGAAGAGCCATCACTCTAAAACTCATAAAACATGGCCTACCACCAAGAGGAGGTAGAGCAGTTTTCGTGATAGAGGCACATGAATCCTTTCAGACAGAGGTATTCTATTCATGGGTAATATTTCCTGAATCCAATCCAGTAACACACATGTTTCATTTCTACAAAGAAGATGATCCACCAGAGGAATACATTCCTTTCGAGGATTTAGAAATTCCATTAACATACAAAGAGCATCAGCTCTGGTTTAAAGGCGCCCTAAAACATCACAAAAACATTACCAGGCTCGGTCCACTAGGTAGACCAGGAGCAACATGGCCGATTCTAGCCGGCTACACACCTCATCCTGACATTGAGGAAATGTCAGACGAGGAATTACTTACTCAACTTACAGAGTTAATAAAAATCTACAGACAATTGGTCCAATATGTCATGCGGACTTTCACAGTCCAACCACCATTAACTTAACACTTCCAGATCAAACTCCTCACCAGGGGAATACACTAAAAATTACACCACAGACTCTATACGCAGTCATGGGTAAAATGCCCACAAAACGTGAGGAAATTCCATTTTGGATAGCTCAAAAAATCACTCAAATCGAAGCAGTATTTCCAAATACTAGCCCGTATGAGAAACACAGAATACTGACAATCAGTTTACCGATGGGGATCACACCACAACTGGAAGACTGCACCACTTGGGGCTCAGTCTTTGCTGCCATCTATACTAAAACACATGGCATTCCGTCAATTGCGGTAATACCCGATGTCCTGAAACAAATTCAAAATGAATACGGGGCAGAGCCTGCTCTAAATTTAGGTCTGAAATTACTGAAAAATGTCGACCAGGTCTCAACAATAATATTATCTAATATTAAAGGGGAGGCAGCAGCAGTGGCGATCCGCCAAAAATTAAGGGAATTCGATGTTACAGAACATCAAACAGAGCTACCCAGAATTATAGAACAATCTTCTGCAGAATTAGGCAGAGATAGTTTGGGTGGAAGACCAGTGAAGCCTTAGCTATCTGAAAGTCCTGAGAAGGACTCAATTAAACAAACTCCTACATCTTCTAAAAAGAAATGGGAGACTAATAAACAAAATTCAAACGAGAAACGTTCTCAATCCCGAGGTAGGTCTCCTCAAAAGGAGCCCTCTGAAAGGAGGTATAACCTCAGGAATAGGGATAATTTGAGAAAGCCTGACAGGTATCAAGATACTGATACACGTTCCTCTCGTCCCTTTCAGATCTCATCACAGACTTCGGAAAGAAGAGGACGATCAGAACATAGAGAAGAACGCGTGAAATCGAAAGACGAAAAACACGCTCCAAAAAATAAAGCAAAACCTCAATTCTCCAAAAAGAAAGTAGCAGGTCTGAAGGTCAGACATGCCGAGAATACTGAGAACACAACTCAAGAACGGAGAATGGGCTCAGACAATGCTGGACAGTGCAGCAGAAGTCACAATAGCTCGCCAGAACCTGAAGGAACTTCTGGAGATAGTGGACTTGAATGAGTACATTACAGTAGAGACTGTAGACACCAGGGTTAGTACTCCACAAAAGTTATATGAAATAACACTCAGGATGGAGGGAGACAAACCTAGACAGGTGAAAGCACTTTTTTGGGAAAGACTATCAAGGGGCTATGACATACTTCTAGCAGAAAAGGACTGGCCACCACAATTTGTCAGGGAGTGCCCACACGGCGAGGACATTATTATGCCTGCCTTCTCCAACCATATTCCAATTCACCTAAAATATACATATGCCAGGAAATGGGCAGTGGCCCAGGCCCCAGCATTATATAAAAATCATGTAGGATGGGATGAGGACTCCCCTACCCATAAAATACATCTGAAACATGAACCAACTGCACAAAGGCAGTATCCAATAAAGCAAGAAGCTAAAAAACAGGTCAGGGAGATCTTAGATCAACTTGAATATCAAGGGGTGATTGAAACATGCACCTCCTCAATGAACAATCCTTTGTGTCATGTCTCCAAACCAGACAATACATATCGTCTAGTTTTGGATTACAGACACTTAAACACTTGTTCTAAAACTTTTGCAGTGCAAAATGCACATAGCACAGCATTAATGAATAACATTGTGCGTAAAAAATACAAAACAACATTACACATCTCAAATGGTTTCTTTTGTCAAAACATAGCACCTGAAAGCAGGTACTTAACAGCATTCTCCATAATGGGGACCCAGCGTCACTTTTGTCGACTCCCACAAGGGTTCAAGAACAGCCCAGGTTTATTCTCAGCGAGGGTAACGGAGTTACTACAAATTTATGACAATGAGGCATTGTCCTATGTCGATGACATCTATCTGACAGACGATGACCTGGACAAACATTTGAACAGGGTGAGCACCATTATACTGGGCTTCGCCTCTGAGGGCTACAAGTTCAACTTTAAAAAGTCCAGAATTGCCCATCTCAATGTCCTATTTTTAGGATATGAGCTTTCAAGTGAAGGCAAGAGCTTGGCAGCTAACTTTCTAGAAAAGTGTGCGCTGCTCCAACCTCCAAAAATGCTAAAAAACTTACAATCCATCCTGGGTTTCCTAAATTTTGGAAGAACATACATTCTAAATTACGCAGAAAGGGTTAAACCTCTCTACGCATTAATCAAACCTGATTTTTCAATCAAAAATTGGACACAGGAACACACAGAAATCTTGCGTTCACTCCAGGCTAACATGTTAGCAACAAATCACTTACAAACACGTGTAAGTCAACGAAATTTGGTGATCCGAATAATTTCGGGTCAATGCGGATTCACCTACTTAACCTTCAATGAGGGTGAGAAAATACCAATCGCATACAAATCTCATTTCTACACACAAGCGGAAATGCGCTTCAGTTCCACTGAAAAAATTCTGACAGCAGTTCAAACCGCTGTAGCAAAAGATAGAGCCTTAGCCCAAGGGAAACACATTATTGTCGTAACCCCGGTACCAGCTTTAGAAGCGGTCACAAAAGCAAGCATTCCAAATGCTAAAGCATTACATCCAAGATGGATACAATGGGTTAATTCTCTTGCTGCAACAGATGTTGAATATGTTTTTGATCCAGATTTAAAAACACAAGCATTCCTGCAATATGAACAAGAATGTCCTCTGCCCACTGAGATTCTGCCTCTCGATCAGTACAAATTCATAATTTACACTGACGGATCCGCACAGCCCGCAACAGGGAGTAAGCAAGCTTACAGTGCAGCGTGTGCAATCGTTAAAGGTCGCATGCGAGATGGCATCTTCAGACCTATGGTCACAAAAACTCAATCTCTAGGAGATTGTACAGCTCAGCGAGCTGAACTACAAGCATTCAAACTGGCACTTGAAAGTACAGATCGAGAATTCCCCACACTAATAGTGTGCGATTCCTTTTACTGTGTTCAGTCGTATAATGACTATGTACGAAACTGGCTTGAAAATGGTTTCAAAGATGCGAAAGGTGGCACAATAAAGCACAAAATGCTTTGGGAACAAGTAGTTCAGTTGAAAAACGAACTACCAAAGGCTCACGTGATCCACACACTGAGTCATCAACGTGATGGCGTTCACGTTGCAGGGAATTCATTGGCTGACGAAGCCGCAAAGGGGGCTGTTCAGACGGCTTCCGTAGCTGCGATCACTCGTTCAAAAACAAAAATAGACGGTGAGATAATGTTGGCTGTCAATGCTTCAAGCAAGGGCAGCAGTGCAGCGTTACCAAAAAAGTTTCCACTCAAGTACTCTTATGTAATTGATGCGAACAACGTTCCTTTTGCTCGAATCCCTGGAGTGGGGGATAGGGTAATTCCAAACAAGGAACGCAGATTAGGACTAATCCTAGCAGCACACGAAGGGATAGCTTCTGCCCATGCAGGTGTTTCTGCGACAGTATCTTTACTCAAGCAAAGATATTGGTTGCCTGGCATTCGGAAACAAACTAAAAACTATGTTTTAGAATGTGATATTTGCCAACAGATGAAAGTCTCAACAGTAAAACGTCCTGCGCAGACACCCCTGTTAATTTCAGACAAACCATTAGCTTGTGTTTACCTGGACCACTGCGGTCCCTTGCAAAGGGACGGTAACTATAAATATATCATGGTTGCAGTGGATTCATGCTCTAGGTTCCTATGGATATGGCCTCAGCGCTCGGCTGACGCTCGAACTGTTATAAAAGATTTGCGAGTCTTTATCGGCACATACGCAATAGGCACGCTACATTCTGACCAGGGTTCTGCGTTTAGCTCTCGGGCTTACAAAGAAGCCATGGCCAGTCTGGGCGTTGCATTGCGGTACTCCTCTCCATTCCATCCTGAGGGAAATTCGGTTGTGGAAAGGAAAAACCGGGACATAAAGCAATCTATAACAGGTAGGGTATTAGGTTCGGGTGATGGGTGGGTCAAACACCTTAATGGGGTCCAACGCTCATTGAACAATCTGCCAAGAAGTTCTCTAGGGGGGGTCACTCCATATGAGGTCCTATTTGGGACAAGAATGTGGGTACCAGACCTTGAACACGTAGGCACAGTGGTGGAAAATAAACCGTTTGAAATCAAAGATCGTTTGGCTGTTTTACAGGAACTGAATGAGTTAAGAACGAAACAAAGCAACGTATTCCTGCAGCCAACCACCACTGGGGGAAAACCGGCGGTCCCAGCAAGGCCTGTCTGGATTCCAAAAGTTGGGGATCTAGTCAGAGAAAAAATTGCGGACAAGAAGGAATTTGGACCTTCTTACAGACAACCAGTACCTGCCCTAGCAGTTCAAGGAACAAGAACAGTACTTCTGCCGCCCCTTGCTGGAAGAAAGGAGAAAAGATTTGTGTCCATCGACCTCATCAAACCACAGTATGTGGCCAATACTAAACAGTAGGCCTAGTGGACTCCGACCTAGTAGCAGATGCACTCCTCTCGCTACTATCCAAGAGGTTCAGACTGAAAGACTGATAACAATCGAGAATTCAGCTGTAACAGATGGAGGACTAAGCAACAACGCTATGGAACTCATCCCTCTTGAAAACCAAGTAACAGTTCGTCCAAATACACCTGTCTACACCAATGTAGCAAGTGATCAACTGGTTCCAGCGATTTCTACAAATCCTGATGCAATTCCAACAATTGATAGAACTGCTTCTGGCTATTTCATTAACTTTGATACGTTCTCAGAAGATCCGAGTGAACCTGAAACGACGCCAGCATCATTGACATTTAAGCAGCAAGTACAAGACTTTCTTCACTTTTTGAAAAAGACTTATCTGGTTTCACCATGGATTGAACTCTGGATTACATCTGGACTTTTTGTTTTCCTGCTCTGGCTAGCTTTGGTTACAACTGTGAGCGTGCTTATAAGTGGCAGATACATCCATGTGAACACTGAAGGAAAAGACGTGAACGTACTTTTGAAACCTCATAAATCTTCCCATCGTGAAGCAAGAGACTTGTCATCAGTGAACATCACAGCCGTTCCTATACAGGATGGTATAATGTGGGACAAAACAGATTTTGATATCTTCGGCCCGACGGAACAATTGAACATTCCACATTTGTTTAAAATTTCACTAAGTGATCTAATTACGTCCAGTACCTATTCAGATGATTGGGACTTTGAGACTGTTAACGACATAATGTTTGACTTAGAAAAATCTGCTGCATTTTCTAAAAATGAATATTTAGAGGGTTCATCAGACTATGAACAACTGTATTGTTATAACCACTATGGTCATCATTATTTGCATAAATCTGCATATCCAAGAAATGTGTTTATGTTTAACCAATGGGAACATTGTCCTACACCACCAAAAGGTAGTTCAAAAACATTTGCTAGTAAGTTTCCATATTTTTCAGGTTACAATACATCTGACCCAGAAACATTTTACTTTAGAAATGTAAACAAAACAGGACTGAAAATTATGTTAACTAATACAAAACAGATTTACTCTGCAGCATTTATTGCCCAACTGTCTAGACAGGGTTTCGACTTATGGAAAGACACAATAGACACAAAAACTGTCTGGGGTACTAAAGATTGGCAAGTGCAGGGAATAGAAGCTTTATTTAGAGCCTGTATCATCCCTGAACAAATAATGTTCTTGAATGAAACCATCCAACAAACATCTTGTCTTGGATTAGCCAAGATCAAAGAGATGAAAACACCTTCTGTACAACACCTGCAAGTGATAACGATACACAGGCAGTGGTGACAGTTGACAATATATTACAACTCAACAGATCTAATCCTGATTGGATAAAATGGTTGATCTGGCCCATAGACACGAACAACTGTCAGGAAAGATTCCTGAATAAAACTCAGGGCTTTACTATTCATAGGCCAGACCCAAGATACGTCCAAAGACAGCATCCGGGGGTAGTAACAACATACAGTGTAGGAAAATTATGCCTCGATTGGCTGCATAAGTCTACACTACAGGATGTGAAACAACACTTATCCTTACTTAAAGAGGACGCAGACCTTAGGGAATTCTTGCTTGGACCAAGAAAACTGTGTCAAAAACGTTTCATATATGCCAGCATTTATGCTGCCTATAATGAAGCATGGAAAGTATCACAGATGGAGGCGGCAGAACGAATACGTGAACTTGATTGTATTAATTTAGAGAAAACACTCTCTGTGGTCGACAATGGGTTAACAACTTTGTCCTCCAGAATATATTCATTGGATGGCATTGTATCCTCTGCTATCGACATACTAGAACAAGATTTGGCGATGTTACAACAAGGTCAGTCTCAATTACGTTCTATTGTGTTATTAAGCTGGACGCTGCCATCTTTGCGAGCGGGCTATGTGCCTTGGCGTTTCATCAACACGTCAGCTCTGTTTGCAGAATACAATCTAACTGATAAACAGATCGAATTGGCACAAAAAGGAGCAAAGTATACAGTGCTGAGCATTGAAAAACTGGAAAAGTTACCATTCACAGTGGCAGAAAAACCAGCTACAGAATGGCTCATTCATGGCAAAATCAAATTACCTGTGACTACTTTTCAGTTTCAGTATTGCCTCAGACAAATGCAAGCAGGCAAATATGAAAGGTTGGGTAAGGAATACATTAAGACATCTTGGGATTTACCGTATACATATAGATGTTGGAGTGGGGATCGTGAAGTATTTTTGAGCGGTACACACTGTAAACGTGCACTGAGCGGTTCACTTATATGTCAGGACATTTCTTTACACGGGGCTTGTAATGGTTCTGTGGCAAATTTGTCCTGCCACCAGCAGGGTACACCAGCTGCTGTGATTAATCCAATGTTTGGACAACTTTCTAATGGGAGTTACCTCATGTTGAATGATCAGAGTTGCTGCGGCATGTTGCCAGGCATCCCATATCTAGGAACGGTCAACTCCAGGGCCACTTGCTGTATGCAAGTATTGTTTGCCCCAATAGACACAGTCAGGGAGTCGCCTCTATGGACTTCGCTGAACGTCTCTTTTATAAGATTTGATACTTTGAGCCGAATGAAAGCCATGCTTTTACAGCAAACAGTGCCTTTGACCTCGGCCAAAGAAACCTATGATCTACAAGTAGCAAGGACTTCGGCTGAGATACAGACTTTAATACGTACAAACTGCCCTATACATTTCGTAGAAATGATAACACATATCTTTAACATGTCTGATACAACAGGAATTGTACATGTATTTAAGAGCATCTGCTCCGGTCTGTTAGCACCTTTCCAGGCAATACTCGGAATCATCCCGAACTTTGCACATTCGGTGTTTGGTGGCATACCATTAATTTTAGCACTTGTTGCCGGAATTCTATTTCTCTTCCTGCTATTGCGCTATGGCCAGCCTATTCGCAGACATCACTCCGAGCGAAATGGAGAAAGCTCTCCTTGAACGAAAGTGCCGTGAGCGAATAGTACAGCTATTGGTCATGACTCGTCTACGGGACCTGAATACCACGTGGTTCCTGTCATTCAGACCAATCTGGCAAGATTGCATCTTACCTGTTCTACGATGCCTACTATGCGGTGAAGAATGCGTGTTGGACACCTGTCTAACATTTCCATCAGCAACGCCAACGGATGTCGATACTCTGCTGGTCCCGATAACGGCCCATGCTCTGTGTTGTCCCCAGAGGCTACCAATCCTGATGTCAGCATTCATTGAGATCTCACAGACGCTTCCGGCTGCTGCTGAGGTACGAGAAAGATCTACAGGCACACAGGTAACAACGGACGCGAACATTGCTGCGGCAACCTATGCTGGAAGCGATGCTTCACATCTCTGTGCAATTAATCTAGCTCACGAGGTGTTCCAGCTGACACCGACTTCAGTGGATGATGTTTTGTCTATAGAAATAGATGATCTCATGTTTACACCAGACCCGTAAACTGACTCTGATTCAGCATACAGTGTTCCAGAGATGCAGTAACAATTTGGCCTTCATATTTCAAAACTTGGAACGCTTCCAAAATTGAACTTTTTCCCATTTTTTCGAACTAAAATGGCACTTCAATCTGCTTAAAGTAGAACTAGCCTTATAGTACAGACTTCGCGGTACTTCCACGGACACTTAGTCATCTTGTGTGTCTAAAACAGTTCATTAATTTTCATGACATGAAATGACTTTGATTTTGAAAAACTTATCGATCATTTTCTGTCACATGTAAATATTACTGCTTATTTTCATTCCAATTGCATTTAATTTCGAACTTTACGCATGAAATGAAAAGCATTGCTTAGTATGTACAGTACCTTTTGCATTTTACTATGTTTTTTAATGCTTTTAAGAAATATTTTTTAATATGCGGTACTCCGTTTAATGTTTAGCATTTTAAATGTTTAGCATTTTAGTATTATCGTACACATGAAAGTGGAGTGGGTGTTGTATTCCTCTTAGGGTGTCCATAAACGGGCTTTCCAGTATCATGTCCTTATATAGGCACAATTCGCCCTGCCCTTATATAGGCATAAAATCCCAGTCCTTATTTAGGCATTAAACCGTGCACTCCAAATACAGGCATGGTCTCCGACATCCGTCCACCCTAACGTCACAACGAGTTCATGAAGAACAGACCCTTAGGCTGCGGGAGTTTCCCTAGCACAGGACTATTGATTTCTTCAAGGACTCATATATTATGCATGAACCATTATTCCTTAGGGGTTCATTCATGACGTCTTCCTCTGTCTGATTCACGTCAATGCTAACATTCTTAGGTAATTCTCAGGTATAAATATACCTTCCCTAGCCCCTGTAAATCAGAGGAGACCTCGACTTCAGAGGAGCCCGTTTCCCGGCCTGACGCACTGAGAAGACGCTGTCATCCCTGCACGCAGAGAGTCCAGCTTCCAGTGATCTGACTTCCCTTGCGGGGTGTTGGAGTTCGATTCTGGCAAGAGATTCCTACCTCTCTCATTCTTCAGGTATGGAGCTGACTAGAACCTAGAGGGACTCTTGGCATACTAGGCTTAACATACTCTTAGTATACCATTGTAAGGAATACTTCACCTACTTCATACCTCTCCCTACACCTAGGTTAGGTACATTGGGGTAGAACTTGATTAGAAACGCATCGTATGAGTACTCGCATTTTTAGTCTATGTTATTTATGTAAATGCATATATGCTAAAAAGATAATGCTATCGCAGTATTATTTATTTCTACTGCTCACACTGTACATTATTTATCTTGCATACTGTCTTGTGATCGTAACAGCACATTTTACTTACACCAGAAACAAGACTGTTCAATAAATCTTTTATTGAAACGCCCGTCTATTCTTTCTGTGTAACTTTGAGGAAAACTAAGCATGCACGATTGAGCTGAGTGAAATAGTTATCTATTGTTTCCATGACTCTGGGACACGTTCTGATTCTAAAGGGAAACAAAGTGGTCATGTTTTGCGGCTGCCAGAAACTACTCCCTTCTTGTCGTCAAGGAGTTTCTAGTGGCCTCTGAGCTAGCTGGCACAAGTAATTAAGTTTAATATACTCGATAGGGACATACTGATCTTAGTCCTATGTCAAACCTACAGGATATATTATTCCAATGCGCAGAGCCTATTAGGGAAATAGGAGCTACACTACAATACTTCACCTTACAAACTCATCTACCTTTGCAGTCATAGAAAGAATAAAAGAAAACGCCAATCTCCATGTAAAAAAAAAAAGATGAAATTTGTCAGAAGACATAGCCTGACATTTGACCTCTGTCTTTGAACATGCAGCATACGTGACAAGATGAAAATAAAAGTTAAAGGCATCTTTATTGCTCATGAACTCCTACATGGTTATTTTGGGTGGGTGCAGCCCCCTCTCCCCCCGCAACTCTTCTTCCAGTGGCTATAGCTATAACGAGAGACGCAAACTTTTCTCTGTGGGTTATTTTTTATATTCAATAAACAAAAGGGTTCTAATGGGAGAGAGAAACGCACTGCTCTCAAGCTAAACAGAAATGCACATAAAGTACATTGGGTCTCTATGAAAAAGGGAGAACGAAGAAGCTAGGTGTGTGTGGGAGAATGCTTCTTTAAGGACCAGAACCCTCGATAACCCGAAGGTTACATGCTTCATTATTGGATTCCTCCCTCACACCAGGACAGCAAGGTGCCTGGTGTGGACTACAACTCTCCGATGGAGAAGAGCAGAGGTGTTTTAAGTGGGATAAGCAAAAATTGTTCGAGTGAGGGGCAGAGTGCAAGCAAAAGAAAGGTGATTAATGGGTAAAACTATCTCCTGATGGGCTGAATATCCGCTTTATTCTGGTGCCCCCAGAAGATAGGGTTAAAAAGCAAGAGAGGCTAGGAGGTTTAGAAAAAAGACCCCCTCTATGTGGTCAACATGTTTCTGCCTAAAGCTGACCCAGTGTAGGGTTCTACGGCATTCGTCAGGACCAAGATAATATAGTCACTCTGCAAATATAATTACAACAGATACCGGCCTCAAAGAGGTAAGCCAGGTGGTATACAAGATGGCCACCATAAATATGTCACAGAGTATACCATAGTTCTGAAAGATAAAAACGTGGAAATAATTAAAGGCGTTCATGCAACCTGACATAAAAATAGACATCTAGTGCTGAATTGCAATGTGTAGGCTTGTGTGGATCAGTGCATTCAGTGTCCGTTTCCAATATACAAACTCATGCTAGAGGAGGAGTGAAGGGTAATCTTACTCATGGCATAAGAGTACATCTCACTTTCAAGCCTCAAAAATTCACCTAAAACACAGAGCTGTGTAATGTAACAAGAGAAAATTAAAAAGAGAAAAGTGACCAGGAGCTACTAGAAAAAAAGGCAATTGAAATATGTCATAGTAAGGGATCCCTTGTAGGAATGTTCAAGTCCGATTTCAATACAAACAAGGAAGAGAATATGTGGCAGCAACTCGTGAGTTTACTAGTTATGGCTCACATAAGGATCTTGTTGGTGCTAAAAGTTATGGCCACTACATGTGTGCATGAAAATGTATGTTACATGGCACTATTAAGAAGAGTCAGACCACTAGCCAATTCACCAACGGACGTGAGTCGCTCATCAATCCACAAACCGTTGTGAGGCAGGGAGCGAATCAGAAAAATTCATCTTGCACCGGTATAGGAGTATGAGAAATATATGAATCACTGTGTTTGGAATCGATGGCTGAAAATGAGGGCCTAGGAAGTAACAGACGCTGTGAGGAGGGACAACCCATAAACACACGCTCTGAATAATCATACAGAGTGGAAAGCAGAAAGTGCCATGACTGTAGGTGGCAGTGTACTATATGTAAAGACAGCCCAGGCGTGCGCTTTGCAAACCTGAACTAAAGGGATAGACAGCCGCTAAGCGGTCTATGAGGCAACATGCCCAGAAGTCAAACAGTCAAAAAACAATGCAAAGGCCCCACATACCTTAAGTGCCTCTGTCGGTAGCTTTAGTGGCGTGAATGGTGAGAGTGAGTAAGTGGAGCTGGACGTGTCATTATAAAGAGACGTGGATCAATCATAGCAGTAATGAGGGGTAGGTGTGCAAGGAATCATGAGATTTGTTGTCTAGAAGGACTACAAGGCACTGAATATGCAGTGCATGTCAAACAAGAGAAATGGCCTTGACTGGTGATTCACGAAAACAGGAGCTTCAAGATAATAACGGGGTAAAAGCTGTGCGACAGAAAGGGACATATATTAAAGGAAGTAAATACCCAACTTAACTGCTATTAGCTGCTAAAGGGAAAACTAATAGACCAATATCAACTGAAATTGCAGTTGCTATTGGTGGTCAACGCATGATGCTCAGAAAACGGCAGAGTCAAGGGGATCTATAGCATGTGTTATGAAGTAAAGGGCGAAAGGCACTTCAGAATGTAAGGAATTGGGGCAAAATGAGGGGATTCCTAATTTTAGCTGCTGTAAGACCCAATATGCAATGGCTCATAGTAAATGTTGGGAACTGGTTGTGTAGTAGATAGCGCTTGCCGTGGGAGAGCAATATAGAGTAACTAGTATCTCTGACAACTATTATATAGAATAGTAGCTCCGAAGGCACCTCAAAATGTCAGGATGTGATAAAAGTGGTGAGAGCCAAATAGAGGGGTGCCTAGTATAAGCCAATAAGGCGCTGGTAGGGAGAATTGGTGAGTATTTGAAGAAAGCCCCTGCAGACGTGTATAACTCAAAGTAACAGTGGACATACCATAGTTGTTATACAGTAGACTACAGAATGTCATCATTATGACCCCGAAAAATGGCTTTTGAGTCTGAAAATCCAGCGTTGTTCCATCTAGAACAACATTGTCTCTATATTCCCCATGTGTGTTGTGAAGTGGGGGTTGTCTAGAATCACCCACCTAAGGTCATCATCTGCATGTCTGGACATTTAATAATGTCTGGTCAATTTCGTATTAGATGTTTTGCATTTCACCGAACTGCGGTGATCCAGTATTCTTGTTTTGACTTTGCGGGTAGTCATACCCACATATTTGAGTTTGCAAGGACAGGTGATGAGATAAATGACCTCACCAGTGTTACAATTAGTGTGGTTGTTAGCTCCCACAGTGTCCTAAAACCAAGATCAATCTGGTTGGAAGGTTGTGGCAAATGACACACTGAACAGGAGCCACAAGTGAAGTGTCCCCTAACTGAAGGCAAAGAACATAACGTGTCTTGGATCTCTCTTTGATGTGTGACTCGTGGCCTGGTGCGAACAATTATGTCCCCAATGTTTCTACTTCCTTTGAGAGCAAACAAGGGTTTTGCTAGTGTGCTTTCACCTGTATTGAGGATGTGCCAGTTTTTATTGATAACCTTTTTTACTGTCAGTCATGTGACAGTATGTACTGACGCATACAAATCTGTCTGAACTGCGTTTGGAAAGGCTTACAAAACAGCCTCTCTAATGTTATTTCTGGCTCGTTTCGCTCCTCTATGAATGAGGTCTAGTGGGTACTGTCTGTGAGTGAGGTGATCACTCAGTTCTGCCAAATGTTTTTTTTTACTTCTTAAGTTCCGTACAGTTTCTCCTGATTCTGAGGAACTTTCCCACCAGAAGGTTGTTGCGTAGTGCATGTGGGTGGAAGCTATTGTAGCACAATAGGGAGTTTTGGGCCTTTGGCTTTTTGAAACGTTCTGGGAATATACCAGCATCATTTGTGTATAATAGTATGTCTAAGAAAGGAAGTGAAACCTTACTTTACTCGCAGGTAAATTTGAGATGTTTGTTCCTCATGTTAAGCCATTGTGAAAAGCTATTTAGCGTTGTGAGATCACCTTTCCAGATGACCAAGATGTCATCTATAGATCTCTTCCATAATTTGAGGGTCATCTGAAAGGGATCTCCGTTGGACAGATGTGGGTAGTCTCAAAACTGTGCACACAGAGATCTGCAATGCTTGGAGCAAATGTACTGCCCATCGGAGTCCCAGTGACCTGCCAATAAAGTTGGTCCCGGAATAAGAAGAAGTTCTTTCACAGCTATAGATGCACACTTCATAACAAAAGGAGTAGAGGTCAAATCATCTCGTTCTCTGAGTTCCAACAACTCTTTATCTGTGTCTAGGTTGTCATCTTGAGGTAGGTTCGTGTAAAGTGATTCGACATCACAGGACACCAAATAATGCACATGAGGATCTAATTGAACATCAGTTAGAAAGGTGAGTATGTGTTTGGTATTCTGAAAATAGGAGGGCATCTCAGTCACCATCGGGCTCAGGAACTAGTCAACAAATTGGGAAAGGGTCCCCAAGACAGAACTAATTCTGAAACAATGGGTCTCCCTGGAGGTGGTCTTCTCGGTTTATGAATCTTTGGTAAGATGAAGAAGTAGGAAATCTTCGGGTGGGCATTCATTAAAAATTTCGACCTCACCTTTAGTAATCCATCCACTGATGGTTCTCTGTCATTTTTTATGTGCCATGCAAGAAAAAAGCATATGTGGGTTTTACCGAGCACACCATTATATCATGGCGAGTGGAGGTGACTTCTAAGACCCCAAAGCAGTAATCACACACAAAAATGGTTACGTTGCGCTACTATTGCATTAGGATTGCCTGGGCTAGTGACATACTGCAGCAGAAAAATAGGTAATATATTAACAAGCATCCTGTGCTCTTTTTCTCTGCCTGTCTGATGCCCTTTGTGAGCTTGAGATGCAGAAAGCATTGGAGCACTGTGTAATATATTTGAGTGCTTTGAAAGACAATTAGTGACTATTTTATTTGGTCGATAAACATTTCATGTAGCGTTTAACCTCCTGGAACATTAAAATGTACCCTTCTAGGTGCAAGTAGACGTTTTTGTATGCATACATATTGATGAAAGATCAGGGCAAACATATCCATTTATTCAAGAGAGCTCATTTCCTTGCTTGCTGTAACGTTGTAGGTTTAGCTTACCTTTTCATTCACAGTACAGTGGTATTTCCACAAAGTACTGTAAATGGAAATTTGACTTATGAGCAAACTGAATGGTGGTCACATGCAGAATAAGTGCACTTACTGTCCCCACATGTGCAATATGTACATGACCTAACGCTAAAAGCATCAACCCACACCCAAACCCCCTGATATTAGGATTACATTTGTCACCAGAAGTCTCAATATGCACACACTACAACACACAGATACACATCATTTGACTGCTTCAATTACCTCTCCTCCTGATATGTGTCTGTCAACAGGGGGAGGAGGAACAATGGCAGAGAAATACTCCAATGCATGCAGAGTAGATGCACCAGGATGCCCACAGTACTAGAATGAAACGGCTGTATGATGGAACAACACAGGGAAATACTCTGCATGCATTTTTCACTCCGCATTTTGCAATGTATGCCTTTACCACACATTGTTTATATATATATGTTTATTTATATAACCAATGTATTTGTGGGGGGAGACCCCCACACCCCTGAACATACCTTAAATGCGTGATATAGGCATACGTTGTAAAAGCATATGCGTTCTAAAAACTTGCGTGGTAAAGGTACAACTTGGTAAAAATCTAATTGTAAAGGCTGTTTCCGAATGAAACCATAATACACAGCTGACCACACATAATAAATAATGTACCGCTGGACCATAGACAATGACAACGTCTTAGTGGAAGAAATCCAAGAGGACGTTGAGCCTAACATTAATATTTTCATTGCAGAACCATGTTTCAGCTTCTCAGGTTTTTACAGTATTGCATTTTTGCTCAACTAGGTTGTTCTGCCCTACTAATGCTATGGTCCATGATTTATCACATCCAACTGCCTCCCAAATACTCACCCACGTAATTAATGCACTGTGGAGACATGTTGATCAACCTATAACTTTCCGCAGATACCATAAAAATTAGCTATACCATCAAAGTCAAATTGCTTGCTTCTATGGGCTTTCCACAGTTTCCATAGTTATCAGCAGGCTGACTCAGCAGCACTGCACTGTTCAACCAACCCTTTCACTCTAAACGGGTACCCTTTTTAACCAGGAGACTTGTGCATTGTGCACAATTTCCTTTTCAAATAGACCCTATATTTTCTAAAGTTGGACTTACATCCCATGAAAATAACAAAACCTTCCCAGAGTATCCTAAGTCTGCCTGTCAGTTTCAATACCGAATGTCATATTTGCAGACTGGACTTCAGGAGTCAACCCCGAATGTAAACTAGACTTCAGCAGTCAACATCTGATCATTAGCATAACAGACACAACAAAAGAGGGCGTGTGTATTCCAAGGGCCAGAACCATTTGATGAGTTTGAAGCAAAAATGTCAGTGTTGTGAAGTAAAAGTGGACCAAGTAAGTTGAGAACTACCTAGACGCCACAAAAGAAAATAGCATAGACAAGAACACATCGGAGCTGTTTGTCACCCTAGGAGCTCTTGAGATGGAAATCTCGTCATCATGCTTCCAAAGGATACAAAATCAAAACTTACAAACAGCTCAATAAATAAGAGGTTGAGTATCTCAAACAATAGTAGAACATTGATTATGAGCATTGCACGTTCAGCACTGAATGCCATCTACAAGGCCAACTGATGAAGACATATGCCACCATGCTGATTCAGCTAGCACGTATACTGTGACTTCCACTTTTTCAACGATGATGTCATGTGGGTTAACATATTAGAGATCTACACCTCCAAATTATCCTCAAAAGTATGTTCACTGAAACAATATTACATCCAAAAATCCTACATATGGCAAAGACAAATGCCAGCAGAAAGAGAAATCAAGAGGAACAAAAATGTGAGCAAGTGTTGTGGATGACAAAAAAACACATGACTAGATGGACAAGCGGAATTTCTAAAGTTGATGACAACCATTCCCATAAAATTCGTCAAGCCTTGCAATGGGACACACGGGTCTTAATTGTAACATGGACAATCATTTTGCAATCATCTATAAGGCAGACAAATAAAGCGGCAAAAAAATCAGAACAGTAACATCAGTACATGACAATAAGAACATCAAATGCCATGCCTGCATCGTGGAGGTGAAAGATGTCACGGTGCCTTTGAAATCCTCCTCAAGGTGCCTACACGTGATTGAAAAATTATAATAAAAAAACAACACATGCACATGCTATCCAAACAGGACATCAGTTAGAGGACGGTCATAAAAATTCCCCGAGGCTACGCGCTGCCAAATTTATGCGTGAACTGCACATGCAATACAAGCAACTGCATACGCAAAATAAGGTGAATGTCCGTATATAAGAAAGGGCTGATATAATGGACACCATCACCATCCAACCACGTGTTTCAGTGAGTAGCAGATTACCTTCAAATAACGCGAGGAAATTAAGTGATATGCCAAAACAATGAGTCAGTATTGCTTCAGATGGAGACGATTGTCCTGTATTGAGAATTCTCTGCACCCCTGCATACTCAGCACAGTCATGGGATAGCTCAATGTATGGATACCAATGGCATTTAACCTATCAGCATGCTATTCATGGGTCAAGAAATTCCCAGCCCTCTTTCAAGGACTAATGAAGCAAAAAGATCCACAAATCACTTTCCACTTGCATAAGGTTGCTTGTTCGGGGCGTGGTCGCGTCCGCAGCGAAGATGGCCTCATAGCTGTGAGGCTCCAGACTCGGCGGCTCTAATCAGCCTGCAACCGCTGCCAATTATCGATTGAAGTACATGTCGGGGACAGAGATGCGGCAGAGAGGAGACCGGGAGACCCAGGCGACCTCAAGTCAAAACCCAGGGGAATAGGCACTGGACAACCGTAGTCATTACGAGGGGGAGAGAGTGTGCCCGACACGGCCTCGGAGGCCCCGTGGTGACAGGGGTCGTCAGCGAGCTTAAGGCAGGGATCGCCTGATCCCGTCGGACCTGATGCCACTTTTCCCTCCTCGTACCTCCCTTCTCCAGCGTTCCAGCGCAGACACTGAATAGGGCATTGCAAGACAACGGGTCCTCCATCAGCAGGAGGGGGAGGAAAACTGCTGACCACGGGGAGCCAAGAGAGAGGGCAAGAAGCGGCCATGGAGGCCCGACGCGCTGCCCAGCAGGAGAGGATAGGCCGAGAACCCGCTGCGGCTACAATGCGGGTCTGCCTGGGACATCCACAGCAATACGTCATTAGACCATCTACAGAGGCGATCTACACAAGGAGGCGATGTAGTGCGGTAAATGGCAAAGCCCACACATCAGTCGATTCAAATGACTGTATAGCGACCCACATGGCTGGGCTACCCCGCAGGAAGAGAGCAGACCGTTAGGCACGAAGCACTAGCCGCAGCCCAGAAACCAGACACCGAAGGCCACCAAAGCAGAGGAAACAGGGTACATTATGGCAGGGCATTTCCCCTCATCCCCAGCCACCAACGCGATGCCCCCCCTACAACACCTACTTCCACGCTGCCTAAGCAAGTGCATGTACACCAGAGGTGGGCGACTTGGTACCATCCCATATAACCAACAGGCGAAACCGATCCCTGCGCCCTGTGAGTAATCGTGAGTGCCTCCCTGACTCACCATAGGCAGGGTGAGACACGACCGGGACATCGCCATCTTTTAGGCATTGGGCCCCAATCCTACACCAACTTGAGGGGCAACGATGACACACTGCGGCTATGCTATGGACCGTACAGATCCTAAACAGAGGCGACTTACTTTTGACCGCACAAAGACCCCAGATAGTCGTGGTGTGCACTCTGATATGGACGAGCCCACGGGCACCGGCCCAGAGACTGCCACATCTAGCAACATGGCCACCATCATGGCTGAACTAAAAGCTGGTTTTAGCACAATGGATGCCCGATTTGACATGCTAATGGGCCGCATTGATAAGCTGGGTGAATGACTGGACAACCACGGAGTGCGCCTGGATGATGCAGAGAAAAGAATTTCGGATCTGGAGGACGTCTCCGCCACAACGCTGAAAAACATGGAAAAAATGGACCGAGTACTCAAACAAGTGGCTATAAAAAAATGAAGACCTCGAAGCCAGATCCCACCGGAATATTCGTATTGCAGGCATAGCCGAGACCACTAACACGGGATGCCCAGAGCTCTTCGTGGAACAATTACTGGCTGAACTCTTTGAGCATTCTAACTTTTCCACTCCTTTTGCGGTGGAGAGGGCCCACCACTTGCTGGGTTCCCGGCCGCCTGAATGTGCCCCGCCACGCTACATAATAGCACGCCTGCTTAATTACCGGGACAGGGACACTGCCCTTTGACTAGCGCGCGAAAAAGCCCCACTCGGGTATCAAGTT
Organism: Calotriton arnoldi; assembly: GCA_963921515.1. Taxonomy (NCBI): domain Eukaryota; kingdom Metazoa; phylum Chordata; class Amphibia; order Caudata; family Salamandridae; genus Calotriton; species Calotriton arnoldi. The sequence continues at coordinate 797,735 of CAWUFW010001274.1, forward strand.
GCCAAATCTTGTTATTTCCGGACTTCACCCCCATGGTACAGGAGGCTAGACGTAAATTCGCAGATGTTAAAAACTCCCTGCACAAACTAGATATTTGCTATGCCATGCTCTATCCGGAGCGCTTAAGAGTTGAACACAAAGGTCACATAAAAATCATGGACACACCTGCAGAGGTGGCGGTTTTCTGCAAAGAGATCCGAGCAAAGTCCCCCTTGTCCCCTCCATATCAGGAACAGAACTTTCAAGACATTCCTCTTCCTCGATGCATTGATAGAACTGGCCCCCCTTGATTTCATGCAGGCATTATCCGAAACCCTACGTCTGATGTATGTAATAATTCTTTCCAGCAGTTGCATATCTACTATATGGTAAATTTCTTTTTCAGAGGAGCTGCCGAGGTCAGAACGCCGCTGCGCCCCCCATGGTGTTCACCGTCTGTTCCATATTGGGAATTTTTTTGTTTATTTGTTTAGTGTGTTCGAATAGGAGTCACTGGATGATACTTAATCCAGTGTGGGTGGGGGGAAGGGTATATGGGTCTCTGTTAATTGCTGTTAGAAATTCAATTGTCTTCTGTTGTATTATGATGCATCATGCAATCTTATCCATCAGCTGATTCATGATATCCCTCATCAAACCAGCCCCCATGCCAGATCATCTCTAGGGCCCATGCCTTCCAAAAGAATATAACTCACTGTTATAACCTGGAATATTCGCAGTATCAACAATCCACAGAAGGGCAAGCAGGTGCTCTCCTACATTCAGTTCTCCCTCGAACACTTTCAGATCATAGCCCTGTTATACTCAAATTAGACACCCCGTTCCAGTGCACAGTTGCACACCGCTGGCGGTTCCAGGGAGACACCTTGCAGGACCCTGTACTCTGAAATGAGCTATTGACCGCTATCACCGAATATTTCACATTTAACACTGGCATGGTTTCCTCCCAAGCCACCCTGTGGGAGGCCTTTAAGGCATATATCTGAGGGGTGTGCATTTCGAAACATACGGTTGTCCTGCGTGACATCCGCACTCAACTGTAACGCGTCGAGAATGCACTACGGGACCTAGACTGCATGACCACAGACACACATACGAACCGGCTGAAGACACGTGCAGACCAACTGGCGGAGTTTAGGGACTTAGCCAATAGAGAGATTCTATATATGGGTAAATATGTCAACACCCGTTGATACGGGGAGGGAGAGAGACCCGGACGAACCCTGGATCGATTACTTCATCCAGACTGCAAGCAAGGCTACATAGCAGAGCTTTGCTCAGATACAGTAGAAGTCATTAGGTGTGGGGAAAATATCCTACATGAGTTCAAAAAATACTATCAGAACTTGTATACAACCCACATAACTGACAACCCCTCCGAGATTACATCATATCTTGAGGAGATCACGATGGTATGGATCTCGACTGGTTAACAAGAGTTCTTAAGGGAACACCTCTCCCTGGAGTTGGTGGTTCAGGCTATTACAGCATTAGATGGAACTAAAACGCCATGATTGGACGTGCTGACTGCAGCTTTTTACAAAGCTTTCAAACAACAATTGGCCCCGCTTCTCCTAACAGTTTATAATGAGGTACTGAGTGCAGGCATACTACCACCCACGTTGCGCAAGGCGGTCCTGATGGTATTATTAAAACCTGGTAAGGACCCTAACCGCTGCACTTCATACCGTCCCCTCTCGCTGTTAAATCTGGATAATAAAATCCTAGCAAAAATCCTTGCCACAAGACTTGCCTTGTTGATGGAACAGATTATTTCACCGGCCCAATCCGGCTTTGTGCCGCATAGGTTGACTTCACTAAACCTCCATATTATATTTGCGGTACTAAATAAAGTTTCCCCTGATATACCTGCAGCAGTGGCTCTATTGGATGCCCAAAAGACATTTGACTCATTGGAGTGGCCTTTCCTACATGCATTCTGAAGCAAACTCGGTGTCCCCCTCCATTTCTAGCCTTGATCAAGCTTTTGTACACTAAGCCCACAGCCCATTTACCAGTAAACGGTGCACTCAGTGAGGCCTTCCCCATCTTTCGAGGCATTAGACAAGGGTGTCCATTGTCTCCTCTCCTCTTCATAGCCGCAATGGACACACTGGTCCGCATATTGCACGAACGTCACACACACAGTGGGCTGCAATTAACATATGGCCCCCTACTACTCTCTTTATATGACAATGGCATCCTGCTTTTTGTCAGGCACTCACAGGATAACTTACTCCCACTGATGTGAGAAATAGCATGATATAGAGACTTGTCAGGACTCCGTATCAATTGGGCTAAATCAGAACTTTTACCACTGACTGATGCTGCCCAGGCACCGCCGACAGATCTCCCCCTTCGCTGAGCCGATGATGACACTAAATATCTCGTTGTGCATATACACAGAAACAGAGATCAGATCCTACGGCACAATTACGGCCCGGCTATGGCTTCTCTCACATCACAAGTAGATAGATGGATTAGACTACCCCTCTCCTTAGCAAGACGAGTGGCTATAATTAAAATGGTGGTTCTTCCCAAGTTTCTATATCTATTCACAACTATAACCCTCCAGCTGCCGCAGACTTTCTTTCATACTCTACGTAGCACTTTGCAACGTCTGGTGTGGGCTGGAGGTCACCCACAAATCAGCTGGGACACCCTTACCCTCACTTACAAAAGAGGGGGCTTTGGAGTTCCAGATTTCTGTTTTTATTACCTTGCCGCCCAATGCCATTACACTTACTGGTGGTACCACCCCAACGTACGCATTCCGTACATCCGCCAGAACGTGCACAACTGGAAGGAATACTTCATTCTCAGATTCTACCCTAAGGCATACCACTGGAGACCCAAGATATTCAGGCAGTCTCTACGACATGCTGGGCGTGGTGCAAAATGCGGCGGTTACTGGGGGGGGCGCCTCATCTACTCTGGTGCACTCCCTCTCCCAGACAATCCTTGGCTCTATCTCACCAGAGAGGCCCTGTTCAAGCATACACTTGACCGGCACTCGTTGAAAACGATAGGCGATCTATTTCCAAACAGCCATGTCCTGTATCTAACAGATCCACGCCGGCACGTGATATCCCCTATATGGACCTTTTTATTTTAAAGAGACTACACAACACTCTAAGATCCCTTATGCCCACCTACCCGCTCCCACCTGACGATTTCCCACCCTTGACAATGCTGGTTACAGCCACAGACGGAAGTCACATAACATCCAGACTCTACTACTCATGCATGATGTTGAGATATGATACCACCACACGAGTAAGGGGAAAGTGGGAGCGAGAGTTGGGGACGCCAATCACAGACAGATATGGACCTACTGTTGTGCACAAACCAAATATATTTCCATTAATCAGAGGCACAAGCTACTAACTTTAAATATATACACCGGTATTACCTTTCCCCAGCCGATATCGCCAGATTCGATCATTCCAAATCTGATAGATGTCCAAAATGTCATGCCCCAGGAGCAGACTTTGCACACTTGACCTGGGCATGCCCGGTGATAGCCTCCTACTGGGTGGATATATACACACATCACTCAGCCATGTCTGCTTATGCCATGACCCCGGACCCTCTGGTCGCCCTGTTAGGATACACCAAAAATGTGCCACATACAACCCTGTCGTCTAGTCTCCATAGCGTTATTGCAGGGAAAGAGGGAGATAGCATTACACTGGGCAGTACCAGATCACTTAAAATAATGATTCAATAATGAGGTGCACTCCTTTTTTCTTCAAAATAAAGTACCTTTTATACACTATTATCCAATGGTGCTACCCTGCTACGTATGCTGTCGGCATACGTCATTCATATACAATAATAATATATCAAGCGATTCAACTTGAATGCAGTGTGCACTGTTCACAATTATAACTTATCAATTTTATAAAACACAGTACTATTTTCATGCTAACTCTCATGATTCTTTTAATCTCTGTTTCTATCAATTTCGATTGCTTTTAAAGCATAATATACCATTTCTGAAATTCATTAACATTCATGAATTCTCATCTGAGTTGTTTTACGAATCAACAAAATTTACAATGTGTAATTTATCTTGCATGTTACAACATGTTAATAATCATCCTGAATGTTTCATGCCCAATGCATTTCGGGACAATGAAGTCCCTTCTTCGGGGGCAATCCTTGCTGCTGAGTAAAAACAATGTCATCCACTAAGCTGTTCATGTTTTAACTCCTACGGAATATGCGATCATGGAATCTGATACTGTTATAGCCGTTGCATGTCGCTCAATATTACCCGCATTTCAAATCTCCTCCGACACACAACCGCTACTAGACGCTATCTCCCATTCGAATCTCTCAGCCTGAGATTAAAACAATCATGAGAAGTAGTATGAAAATAGTACTGTGTTTTATAAAATCGATGAGTTATAATTGTGAACAGTGCACACTGCATTCAAGTTGAATCGCTTGATGTATTATTATTGCAGTACCAGATCATCCACTGCATCCGACTGGCTGGAGAGCATGAGTCAATGCGAAAGCCTGGGGGAGGACTACGCCAACCTACAACCTCCTACATCCCGCCTCAAGGATATCTGGATGCCTTTCCACACATATCTCTATACCTTAACACAAGATGGCACTAGTGGACCCTCAACCCCCAGCTCCCCATCTGACGGACACTGTCCCACCCCCCATTCATAGACCTTCTATGGGATATATCGGTGTCTGACAACCTGACTATTATTATACTAAAAAAGTGGGCAAACATATTACGTGTTAATAATCCATCTGTGGGAATCAATGTTGTGAACGGCTGACAGAGTGTAACTATCAAATGTTTGTCTTCATTTTAAAATTCAATAAAGACAATTTATTTAAAAAAAAGGTTGTTTGTTCAGTGGACACAAAATCATCAAAGACTGCCAATTAATCTACCACCAGAAGGATAGAAAGAGATTAGAGCAAGGCATCTTTAAAATAGTGAGAATGACAACCCCATGTGTATAACATACAGTATTAATGAAAGAATGAAGCCAATATGAATAACAACCAGTATCAATGCCAAACAAACACACGGTGAAGATTCACATCTCTGTAAACATATGCCTCCCCAAGAAGGAATGAGAGAGAGAAAGAGAGGAGAGACAGAGTCAGACATAGAGAATGTTAGACTTGACAGCCTTAGAATGATCTTCCCCCAACTTTTTGCCTTCCCCCTCCAATTTTCTCATTTTTGCTGGTATTAGGACTCTGCGTACTTTACCACTGTTAACCAGTGCTAAAGTGCTCCCTCCCCTAAACATGGTAATATTGGCTCATCCCCAACTGACATATTTAATTACTTATAAGTCCCTATTAAAGTGCACTATGTGTGCCCAGTTTTGCAGTTTACACTGCCATGTCGACCTGGCAAAATAAACCTTATGAATACACTATAGGATTGCAGCATGCACACCATGTTTTTTTCAATTTACTCTATGTTTATCATTTTATTCCATGCTTGCGTGCCGACTGGAGCCGTGCCTCGCCTCAAAGTACGTCTATGGAACTCCGAAACACTTGCAGCAACACTTTGCTACATTTCCAATCGCACAGCCAATCGAAAATTATTCCAACACTTCCTCTTGTTCAAAAATCCATGTTTATTCCATGTTTTCCATAATTCATCAAACTTTTCTCTCCTGTTCACGATAAGGCTGCCCGTCATCCCAATTTTTTCAAATTATTCAGTTATGACAATCCAGGCCTTTTACTGTATCACGTGGGCAACTCAATTCATATTAGGCAGCTAAAATTATCATAATGTATTTCGGGCTTTTTTGCGCCCTTCGTCAGGGGTAGCTGTTAAATTAGAAAAAAACTCTATTAGTCTTATATGTCATGAACAAGACGAAGTGTTGTAATATGCATTTCGGGCTTTTTTGCGCCCTTCGTCAGGGGTAGCTGTTAAATTAGAAAAAAACTCTATTAGTCTTATATGTCATGAACAAGACGAAGTGTTGTAATAATTTTCGATTGGCTGTGCGATTGGAAATGTAGCAAAGTGTTGCTGCAAGTGCTTCTGAAAATAAACCTTATGCCAGCCCACACCTCCCCTTTTTATACAGATAAATCACCCCTAGGGTAGGTCCTGGTCAACCCAGAGGGCAGGGAGCATTGTGTTTATAAGGTAGGACATGCACTTTTAAGTTTTACATGTCCGGGTAGTGAAAATCTCTGGAATCACAATTTAAAATGCAAACTTATGTTGAAGATTTTAAATTGCAATTCTGAAAATGCCACTTGTAGAAAGTTTTTTGTTTGCAATCAATAAAGGGTTCTGGCCCTCAATCAGCAAGGCTAGGCCAATACATAATCCAACACAACACGAAAATGCCAATACTGATACCATTCATTGAATCACATCCCACAATCACACGTGACACTCATAGTGATTGAAGCAATATTAATTAGAGAATTTTTTTTATTTCTTTTTATGTTCAATTTATCTTTTCAAAGTTTTGTTATTTAGTAAATCATTAAAAATCAATAACAATCCAAACATTTAAATGGACCAAACAGCGACAATACCATATTTACAATAACAAAAACAAATTGCACTAAATACACCAAATTTCAGCCAGCTCAAATCCCCCACAAACTAAAAGAAAGAACAAGAAAAGAATAGAAAAAACCAAGGGAAAGTGTAAGAAAATCACACAATAAAGAAGGAATATAATACTCTCCCAGGAATGTTGGTCAAACAGTTAGATGTTCTGGTTTTTTACCTAAGAATCACTCAGTAATACATTGTTTGTAACCCAGACACCTCTCATTTGTTATCATACTTATTTAGACACAACAACAAAAAGGTCTACGCGTTTCAAACCCAATATTTATTTTCGGGTTTTCCTCAGGACCTGGGAAAATGAGCTGTAAAAAAAAACAAAAAAGTGCATGTGTTACACAATTGTACCTTTCAAACACACTCATACACCTCTATTAAAATAAAAAACCATCTCTACCTTATTCATTCACCACGACGGCACCCATAGTGCTTCACAGCTGATTTTAATCCAAAGATGTTGTTTCTGCAGAAACCAAAATTTGTTCAACAGATGATCCAAATCAAGGTCATAATACCCATAGTTCAATATCAAGCAAATCCATTTTAGCATGTTATCACCCGAAGCTCTAATTACCTTCAAGAAAAACGCTTCCTGGCCCAGTTTTAATTGAATCCTATGGCCGGCAGACGCAGACTGGCAATTTTCGGCACACCACTAAAACATAATAAAAACGACTTTACTGCAGTGCTCTCGCTATTTTTAAGTAATGCCGCAGTCACTCATAACCGAATCAAACGTACCTAAATGGAAGCGGAATATAACGCTGTCCAGTGCGTAGTCCTTTATACGTAAATTCAGCCCGACATAGTCTGCAACCAAAAAGATGTAAAAACCGCTTTTAAGTTTTAAGATTACGACATAAGGGTTCTTTTTTCAAATAGCGTTGTATACGCAAACTAAATAGCTACCTTTCACTTCCTTAATCACGCCGCTGCCACAAACGCCTTCCTCTCGCAAAGATCGGTGATTCATACTGTGTTAAGGCGCCTTTATTCAAACGCAATTCTGCGCGCTACGTCACATGCCGTCATCATTAGCCGCCTTCTCTTAAAGAGTGTAGTCAATTCAAGACTTTATTGTCCCGAGCAACGTGACATACATTATTTATAAATCAAAGATTTATAACACTGCTTGAAAGGTATCCACGTTGTTTCAAGTACCGCAACTTTTGTGATGTCCTTATAAAGTGTAAATAGTATCTAGCGGAAATCAATGTTTAATCGTACCGAGTTTGAGCGCCTTTATTCAAACGCATAGCTGCGCGCTACGTCACATGACGTCATCATTAGCCGCCTTCTCTTAAAGAGTATAGTCAATTAAAAACGTTATTGTTCCGAACAAAGTGACATGCATTGTTTATAAATCCACGATTTATAATATAACACTGCTTGAAAATTTATAAATTCCAGATGGTAACTAGCGGCAATCGATACTAATAGTTGACCATGGTATGGGGTACTGAAATCATTGGTAATCGGGGACTTTATCAGACATCATAACAATTAACCAAAACGTCCAAGCTGAGGTAGTTGACCGTTACATTGTTAATTATCAAACCAGTAGGTAGCATGTGGCTCGCAGAACGTTACAACATTTCACGATCACCCAGATGTCCATCCAACACCTGAATGACACCTGCATTATTACAAGTTATAAGTCTCAGACAATTCGTTGAGTCCATCAACAGCAGTATTGTATTTAACAATCAACATAGCTTCCCTTTGTAACAGTGTTCTTTCAATATCTCCTCCACGAGGGTTAATCTCAATTTTTGACAAAATAGTCCATTTGAGATCATTTATATCATGATTTTTTGACACCCAATGATTCACCAAGGGTGCATTGGCCACTGTTCTCCGAATTCTGGACATATGTTGGGTGATTCGCTGGCGTGCTTCTTGATTTGTTTTGCCAATATAAAGTTTAGGACATGGGCATACAATTCCGTACACTACAATTTTACTTTTGCAATTAGTGAACAGATCATGCTTCCATTTAATGTTATTGAATTCAAAAAGGGCACCTTCCATAGTTTGTGGGCAGCAGGAGCAAGTTCCACACTTATGATGCCCTGTAATAGGAGGTGGACACAACTGAGTTCTCAACATATTTCTATTCAGTGGCTTCTGTGGTGCTGCACGTACAATCAAATTTCCCACACTTTTATCTTTTTTTAGAGCAAACAAAGGTTTACTCCATGTTGTATGTATCTTTTGTACTAGGTGCCAGTTTTGATTAATCACCCTTTTGAGGTTGGCATTTTCTTGCATTTTCTTGCTTCAGCCCTTTGGTGCCTACAGCCTCTGATCACATGCCTGGGTGTAGTTGGCAGTTGAGCTTGTGTATTCCTGCTTGACAGCCACACACAATGGGAGCCTAGGTGTGACTGAGTGGGCTATCCTGACAGTATGGGAGGGAGGAGCTGGACCCAGCTTCGTTAAACCTGAATATGCTGTTTCCTGTCCCCACACAAATGGCTGCCGATCCCCTGTACTTAGTCTGGAGCTAGTGCTGATAGGGCACCTCCTCGGCTGAGCAGCATATCCATGAGCAGAACTGATGCATCACCGCTGTTACATGGATTGGACCTGTCGCAAAGGACTCACATTGCCGCCGCCACCTCCCACATCTTGGGACCAATGCATCGCCTTCAGAACCGCCACTGCACAACGCTTTTCCTGGTGCAAGCTCCTTCCATCCTTCATTGACGGCAGCCTTGACGACGAAACTCTGATGAGCATCGCTTCAGCTGTGCCTTGCAACCTCAACAAAGGACTTGGCGTCTCAAGTGGTGTTGACAGGATCCTCGACGCAACAGGGCCTCGCACCGCAGCCTCGCCACATCTCGGAACCAATGCATTGCCTCTGCTACGTGATGCATCTTCGATGCAGACCCCCATCATGATCCGCAAACAGGATTTAAGGTACTTTGTTCAGCAGGCCTAACTGGGTTCCTGTAGCTGGCCCGTGCTCAATCATGGTCAGCCTAAACCAGTGACTTTGTCCCGGTAAGGCTTGATGAGAGATCCCTCAATAGTGCTTTGTGATTTTCGGTGCCATTTTTCACTATAAACTTTAAAAATCAATATCTCCAGTTCTACAAATTGAATTTTTGTTGTTTTGGTCTTGTTTTATTTATTAAAGTTGTTCTATTTTTCTGAACCTGGTGTGGACTCTTTTTTTGTTGTGTTTTCACTGTTTTACTCTATGAAGTGTTGTACAAATACTTTACACATTGCCTCTAAGGTTAGCCTGACTGCTCTGTGCCGAGCCCCCAGGGGGTGAGCACAGGTTAATTTAGGGTTTGCCTGCCTTTTACCATGACTAGGAATGTGGTTGCTGCTTGACCAGGGCTCATACCCCAGTTAACCTACAACCCAATTTCTAACAGGAAAGCATAAAGCAAACAGGACGGTAACCTGCTCAATGTGCGATTGCTTCAATTACAGAGAAAGTATACATGTATTTGGCTAGATAATGAAAGAATCAAACAAAGCATCAATCAAGTATGTGCACCATGGAGTACGCAGCACTGATGTTGAGCTCGGACAAATGTGATTTTTCATAACGCTGAACTCATAGAGGTATTTTCATAAAAAGATATCAAACTTGAGCTGGCCAAGTTGATGGATCTATGGTAGATATACATACACACGCATGTGGGGGGACCTAATTAATCATTCCTCCGGATGGTTAATTAATGCTCACGCTATATCAAGGGCTGTCACATGAGCACTCTCATAATGAAACAAGGACACAATATGCTATGGAGAGACCAAAGAGAAGAGTCAAATAGACTGTATTTCCTAGTAACCCAGGTCGGGAGTATGCTGGCCTGCAAGTTTGTGTAAAAAATAAAATCCATTCAAAAGCATTTTTTAGCATTAAGTTTGCTTGACAATATATGGTAATCCAAAAGCTTAAATTGTAATGAAGATTTAGAGGTGAGAAATCTCATAAAAGGAGTAAAATGTATAGATTTTAGGCATGTCTGGAAAAAGACAATCCAGCTCATGACATGACAAGACATCCACTGCCACCAATAGAGGCTCAAGCATCCCCTGGAGGAATTTGTAAACCTCATGGTAAAATAAACAGCTCATGCTCACGGAAATCTCCCCCAGGCTGCTTTATTCACCGGCAGCTTCAATGATAAGTCAAGTCTCAGAGGAGCTGGCATGTAATTGTAATATATGCCAATTTGTAGGTAAACAAAATAGTTACTGTTGACTTCGTACTACAGAGGGTGGGTGAAATATTCAGTGTAATGCAATTTGAAAACGTGGAAATATGGTCAATGAAACAGCAGTTGAGCTTCAAAGAAGGGGCAATATTAAAAATGTGTTTTAATGAAAAGGTAATGAGTGCATGGAACAGCCAGGGGCACAAATGCTGCAGACACAAAAGTACAGGTTCAGAAAGACACAGGGGGCCATAGTTGCATAAGCGAGGTGGGTCCAATTAAGAGAAAAGAGGCAAAGAGTAAGCTGAATAGGGCTAGATATTTTTTGGCTGCCAAAGACTACAGGCCCTACTCATGAAAAATGCCATAGATTTCTGGGGGGAGATTTAAATCTCCTCTTAAATGTACTTTTATGCAGTCGCGGCCGGCATTAATCGCGGGTGGGGGGATCACTGGGGGTGGGGGGGTAAATGTAATAATACATTTTAAAAACTTACCTGCCGCCGGCCGGTAGGCCGGGTCCCGCGTTTTCTCGGCTCCTGCTCAGGAACAAGAAGCAGGCAGCATCCCTCCCCTCCCCTAAGCCAATCACAACGCTGAAATGGCAGCGTTGAGATTGGTCGGGACGGCTCCCAGCCAGGCGCCTATGGGGAGGCCATTTTCTCCATGTAGGCTGCATTGCAGTCTGCATGGAGAAAGGGCAGAAGCCGCATGACTAGTTTGGGCGGCCCCAGAGGGCCGAACAAACCAGTCATGCTCACTCAGGAGTGGGCACACCACTCCTCCCCTGCCCAGCCCTGCTCGTAGAGCAGCACACCCACCCGCAACCAAACATTTCTGCTTTCTCGCAGTGCGAGAAGCAGAAACATAAAATGGTAGTTTTACCGTTTTATGTTTCTGCTTCTCGCACTGCGAGAAAGCAGTGGGGCGACGCTCCTCTGCCCTAGTGGAGGAGCCACCCCTGCTTTTATGACTTTTTTCTATTCACAAACATTCCCAGAAGTATGCCTGGAAAGATATCCAGAGCAGAGAACGCGACTGAGGTGAAATTATAGCCCCCTGTGGAAATGCACATTTTTAGGCCTAAACTGTATAGAGGTTTACCTGCCTGTTGCAGACCAGTAAGCCATTTTCTCACAATTGAATGGCTTTGTTTCTATCTCAGTTGTCTCCTCTTGACTTGATGATTTTCCTCCCTATTTTTGTGTTTGTCCGTTCCAGGAACATTTTGGTTTCACAGTTTTCTAATTGGATGAGTTGTATCCCTCCACTGCTGATTCCAGGAGAATCTTTTATCATTGCCTTTCAGCACTCCATGGAATTGCATGCGTTTCCTTGTTCTTCCTAATATCCCTTTACTATTTACTGCTTTCTGCCCCAATTCCCCTGTGGCTTCCTTGTTTCTCTTCTAATCCAATCCCCGCGCACGCTCTCTATTTTGCACTCTTCTCCTCCACCAACTTTTTATTGCACCCTGGTCGGCTCCCTCTTTACATTTTTTTCCCTTTTTTTTGCCTTTGTGATGAGGGCCCTACCTTTTTAACTTTGAAATTGTATTCTTTTCTGGTGGACTTTAACATCCACCAGTAAATTCTTCTTTAACACTTGATTTAATTCGGTTATTGCGAAGTATTATTTCCGTAATCACCTGCTGAATGCCTTTAGGAAATGGTGCCCTAGAAATTCATGAAAACTGTAAGCAGTGGGATTAATTTTGCTAAAACGAAGTTTACCGATGCCCCCCAGTGGATAAATGGAGCATTGCCGATGATGTGCATACCTGTTCAGCACCGTGGTCCGCACATATGCTGCTCAGCCTGGAACCGGCCGGGAGGAGGACATTCCTATGCTATGAAGCTGAAGAGAGAGATTAGACCAATCTCCTTCAGTGTAGCAATGCTTTCATTTTTATTCAACGTAGCAATGCTTTCATTTTATTCAACGTAGCAATGCTTTCATTTTATGGTGCTGCTACACCTTTACTTTTTCCTGTCCGTATCAATAGAGTTTTGACTCTTATCCCCTTTAAATCCATTTACAGTTTAGAACATTGCTCCATGTAGCGGCAGTAGATACCGAGCAAGAGTCTGCCATCATTCGTTGACATGGGTTTATTGGATGTTTTACCGCTTCCTATTGGTGGTTCAGTGCATCACATTCTATCGTTGGTGGTTTTGTAAATCTTCAGAGAAAGAGTTAGCAGAAAGTACTAGTCGCCACCCACTCGACCCCTCCTCCCCAGAGTTAGGCAACATTCTCCTCATCTGTCCAGGGTATTACTTGCCCGCAGGCTGTGTGCATGCATGCATAAAGTAGAGACGCAAGGGGGTGGTTAAGCAACATCCATTAGCCCTGACTTACGTTTTTTTCCCCTGGTACCTATACTTTAATGCCTACTCCCACTGTCATCCACGAACAATGTGTTTTTTAGGGCTCGCCCACAGGCAGCTTTATTTATCTGCCTGTTGTCGAATAACTAGTATCTAAAATACAATAATACATTAAATGTCCTTTGGGTCAGCCCCTTGCTCATGATTGGATAGTGTCAGAGCCCCGTTCAGAGGGCCACGGGGCAAGCGGGAGCTACTGGGTCCAACCGTGGGGATTGAGACCTTTTACTCCTGTTGTAAAGGGGCCAACTTACTATGGATCCCGAGCAACTGAGAAAAGTTCTTTATCAGAACTTGACTCTCAGGAATAGTGTGGTCCGAGCAGGCCAAGCCCCCCTCAGGGGGAGGTGGGTACAGGAGGGTGGACACAGGCTCACAAATTATAATACATGCAGTAGCAGCAATAAATTATTGTCCGGCCAAATACTCATTTTTATGATAAAAGAAGTATTTTATTTTTACTGCTATCAACACAAAGGAAAATACAACATTCACAAACAACTACAAAGTCGCCCCTGAGTTTGGGGCTCTAGTGCTTCATAGGCAGGTCCCTGTGTCCCACTCCAACCTTGCTCTAACAATAGTGGTTGTTCCCCATTCACTATAGGCAACATCCAGGGTAAACCCCAGTAGTAGTCCAAGACTCAAAAATCCACTCAACGTCAAAAGTGTTCCAGCACCGAAGTGCTACCTAGCAAGAAAGTTCTCCTGGGGCCGACTTACTCAAATTCAGTCTTAATGCACCTGCATGAACAAGGCATCCAGAGTTCCTGAGCGTGCCATTGAGACTAACTACAAAAAGCCCAACAGCAATCCCACAAAGGAAATCTAAGGTCTTATCAAGAGAACAACCGATTAGGGCCTAGAGAATGGTTTCCTCACAGAGTTAGAACATGAATTCCTTAACAAAAGACAACCCAGGATGCCCACCATCTATACATTGCCTAACACCCACAAGAATATGGCAAAGCCACCAGGGAGAACGATTATCTCTGGGTGTTGGTCTATATTGGAACCCCTTTGCATATATATAGATATATTTCCCAAAGCCAGTGTAGAATTCACTGCAGCCTATCTAAAGGATATAATGGCAACCATTAAATTGGTAGACAATCTTGCATATAATCCTGCAGAACAGCTCTTAGTGACTATGGACATCACATCACTCTATACTAATATCTCCCAGAGATCAACTTTGGATGTAATAAGAGAAGTTCTAGACAAAAGACCTCATCCCAACCAGTACAGGTTCCGACAGACTTTATACTAGACCTTCTGGAAATTGCAATGACTAAAAACTTTTTCTTTTTCAGGGGGACTATCACCTCCAAACCAAAATGGTGGCCGTGGGGGCATGGTTTGCCCCAGGTTTAGCTATCCTTTATAAGGATCATTATGAACGGAATCACATTTTCAGCTAGGGCAACCCATATATCAACAGCATCGGGATATGGAGACGCTACAACGATGATGTGGTTATGATTTGGTCAGGTAGTGAACATGACCTACACACCTTCCATGATTGGCTCATTGCGAGATCCTGTGACAACCAATTTTCTCTTGAATTAAGCAACAGGGCCATTGATTGTTTTGGACATTACCATTAAGGAAGAAGAGGGTCATCTGCACACTACACTATGTAGAAAGGGGAGTGAGAGAAATACTCTGCTGCGCTATTCTAGACACCACCCCAGGAACTTAAGAGACAATTTACCTTTTGGACACTTTCTCAGAATATGGAGAAATTGTTAAAAAAGAACCTGGCTTTTTTAGGGAGTCTGATGAACTCATCACCCGTCTATTGGAGAGGGGATACCCAAGGGGGATACTAAGAAAAGCTCGTAAGAGAGCGTGGTTTTGCCCCAGGGAGGTTCTCCTGGAACTTAAGCAGTGCTCGGACACCTCACATGACCGTATGATTTGTGTGACTCCATTCTGTACATGCAGCAACGAGATCAAGAAAATCATAAATCGTCATAGGACATTGGTAGCCGATGAATTAGAAACCCAGACTTCGCCCATGCATGCGTTCAAACGAGGAAAGATCGTGAGAGACCATATTGTGAGGTCCCTTCTCAGTGGACCGGCATCGACTAATCTGTTGACCCAATGGAATTTGCCCCAGATCAAAGGACATTTTAAATGTGGACACTGTAAGGCTTTCTCCCTGAATGTAGAAACTAAGAATTTCTTATACAATAACCACAATTACACTCTCAAGGACCATACCAATTGTAATAGCATTGTTGTAATTTTCTGTCCATGTGACTTTTTGAATGTAGGCCAAACCAGACAGAGTCAAAGCAAACATATTACAACATTGCATTAGGATTCGATGCAAGGTCCGGGGGCACCATTGGTGGAACATTTTAGCAATTTTGAACACCAGGCTGAGAGTTTGAAATGGTTGGTTATAGAAATGGTCTACGCCAATCCCAGGGGTGGGAATCTTGCCAACATCCTTGTTGGACTTGGCCCTTTTTGCAGGGTCATCCCTGAACTTTTTGCCTTCCTCCTAGCCTTTTTTCTGACATGGTGTTGGTGGTTCTAGGACTCTGGGCACTTTAGCACTGCTGTCCAGTGTAAAGTGTGTGTGCTCTCTGTGGTAAACATGGTAAGATTGGTCTACACCTGTTTGGCGTATTTAATTTACCTGTCAGTCCCCAGTAATGTGGTATCTCATATACCCGGGGCCGGTAAATTATATGCTACTGGTGGGCTTACAGCGCTGATTGCACCACCCACCAATGTAGCCTTTCAAACCTGTCTCAGGCCTCTGCCATTGCAGGGCCTGTGTGCGCAGTGTTACTGCCGCTGTGAAGTGACACCTAAAGTGTGTGCCACGTCTGTGACCCCCCTTTTACTGCATGTCAGTCACCCCTAAGGTAGGCCCTAGCTAGCCCTATGGGCAGGGTGCATTGTAGGTAAAAGGTAGGACATGTACCTTAAGTGCGTGACATGTCCTGGTAGTGACAAACAGCCATTTTGGTTTCTCACTGCTGTGAGGCTGCCCTCTCATAGGAATGCATTGGGGATTCCCTGATAAGTGTTTCAGTGGTAATTCCTGATATGAGAGGAGCAGCGTGGTCAAGTTTGGTATGTTTGGAATAGTAATAATAAATGCTGCGCAATAGTGTGCACAGATTTATTATCACTATTTTAGAAATGCCACTTTTAGAAGTTGGCATTTCTGTGTGCTATGTGTCTGCCTGCCTGATGTGTATTGCATGTCTGGCTCTGGAGTGACAGGGGCTGGTGAGGTGTGTGTGGCTCCAGGGAGGGCAGGGTGAGTCAGCGTTAGGCTGAATAGGTGATCTGCATTTGGATTAGTGGGAGGAGTAGTCCCCTGACCCTGAATAGGTCTGTGCCTGCCTGAGTGAATGCTGGCTCCGCCCCCCTGTGGTGATCTGATGACCGAGCCCCCACCTGACAAAGGGGAAGAGGAGCCCTGTAAACAAAGTGCTCCATTACCCCCCAGAACCAGTTGGGACTGGCTCCCCCAGCCCTGTGCCAGGGCAGAACAAAGGAAAATGTGGTATAAGTACTGGGGCAGTGACCCCATGGTTGTGTTGTGCTTCCTTGTGCTTTCTAAGGTTCTGACAGTGGCCCGATTGGCCCTGTCATGTATATAATCCCCTGTGAATATTGCCTAGGGCCAGTTGGCACAGTGTATATGTGTGATTATGATTCTAATGTGTTTTGGATAATGCAAAGGCTATTTTTATATAACCTTGTGTGGAGTTTCTTTTGTAGTGTGCCTAGTGTGCTGCTGCTGTGTGTGTTGCGCAAACGCTTTACACATTGCCTCTGGGTTAAGCCTGACTGCTCGTGCCAAGCTACCAAGGGGGTGAGCAGGGGTTATCTTCAGCGTGTAACTCCCTTGCCCTGACTAGAGTGGTGGTTTCTGCCTGGCTTAGGCGCAAGCCCTAGCCAACCAGAAATCCCATTTCTAACAATCCTGAGTTTACGAGAATGCAAATGTATACACAATCCTGATACGGTGACCAGGGGTCTGAATGAGTATGAAGAAATTACCAGTGTCGTGTAGTTTCTATAGTACCCCTGTGGGACCTGCGCGTTTGGATAACATAAACTGTGGGATTGGTGATAGACTGGCTCTGTGCACCCCAACCGCGTATGTTAGCCTGATTTGCATTAGCTAGCTCACAGTGCCACTAGAATCTCCTCTTATCGGGGAGAGATTAGTTTCTGGCAACCTTAGATCATGACAACCCTGATCCTTCAGAATCGTGGAAACAATGTACTACTTTTCGCTCAGTCACTCGTGCTTACTTGTTCGGCTTGTCTCAGAGAGTTACACAGAATAAACAGTCTGGGCGTTTCAATAAGTATTTATTGAACAGTTGTTATTCTAGTGTAGAATATATGTGTTGCAATAACCAGCAAACAATAGCAGAGATATATTATCAGCAGTACGATAAAAGTGAAAGGGTAGTACATTTCTACCATATTGCAAGAATCATGAATATACACATGAATATAAAAAGCATTATAAAAGTGCGCATACTCCTACGATGCCTAACTAGATGTACCTAAGTGTACCTAGCATGTGAGTAGGTCTAAAAGCCTAAGAGCCAAGAATCCTTCTAGGATTTAGTCAAACCCCATTACCTGAATAGAGAGAGTGTGGGACCCTGTCCTGGTCTCGAGTTGGACACCACGCAAGGGCTGTGTTAGACCGCTGTCAGCTGGAGCGACTGCATGCAGGAGCCTCAGCGTCTCTGGTCAGTGTGTCAGCATGGAAGTCTTGGTTCCCTCAGTCTTACTGTGGCAAGATGTGGTGTATTTATACCCTAAAGTGTCTCGTCCCTTAGTATGGTTTGTATTGGTCTTTGTTGAACATGAGGAAGACGTCAGGGGTGAACTTTGTACATACATATTATCCGGGAGATGTAGCTGGTGAATGCTCATACATAATTTATGAGTACATTGTAGGCCTGTGTTCGGGAAAAACCCTGCAGTGTTCAAACCACAGACTAGATAACGTTCAACCCTCAGAGTTCGTTGTGTACTGTAGGGAACTAATGTAGGTGAAAGATCATGTCTATATTAGGGCATAGGAGATCATGACTATAATAGGGCATAGATGATTATGACCAAAATCATAGGGCATATACGATTATGACCATATACGGCATATATGAACGTGTCTATATTAGGGCCTCCATACGAAACATAACACCCACTCCACTTTCGAATTGGATGACAATGGCCATACTTAAAATCTGGACAATTTAAAAAAAAATCATAAAAACAGCTAAAAACATGGTTTTAAAAAGACATTTAAAAAATGTTTAAAAATGTTACAAATCTGCTATTCTTTGTTGCCACTTGAAAAAGTCAACCCTCTCTCACTTATAAAAGTTGCATTACTACAAGCAGAAGAAGGCCATTCTTTCTCAAGTGAAAGTGTCAATTTAGGAAATGTTCCAAATTTAGTTCGTTTGTTTATGAAACGAAGTGGAGAAGCCGAATTCTTTCCCAGGATGCGATGAGCCAATTCAAGATTAAGTGTCCTGGCTGGGAGATACAGCATTATCGGTGTTAGCTACTGCAGACGACAAATCCAACGCCTCACAGAGAACGTCAATCGCACATAGATGGAATTCAGCACTGCCAACAGTCGGTGCTGCTGCAGCTTGTGCGGCAGTTGTTACCTGAGTGCCTGTGGAGGAGCCACCTAACCCAGCAGGAGCAAACGGCACCTGTGGATTCTCAAGGAATGCGTTTATCAGAATTGGAAGACGCTGGGGACAACGCAGAGCATGGGCCTTTAGGGGGTCCAGCATAGCATCCATGTCCGGAGGCGTATCTGATGGAAACGTTAGACAAAGATCCAACACGCATTCTTCTCTGCAAAACAGGCATTGAAGAACAGGTAAGATGCAGTCCACCCAGACTGGTCTAAACGATAGAAACCAAGAGGCGTTCAGTTCTCTTAGGCAAGGTATACCCAGAAGCTGCACCATGCGTTCACGGTATTTCCTCGTAAATTGGGCCGTCCATTGCGTAGCAGTAAGATTACAATCAGGACCCCAGCAATTAGGAACAGGATAAGCGGGAGACCTCCAAAGTCGCTTCCCAATACGGAGTGTACAAAATTTGGGAATACTCCGAGGACTGTCTGAAAGGTGCTTAATAGTCCTGACCCTATGGTCTTAAATAGGTGTACAATACCGCTCGTATCAGACATGTTAAATATACGACCCACCATTTCTGCGAAATGAAAGGGGCAGTTCATACGTATAAGCGCCTGTATCTCAGTCGAGGTCCTTGCAACTTGAAGTTCAAAGGTTTCTCGAGCGGAGGTTAAGGGCACGGGTTGCTGTAAAAGCATGGCTTTCAGTCTGCTCAAAGTATCAAATTGTATAAAGGAAACATTCAACGAAGGCCATGACGGCGCCTCCCTGACTGTGTTCAGTGGCGGAAACAATACTGCATACAGCAAGTAACCCTGGAGTTAACAGTGACCAGATAGGCGACGCCCGGAAGCATCCCACAGCAACCATGATCGTTTAGCATCAAGTAACTCCCATTCGAGAGCAGCTGGAAAACCGCTGTGACCATGGCCGCTGGGGTCCCTGACATGTGACAAGATAGATTCGGTACCGAACCACTACATGCTCCGTGCAGAGAAATATCCTGACACATGAGAGAACCGCTTAAAGCGTTCTTGCAGTTTGTACCACTCAGAAACACTTCTCGATCCCCGCTCCGGCATCGATATCTATATGGTAACTCCCAAGATTCCTTAATGTAACCCCTACCCATTTTTTCATATTTGCCTGCCTGCCTTTACTCAAGGCAATATTGAAACTGAAACGTAGTGACCGGCAGAGTGATTTGGCCATGAATTAGCCATTCAGTTGATGGTAATTCGGCTACAGTGAATGGTAACCTTTCCAGTTTCTCAATACGCAGCATTGTATATTTGGCCCCCCCTTTGTGCCATTTCTGTCTGTTTATCGGTTAGATTGTATCCCGAAAACAGAGACGTGGTGTTTATGAAACGCCAGGGCACGTAGCCTGTACGCAAAGATTGCAGCGTCCAGCTTAACATTATAATAGAACGTAACTGAGATTGCCAGTGTTGTAACAAGGCCAAGTCTTGTTCTAATACGTCAATTGCCGAAGATACAATGTTGCCTAAGGAGTAAATCCTGGAGGTCAAAGTTGTTAACCCATTATCCACTACAGCTAATGCCTTCTCTAAGTTAATACGGTCTATTTCCCGTATTCTTTCTGCGGCCTCCTTTTGGGATATTTTCCAGTTTTCATTATAATAGGCATAAATGCCAGCATATATGAAACGTTTCTGACGTGTTTTCCTTGGGCCTAGCAAGAAATCCCTAAGGTCTACATCAGGTGTGAGTAAGGTCAAGTGATGTTTTACTTCTGAGAGTGTTGAGGTTTCTAGCCAATCAAGGCACAACTTCCCAACACTATAGGATGTCACTACCCCTGGGTGTTGTCTCTGTACATAGCGTGTATCTGGCCTACTGATACTAAACCCCTCGGTTATACCTAGGAATCTCTGTTGACATGTGTTTGTGTCAATGGGCAAAATCAGCCATTCTGTCCAATTGGGATCTGACCTGTTGTACTGGAGAATGTCATCTAATCCTACCTCATGTGTAGTTCAATTCTTCCCCCCAACCATCTGTGATGGTTCTGGAAACCCAGGCGTGTTCATTTCCTTGTTCTTGGCTAGTCCAAGACAGGATGTCTGTTGCACAGTTTCATTTAGAAATATAATCTGCTGTGGAATGAGGCATGCTCTAAAAGCGCTTCTGTTCCCTAGACCTGCCAGTCCCTAGAACCCCAGATTGATTTTAAATCTATAGTGTCCTTCCATAGGTCAAAACCCTGTGTAGACAACTGGGCCATAAAGGAAGCAGAGTACATCTGTTTGGTGTTAGTCAACATAATTTTCTGTGCTGATGTTGTTGCCACTTTGTAATAAAAAGACTTCGGGTCAGATGTATTAAACCCTGAAAAGTATGTGAATTTCTGTGCAAAAGTTTGCGAACTACCTTTTGGAGGTGTTGGGCAGTGTTCCCACTGGTGGTATTCAAATACATATCTAGGTGTTATAGATTTGTGCAAGAAATGATGACCATAATGTTGGTAACAGTACAATGTATCATAGTCTGAAGTACCTTCTAACATTTCATTGTTCGGAAATGCTGCAGCTTTTTCCAAATCAGACATCATATTATTTACAGTTTCAGTGTCCCAATCATCAGACAATGTACTGGAGGTAATGATATCACTTAAAGAAATTTTAAATACATGTTTAAGCTTTAAAAGTTCAGTCGGACCGAATATATCGAAATCAATCTTGTCCCATACTATACCGTCCGGTATAGGAACTGCTGTGATGTTCACTGAAGACAAGTCTCTTGGTTCACAATGTGAAGACTGGTGTGGCTTTAAAATCAAATTGACTCTTTGGGCTGTAGAGCTCTGCTGGAGATATCGTCCATTAATAAGCATACTAAAAATTATAGTTAAACCTAGCCAGAAAAGAGAAAATAGAATCCCAGTGGTATACCATAGTTCTATCCAAGGTGACACCAGGTAAGTCTTTCTAAAAAAAAGTGCAAAAAGTCAATGAGTTTCTGTTTGTGTGATTTTTGGGCTGGCGTCTTTTCCGGCTCGCTTGGATCCAGTGAAAACGTATCAAAGTTCATGCAGTAGCCAGAAGCAGTTTGATCAATTGTTGGAATTGCATCGGGATTTGTTGAAATCGGATTTTGCTCTTGACGAGGAATGTTGACGTAGACGTCTGTAGTCAGTCTTATTGCAACTTCGTTGTTAAGTTGATTTTCATTTTGAAGTCGAACTTCTTGTTGAAGTGGAACGAGTTCCATAGCATTGTTGCTTAGTCCTTCATTCCGTACAGGTGGCTCTTCACACGTGATGAGTCTTTCTGTTTGAACTTCTTGGATTGTAGCGAGAGGAGGGCGTCTGCTACTGTGGAGTCCACGAGGCCTACTGTTTAGTATCGGCCACATAGTGTGGTTTGATTAAGTCGATTGAGACACATCTTTTCTCCTTTTTCCCGGAAAGAGGCGGCAGTAGTACTGTTCTTGTGCCTTGGATTGCTAGGACCGGTACAGCTGTTCTGTAAGATGGCCCAAATTCTTTCTTGTCTGCAATCTTTTCTCTGACCAGATCCCCGACTTTTGGGATCCAGGCAGGTCTTGCCGTTACTGCCTTGACTTCCTCAGTGGGGGTCTGTTTTAAGTGGACGTGCCTTTGTTGTGTCCTGGATTCATTTAGATCCTGTAAAACAGCCAAACGATCATGGATATCAAATGGTTTTTCATCCGCCACTGTGCCTGCACAATCAAGATCAGGTACCCACATTCTTGTCCCACATAGGACTTCGTCAGGAGTGACACCCCCTAGAGAGCTTCTTGGCTGGTTGTTAATTGCTCTTTGGACCCCATAAAGGTGACTGACCCAAATACCGCCCTTGCCTAATACCATAGCTGTTAAAGATTGCTTTAAGTCACGGTTTTTCCTCTCCACATCCGAATATCCCTCAGGATGGTACGGAGAGGAGTACCGCAATTTAACGCCCATTCCTTCCATGGTCTCTTTGTAAGCCCGAGAGCTAAACGCCGGGCCACGGTCAGAATGTAACGTGCCAACTGCGTATGTGCCGATAAAGACTCGCAAATCTTTTATAACAGTTCGAGCGTCAACCGAGCGCTGAGGCCAGACCCATAGGAATCTAGAGCAGGAATCCACTGAAACCATGATATATTTCCTGGCCCCATCCGATTGTAGGGGTCCGCAGTGATCCAAATACACACATGCGAGAGGTTTGTCTGATTTTAGTAATGGTGCCTGCGCTGGGCGTGCTATGGTGGAGCCTTTCATCTGCTGGCAGATGTCGTACTTTAAGACGTAGTCTTTGGTCTGCTTTGTTAACCCTGGCCACCAGTAGCACTGTTTCAGTAAAGAAATAGTCGTTGTAACGCCTGTATGCACAGAACCCAAACCCTCGTGTGCTGCTAGAATTAAGCCTTGCCTACGATCCATATTTGGTATTACTCTATCCCCCACTCCAGGAATCGGAGCATATGGAATGTTGTGTGCATCTAACTTGTAGGAGTATTTGAGTGGAAATTTTTTAGGTACTGCTGTGCTGCCTTTGCGTGAAGCATTGACAGCTACCAAAATCTCGCCGTCTATTCTCGTTTTTGAACGAGTGATTGCAGCTATGGACGCTGTGCGTACAGCCCCCTTTGCGGCTTCATCAGCCAATCAATTCCCTTCAACGTGAACGCCATCATGCTGATGACTCAGTGTATGTATCACGTGAGCCCTTGGTAGTTCGTTTCTCAACTCCACTACCTGTTCCCATAGCATTTTATGCTTAATTGTGCCACCTTTTGCGTCTTTAAACCCGTTTTGTTCCCAATTATGTAAATATTCATTGTATAACTGTACACAGTAATGCCAGTATTAGTCCTTTTAATTCTGCCAACTGAGCCGTGCAGTCTCCTAGAGATTGCGTTTTAGTGCAACTTGGATGGAACTTTCCATCGCGCATGCGACCTTTAACGATTGCACACGCTGCGCTGTAAGCTTGCTTACTCCCTATGGCCGGTTGAGCAGTTCCGTCAGTGTAAATAATATATTCATACTGATCTAGAGGCAAAATCTCATTTGGTATAGGATATTCTTGTTCGTATTGCAGAAATGCTTGTGTTTTTAAACTTGGATCAAATCTGTATTCAACATCCGTTGCAGTAAGAGAATTAGCCCATTGTATCCATCTGGGATGTAAGGCTTTCACATTTGGAATGCTAGCCTTTGTAACAGCCTCTAAGGCTGGTACTGGGGTCACGACTATTATGCACTTTCCCTGAGCCAGAGCTCTTTCTCTTGCTACAGCGGTCTGCACTGCTGTCAGGATTTTTTCTGTTGAAGTGAAACGCATCTCTGCGTTTGTGTACAGGTGTGATTTGTATGCGACTGGTACCGTTTCACCTTCATTGAAGGTTAAATAAGTGTACCCGCATTGACCCGCTATTACTCGGATCACTAAGTTGCGTACATTTACGCGTGTCTGTAAGTGTTTTGAAGCTATCATGTCTTCTTGTAGTGAATGTAGGATGTTTGTATGTTCCTGTGTCCATTGTCTGACTGAAAAATCAGGTTTTATTAAGTCATAGAAAGGTTTTACTCTTTCTGCGTAATCCAAAATGTAAGTTCGACCAAAATTTAGGAATCCCAGAATTGATTGTAAATTCTTTAATGATTTTGGAGGTTGGAGCAGCGCACACTTTTCTAAAAAGTTAGCTGCTAGGCTTTTTCCTTCACTTGACAGCTCATACCCTAAGAACAGGACATTGAGATGGGCAATTTTTGATTTTTTAAATTACATTTATAGCCCTCAGAGGCGAATCCCATAATAATGGTGCTCACCCTGGTCAAGTGCCTCGGTAAGTCATCGTCCGTTAGATAAATATCATCCACATAGGACAATGCTTCTTCATCCAAATTTTGGAGTAACTCTGTTACCCTTGCTGAAAACAACCCCGGGCTATTCTTATACCCTTGGGCGAGTCGACAAAATTGCCGTTGGGACCCTAGCGCTGAGAATGCGGACAAATACCTGCTTTCAGGTGCTATATTTTGGCAGAAAAATCCATTTGAGATATCAAGTGTAGTTTTGTATTTTTTACGAACAATGTTATTCATTAATGCGGCACTGTGTGCGTTTTGAACTGCAAATGTCTTTGTGCAAGTGTTTAAATGTCTGTAATCCAAAACTAAACAATATGTGTTGTCAGGTTTCATTACGGGAAACAAAGGATTGTTCATAGGTGAAGTGCAATTTTCAATCACCCCCTGGTATTCTAGTTGATCTATCATCTCCCTGACTTGTTTTTCAGCTTCCTGCTTTATAGGGTATTGCCTTTGAGCATTTGGGGAAACTTTTAACGGGATCACGTGGTGAGTTGAATCCTCATCCCAACCAACATGATTTTTGTACAATGCTGGAGCTAGGGCAACCGCCCACTCCTGCGCATATGCATGCTTTAAATGTATGGGAACAAGGTCGGAAAATGCTGGAAAAATTACCGTTTCTCCCTTAGGGCACTCCATGACGAATGCTGGTGGCCAGTCTTGCTCTGTTAATAGGATGTCATATCCAGATGACAGATTTTTCCAAAATAGACCTTTAACTTTACTGGGCTTGTCCCCCTCCATCCGGAGTGTTCTCATGTAACTTATGTGGGACACTTACCCAAGTATCAGGTGTTTCCACCGTGATATACTCACTCAACTCCGCTGTTACTAGAAATTCCTTCAGGTTCTGGCGAGCTATTGTTACTTCTGCCGCGCTGTCTAGCATCGTCAGAGCCCATTCCCCGTTCAGAAGCTGTGTCCTCAGAATTCTGGGCATGTCTGATCTTAAGACCTGCTACCTTTTTCTTTTTGAACGGAGGTTTTGATTTTTGTTTATCTTCTTTTTTAGTTGCGTAGTCCGCAGCGCGTTGCGTGTCTCTGGACTTTGTACGCTCCTCTTGTCTTTGTTCTGACCGTCCTTCCCTCTCTGAGTTTTTTGATGAACCCTGAAAGGAACGAGAGGAACGTGTATAAGTATCCTGAAACCTGTCAGGTTTCGTAATATTATCCCTATTCCGGAGGTTATACCTCCTTTCAGAGGGCTCCTGTTGAGGAGACCTGCCTCGGGATTGAGATCTGCTGTCTTTAGACTTTTGTTGCTTTTTATTCTCCCATTTCTTTTTAGAAGAAGTAGGTGTCTGCTTTGTAGTGTCCTTTTCAGAACTGCCCACTAGTTGTGGTTTTAATGCTTTCCCACCTAAACTGTCCCTGCCTAATTCTGCATATGCAGTTTCAATTATTTTTGGTAGTTCGTGTTGTTGATCTACTGGACTGAACTCCCTTAGGCGTTGGCAGATCGCCACTGAAGCTGCTTCCCCTTTAATGTTAGCTAGTATTATGGCTGATACCTGTTCGTAGTTACCTAGTAACTTCATCCCTAAGTTAAGGGCAGGCTCTGCTCCGTACTCATTTTGTATCTGTCTCAATACGTCAGGTACTACTGCTAATGACGGGATACCATGCGTTCTGGTATATATGGCAGCAAAGACTGTACCCAAAGAGGTGCAGTCCTCTATTTGTGGTGTGATCCCCATGGGAAAGCAGATTGTTAGTATTCTGTGTTTATCACAGGTGATAGTATTCGGGAATACTGCCTCAAGCTGAGTTATTTTCTGAGCTATCCAGAATGGTATTTGTTTGCGTTTTGCAGGCATTTTGCCCATTACCACGTGTAATGTTTGAGGAGTAATTTTATTTCCTGTACCCTGAGCTGGAGTACTGTTTGCTGCACCTGGTGCAGGTTGGATTGTTAAAGTTCTCATGACAAATTGTGTCAGGTTTCTGTAGATTTTAATTAAATCTGTGTGTTGTACAAGTAAGTCTCCTGGTGGCATTGTGGCAATGTCAGGATGTGGTGTGTATGCAGCTAATGTTGGCCATGTGGCTCCTTCTCCTCCGAGTGGGCTTAACCTTACTCTTCTTCGTATGTGGGATAGGGCGCCATTAAACCAGTAATAATGTTCCTGGTAAGTGAGTGGAATCTCTATGTCCTCAAACAGACAATATTCCGTTGGTGCATCTCCTTCTATATAGTAGTGAAATGTCTTTGTTATTGCATTTGCTGCTGGGAATGTAACCCATGAATAGAATACCTCTGTATTGTTTGATTCGTGTGCCTCAATCACAAAAACTACAATGCCACCCCTAGCTTGTAAACCATTTTCTAATAGTCTTAGGGTGACTGTCATTCTGAATTTTGGTGCAATCTGTATTGCATCTGCAGGATCTTCTCCTTCTTCTGAAAAATTCAGTTCAACTCTCTCTGCCCTTACCTCTGCATCAGTCATGTTTAGAGGAAGAAGTGTTCCAAGGGAACTAAGATAAGGTGTTATGCACAATTTTTAGGAACACTATGTCCTTTCAAGCTTGAATAACCAACAGCCAATAAATAGTATTTTTCGTACTACTCAGCTGCGGCGGATTTTGTGCCCACCCACTCCAGACGTCTCTGGGGTTTTGTGAGTAGGTTCTCTGAGAATAGCACGATTGAACTACTCAGATTCTACTGTTAAATAAGTACAAAACCAACGTTGGTGGTGCCATGTCGTGTAGTTCCTATAGTACCCCTGCAGGACCTGCGCGTTTGGATAACAAACTGTGGGACTGGTGGTAGACTGGCTCTGTGCACCCCCACCGCGTATGTTAGCCTGATTTGCATTAGCTAGCTCACAGTGCGACTAGAATCTCCTCTTATCGGGGAGAGATTAGTTTCTGGCAACCTTAGATCATGACAACCCTGATCCCTCAGAATCGTGGAAACAATGTACTACTTTTCGCTCAGTCACTCGTGCTTACTTGTTCGGTTTGTCTCAGAGAGTTACACAGAATAAACAGTCTGGGCGTTTCAATAAGTATTTATTGAACAGTTGTTATTCTAGTGTAGAATATATGTGCTGCAACAACCAGCAGACAATAGCAGAGATATATTATCAGCAGTACGATAAAAGTGAAAGGGTAGTACAGTTCTACCATATTGCAAGAATCATGAATATACACATGAATATAAAAAGCATTATAAAAGTGCGCATACTCCTACGATGCCTAACTAGATGTACCTAAGTGTACCTAGCATGTGTGTAGGTCTAAAAGCCTAAGAATAATCAAAAAAATCAAAGGAGGGAGTGAAGAGGAAAAAGGTAGAATCGTCCTCCTCTTGATACTGTTATCTAACATAGGGATCCTCCGGGCATCTCTAGCGCAACAATTTGCTTTTCTTTTTTGTTTAATAATTCCTTTAAATTCAACCTCCATTTGGCTGCCTTTTGAAACTCCTCCAAAATAAGCCTCAAAACAAACAAATATATGCTTGCTTTTTCAACCGATTCAGTGTTAATCGTTCCAACAGGAAGTGGATCAAAATGAACCCTGTTTTGGGTCCATTCACCGGCGGCCATCTTTGAAAATTCCAAGGTCTAGTGTTTCCAGCCACACCTGTTTCCTATCAAGCATGCCTCCTTGCACTTTAAAACACCGGGCTCTGGCAAACCTCAGTTAGGTTCCGACGAGCCACGAGAAGGTACTTCCTTTGGTGATCGCGCTCCTTCCAGCATGTAAGTAGGACAATGGCATGTCCTTAAAAAGGCCAAAGAGACCACGCTTGTTTGTTTAAAAGCAACCCTGGCGTTAAAACCTTGTTTTTCCTTCTGTTCTTTTAAAATACCTACAGTGTCTATTTGAAGGCGCCCAACACCGCTCGTGTGAGCTCATGGAGCGATAACGATTAAATTCTAAAGTATGTATTATTATGGCACGTCCTTTTGAGAGCATGAATACCATTTTTTATATAAAAAGACACACCATGAGATCACAGTTAAAAAGGACGAGTGCACAGACTTTTGCCAAACATCTCCCATTTTTTCCAAGGCTCATCATGGGAGTATGAATGCAAGTGCTCAGTTGCTGTGAACATCAATCTGTAACCTTTTAGGGGCACAAGAGGAGTGTACAAACATTTCCTCTATGTATGAATGTATTGTAACATGAAATGTATCTTGCAAAGAGATACATATGTATGAAAGAATGTTGAATAAATGTGATACTGGGCACTAGAAATCACAAGGAGTGTTCTTTCAGATGATTTAGGAGTAGAGGATACTTACCAAATGGTACCATTACCTACAAAAGGGTTGCACAAGAAAAATATATCACAAAAAAGCTTAAAACTTTCAACGTGATGGTGATGTGAATAGATAAAGATAAATGATGAAAGCCATGATTTATCCAAAATATTTTTCTTTTCAGGTTCTTAAGATATACAAGTGGTATATTTTTCTACTCCCATAACAGGGAACAAAGGACAGTGTTTGTGACTATCAGGCATATGTACATTTATTCTATCACCCATTAAGGTGTAACAGGGATCGGTTTTTTGGTCCTGAGGAAGAAAGCCAAGGGGATGGCTTCTGAAACATGTCGACCTTGTAGGAGGTGACTCATTATAGTACACCATCTACACCTCCCCACTTTTACTATTCTCAGCCAAGGAAGACAATAAAGTATTTTCGTTCCACTAGCCAGAGAATTTTTAACCTTCTTTTCACGATCCCACGCACTACACATACTCACCAATCACTGAATAAAGTGCTCCTGCGTCTACG
The DNA here is from genome assembly GCA_963921515.1 of Calotriton arnoldi. NCBI lineage: Eukaryota > Metazoa > Chordata > Amphibia > Caudata > Salamandridae > Calotriton > Calotriton arnoldi. The sequence goes on from CAWUFW010001274.1 coordinate 827,175, forward strand.
TAAGTCGTAGCACGCCCCGTCCCGTAGAGGGGCGGGAAGACCCGAATGATGAAGCATGACACTGAATCAGGTTTCAGTGTGTGAGGGGTATTTTACAATTTTTTGAAACATTGCCCTTCCCACAAATTGAGAGAAGGAGCTCTGATCCTTTTGCACCATTTTTCACGTATGACTAGACACTTCAAATAAAAATAAAAATAGCAGCACACACATGGGTGCATATATATTCACATAATAAATGGTAGAATCCCTATGTTAGCTAAAAGCCTAAGGGCCAAGAATCCTTCTAGGATTTAGTCAAACCCCATTACCTGAATAGAGAGAGTGTGGGACCCCGTCCTGGTCTCGAGTTTGACACCCCGCAAGAGCTGTGTTAGACCGCTGTCAGCTGGAGCGACTGCATGCAGGAGCCTCAGCGTCTCTGGTCAGTGTCTCAGCATGGAAGTCTCGGTTCCCTCTGTCTTACCGTGGCAAGATGTGGTGTATTTATACCCTAAAGTGTCTCGTCCCTTGGTATGGTTTGTATTGGTCTTTGTTGGACATGAGGAAGACGTCAGGGGTGAACTTTGTACATACATATTATGCGGGAGATGTAGCTGGTGAGTACATTATAGGCCTGTGCTCGGGAAAAACCCTGCAGTGTTCAAACCACAGACTAGATAACGTTCAACCTTCAGAGTTCGTTGTGTACTGTAGGGAACTAATGTAGGTGAAAGATCATGCCTATATTAGGGCATAGGAGATCATGACTATAATAGGGCATAGACGATTATGACCAAAATAGGGCATATACGATTATGACCATAATAGGGCATATACGATTATGATCATATACGGCATATATGAACGTGTCTATATTAGGCCCTCTATACGAAACATAACACCAGACAGGTGTCCACCCTCAGTAATGCCTGACTGAATGTGTTTTTTCATTATTTCATGACACAAGTTTGAATAATATGAACTACTCATTTTAATGTACAATCTATTCCATTGTATAAATGTATATAATGTTATGTGTGTACTTGCATATCTGAAAATATCGTTCAATCGTTTGTTTGGGTATATATGTACTGCCCTTCTGGAGTTTTTAGAAAAAGCATTGTTGTGAAATAATCTTGTATTGCAATGTTGCGTATATTCTCATATTCTATCCCTTCCGCTTCACCTTGGTGTTCTCATTTGTGTCTACAGCCCTTTTGCCACTTTATAGGCCTTCTTCCTAGTTTGTATGTCACTATGCTAGCTGTAAGTCTGAACTTGTCCAATGACTCGTTTTTTCGGGTAATTATGTAGTCAGGTTTTGTTCTAGTCCCGTTATGTCTTTGTTTTTTCAAAGAAACACTAGTGCCTGACTCAGCCATTTTGGAGGTATGATATTGACAGAGGGTGCAGGATCGGGCCAACGTGCACGTTTTGACATGCACACTGACGCTGCCACATCCGCTCATCTGTTCATTCGCACCCCGTGCACTCGGTTTGACGCGCTGAGTAGTTCCAGCAGTCCCACTAAGGTAAACGGGCTCCGGCCCCTGGGTTTGTTTTCCCTTGCTGCCGATTAGCTTGAAGGACCGATATGGTCTCATTTGTGGTTTTTTCAGAGATCTGCAGCGATTCTTTAGTGGATTGGGCTCTCTTCAAATTACCAAGGCGCTAATAGATGCAGTCATACCGCAAAGGTAAGTGGATTATGGCACCCCATTTTTTTTTTACCCTTAATACCCTAATTAGAGTTTACAATGGCTGACAGGAGCTGCGCCTATTTCATTTTCTGGCTTTTCAGAAACCCGCCTCGATTCAATGGTGATACAGGGCTCGTATTATACCAAACTGAAGAATGTGTGTTTGGGTCAAGGAGCCTATGTACCCTGTGCGTTTATATTGAGCATTGAATCCCGCCCCAAATCTTTTCTTTTACAGGTAAGCGGATTATGGCACTTCGTTTTTAATCCTTGCTATATTATTCCACGTTCAGTTTCCTGTGGCTGACAGCACTGTCCGTATTTCATGTTTCTCTGATGACACGGGGATCTCATTAAACAACCTTGTCACATCGATTAATGTGTAATTTGGATTAAGGTGCAATGTGCCCTGTGCAGTTTTACTAAGTATTGCACCCTGCCCCAAATCATTTCATTTACACTACTTCAGGTTAGTAGATGCTTCATGCAGTGGATAGAGTTTTGATTGAGAGACTGTTTCTAACTATGGTAATTTCACTGTTTTGTTCTAATGGATTTTTCCGTTTCATTTAGGTTGCCCTTTCCTTTTTTGGTTTGCGTTTGTCCTGATGAAGACCCGCATGCCAAGTTTTAAGGTCAATCTTATGCAACAGTTGGGTCGAAAAGTCAACATTACTTTCTACACTGGATGGAATATCTCGAATATTTTGGATGGTGTGTTTGGATTTCTTAACCACCTGTCCAGAGTTCTGGATCAAATCTAATATAAAAAGCTGTTTTCAAGCAGGCCTATTTACATCGGCTATTTTGAACAACTTGAGCCATTGTTCCATTTTTGAAGCAGTATAGTTTTTTCCTTGACAATCATCTTTTCTTTCTATATCACTTTGCACAAGAGCACTTCTATGAACACTTTTCTATGCACCACTCTGGAGCAACCACATTCCATTTCTTAATGTATATGTTTAATATTGAACTTTTTTGAAAAAATCCAAGTGTGTTCTTTTCTTCTCTCTCTCTCGCAAGGATCAAGTTGGTTGATCATTACTACATGAATCAATATTGTATGTTTGGCCAATAGGACCACATTTTTTTATGTACCCCCATTCACTATAGGCAACATCCAGGGTAAACCCCAGTAGTAGTCCAAGACTCAAGAATCTACTCCAACCCTATTTTAAAGTCAAAAGTGTTCCATCACCGTAGTGCTACCTAGCAAGCAAGTTCTCCTGGGGCAAATTAGTCCAAATTCAGTCTTAATGCACCTGCAGCAACAGAGCATCCAGAGTTCCTGAGAGCGCCCCCTCTGTGGGCTTTGGAGCAGCAGCAGCTGGTTCAGGTGAGTTCAGTGCACACGGTCCAGGAGTGCTGCACTCTACGATCTGCGTGGTCCACACCCGGTTGCGCACCCACATCGACCCGAGGTTCCTCACTGCTCCTCTTTGTAACATAAGTCTTTGGTCCGTCCTACGGTGGGGGGAAGGTCCTGATGCTGATCCCTCGTCCCGGTGTAGGTGCTCAGGGTTCCCATGGCAGCGTCACTCCTCTAGCAAGGTTCTGGGTCAGGTCACACTTCTTGTTAGTCCCGGCAACCCCCATTGGCATACGGGGTCACCGTATCTCCACAGTAAACGGGCATCAACCCGATCAGCACAGCAGATGCTTGCACGGTGACCCATCCTGGCATATGCGGTTGCTGGATCTTCAATGGGGAAGGGCTATGGCCCACTAAACACAGCAGTTCTTCCACGGCGGCCCCTTCTGGCTTATGGGGTCACCATTCCTTCACTGTACACGGACTCCTGCCCGATTGGCATAGCGTTGGTTACAGCTAACTTTCCGGCAGCCCCTCCTGGCCTACAGGATTGCTGATGCCTCACTGCAGACGGGCTCTGGCCCGATCGGCATAGCAATATCCACGGTTCACTTCACGGCGCCCCTCTTCTGGCATTCAAGAGTCACAGACTTTCTCTAGCACACAGACAATGATCAGATTGGTGCTGCAGCCGTTACCTCACACCTCGCTAGGGAATCCACTCAGCAGGATTCCCCACTGGACCTCGCTTCTTCCAATGCTCTCCTCTACCTCACAGGGTGCACTGGTCTTGGCAAGCTGGCAGGCGCTAGTGATCCAGGCTCCAGGGCAGGTGGTCTTGGATTCCCTGGTTGATGTCCCATCATCCAGGTGGGAGATTAGCAGGCTTTGGCCACCAGTCCTAGTCATAGGCAGAAGTCTTGCAGAGTTTCTCCTCCTCGCACAGCCCGACTCGCTGCTTGACAGTTGACAATTTTTGGGGTCTCAAGCTTCCCTTCGTATAGTCCTTTTCCGGACACCAAATGTGATTTTGGGTCTGAGTCTTTGAAGTTTGTGTTGGGGTGTGGTCCTTTTGAAGTGCCCAAACCTCTGCCCTCTCTTACTCTTGAAAGCAGTCTGTAGCGGCAGGAGTGACTCCAGAGCTGATAGTCCCACAACACAGGCCATGGGAGTGACTAGAGTTCACTTCTGGATGTCAACCACAGTGATATGTGTATCAAAGGGCTAGCCCAGGGCCCCAGCCCTGCTCTTTATGATTCCTCTACCTCCTCATGTTTTAACATGCAGCCCTGGGTCTCTCAAAATGGACCCCTTAGTCTGCCATGTATTGTACTATTCATAGACACACATCCACCCAGCACATGCATTTAACCTACACGCACTGCACAGCACTTTACTCTTCATGTCCTGTACCACTTATAAGCATACATTCACCCAATACGTATTTAACATGCACGCACTGCACATTACTATATCCTTCATGTACTGTACCACTTATAGGCTCACATACACACAGCACATGCATTAAACATGCATGTACTGCACACTACTGCATTTTCCCTGTATTGTACCCTACCCAGGCACACATACACCAAGCGCAGATAAACCACTCATGCGCTGTGCAGCACTACAAAACAACATGATGTAGGCCATGGGGTGATTTAAGCCCCAGCATCGAAGTTTGAATGTGTGAGCCTGTAGGCCTCACTCCAGTGAGGCAAGTTGAAGAGGACATGTTCACTGCTACTGATCACTACACGTTATGCTGCCACCATGGAGCTCGTGCTGCTTAGCTCCTGGTAAAGGCAGTAGCCTTATCACCATTATGAGGGTATGCCTTTGGGCGCACCTCCTGGTCCAATATGTCTGCAATCCATGAGAAGTGCCTGTGTCATGGTGCACACGCATGATCCGTATTTGCCTATGACAACAAAAATCAGGTTTAGGGATACAGACATCAGTACAGTTGGGGTACTCAGGGCAGGGGTGCACGTCAGTTACCATGCAGAGGAATATAGCGTCCCAACAGATAGCTTTATTGTCTATCTCAGGTCAAAGCTCCTGGATCATTAGTCTTCCTCCCTATTCTTGTTTTAGTACCCTACTCCCAGATCATAAAAGCTTTGCCATTTTTTTAATTAGATGAGTTGTATCCTGTCAACATTGCGGCGGTGCACGCTGTAACTTGCAAACTTGTGTATTTGTTTTGGTTTTGTCTAACCTTTTCCTTTCCTAGTACTATAACAGCATTCTGGGTTGGAGGTGCCTCTATGTGGAATTATAGGTCATCGTGTAGATCCCGAGAAAGGAGGCCACTGTTGACAGTATCCTACCTGCTGACATCAGGAAACCATTTTTTTCAGGTCTCACCAACAAACAGCTTTTGCTGTCTGCTGTTCAAGGCATATTGTCTACAGTACAATAATACACAGAGTGGGCTTTGGGTTAGCCCCTTGCTCATGACCAGATGGCTTTATTGTCTTCTCCTGTTTGTCAGTTGCTCCATGCCCATCCCCTTCCCATCCCGGCTTTATCTTTTTTAATATTTTTTTATGAGGGCTTGGGGGCTGCACACTGCCATAGGGCTGTTCACTTTACATTCTAAAATGGCCACCGGCCATCTTAGAACAGTAAATTAAACTTTAAAAAATATTCCAAAATGATCACCAGTGAATCTCCCAGGTGTGCTCATGCATGCTGTGAACGAAACGTTCTCCACTTCTAGTAACATGCCGTAAAAGCTTATTGTAACCTGCACCTCACATGCATTTAAATTGTGCTTCCTGGTTTGTCTTCCATCTTTTTGCTACATGTTAGGTCTCCCTTTTCAGAAGTATTAACTTGTTTTCAGACTTGACTGGCTTAAGCAGTCCCTCATTATCTAGCTGAAACCAGGGATTACCACCCCATATTTTGAAACATCTCAAGGAAGCACAGCTGGGTTCTCATGAAAAGGAGCAGCTCTGTACCAGAGATATGCATAACTCCAACAGTTTCTATCGTGTGCTTTGCTATAAAAAAATCAGTGTGAAAGTTATACTTATATGCTCTAACGATTGTTTTACCAGTGGAGCTCTATTCCATTCGAGCAAGATAGCTTACTTAGAATAATTTTGCTGCTGTGCTGTTTTTACTATTAAATTGTGTTCATACTTTCACTCAGTGGCGGCTCCTTCGCTATGGCGGAGGAGATTCACCCCACTGCTTTTAAGCAGTGCAAAGTAAAGGAAACATAAAATAATAATAACTTAGAGTTATCATTTTATGTTTCTGTCAGTACTGGTTTCTGTGCTGCTTTGTGGGCGGGGCTGCTCTCAGGGCAGGTGAAGGAAGTGACTTGATTAGGGTCACCCGGGTCACTCTCGACCACCTCTCAGCCTTCCATACAAATGAAGAGTCGGTCAGACAGTAGAGAATACAAACCAAGTTATTTATTAGTTTTGCTCTCGAGCGGAGTCCAGTCTGACTAGCCTCCTAAGATGCCACCGAGGGGACTGACCCTCTCCAACATTACATCAGTTGTTATACATTTCCAATGCCCAGCAAAAAATGCCCAAAACTGGAAAATTCCAGTTGGAGCAGGTTAACAAAGGAGACACAGAAGATGAGCTATACTCCTGGGATCGGGTACCTGTTTTCTCTGCCTCAAGGTTACTCTCTCCGTGCCCGCCACTGTAAGCATGAGAAAGAACGGGCCTATCTAACAAGGTGTTATATTCCATATAGGTATCATAACATAGGCCCCTGTAATCTCATTACCCGCCACCTATATTCTCTCCCTACATTTCACTTGTCACGGTTTACAGGGACTGACCTTTTACCTAGATATTACACTGTAGTCAGAACGCGGGTTTTCCCTAGTTCGAAATCTCATACATTATGCATGAGGATTCTTGGAAGCACAGCAGGACTACCAGCTCCTGTATAAAATCTATGTACAAAGTTCAGGCCCAACGTCATCCTTAGGCCGACACAGTAATACAGCAAGGTAGGACCCCTGGGGAGACCTATGGGTATATATACATCACATCTTGCTAAGACAGTTAGAGGAGACCGAGACTTCCCAGCCGACACACTGAACAGAGACGCTGAGGTTCCTGCATGCAGACACTCCAGCTCGCAGTGGTCTAACATCCCTCGCGGGTTGTCTAGCTCGAGACCAGGACGGGGTCCTACAGTCTCACTTAAGGTAACGGGGTTGACTAGATCCTAGAGGGATTCTTGGCTTAACACCTACACCAATGCTAGGTACACTTAGGAACATCTAGATAGGGAGGCATCGTAGGAATACGCACCTTTTATTCTCATGTGTTTTATATACCTGAATGTATTCATGATTTTAGTAAGATGGTAGAATTATACCATCCTTTTACTTTCATAGTACTGTTAATCATTTATATCCTATACTAACGGTTGTTGCAGCACATCTATTCTACACCAGAATAACAACTGTTCAATAAATGCTTATTGAAAACGCCCAGCTTGTTTATTCTGTATATCTCTCTGAGACAAACCAACTAAGCACGAGTGACTGAGCGAAAAGTAGTATATTGTTTCCACGATCCTGAGGGATCAGGGTTCTCATGTTCTGAGGTTGCCAGAATCTATTCTCTCCCTGGTAAGAGGAGATTATAGTGGCACTGTGAGCTAGCTGATACAGACAGGCTAACATACCCGGTGGGGGTGCACGGAATCAGTCTGCCACCAGTCCCACAGTTTATGTTATCCAAACGCGCAGATCCTGTATAGGTCATATAGGCACTACACGACATGGCGCCAAATGTTGGTTGGGTACTTATTTAACAGTAGAATCTGAGTAGTTCAGTCGTGCTATTCTCAGAAATCCCTATTTACAAAATACCAGAGACGTCTGGAGTAGGTAGGCTAAATTCTGCCACAGCTGAGTAGGCAAACATCCTATTTATTGGGTGTTGGTTAATCATGCTTGAAGGACACAGTGTTCCTAAAATTGTGCAAAAACACCTTATCTTAGTTTCCTTGAAGAAAAAAAAAAAAAGGAACTTCTTCCTTAAAAAAAATGACTGAAGACGCGGATAATGCGGGAGGAGTTGTGCAAAATTTGCACCTCTCAGATGAAGAAGAAAATGCAGATGCAATTCCGATTGCAGAAAACTTTAGAAATACAGTTACCCTGAAATGTCTTGCGCATGGGTTAACACCTAGGGGTGGCATAGTAGCATTTGTGATTGAGGCACACAAATCATACAGAACAGAGGTATTTTATTCGTGGGTTACATTCCCAGCAGCAAATGCAAGAACGAAAACTTTTCACTTCTACACAGAAGGTGATGCACCAGCGGAATATTGTCCAATTGTGGACCTTGAGGTTCCGCTTACGTCCCAGGAACACTTATACTGGTTTAAAGGCGCCCTACCCCATATAAGAAGAAGAGTAAGACTCAGTCCGCTCGCAAGAGAAGGAGCGACATGGCCAATATTGGCAACATACACACCACATCCTGACATTGAAACTATGCCAGGACCAGACTTACTCATATTTCAGAAAGAATTAATAAAACTTTACAGAAAACTGACACAATACGTCAAGAGGACATTTACAGTCCAGCCAGCAATGGTAACTACAAATACAGCTCAAGTTCAAAACGCAACAACTAAAATTACACCACAAACTTTACACGCAGTGATGGGTAAAATGCCCGCAAAACGTGAACAAATGCCATTCTGGATAGCTCAGAAAATAACACAGCTAGAAGCAGTATTCCCAAATACTAGCCCATATGAAAAACACAGAATGCTAACAATCTGCTAGCCCATGGGGATTACACCACAACTAGAGGACTGTACCTTGTGGGGTACAGTTTTCGCTGCCATATATACCAGAACTCATGGTATCCCGTCATTAGCAGTAGTACCAGACGTATTGAGACAAATACAAAATGAGTACGGAGCAGAGCCTGCTCTAAACTTAGGGATGAAGTTACTAGGTAACTATGCCCAGGTATCAGAGATAATACTGGCAAATATTAAAGGGGAAGCAACATCAGTGGCCATCCGCCAACACCTAAGGGAATTCAGTCCTTTACAACCGGAACAGGAACTACCGAAAATAATTGAAACTGCGTATGCAGAATTAGGCAGGGACAGTTTGGGTGGAAAAGTGTTAAAACCACAACTGATGGGTACTCCAGAGAAGGAGACTTTCAAGCAGACACCTACCTCTTCTAAAAAGAAGTGGGACAATAATAAAAAACAAAATATTAAAGAGAACAGATCTCAATCCAGAGGTAGGTCTCCTCCACAGGAGCCCTCCGAAAGGAGGTATAACCTTAGGAATAGGGATAACATTAGGAAGCCTGACAGGTATCAGGATACTGATACACGTTCCTCTCGTTCCTTTCAGGGTTCATCGAAAAACTCCGAGAGGGAAGGACGGTCAGACAGACAAGAAGAGCGTACAAAGTCCAGAGACAAGCAGAACGCTCAAGAATATACTTCCAAAAAAGAAGATAAAGCAAAACTAAAACCACAGTTCAAAAAGAAGAAGGTTGCAGGTCTAAAGATCAGACATGCCCAGAATTCTGAGGACTCGACTACTGAACAGGGAATGGGCTCTGACGATGCTAGACAGTGCGGCAGAAGTAACAATAGCTCGCCAGAACCTGCTGGAATTTCTGGTGACAGCGGACTTGAATGATTATATCACGGTGGAAACACTTGATACTAGGGTAAGTGTCCCACATAAATTATATGAAATAACGCTCCAGATGGAGGGGGACAAATGTAGGACAGTTAGAGGTCTCTTTTGGGAGAACCTGACGTTTGGCTATGATATTTTATTAGCTGAACAAGATTGGCGCCAGCGTTCGTCATGGATTGCCCTAAGGGAGAAACAGTAATTTTTCCAGCATTTTCCGACCACGTTCCAAAACACTTAAGATATACATATGCGCGGGAGTGGGCGGTAGCCCAGCCTCCAGCATTATACAAAAACCATGTTGGATGGGATGAGGATTCAACCCACCACATAATTCCACTAAAAAACACTCCAACTGCACAAAGGCAGTATCCTATAAAGCAAGAAGCTAAAAAACAGGTCAGGGAGATCTTAGATCAACTTGAATATCAAGGGGTGATTTAAACGTGCACCTCTCAAATGAATAACCCTTTGTTTCCGGTATCAAAGCCGGACAATTCATATTGTTTAGTTTTAGATTACAGACACCTAAACACTTGCACTAAGACGTTTGCAGTTCAAAATGCACAGTGCCGCATTAATGAATAACGTTGTGCGGAAAAAAATACAAAACAACAATAGATATCACAAATGGATTCTTTTGCCAAAATATAGCGCCTGAAAGCAGGTACCTGACAGCATTCTCAACGTTAGGGTCACAGCAGCAATTTTGCCGACTCCCCCAGGGGTATAAGAACAGCCCGGGGTTGTTTTCAGCCAGAGTAACTGAATTAATTCAGAACCTGGATAAAGAGGCATTGTCCTATGTGGATGATATATATCTAACAGACGATGACCTGGAGGAACACTTGAACAGAGTGAATACCATAATTTTGGGATTTGCATCTGAGGGTTATAAATTCAACTTGAAAAAATAAAAAATATCCCACCTTAACGTCCTTTTTCTAGGATATGAACTTTCAAGTGAAGGGAAAAGCCTGGCAGCCAACTTTTTAGAAAAATGTGAGCTGCTCCAACCTCTGAAATCATTAAAAAATGTACAATCAATACTAGGTTTCCCTAATTTTGGCAGAACATACATTTTGGATTACGCAGAAAAAGTTAAACCTTTCTACGATTTAATAAAACCGGATTTTTCAGTTCGACAATGGACACAGGAACACACAGATACACTTCGTTCCTTTCAAGCTGACATGATCGCTTCAAAACTCTTACAGACATGCGTAAATGTACGCAACCTGGTGATCCGTATAGTTGCGGGTCAATCTGGGTACACCTATCTAACATATAATGAAGGTGAAACAGTACCAATAGAATATAAGTCACATTTGTACACAAATGCTGAGATGCGTTTTGCATCAACAGAAAAAATTCTAACAGCAGTACAGACTGCTGTAGTCAGAGAAAGAGCCCTGGCTCAAGGGAAACGTATAATAGTTGTGACCCCGGTTCCAGCTTTAGAGGCTGCAACAAAGGCAAGCGTTCCCAACGCTAAAGCCTTACATCCGAGATGGATACAATGGGCTAATTCTCTCACTGCAACAGATGTAGAATACAGGTATGACCCAAATTTAAAAACACAAGCATTTCTGCAATACGAACAAGAATATCCTCTACCAAATGAAATAATACCTCTAGATCAGTATGAATACATTATTTACACTGATGGGTCTGCGCAACCGGCCATAGGGAGTAAACAGCAATATAGCACCGCGTGTGCTATCGTTAAAGGACGGATGCGGGATGGAAAGTTTCATCCGAGATGCACAAAAACACAGTCTCTCGGAGACTGTACGGCACAGCTGGCAGAACTAAAAACACTGATACTGGCACTGGTAAATATGGATCGAGAATTCCCCACACTAATTATGTGTGATTCTTTTTACTGCGTACAGTCATACAATGAATATCTACATAACTGGAAACAGAATGGGTTTAAAGATGCAAAAGGTGGCACAATTAAGCACAAAATGCTTTGAGAACAGGTAGTGGAGTTGAGAAATGAACTACCAAGGGCTCACGTGATACACATACTGAGTCATCAACGTAATGGCGTTCACATTGAAGGGAATTCATTGGCCGATGAGGCCGCAAAGGGGGCTGTACGGACGGCTTCCGTAGCTGCAATCACTCATTCAAAAACGAGAATAGACGGTGAAATAATGGTTGCGATTATTGCTACACGCAAAAATAGCTCAGCAGTACCAAAGAAATTTTCACTCAAGTACTCCTACAAGTTAGATGCAAACAATGTTCCATTTGCTCAAATTCCTGGAGTGGGGGATTGAGTAATTCCAAATATGGATCGAAGGTTAGGATTAATTCTAGCAGCACACGAGGCGATAGGTTCTGCACACGCAGGAGTTTCGGCAAAGGTTTCTCTATTGAAGCAACGCTACTGGTGGCCAGGACTAAGAAGGCAGACTAAAGACTATGTCTTGAAATGCGACATCTGTCAGCAGATGAAAGGTTCCACCGTAACACGTCCAGTGCAGACACCATTACTGATATCAGACAAACCACTCGCGTGTGTTTATTTGGACCACAGCGGCCCCTTACAATCTGATGGGGCTTACAAGTATATCATGGTTGCAGTGGATTCCTGCTCTAGGTTCCTTTGGGTGTGGCCCCAGCGCTCGGCTGACAATCGAACTCTTATAAAAGATTTGCGAGTCTTTATAGGGACATACGCAATCAGCACACTTCATTCTGACCGTGGCCCCGCGTTTAGCTCTAGGGCTTACAAGGAAGCTATGGGAAGTCGGGGTGTAGCATTGCGGTACTCCTCTCCGTACCATCCCGAGGGAAATTCGGTTGTGGAGAGGAAAAACCGGGACTTAAAGCAATCTTTAACAGCTAGAGTATTAGGCTCGGGTGGCAATTTGGTAAAACACCTGTACGGAGTCCAAAGGGCGTTGAATAATCAGCCAAGAAGCTCTCTGGGGGGGGGTCACTCCTTATGATGTCCTATTTGGGACGATAATGTGGGTACCTGATCTTGATTGTGAAGGCACAGTGGCGGATAAAAAAACCATTTGACATCCATGAACGTTTGGCTGTTTTACAGGACCTGAATGAAAACAGGGCACAACAGAGTAATGTCAATACAAAGAGGAACGCCACTGGGGAAGTAAAAAGTGTCACGGCAAGACCTGTCTGGATCCCTAAAGTCGGGGATCTGGTCAGAGAGAAAATAGCGGACAAAAAAGAATTTGGGCCATCATACAGAAAGCCTGTACCTGTCTTGGCAGTTGAAGGAACAAGAACTGTACTTCTGCTACCTCTTGCTGGTAAAAAGGAGAAAGGATTTGTCTCAATTGACCTAATCAAACCACACTATGTGGCCGATACTCAGTAGTAGGCCACGTGGACTCCGAAGTAACAGACACCCTCCTCTCACAACTATACAAGAAGTTCAAACAGAAAGACTCATTACGTTTGAAGGGTCACCTGCACGGAATGAAGGACTAAGCAACAATGCAATGGAACTCGTTCCTCTTGAAACTGAAGTTCAAAATGAGAACTCAACTGAAAGACAAATTTCAAATCGACCAAACACGGAAATCTACGTCAACATGCCCCAACGAGAGCAAGCTACAGGTTCCACAAAACCAGCTGAACTACCGAAAATTGATCAAACTGCATCTGGCTATTTCATTGACTTTGACACATTTTCATTAGATCCAAGCGAACCTGAAACAACGCCAGCCCAAAAAACTTGACTACAGCGATTTAAAGACTTTCTGATCTTTCTCAAAAAGACTTAGCTGGTATCACCTTGGGTGGAACTCTGGGTATCTACAGGAATACTATTTTTTCTTTTCTGGATAGGCCTAGAAATTGTTTTTAGTATGCTTATTAATGAAACTTTTCTTCGAGAAAGCTCTGCGGCACAGAAAGTGAATGTAATCCTGAAACCGCACCTATCATCACATCGTGAAAGAAGAGATCTGTCATCAGTGAACATCACAGCAGTTCCTATACCTGATGGTATAGTATGGGACAAGGTTGATTTCGATATATTTGGCCCGACTGAACTTTTAAAAATACCACATTTATTTAAAATATCATTGAGCGACATTACCTCAAGTACATTTTCCGTTGATTGGGATTATGAAACTGTAAATAATATGCTGTCTGATTTAGAAAAATCTGCTGCTTTTTCTATAATGAAATGTTAGCAGACACATCAGACTTAGAGAAATTGTATTGCTATCAACATTATGGTCATCATTTTTTGCATAAATCTGCTAACCCTAGGAATGTTTTCACATATCACCAATGGGAACATTGCCCGACACCGCCAAAAAGCAGTTCAAAGACAATTGTACAAAAATTTCCATATTTTTCAGGGTTTAACACATTAGACCCAGCCTCATATTATTATAAGGTTGCACCAACAGCAGCACAGAAAAATATGTTGACAAACACCAAACAGATTTAGTCTGCTTCCTTTATTGCCCAGTTGTCTGAACAAGGTTTTGACTTTTGGAAAGACACCATAGACTTGAAATCTGTTTGGGGTACTAGAGACTGGGCAGGTCCAGGGAACAGAGGCACTATTTAGAGCATGCCTTATTCCTCAACAAATAATGTTTTGAATGAAACTATGCAACAAATAACCTGTCTTGGACTAGCCAAAAACAAAGATTTGAATACACCTCGGATGCCCACACCATCACAGACTGAGGGTAATATAACATCACAAGAAGAAGTTACACTAGATGACATCATGCAATACAATAGATCAGACCCCGATTGGAAGGGATGGTTGGTTTGGCCCGTAGACACTAATAACTGTCAAGAAAGATTCTTGTGTAAAACTAAAGGATTTAGTATTAATAGGCCAGATCCGCGTTATGTGCAAAGACAACACCCAGGGGTAGTGACATCGCACAGTGTTGGGAAGTTATGCCTCGATTGGCTAAAGACCTCAACACTCACACAGATGAGACAACACTTATCCTTACTTTCACAGGATGTGGACCTACGGGATTTTTTATTAGGTCCTAGGAAGCCACGTCATAAACGTTTCTATTATGCTGTCTACAATGAGATTTGGAAAATATCACAACAAGAGGCCGCAGAAAGATTGCGAGAAATAGATTGTATAAATCTAGAGAAAGCTCTAGCAGTGGTCGATAATGGGTTAACGACACTAACATCCAGAATATATTCACTGGGCAACATTGTATCATCTGCTATCGATGTACTAGAACAAGATTTGTCCATATTACAACATGGGCAATCACAATTGCGTTCTATTATGTTGCTAAGCTGGACGCTGCAATCTTTGCGCGCAGGCTATGTGACTTGGCGTTTCATAAACAGCACGTCTCTGTTTTCCTCGTATAATCTGACAGAAAAACAGATGGAAATGGCACAGAGGGGAGCAAAGTATACAATGCTGCGCATTGAAAAATTGGACAGATTAGCCTTCACAGTGGCAGAGTCACCATCCACAGAAAGGTTAATCCATGGCCACATAAATCTTCCGGTCACTACTTTTCAATTCCAATATTGCCTTGAACAAATGCAGGCAGGCAGATATGAAGAAATGGGTAGGGAATTCATCAGGGAATCTTACAGATTTCGATGCCGGAGTGGGGAAAAAGAAGTGTTTCTGAGTGGTACAAACTGCGAGAATACCTTAAGTTGATCACTTATATGCAAGGATATAATGCTTCATGGGGCCTGTAACGGTTTGGTAGCAAACTTATCATGTCAGTTAAAGGGTGCCCCAGCTGCCGTGATCACTCCAGTGTTCAGGCTACTTTCTAATGGGAGTTACTTGATGCTGAACGATCAAGGTTGCTGTGGGATGCTTCCGGGCATCGCATATCTGGTAACCGTGAGTTCCAGGGTTACTTGCTGTATGCAAGTATTGTTTCCACCGACACATACAGTCAGGGAGGCGCCGTTATGGTCTTCACTAAATGTTTCATTAATACGGTTTGATATTTTGAGCAGAATGAAAGCCATGCTTATACAGAAACCTGTGCCCTTAACCTCCGCTCGAGAGACTTTTGATCTTCAAGTAGCAAGGTCTTCGGCAGAGATACAGGCACTTATACGTACAAATTGCCCTTTTTATTTCGCAGAAATGGTAAATCGTATCTTTAACATGTCTGATACGACAGGCATTGTCCACCTATTTAAGACCATAGGTTCGGGACTATTAAGCACCTTTCAGACGGTCCTCTGAGTTATAACAAACTTTATAAACTCCATATTTGGAAGCATCTTTGGAGGGCTGCCGCTGATCCTGTTTCTAATAGCAGGTATCCTGATTGTCATTTTTTTTGCTACGCAATGGATGTCCCAGTCACCAAGGAGCTGGAAACAGTACTCCTGGAGAGAAAATACAGTGATCGCATGGTACAACTTCTAGGCACACCTCGCCTAAGAGAACTAAGTGCTTCTTGGTTCTTGTCATATAGACCAGTCTGGATGGACTGCATCTTACCTGTCCTCCGATGCCTGTTTTGCGGAGAAGAATGCGTGTTGGATCTCTGTCTGACACTCCCATCATGTGCGCGACCGGACGTTGACGCTTTACTGGACCCAATAACGGCCCATGTTTTGCAGTGTCCCCAGCGTATTCCAATGTTGATGGCGGCATTCCTAGAGCCACCACAAGTAGTATCTGCTCCTGTTGGTATGGACACCGGCTCCTCCTCTGACGCCCAGGCCGTTGATGGCGCACAGGCTGCCCCAACACTGGCTGTGGACTGTACGGAAAATCATCTGTGCTCAATAGACATAATCTGCGAGGTGTTACAGGGACCGCCAGCTGCGGAAGCAAGCAACAAGAATGTTGCGTCTACCAGCCAGGACACAAACATTTGACTCATTTGGCCTGTAGTGTGCTGGGAAGAAATTCGGCTTTTTGAATAACAAAGTAGAAAAATCGGAACTCCATATCACAATTGACATTCTTTTTGAGCATGCATGGCTTTTCAATGCTTGTAGTAGTTCGAACTATACCTACAGACATATTAGAGCTATAGCTTGAGTGTCAATTTCCAGTTTTTACCTCTGTTTTAGAATTAATTTTTTTAAGAAACTTTTTTTTAACGTTTTAAACATTGTTTTTAAGCATAAAAAGAAACTAATGTTTTTTTTTACTGTTTGCGTACCAGTATCTAGTCAGCCTAGTAGTACGTTTAGAATTTAACTATGTCGTCCATTCGGAAGAGGAGTGGGTGTTATATTCCATATAGGTATCATAAAATAGGCCCCGGTAATCTCATTACCCGCCACCTATATTCTCTCCCTACATTACACTTGTCACGGTTTACAGGGACTGACCTTTTACCTAGATATTACACTGCAGTCAGAATGCGGGTTTTCCCTAGTTCGAAATCTCATACATTATGCATGAGGATTCTTGGAAGCACAGCAGGACTACCAGCTCCTGTATAAAATCTATGTACAAAGTTCAGGCCCAACATCATCCCTAGGCCCCTGGGGAGACCTATTGGTATATATATATCACATCTTGCTAAGACAGTTAGAGGAGACCGAGACTTCCCAGCCGACACACTGACCAGAGACGCTGAGGTTCCTGCATGCAGACACTCCAGCTCGCAGTGGTCTAACATCCCTCGCGGGGTGTCTGGCTCGAGACCAGGACGGGGTCCCACAGTCTCACTTAAGGTAACGGGGTTGACTAGATAATAGAGGGATTCTTGGCTTAACACCTACACCAATGCTAGGTACACTTAGGTACATCTAGTTAGGGAGGCATCGTAGGAGTACGCACCGTTTATTCTCATGTGTTTCATATACCTGAATGTATTTATGATTTTAGTAAGATGGCAGAATTATACCATCCTTTTACTTTCATAGTACTGTTAATCATTTATATCCTATACTGTCTAACGGTTGTTGCAGCACATCTATTCTACACCAGAATAACAACTGTTCAATAAATGCTTATTGAAAACGCCCAGCTTGTTTATTCTGTGTATCTCTCTGAGACAAACTAAGTAAGCACGAGTGACTGAGCGAAAAGTAGTATATTGTTTCCACGATCCTGAGGGATCAGGGTTGTCATGTTCTGAGGTTGCCAGAATCTATTCTCTCCCTGGTAAGAGGAGATTATAGTGGCACTGTGAGCTAGCTGATACAGACAGGCTAACATACCCAGTGGGGGTGCACTGAATCAGTCTGCCACCAGTCCCACAGTTTATGTCATCCAAACGCGCAGATCCTGTATAGGTCATATAGGAACTACACGACAAAGGAAGGTATGCGAAGGCACATTCATTAAGACAACGAAGCTCAACCTTGGAGAAATACAAAAAAAATATCGAAGCTGCTTTCCACTGAGGCAGACAAAATGAGACAGAAGTTAGTTTCGATCATTACACAAAATGGCGGCTAAATGCAAAATGGTGCCGCAAATGCTAACTTAAGCATAATGCTAATAGGAGGAGTCGACCGGAAGTATTTTCTAGTCCAACAGACCCCCCTTTTAGCATTTGCTAACTAATTTTTCCACTATTGAAAGCTAGAACTCTCTGCGTTACGTAATGAACATATTATGAATCTAGACATACACCATCAATACTCAAAAATGCCCTCGTCAATGCACATCAGGTCATGCATCATCATGGCCTTATTCTTAGAGTCATGTTCTAGGTGTTTGGGGTGAGGTGTCAATATTTGTACACAGCAGGCACAACAGGCAGGAAGGCAGTGTATGCACAGACAACATGTTAAAATGATACCAGCTATGGCGACCAGGAAGATGATAATCTTCCAACCCCATGACGTGAGAAGGCCCCAAAACCACCGAGTGAGAGACCATGTACCATTCTCTTGGTGTACGTCAGAGGCAAGCCTATGCAGCTTCTGTATAGCAGCATATACAGTCGGAGCGTGGTCCGGTATGTATACACATCAGCTACTGCCAATGACGCGGCAGGGCCCACCCCGATCAACAAGGATGACGTCTAACACCATCCTGTTTTGAAGAGCAACGAGTCTCGTAGCCTGAAGCTCAGCTGTAATATTAGTCAGAATTCCAGCCATTGCATTTATTACTCCTTCCACCACCCTCGTGAGTCTACGAATATTGAGACTATTGGACATGGGGCCCCAAAAGGGAACAATACCCTTCATAGCATCAGTGAACTGCTGCAAAGTGGTGTCCGTCTGATCTATGCCTGCGTGTCAATAACTCGTCTAACACGAAACAGATGAGCACTCCTGCGTTGTAGTCGGTGATCCCTATGATAATTGGAGGGTGCTATATACACTGGGGGAAGGAGAAAAGAGAGATAACATATTCCAGACCATCCCAGAGGAAGCCAAACATAGGCTTGGGACCCGCAAACAAAATGAACATTGTGAGGGGGCAGCAGAGGTGGGCTATTTACAGTGCTCAGTACATAGGTGTAATTGCAATTACTCACCCCCACCCTGACTTTTCCTTTCCCTTTAACACAGAAACTCGCTGTTGTGTTAACCACCGGCACTGGCATTGCCACATCATGAGTAATATTACGTATTTGAAAGGACTTGAAATATCCAGTGACATTAAAACCCCAAAAATCTGACATTTCATTTTGAAGCCATGTTACATTTTGTTCTCCTTTGTACACATTCATGCAGATAATCCACTAACAGAGGATACTCAATTGCTGAAAAACGTTTTAGTCGCGGGACACCCCAAACATTTGCTGGGTGGCCAAACACGACCTCATACGGTGACAATCCTGTCCTAGTGTGAGCCGTAGCTCTGGTTGACAAAAGAGCTAACGATAAAGCATCTGGCCATTTCAATCCTGTGCTTTCCTGAATTTTTGCCATTTTCAGTTTGAGAGTACCATTGTACTCCTCAACCAAACCTGCTGACTGGGGGTGGAGTGCAGCATGGAACTTCTGCCTGATGTGTAGGCCATCACACACCAGCTGGATGACTTTTGAATTGAAGTGACTGCCATTGTCACTCCAGATCAAACGGGGTAAACCGAAACGAGGGACAAATTCCTTTAGGAGGGCTTTCACCTTCGCCAAAGCTGTGTTCTCCTTAATGGGGTATGCCTCAACCCATTTACTGAATGTGCAAACAACCACTAACACATTTTTCAAATTATTGACCCGTTCAATCTCAATGTAGTCCATCTGAAGGACTTCAAAAGGGAAGGAAGGGGGTGCAAAATTACCAGGGGATGTAGGAGTGCCTTTTCCAGGATTATACATCATGCATACCATACAATATTTTACCAAGTGAGCAGCGGTCTTGGGGATGTTATCATTCTGCCACACGGGGTCTAGTAGTTTGCATATGCCCTTGGCGCTAATGTGAGCTGGGCCGTGCGCCATAGTGACTACAGGGAGGACATAGGCGTCTGGCAGCATCCACCTCTGCTTTCCTGACTTATCCGTCCAGCACCCATCCTCGTCTAAACGTGCTGTGCTTTCCTGCCATATTGCTAACTCCTCAATCGTTGCCTCACTCTGTATCTCTTTAACACTATCCAGTGTATCCTCAAACATAGTAACTTCGGGTACCCATCTAGCAGGACCTGCTACAAACATCTTTTTCATCTTCGTTCGAGCCGTCTCCTTAGCTGTTTGATCTGCAAATGCATTTCCCCTCCCCACATCATCAGTAATTGCCTTGTGGGCGCTGCACTTCACTATTGCTAACTTCTTGGGGAGTGTCAGAACTGTCAAAAGCCTGTGTATCAATGGGCCGTTCTGGATCTTTAGCCTGTGTGATGTCAGGAAGCCTCTCTCTGCCCAGAGCCGCCCAAAATTGTGGGCAACTCCAAAGGCGTACTGGCTGTCAGTATAAATATTGACAGTCAGCCCCTCCCTTAGCTCACAAGCTCGAAGAAGGGCAACTAACTCTGCAGCTTGGGCCGATTGATAGGGAACTCGTGATGTCTCGACTACTGTGTGTAAGGTAGTGATTGCATATGCCGCAGTTGTTGTGCCATCTGGTAATTTGAAACAAGAGCCATCGACATATAGCTCCCCTTGGGGTTCAGATAGGGGAACATCAGTCAGGTCTACCCGTCCCTTCGTCTCTTCCTCAGTCCGAAAAATGCAATCATGTATGTCTATTTCCTCACTTTCAGAAGGGAGGGATAGCAACGTGGCTGGGTTCAGGGTGGCACATCTTTTGATCGTGACGTGTGGTGCAAAGAGGGTCTCACCAGTCAGACGTGCACTGGTGAGGTGCTGTGTCTTCGTTTTGTTCAAAAGTGTATCCACAGCATGGGGTACCATGAATGTGAGATCAGTATCAAGGACGAGCCCTGCCGATTGTCGGATAGAGACAGCCACGGCCGTGACCGCTCTTAGACAGCTCAGGAGGGCTCTCGCGACGTTGTCAAGCAAAGCAGAAAAATAAGCACACAGCCTCTGCTTACCTCCAAAGGCTTGTGTTAAGACAGAAAGCGCACAACCAGCCGTCTCGTGTACATACAGCACGAACGGCTTAGCGTAGTCTGGCGTACCAAGCACAGGCGCAGAGCAAAGCGCAACTTTCAATTGCTCAAAAGCATGTTGACATTCAGGCGTCCAGGGAAAGGGTTCATGCACATCTTTAGTGGTTAGCTGCAACAGCGGCTTTGTTAGTAAGGAAAAGTTAGGTATCCAATGCCGACAATACGAAGTAATGCCAATGAAAGATCGCACATCCCTCTGAGTCTTAGGGATGGGCATTTTAACAATAGCACTAATACGTTCAGGTGTTAGTCTCCTTCCCTCCTTCGACAGTAGGTGACCTAGGTAGGTGACCTCCTGTCGACAATATTGGAATTTTAAAAGGCACACTTTATGTCTGTGATGTGCCAAATGGAGCAACAAGTTAACCGTTGCATCTTTGCAACCTTCTTCAGTGTCAGAAGCAATCAAGAGATCGTCCACATACTGCAGTAATACATTACCTGGGGGAAGTGTGAGGGAATCCAATTTGCTTTTTAAAGCTTGACTATATATGCTAGGACTTTCAGTATAGCCCTGAGGAGCCCGACAGAATCTAAAGCTTCTGCCGGCTAGGGCAAATCCAAATGGATGCATGCTATCTGGATGGATCGAAATGCTAAAGAATGCATTTTTCAAATCGATAACAGAAAAGAATTTGGCAGAGGAAGGAATCATTGTCAGAAGGGCAGTGATGTCGGGGACCACTGGGAACTGAGGGACCACAATCTTATTACCCTCACACAAATCAATCACAAAACGATAGACATCAGGATGGTCATCAGAGGAGTCAAAGGGTGCCCTCTTAAGTATGGGAAGAATAGGGCTATTACACACGTTCGCAGTTGTCTCTTCAGCAACTCCTGACTTAATCAAGTCCTGTATAATCTGCAATAGAGCTCGCTCCCCTGCTCGCGGTATTTTGTACTGAGGAATACGAGGCAAAACAGCATTGTCTTTGACCTTAATAGAAACTGGATGTATCTGCAACAGCCCTACGTCCGTATCACCTGTAGCCCACAACGTGGGCGGCACATCCTTAAATTCAGCAGGGAGCGGCGCATCCTTGGACAAACACTGCTTGGTACTAACCACATTAGGACCCATTGTCATATAGACACCTGCCAGGGAACAATAAATTGTAGCATACAACTTCTTCAATAAATCCAATGCCATCAAATTCTCTCCGCAATTGGACGTCAGCAAAAATGGCGAATCAACAGTAAAAGGACCAATGGTCAGGGCAAGGGGTTTGGATATGGGGCTCACAACCGGCACACCAGAAAAGCCTACCAAAACATTATTATGGCCAGACAGGGCTTCCCCGGGGACCAGTGAATGAGAAACAGCTGTTCATTGCGCCTGTATCCACCAAGAATTGCTTAGCTGAGCCCTGCAAGTCAGCAGTAACATAAGGTCCACACTGATCTACAGGTATCTGAACTGGTCCCTCACCCTATCCCTGGCTGTCCTAACAGTGGGACAACCCCGTCACTTCATCCAAATCATAGTCATCATGATAATACTCATAGAACCCACATCGGCTCGATCAAATTCCCCCGCTCTCTAAGGAGATCTTTTTTTATCTACTTAAAAAGGTTGGTTCCGGCTCTCCCACTGATTGCTGTCCCCCTCACATACTTCGAGAAGCCTTCACCACTTGTCCAGACCCTCCCCTTTCATTCCTTAACAACTCGCTTAAGCTCGGTATCGTCCCTGATTCATTTAAAAGGGCAAAAATTGTTCCAATCCTGAAGAAACCCGGCGCGGACCCGTCGGTCCTCAGTAACTATCGCCCCATTTCCTTGATGCCCTACCTGGGTAAAGTTCTAGAGGCTCATGTAGCAAATTGCCTCAGTTCCTTCATTGAACATTCCCAGGTTCTGGACTCCCACCAGGCTGGTTTTAGACCCGCACATTCCACGGAGTCTGTTATTCTTACTGTCATGGACGAACTTAGAGGGGGGGCTGATAAGGGCATCACCCAGGCCCTGGTTCTCCTGGATTTGTCAGCAGCATTTGACACGGTCGATCATGACATCTTGATTGACCGTGTCAGCAATGCCGGAATCCACGGTCTAGCGTTGAAGTGGCTCTCCTCCTTTCTTAGCAACCGGCTTCAAGCGGTGCGTCTCGCCAACTTCTCATCTAATAAGAGGGAAATGACCAGTGGGGTTCCCCAGGGCTCCTCTCTCTCTCCGCTTCTTTTTAACCTGTACCTACTTCCTTTAATTTGCTCCCTGAGAGAAAGAAAGGTTGGAACCTTTAACTATGCCGATGATCTTCAACTGGTGTTCGACATTAATTCATCAGTATCATCAGTGTCCAACTTCCAAGCCACTATGATTTTTATAAGTGATTGGATGAATAAAAACCAACTGAAGCTGAACCCGGATAAAACTGAGCTGATCCTCACGGGTGGGTCCGCCAATCTGTGGCACTCCAACTTCTGGCCTCCCTTACTGGGCAACTCCCCCGTGTCGGCAGGTTCTACCAAAAGTTTGGGTATAGTAATCAGTAATGACCTGTCCATGAAAGCCCAGATCAGTTCAGTTGTCTCTGCCGGCTTCTTCCAACTGCGGAGAATAAAGAAGATTAGCAGATTCTTGAGAAGGGAAGCTTTGACCCTAGTCATTCTAGCCTTGGTAATCTCCCGACTGGACTATGCCAACTCATTATATATAGGCATCCCTGCGTACCAACTGAGACGCCTTCAATTGGTTCAGAACCAAGCTGCCAGGCTGATTTTTCACCAACCCTAGTGGCATCACGTTAGGCCACTTATGAAAAGCCTCCATTGGCTCCCAGTGGACAAGCGCTGTGCCTTCAAGTTGGGATGCACTATTTTTAAAGCTCTTTATGGCAATAGTCCAGCTTTTATCTCGTCTAGGCTTCAACGCTACATTCCATCTCGAGACCTGAGGTTTTCCCATCTGAACCTGTTGGCAACCCCCTCCTTCAAACGTAAGAAGCATGGTGGTCTAAGATTTGCAGTTTTGGCCCCACAATTCTGGAACTCCCTCCCTGTGGAGATGAGGTCCTTGACTTCTTTTGCACAGTTCAGAAAACAGCTTAAGACATGGCTGTTTTCCCAGGCATACGATGACTAAGCCATCCTCCCTGCCGCTGCCTCGCCGTGACTCTAGCGCCATGAAACCGTTTGGTGTACGTGCGCTTAATAAGTGATTTTAACATAACATAACATACTGTCTCCCTCGAGGATCATCAAAATAGAGCGGCCCTGCGACGCCTCATCTGCTTGAACCCAGTCATGACCACCTGCTCCACGACCCCATCCACGAGAACCCCGTCCTCTAAGGGCCGCAACTTTCTGCAACAACGCCGGACTCTCACTGCGCCAGTGTCCCTCCTCCTTACAATATGCACACTGATTCGGCCCCACAGGCGCAGCATTTCTGCTAGCGCGGGGCAGCTGTCGGGCCGGAACAGTGCCGCGTTCTCTTCTGTTCCCCCTAGATACCTGCTGCATCAACACCTTCGCTTTTATCTCCTTGTTGTTCTTCTCCACCTTCTCCTTCTCTTCGTTCTCTCTATGCTCATAATACTGTGCCATACTCAATATCACTGATGGGGAGGAGGCAGTCCAAGTGCTCTCTGAAGCCTGTAACCGGGTCGCGATCTCGGGAAGCAGGTTTGTAACAAATCTGTTGACGAACAATCGGACACCTCCTTCCATTGACAAATCCTGTCCACTGAAATCCAAAAACACACCTTCAAACCTGGTAAAAAAAATCAGATACACTTTCATCTTCCTTCTGACGACATGCTATTAACTTGTCCCAATCTACTCTTCTAGGTGGAATAAGAGAGTGCATGTAGGTAATAATTCAACCTGGCAATGCTAGTATCTCAGCCTTAGGCTTCTCACCAGGCTTCCTCTCCCTTTCCCATGCTCTGATCTCGTCCCAAGTGCCACCCAATTCCACAACACGGTCCTGTGTATGCACCTGCGCCATATATCAACTGGTACCAACAAACCAAAAAACATCTCAATGTCTGCCAACGTCATCACTGTCGACGATGCGGCCTCTGTCAATTCTTTATAATATGCAGTAGGATTTTTTCTAGGATCGGGTAACTGACTCTTGAGGGACAGAACCTCACTTCTCTTCCACGGGGTATAAATCCATTGCTCCTGAAAACGGCCTTCCACTCGCTGCCGTACAACAACATCTTGTGCATTTCTTACCTCCGGTATTTTGGGGTGATGCAAGGGGTGGACTTCCTTCATCGGGAACTGGAGTATCGCCTTTGGACTTTTCTGAATCAACTTATCTCGATAACCGAGTAACACTGCAACATTAGCAAAAACCTGATCAGGTGCCATGTCCGCTGCATATACATGGTCCCTAATATCATAAATGACCTGAGGAGCCACTCCACCAAAACACTGCTCCCATAACCCAATCAGGGTAGCCGACATGTGTTTGAGGGCATGTTGCTGCACAAACAGCTCATAGTCCTTTAACACACTCCACACATCCTTTATGCTATAGATGGGGTTACGAGCCCACTGGGCGGATTGATTAGCCTCCATTTTCTTCTCCTCCTCTCCCACATCCGATCGTATCAATACCCATCCCAATCGTTCCTTAGCAGCCGCCAAGTCCCCACTTCCAAATTCACGCACTGGCGTTCCGATACTCAAGGATTTTGGGGTATGGGAGAGCAGGGAGGCAGTAGCAACTGAAGCATCCGGTACTAAAGTTATCAAAGGCTGTGAAGTAGGTGCAAGAGCTGAGGAAAGAGATGCCGAAGCAACAGGCGTAGCAGGAAGACTGGCAGTCGTAGTAGTCGCAGGGAGAGAAGCTGAAAGAGAGATTGGAGAGGCAGTGACCGAAGCAGCCCGGTCGCTAGCAGCAAAAGCAGGAGCCACAGAGACAGGAGGAGCAGATGGCTGGGGCTGTGGGATAGCGGGATATATTCTCTGCGGGGCATACGGAGGTGGAGGTCAGGTCTCCAATAGTTCCTCCATGAACGGGTCATCTTCCTCTGTAGAAACATAAGGCTTATCGCATTGTAATCGAAACTTCCTACCAGCA
This sequence comes from Calotriton arnoldi, assembly GCA_963921515.1. Lineage (NCBI taxonomy): Eukaryota > Metazoa > Chordata > Amphibia > Caudata > Salamandridae > Calotriton > Calotriton arnoldi. Next base: position 853,356 of record CAWUFW010001274.1, read on the forward strand.
CACTCTATTCCTTTCTCCGTTTTCTGTCTATCATACGCTACAGCTTTCTGAGTCACTGTCTGCGTCCTCCCTTTCCGAGCCTCTTTTTCTGCCTTCATCCGCCTCCTTTTAGCCGATTTCTGCCAGGTTTGGAGTGAATCAAACATTGACTGCCTACTTCTTTTTGCGAATAACTTATCCTGCAAGAAATTCAGTTTTTGTTCATCAAAGGTGCCGGTCAACGGCCACTGCAACTCGGCATTGTCCATCGTATATTTGTGCCATAATGTACTAAACATAATAGGGCCAATGCCATGCTTTATATACATTTCAAAATTCGGCATGCCTTCCGGGGGCGCAGGTTGACTCTCTTCCAATCGAGCATCAGTAGATCAACAACGACATCCCACACAACACAACTTGCTCAAACAAGGCATTCTGTCCCATAGACGCACATACACTATGTATACCAAACAAATATCTGCAAAATAGCTTCACCCAAATTGGCCCACAGACCTTGTCAAATGCAATTCTCAAATGGTACCATATTAAAAAAGAGCCCAAACAGAATCAAGCGCTTGTCCAAAAACGATCCGCAGAGACCATATCCAATTCAAACCAATGTATCGCCACAATCACAAAGAACCAAAGCAAACTCACCTGGTGCACACAGGTCAAACAAATGTATTCTCCATTGCCGACTCTTCGGACCAAACGGTCAGATCCAAGGGTTCCGCCTTTCAGGACCCCAGCCGCGATGACCACTAGGCGAGGCACCGCCCGATCAGACAGGCGGGGCAGCTGCGAGTACTAGGCTCTATCGTGCAGGGATCCCCTATCCGCCCATCCGACCCGAGGTGGCCCCGTTCTCCTCACCCGTCCATGGGCGAGGATGGGTCAGCCCGATGGAGTCACTGTTTGGGTGCCAAATGAAGGAAGTGACCCGATTAGGATCACCCGGGTCACTCGCGACCACCTCTCAGCCTTCCATACAAACGAAGAGTCGGTCAGACAGTAGAGGTTACAAACCAAGTTATTTATTAGTTTTGCGCTTGAGCGGAGTCCAGTCTGACTAGCCTCCTAAGATGCTACAGAGGGGACTGACCCTCACCAACATTACATCAGTTGTTATACATTTCCAATGTCCAGCAAGACCCGCCCAAAACTGGAAAATTCCAGTTAGAGCAGGTTAACAAAGGAGACACAGAAGATGAGCTACACTCCTGGGATCGGGTACATGTTATCTCTGACTCAAGGTTACTCTGTCCGTGCCCGCCACTGTAAGCATGAGAACGGGCCTATCTAACAAGGAAGGTATCCAAAGGCACATTCATGTATTCATTAAGACAACGAAGCTCAACCTTGGACATGACTGTTTGGCCGGCCCTCTCGGGCGACCCAAAACAGTCATGTGCACTTTCCCTGTTCCCCATGGAGGCTGCATTACAGCCTGCGTGGAGAACATGCCCAGGCCCCCATTTCCTGGCAGAGCATCGAACCAGGACACTCAGACAATAACAACACTGTATTGCAGCGTTGTGATTGGTTGTTGGAGCCTGGCTGCGCTTCCTGTTCCTCGAGTCCGACGAGGAGAGCAGGAGCACAGATGAAGAACCCGGCGGCAAGGTAAGTGTTTATTTTTTTGTTTTACATTGTGCATCCCCCTCCCCCCCCCCCCGCCCTCCCACCCAAGCCCGCCTCGCCACCTGTGAGCCATGCCGGCCGCCACTGCTTTCACTGGCTTCCCGATTAATTTCTACGTTATTTTGCAGTTGTATTATTGGCCAAGGGAATTAACATCAGCCTGAGAAGTAACGACAGGATGGCAGACCGAACTCCACACCAGAATCCAAGGTACAACAAATTCAAATGGTAGGTCTTCTCTGGGACACTGGGGAGGAGCGCGGCTCGGCATGAGAACCGGAGCACCTTCTGGACGGGCGAGCATACAGAATTAGAAAGTGAAGTCTAAGCGCTTTTTAAGTTGTGATTTTAATGCTTTGCTAATGGCATGAATAATCATTGCAAAATGTACATGTTTATTATTGTTATATTATTAACAAAAGCATATGTGATGTCCTCAAGTGCTGCTCCGAGGTTGTCGTGTAGGCAGGAGATTGCAGATTCAGTAATTTTAGAGTAGATGGTTGGGAGGAAGGAGTCCCAAGTTGTGCATATGCACATAGCATAAACAGTGTAGGAAAGTGAGGAAAGGCAGAAAACCCCTTAAGCACAGACCCTTGAAGGAAGAAAGTGTGTGTGAAAAATCGCTTTGACTCAACCACTACAATAATCTCCGGAAACGCCAAGATGGTCGAAAGCAAGAGAGTCTTAGAGTGTGAGTCAGTGGCATGGTGAACCCCCCCTTTCACAGATAAAATGCGGGTGGTGTTGACACCAATAATTGTTTATGAGCTTGTTCTGTCTGCAGAAAAAAGCTCATACAAAAAGAAAGGGAAAACCATAATAGAGATCAGGGGTGGGAAGCCAATAACAGTAAAGGAGGCCCAAAAGGAGAAATGATGAGAGAAAGAGAATGAAAGAGTGTGCAGCGGCGTATCTTCAACTGGTGCAGCAGGTGCAACAGGCACCAGGCCCCACAGGCTTAAGTGGCACCATTAACCCTGTTTATTGCTGTATTTTAACAATCAAATTGTAGCCGGGGGCCCATTTACTTCCTTTCAGTGCGGCCCACAATACACTGGCTGCAGTACTGAGAGTGTTAGAGAGATGGCTAGAGAGAAGAATAAAATGAAGAACATATGAAAAGAAAGAAACTGTGACAAGTAGGAAGGGCAAAAAGCATTAAACGATAGATGCAAGGGTGAAAGATTGATGGATGGATTGTAAAACAACATTGCATTGGTGGGTGAAAGAAAGAATGGCTGGAATGATGAAAGGTTGGATGAACGGGCAGATGGATGAATAGGAGAGTGGATGGATGGGTAAATTGATAAATAGAGAGTGAAATGATGGATGGATGAAAAAGAAGGGATGGATTGGAAAATGAATGTATGGCTGGAAGGGAGTGGAAGGATTGAAGGATGGGTAGAAGAGTGATGATGAAAGGGTGGATAGACCAAATGATGAAGGAAGGAAGCATCATAGATGGACGGAAGGTGGAATGAAGGGACCAGATATAGTGTGAGTAAGGCTTACTCGCTTCTCTCACTCCTGGGCATTAGAGTTACGGATCAAGTGGGGGGTATTTTAAATTTCTGGCTACACCCCTGGTGTGAGTCTAGCATATCTCCGAACCTCACTCCATGGATACCAGATAGAACAATAACTGAGGAATCCTTTCATGTAATCTGTTTGATTTTCTCCCTCCCTTCATGGGCATGGCCAGCAAATAAGGTCTTCAGACGCCTTTAACCTGTGATCCTGTAGGTGAGTGACCCAGAGATAGGGTGTGGGACAAGTGGTTTAAATCTCAAAATGTCATACAGCTTATACTTTCCCAAGAAAAACTGTGCATTGTTGGACAACATAACTATCAGAACTGTGCGAGACTGATTTCACGCACACTGTCCGGATATGTTGGCCTAAGACCTGCCAGCTCACAGTGCACCATCTGTACCCCTAACCTTGCAGGGTAACAAATGGATGTGCAATCTCAGAACATGACAACCCTGACTCCCCAAGGAAATTGTGGTAACAGATCTAGAACCCTTTTGATCAGTTACTTATGAATACCCAAAGCAATACACAAGAAATACACAGTACAGCATTTCAATATTTATTGAAGCATTGATTCTTGAGTAAAATACTTGTGCTGCAATAATCAATATAAGGAAACAGAATAAAGTGATTATCATTGCGAGAATGATGATGACATGCTGATTTTAGCGCCAGGACACCTCCGGGTATTCGTGCGCTCAATAAATTTTATTAACATAACATTACAGAGAATATAGGTTTACTTATAAATACTGTAATAAAGTGTACTCCTACTATCGCATTCTAACCTATCATGTCTATGGTGAGTGTATCTGCCCAAATCCCTATAGGCTGATCTAACTCCCTGTTGCCTGTGGGTAAGTGTCATCAACCTGCCTGTCTTGGTGGAGAGCTGGGCAGCATCCCTCGCATAAGGTAAGCAGGAATCAGCTGTTCTGGAATTGTGGCATGGGTCAACCTCTCAGTGCCAGCAAAATGCTCCTCTGTTGAAACAAAGGGCTCATGTTGTGTATATATAATAAAATCATCCATGCTACCATGCCGAAGCCCCAGTCAGGCCGCTATTGTTTATTCTATTATGATAGCTCTGTCGCCGAGCGGCCAAAACAAATAACATCTTGCGTGATGAACTTAGCCCTTGTACAGAATGTTCAAGGTGTTTTGATAAGAGTTCCCACGATTTGGTAGTGTAAGCAAAACAGAGTTTGAAGGATATTATTCTGTATGTGCACGCAAATTAATGTGTGTGAAACGTCATCGTGTTTAGGAAGAGAGGGCAACTTAAGAACATGAGCATGAAAAATTGTGTTTCTCAACAGGGCCAAGTGCAACCACGTGACACTCACTCCTTGGACGCGAGACGACAAAAGCTATCTAAAAACAATGCTAACCATATACGTAAAAGCATAAATCCCTAAAAGTATGAAAAGGCACTATGCTATTTTGAAGGTAAAAGCATACAGAAAGCCAATTAAAATGTAAGCACAAATTTTAAATAGCAATATAAAAAAGCGGTGCAAATTTTAAAACAATTTAGGATGTTAAAAACAAGTTGAATTAAAATGTTCCCACAACTCGAAACTGCCAGATTGTTTATGTGTGCCGAGGATTAGACAAAAAATTGCTGCTCCCAACAATCTCAGACGATGCTCCCAGAGGCACCCAACGCATTAGATCGATGGAGCAAATATGTTCCTGTGCATCCCCCTCAATGTCCACCAAGAGAGGAACAGCCAGTGCAGATTCCGCATAAGACGAGCTAGGATCCAGATCATCAGGAGCTGAAGCATCCCAGGAGAGCTCATAGTATGCATTCAGGAACAATGCCAAGCGCGAAGGACAACGATACAAGTGAGCCGTTAACAGACCCACCAGTAAGTCAATGTCTAGAGATTGAACCAAGTTGCATTCCCAAGCACATGTCCAGGGCACACTTGAAAGTGCACAGTAGACAGCGTAAAATGTGCTGCAGGCAGTGTAGCCAGACAGGCCGAAAGGACAAGAACCAGTGTTCATTAAGTTCCTGAAGTAAGGGAGCTCCCAAGCACTGTATCATGTGTTCACAACACAGGAGCATGTGTGGTAGTGCCATTCCCATTTGGACTCATGATGGGACATTCATTGTGGAGCAGAAAAAATAAAAGCACAGTCCCGACAACTAGGAACAGTACAAGTGGTAAGCCTCCAAAAATGCTTCCAAGGGAGTAATCTGAAAGCCGGACAGACCACAGCAGCTGGAGAGCTTTTCAAATAGCATGACAAGTTTGCCTTTTTACGTATTATATGTGCCATGAAGCGAAACTTCCCTGCAAACTAAGGAATGTCCCAAGGTACTCTTGCTGTCAGTCTCGCTAAGAAAAACCTCAGTCTCCCGTTTCCGACATTGGTGTTTGAAAAGTAAGATCCATGACTCGTGTACATACCCCTCTCCTAGCACCTCATATCTGCCCACTTGATGGTACTGTAAGCAGTATTGGAAGTGAAATGTTGAAATTGGTAGAGAAAAAAATCTGTGGATTATCCTATCCGCGGAAGATGTTTCTGCAAGAGTGAATGGTAATTTCTCTACCTTCTCTATATGTAACATGGTATATGTTGCATCTTTTATTGCCATGACAGTTTGTTGGTTCGTGAGATTATATGGCAGAAATAGGCTAGTGGAATTAAGGTGTTTCCATAGAATGCGACCACCCCAAAGTGTCTGCATAGTCCAACTCAGTAACATTATACCTCTAGGCTGCACCTGCCCATGTTGTAAAGAAGACAGCACTCTGTATGATGTCAACTGCAGAAGACACAATGTTACCCAGTGAGTAAATACTGGTGGATAGAGTAGTCACACCCTTATCTACTACTACCAGAGCCCTTTCTAAAAGTACCCTATCAATTTCGCAGTCTCTCAGCAGCTTCATGCTGTGAAATCCTTCACACTTCATTGTATATTGCATAAAAAAAAGCATTTTTGATGTGGTTTTCGAATACCTAATAAAAAGTACTGTAATTCCATGTCATCTGAGAGAAGGGACAAATGTTGTTTCACCTGGGCCAAGTCTGACGTTTTCAGCCAATCAAGGCACAACTTCCCAACACTGTAAGTTGTTACCACCCGAGTGTTGTGTCTGCGCGTATCGTGGGTTGGGCCTACTAATCTTAAACCCGTTGGTGTCACCCAAAAAATGAGCCGGACATCTGTTAGTTTAGTGTCTAACGTCCACACTAACCATCCCTCTTGATTGTTACCTGAAGAAATGTATGAGTTATTGCGAAGCATGAGGTCTAATGTTTCCTCCGTGTAATTTGTGAATTGTTGCTAGTTTGCAAATCCTGCAAATGTGGGAATGTTGGGTGTGTTTAAATCTTTTATCTTGGCCAGATTAAGACAGGATGTTTGCTGCACAGTTTTGTTCAGGAAAATCATTTGTTGTGGTATAAGGCATGCTCTAAATAAAGCCTTGTTCCCCTGATCCTGCCAATCTTTAGAACCCCAGATAGATTTTAAACCAACTTTGTCCTTCCAAAAGTAAAACCCTTGTACAGACAGCTGGGAAATGAAAGATGCAGAATCGATCAGCTTAATGTCAGTGAGCATAGTTTTCTCAGCCCTAGAAGGTGCTAATTTATAATAATAGGACTCTGGGTGAGCTAGATTGTGCAAGTTTCTGTGCAAATGCTTTTGAGCTACCCATGGTAGTGTAAGGCAGTGTTCCCATTGTGTGTAATTAAATACTGCATGCGGAGTACTTGCTTTATGCAGGAAATGGTGACCATAATGGTGAAAACAGAACATTTAATGATAATTTGCCGTGCCATCATACATTTCATTTGCATTAAAAACAAGTGAATGATGCAAATCATCTAGCATTTCATGCACTGTATCAATGTCCCAATCATCAGAGATAGTACTAGGAGTGATAAAGTCATGCAGAGAAAGTTTGAACACATGGAATACGAATTAACTCTGTTGGTCCAAATTTATCACAGGGAACCTTATCCCAAACAATTCCATCAGGAACCGGAACAGCAGAAATGTTCACCAGGGAAAGGTCTCTTCGCACTTTGTGTGATGTAGTATGGGGTGTTAAAATCAAGTTCAACAGTTCAACAGCAGAGTGTTCAGGGAGATAGTGTCCGTTCATTAAAAAAAAAAAAAAAGACTGTCACAAAGCTAAATCAAACTAAGAGGAAAAGTAACGAAATTGTAATCCAAATGTATATTCAAGGAGGGATAAAGTATGTCTTTTTCAGCCTAAGATAGAGTTCAGGCAGTCTACCTTGGGCAATAGTAGTGGTAGTTCGGAAGAATCCACAGAAAAGTCATCATAGTCAATGAAGTAGCCGGAGGCTGTTCGATCTATTTTTGGCAGCTCTGGAGGCTGTGTAGAACTGGAAGTAGACTCCTGTGGAGGTACGTTGTGGTAAACACCTTGTTTGTCTGTTTGTCGAATTGAAATCTGTGCTTCTGTGCAAGATGTTTGTAAAGAGTTTGTTGATGTAACAGAAAAAAAGTGATACTTCAGTGTTAGCTGTCCCCTGGAGGGGAAAAGAAGCTTCATTGCTAATCAAAGCTTCCATAGGGACTTCCTGTAGGGTAGTGAGAGGAGGCAGGAAACTATCTAGGTGCCCTCTCGGCCTACTGTGTAGAACCGGCCAAATAATGGGGTTTGATGCAATCGATTGACAAAAATCTCCTGGTTTTGCAACCAGCAAGGGGCGGTAGAAGTGCAGTTCTTGTACCTTCAACGGCCAGGACAGGTACAGGCGATCGTAAGATGGCCTGAATTGCTTTTTGTCCACAATCTGCTCCCGGACCAGTTTACCGATCTTAGGGATCCAACCAGAAATTGCTGGTGCTTCCTTCCCTTCTCCAGTGGCGGTACGTTTCAGCTGGCTGTTACTCCGAGTGCCTTGAATGTCATTCAGCTCCTGGAAAACAGCTAAATGTTCATTGATGTCAAATGGTGTTTCAGCCACCACCGTACTGAGACTGTCAAGGTCAGGAACCCACATCCCCAAACAGAATCTCAGAGAAAGTCCGACCACCCAGGGATTTTCTAGGCAGATTGTTTAGGGCTCTCTGGACCCCATACAGGTGATAAACCCAACCGCGACCTGAACCTAATACCCTCTTTGTTAAAGACTGCTTTACATCCCAGTTCTTCATTTCCACTACCATGTTTCCCTCAGGATGGTAGGGGGAGGAGTACCACACAGTCACACCCATTTTTTCCATGGTGTCTCTGTAAGCCCTAGAGGTAAATGCTGGACCCTTTCCAAATGGAATGTGGCTACTGCGTATGTCCCAATAAAGACTTGCTGATCTTTAATAACAGCTCGGGTGTCAGTTGATCGATGTGGCCAAACCCACAGGAATCGAGAGCAGGAATCCACTGCTCCCTAGATGTATTTGGTAGGCCCAATCGGATTGTAAAGGACTGCAGTGGTCCAGGTAAACACAAGTGACAGGCTTGTCTGAGATCAATAGAGGTGTCTGTGGTTGACACGCTACGATGGAAACCTTCATCTGCTGTCAGATGTCGCATTTAAGGACAAAGTCCTTGGTCTGTTTGTAAAGACCTGGCCACCAATAGCGCTGCTGCAAAATAAATTGTAGCTGCCACCCCAGCGAAAGCCTTTCGTTAGGTGGGTGCCACTGCATGCAACATTGATAGCTCCCCGTGTAGACAAAAAAACATTAGACCAGGCACAAAGATAAAGGTTTTATTTAACGTGTCACAGGGACAGTTGGCTGTTCAAGTGTTCAACCAAGTGCCCAACAGAAAAAGTTAGTTACAATGTTTTATTCTTGCAAACCGCAGAAGGGCATAACTAGGCGTTACATGAAGTGTCCAATCAAATATTGAGTACATCCTTATTTCTCAGCAGTTATGGACAAACACGTCACACATCCACTAAATAAATTCCCATCAAAATTACAACATATATATATATATATATATATATATATATATACACATATATACACACACACATATATATACTGTCACAAGATGAGGCACATGGGGCCCTATTAATGTATTTGCTTATCATGCACTCTTGATCATCCCTGATTGGAGATATATATATATATCTCCAATCAGGGATGATCAAGAGTGCATGATAAGCAAATACATGAGGCACGTGGGGCCCTATTAATGTATATATATATATATATATATATATTCACAGAAAAAACCATAGGTTTCAGACACGTTATAGTTAGAAATTAGCATTTAAAAAACCTTTAAAATTCACTGAAAAAACCATAGGTTTTAGGGACAGTTATAGTTAGTTGGACATTTCACTCGTACAAAACCCATGAAATTCCCCCGTTATAGTTAGTTCAGCCAACTATAACTCGCGCCCCCGCAATGCACTGCTGATGACGTCACATATTACATCACTCATGACATGGTCAGTGACATCACTGATGACATCACTGTTGACATCATGCAGTGACTGTGTGTTTCTGTAAAGTTTAAATATTTTTAATATATATAGGAAAAGACGTATTGAAGAATGAGTGGGTGTATAAGTGTCTGTATGGATGATTTAGTAGGTGCGTGACTGACTCTATAAGGGAGTGATTTAACGTATCTTACTGAATGCATGGGTTAGTGACTAAACTGGGTGAATGTCTGTATCCGTCTGTCTGTTGCTGTGTAAGTGGCTGCATGTGTTTGTGAATAGCTACATGAGTGTGTATATGAGTTATTGAATGGTTGTCTGAGTATCTGTATGGGTGCCTGAGTGTTTGTGTGGGAGGGGTGTGTGCGACTCTGTGCATAGATGTGTGAGTGGGTGATTCACTGGGTGGATGGTTTCAAGAGTGCATCTGTGATAGACTGTATGGGTGGGTAAGTGTGTGTAAGAGTGTGTTAGTGAGTGAATGTATGTATGTCCCAGTGGTACATGTGTGAGTAACTACTTATGTGAAAGGCAGTATATATGTGTGTTGGAGTATATAAATAGCTATTAGCGAGAGTGAGTGATTGTGATAGTGGCTGTATGGATGAGTGTGTGCTTGTATCAGTGATTGTATAAGAGCGTAACAATGTGCTAGTATTTGTATGATTAAGTGAGCTGGTGTGTGTATAACTGTATAGGTGAGTAAATGGCAGTGTGTTTAATTATTTGCATGACTGACTAGGTGTGTGAGTACCTCTATGGATGAGTGGCGGTGTTTGACTGTCTATATAGGAGTAAGAGTGCATATGATAGTCCTGTACTGAGTGACCATAAGTATGAGTGACTGTACGGGTGAGTGAGTGGATGTGTGTGTGTAGACCTAAGAATCAGTGAGTGGGTATGTAGTTATTGGTGTTGGAGTGTCTATGGTTTTGCGAATGGCAGTCTGTAATTTAGAGTGGGTGTATCAAAGGTTATATTAGGGTGTGAGGAGGTGCATCAGATTATCACGTGGATGATGTCATCAGTGATGTCATTTGAGATGTCATCAGTGATGTCACTGACCATGTCATGAGTGGTGTAATATGTGACGTCATCAGCAGTGCATTGCGGGGGCGCGAGTTATAGTTAGCTGAACTAACTATAACGGGGGAATTTCATGGGTTTTGTACGAGTGAAATGTCCAACTAACTATAACTGTCCCTAAAACCTATGGTTTTTTCAGTGAATTTTAAAGGTTTTTTAAATGCTAATTTCTAACTATAACGTGTCTGAAACCTATGGTTTTTTCTGTGAATTTCAAAGGTTTTTTAAATGCTAATTTCTAACTATAACGTGCCTGAAACCTATGGTTTTTTCAGTGAATTTCAAAGGTTTTTTAAATGCTAATTTCTAACTATAACGCCCCTAAAACCTATGGTTTTTTCAGTAAATTTCAAAGGTTTTGTAAATGACAATTTTTAAATGTATTAATTGTTATATTTATTTTTTTGATACTGATTTACTACATTTTTTAAAACTATTTATTTTTAGATATTTTATTTATTAAATTACATTGTAATTACATTATACATTACATTACAAAATATACTTTCTCTGAATGAATTACTTTAGTTTAAATAGTTTGCAAATAGGCAATAGAGTTTTAAGTACAGTAGTTACAGTTATTGCAATGGGCAACACAATTTCAAACACAATGCAACATTGAGCTGAATGTGAATTTCTAGTTAAATGCAATTAGTTACTTTATGGATTACTTTTCTAACCACAGGACTGGATCCTAGATTCAGTCCTGGGACATCTCCTGTAAACAGTTGAGTAAAAGCGTTTTGGTTACAGTAGTGATTTTTAAGGAATATTATTGTATTTTAAAAGTTGACACTTAGAAACTTTTTCACATAGAATCACCTATGTTATCCTATGGGAGGAAATTCACTTAGCAGGTAAGTAGTGTTATCGTTACTTTTTCTTACTCAGTGTTGGATCCTGGATCCAGCACTGGTGCATCTCCTGTAAACAGTTGAAAGAATGCGTTTAAGTCATACAGGCGATTTTTAAGGAATATTTGTAATTTGTGAAAATCGACACTTTGAAACTTTTCTGCTGAAAACCAGACAATGGATTCCTATGGAAGGAAATATAAGTTACTGGTAAGTACGGTTAGAATTACTTTTCAGGGTCAGTGCTGGGCTAAAAGATGCAGCACTGGGTTCTCTCCTGATAACAGGTGAGTAAATCGGAATTCGTAGTTCGGTTGATTTTAGAGGAATATTATAAAGTTCCAAAACTCCACACTTAGAAGAATTTCCAAGTGAAACCAGTCAATGTTAGCCTATGGAAGGAAATTCAAGTTGCTGGTAAGTACGGTTAAAATTACTTTTCAGGATCAGTACTGGGCTGAAAGATGCAGCACTGAGGTCTCTCCTGATAACAGGTGAGTAAATCGGAATCCGTATTTCGGCTGATTTTAGAGGAATATTATAAAGTTCCAAAACTGCACACTTAGAAGAATTTCCAAGTGAAACCAGTCAATGTTAGCCTATGGAAGGAAATTCAAGTTACTGGTAAGTACGGTTAGAATTACTTTTCAGGACCAGTACTGGGCTGAAAGATGCAGCACTGAGGTCTCTCCTGATAACAGGTGAGTAAATCGGAATTCGTATTTCGGCTGATTTTAGAGGAATATTAGAAAGTTTCAAAAATCGACACTTAGAAGAATTTCCAAGTGAAACCAGTCAATGATATCCTATGGAAGGAAATTCAAGTTACTGGTAAGTACGGTTAAAATTACTTTTCAGGATCAGTGCTGGGCTGAAAGATGCAGCACTGGGTTCTCTCCTGATAACAGGTGAGTAAATCGGAATTCGTAGTTCGGCTGATTTGAGAGGAATATTTGCACAATGGTGAAGGGAGGGGGCGGGGCCTGAGGTGACATCTGTGAAACACGCCCCGTGGCGCGTTTTAAATTGGGGGATTAAGTCCCCTTGAATTATGAGGGTCCTTGGGGCCAACTAGCCCACCAGGAACCTCCAGTAGCGCCAGGGGCTGCGTTGCAGAGACGTGTACAGAGGCCACACCCCTTTTTACACCTCTCTGCAACGCAGCTCTGTGGCGCTTTCTGGACATACCTGTTGGGCTAGTTGGCCCCCAGGGACCCTCAGGATTGAAGAGGATTTAATTCCCCATCTTAAAACACGACACGGGGCCTGTTTGCACACATGTCACCTGAAGCCCCGCCCCCTCCCTTCACCACTGTGCAAACGCACCCCGTGGTGCGTTTTAAGTTGGGGGATTAAGTCCCCTTGAATCCTGAGGGTCCCTGGAGTCCAACTAGCCCACCATGTACTTCCAAAAGCGCCACAGAGCTGCGTTGCAGAGAGGTGTAAAAAGGGCGTGGCCTCTGTACACCTCTCTGCAACGCAGCTCCCTGGCGCATACTGGAGGTTCCTGGTGGGCTAGTTTGCCCCCGGGACCCCCAGTATTCAAGGGGAATTACTTCCTTCTCAAAACACGCCAGGGGGCGCGTTTGCAGACTGCTGCAGGGAGGGGCGCGGGCCTCCGGCACGATGCCGGTCTTTTTTTTTTTTTTTTTGATTGGGAGGGGTGCTGCGTGGCCCCCCTTCCCTTGGCCACTTTTGGCCCCGGGGACCCCATCCCCCGGGGCCGGAGCATTTTATTGTATTTTTAAATAAAAAAAAACGGGAAGGGGGCCGCGTGGCCCCCCTTCCCTGGGCCTGTTTTGGCCCCGGGGACCCCATCCCCGGGGCATGCCCTCAATTTTTATTTTTTTAATTTGGAGGGTGGCTGCGAGGCCCCCCTCCTCAGGCCATTTAAGGCCCCGGGGACCCCATCCCCCGGGGCCGGCCTTGCCCTTTTTTTATTTTTTTATTTTTATAATTTGGGGAGGGGGCTGCGTGGCCCCCTCCCTGGCCACTTATGGCCCCGGGGACCCCATCCCCCGGGGCCTGGCCTCTGGTTGGGGACTGTGGGGGGTCCCCAATCCCCCCACAGTCCCAGCCGGCTCCCCGCCTCCTGCGCGAGCCGGCATTGCTTTCCACATGGGGAGCAGCTAACATGCTGCTCCCCATGTGGAAAGCAATTGGGTTTGCATTTTGAAAGAGAGAGCAGGTTTCCTGCTCTCTCTTTCAAAATGCAAACCAAGTTTGCTATGACAGGACGGGAGCCGCGAGGCTCCCGTCCTGTCATAGCAAACTACAGTGTCCCGGGGTAGGCACCCGGGACACTGCAGGAGCCGGCCCTGGGGGGTGGCGGTCCCCAGGGCCATCAAGGGCTCCAGGAGGGGGGCCGCGCGGCCCCCCTCCCATCCAGTGCACAGCCCCGGGGAGGTGGTGGTCCCCGGGGCTTTGGGGGTCCATAACGGACCCCCATATTCAAATCTTTAGTGCCCCGGGGAGGTGGCAGTCCCCGGGGCGTGTGGGGGGGCTGGAGCCCCCCCACACAGGTCAAAAAATTTAAAAAAAGAAGCCCCGGGGAGGTGGCGGTCCCCGGGGCAGCGGGAGGGCAAAGAGCCCTCCCGCACCATTATTTTTTTTAAGCCCCGGGGGTGACGGTCCCCGGGGCTTGGGGGGGCCTTAGAGGCCCCCCCACATATTAAAAAGAAACCCTGCATGCCCCCGGGACTTGGCCCACCCGGGGGCCAATTAACAACGAAGCGCGGGAGACCGCACTTCGTTTTTTTTTTTTCTCGGCGGGATCCGCGCACCCTGAGCGCATCCCGCCGATTTTTTTTTTTTTTTAAATGCTTTTTTCTGCCCAGGGGGTCCTTGAGGGACCCCCTGAGCAGACCTAGGGGGTCAGGGTGTTTCTACCCTGCCCCGTTTGTGTGTTTTGCGCACTTGTTTCTTCTGGGTTTTTTTTTCTAATCGGCAGGATCTGCGCACCCTGAGCGCATCCTGCCGATTTTTAAAAAAATGCTTTTTCTGCCCAGGGGTCCTTGTGGGACCCCTGAGCACACCTAGGGGTCAGGGTGTTTCTACCCTGCCCCCTTTTGCGCTTTGCGCACTTGTTTCTGTCCCTCGGTTCTACCGAGGGACAAAATGGCTGCCAACACTTCCTGATTTGGAGTGTTGACAGCCACTTGACAGCCAATTAGCATGCAGCTCGTGATCGGGAGGGTGCACGAATCCGACGCGGCCATAGATATATATGTGATTTTCCTTTTGATTTTCTCTGGTACTACTGAACGGATTTACACCATTTAACAAAAGGGTTCTTTCTGAACCAAGAACTACCTCTTTGCCAAATTTGGTGTAATTCCGTTCAGCAGTTCGGGCTGTAGCCGTGTCTAAAGTTTCCTATGGGAAAATGAATGGGGAAAACACGTTTTGGGACCCCCTTTTTCTCGGCCCCCGCTTGACGAATCACCCCGAAACTTTCAGGGTAGGAGCGGACCGGAGCGGGCCATAAAGTTTGAAAATTTCGCGAAGATTCGTCCACCGGCAAGAGAGTTATTTCAAATAGAATGTCGCGGATTTCCTATGGAAAATAGGTCCTAACTATAACTATCTACTGGCGACCGCCAGTAGATAATATATATATATATATATCTCCAATCAGGGATGATCAAGAGTGCATGATAAGCAAATATATTAATAGGGCCCCACGTGCCTCATCTTGTGACAGTTGGGTATTTTCTGAGATTGAGAAACACAATAGAAAATAACAATAAGTTGGACAGGACAAAATGGATTCCATACATGATAGAAAATACGAGTCCACACCATGATGTCTCCATCCTCATATTAGAAAGAGTAATTGCACTGTTGCTTTACGGCTTCGCCAGCCATAGAATTCCCTACAAAGTGTATTCCTACACACTGATGACTCAGTGTGTGTATGACATGAGCCAGTGGCAAACACTCTTTGAGTTTTGCCACCTGTCCCCAAAGCAGTTTGTGCTTTATGGTGTACCCTTTGGAATCTCTGAATCCATTTTGGCTCCAATAGTGAAGATACTTGTTATAAGACTGGACACAATAATACGAATCACACACAATCAGTGAGGGGAATCCGGGATCCATATACTCCAGTGCCAGAGTTAGAGCTTGAAGTTCAGCCAGCTGCACTGTGCAATCACCCAGTGATTGTGTGTAGGTTTTGTGAGAGCGGAATTCTCCATCCTCCATTTTACCCTTTACAGCGGCATATGCTGCAGAGTATTGTTTTTTTGTCCCTGCGGCAGGCTGTGCAGAACCGTCAGTATAGATGATGTAATTATACGGATCTAGAGGCATGATTTCAATAGGCAGAGGATATTACTTTTCATACTGCAGGTATGCTTGTGTTTGTAGTTTAGAGTAAAATCTGTAGTCTACATGTGTTTCTGTGAGAGACTTGACCCACTGTATCCATCTTGGATGTAATGCTTTCGCGTTTGGGATACTGTCTTTTGCAACAGACTCTAAGGCTGGAACTGGAGTCAGGACAATAATGCGTCTCCCCTGAGTCAAAGATCTTTCTCTCACCACAGCAGTCTTTACCGCCATCATAATCTTTTCTGTCGGTGCAAAACGCATTTCAGCATTTGTGTTCAAGTGCAATTTATATGCAATTGGTACAGTGTCTCCTTTGTTGAATGTAACACCAGTGTACACTGCTGCACCCACAACAATACAGATCACCAGGTTGGTGGTGTTTACATGTGTGTTTAAGTGTTTTGCAGCTATCATGTCAGTTTGTACTGAACGTAGGATATGTGTATGTTCAGTTGTCCAATGTGTACTTGAAAAGACTGACTGGACGTATCAAGTCGTAGAATGGTTTCACCCGTTCTGTGTAGTCTGGAATGTATGTTCTGCCAAAATTCAGGAAACCCAAAATTGATTGAAGTTTCTTCAATGTATTTGTGGGTTGTGGAAATGCACACTTCTCAAAGAAGTGTTTCGCTAGGCTATAGCCTTCACTGGACAACTCATATCCCAGGAATAAAACATTGAGGTGGGCTAACTTTCATTTTTTAAATTGAATTTGTAGCCCATGTGAGCAAATCCCAATATTATGCGATCTACTCTGGCCAAATGTATTGAAAGGTCATCATCCGTCAGAAATATGTCATCGACATAGGACAATGCCTGGTCATCGTAATATTGCAAAAGTTCAGTAACACGGGCCGAAAACAATCCTTGGCTGTTCTTATACCCCTGGGATAATCAACAGAAATGTTTTTGAGAGTCCACAGCGCTGAACGCAGACAAGTACCTGCTTTCAGGCGCTATGTTTTGGCAGTAAAATCCATTGGAGATATCTAATGTGGTTTTGTATTTCTTACACACTATTTTCTTCATTAGTACTGCACTATGTGCGTTTTGTACAGCAAATGTACATGTAGCTGTGTTTAGGTGTCTGTAATCTAATACTAGACAAAATGAATGGTCAGGTTTCATTACTGTAAACAAAGGATTATTCATAGGGGAGGTGCAACTTTTGATTAGACCTTGGTATTCAAGCTGTGTGAGGATCTCTCTAACTTGTTTTTTAGCCTCACGTTTAATGGGCTATTGTCTTTGAGGTTGTGGGGTTGACCTCACTGGTATAACGTAATAAGGGGAACTGTCATCCCACCCCACATGGTTGCGGTATAACACAGGAGCTAATGCTAAAGCCCACTCCCTGGCATATGAATGTTTAACTGCATCTGGGACAAGGTCAGAAAAAGCAGGTAAAATTACCGTTCCTCCATCTGGGCAGTCCATGACAAATTCTGGTGGCTAATCCCTTTCAGCCAAGAGAAGGTCATAGCTGAATGATAAGTTCTCCCAAATGAGAACATTAATGGTGCGTGGTATATCCCCCTCCATTTGAAGTTGCATCTCATATAATCAATGTGGGACACTCACTCTTGTATCCAGTGTTTGCTCCTGGGTATAGTCACTCAACGCTACTGCCGCCAAACAATTCATCAGGCTCTGGCAAACTATTGTGACTTCTGCCGCGCTGTCCAGCATGGTCAGAGCGCACTCCCCGCTCAGAAGCAGTGTACTCAATATCTGTGGCATTTTTTACTTTAATTCCAACCACCTCCTTCTTCTTGAATTGAGGCTTGAATTGTTTAGGTTTATCTTCCTTTTTTATTATGAAGTCAGAAGAGCGTTGTGAGTCCTTTTTTGATTTCACATACTACGCTCAGATCGTCCTTCTCCGAGTGTTTTTCGGATGACTCCTGTAAGGAATGAGATGAACGTGTATCAGTATCCTGATACCTGACAGGCATTTTAATATTGCACGGTGACGAACTTTATAGCGTTTTCAGTGGCCTCCTGTTGAGGAGATCAGCCCTGCAATTTAGTATTTTCTTTAAGTTTCTTACCATCACAATTTTTCTTAGAGGAAGAATTTGATGCGTGCTTTGAGATATCCTTTTCAGAATTACTCTTAATTTGTGGTTTACTAGGTCTGGCTCCCAAATTATCTCTACCTGTTGTTGCATAGGGTTCCTCAATAATTTTTGTTAACTTGCACTCCTGTTCTCTCGGAGTCAAGTTTGGGAGTCGTTGGCATACTGCCATGGCTGCTGCTTCCCCTTTAATGTGACTTAACATTATGGCGGATACTGCGGAAAAGTTGCCCATAAGTTTCATCGCCAAGTCCAGGGCAGGGACTGCCCTGTACTCATTTTGGATCTGTTTAAGCACTTCTGTCAAAACAGCTAATGAGGGTGTACTGTGTGTTCTGGTATATACTGCAGCAAAGACTGTACCCCAAGTGGTGTAGTCTTCCAGAGGGGGAGCCATCCCCATTGGCAGACATAAGGTAAGAATTCTATTTTTCCTGGGGTCCTGTGTGGGAAAACACTGCTTCAAGCTGATTTATTTTTTGTGCAATCCAGAATGGAATCTCCTTCCATCTGACGGGAACTTTACCCATGACTTCATTGACTGTTTGTGGAATAATTCCAGGTGTAGCCAATTGTGGCTGTGCAGTTTGAGCAGCCCTTGCAGGATCTATTGTCATTGTTCTCATGACAAATTGTGTTAAACATCTGTATGTTCTGACTAGATCTGTGTATAGTATACGTAGGTCTGGTGCTGTCAGACTAGCGATGTCTGGATATGGTGTTTAAATGGCTAAGACTAGCCATGTTGCTCCCTCATTGCTAAGGGAACCTAGTCTAACATTGTTAAGTGTATGTGGTAGGATGCCTTGAAATGAAATGAAATGAGGCATTTATAAAGCGCGACATGACCCGTAGGTATCTAGGCGCTGGACACACCAGAAAACAGCAGTTGCAAGAATAGTGTCGCTAGTACAGCCAGGTATTTAAGCGCTTCCTGAATTGAAGCAAATTGTGTTCGTTTTTCAGGCAAAGGGGCATGGAGTTCCAGAGTTTAGCAGTGGTATAGGAAAAGATTTTGCCTCCCCATTTTACTTTTAAGATCTTTGGGATGGAGAGGTTACCACTGTTAGAGGATCTCTACGACCTTCCAGGAATGTAGAGTCTGAAGAGTTGCGACAGTTGTCGTGGGCCTATGCCGTGAATGGCCTTAAAGGCAATACACAAGGCCTTAAACTGGATGCGCTTGCCAACAGGTAGCCAGTGCAGTTCTGCGAGAGCCTTAGAGGTTGAATCGAGGCGAGTAAGCCCAAGCAGAACTCTGGCAGCGGCATTTTGCGTAGTTTGAAGTTTTTGCAGGCTACGTTTACTTGCACTGGTGAAAAGGGCGTTACAGTAGTCCAGTCTTGAGCCAATAAAGTCTGTGACTACTGTTTTCCTGACCTTTAAAGGGATAAACGGAAGTATCTTTTTCAAGATTTTATGAATGAAAAAGCATGTTGCAGTAGTCAGATTTAGCTGGGGTTCGAAGGAGAGCTTGGAGTCAAACCAGACTCCCAGGTTCTTGACCTTAACAGCCGGTGTTGGAGGGACCCCATATGACTGGGCCACCAGCTGTCCAACCAGACAATCGGTGTGTAACCGAAAAGCATAACTTCAGTTTTTGAAGTATTGAGTTTAAGACAATTTGACTGCATCCACCTCCCTATGTAACTCATACAGCTTTTAAAGCAGGAAGCAGTAATTACGGATGAGCTGTTGATGGACACTATAATTTGTGTGTCATCCACGTACGACACCAGCGTGAATCCAAAGGTTTTTATCAGTTTGGCCAACGGGGTAACGTAAAGATTGAAAAGAGTAGGGCTCAACGACGAGCCCTGAGGGACTCCACAAGGAAGTGTGAAGTCTGGGGAGACAAATGGGTCAAGTGCCACCGATTGTGTCCTATTTGACAGGAAGGATCTGAGTAGGAGGAGTGCTTTGTCCCTGATTCCCAGCGACGCCAGACGCTCAATCAACACGTCATGATTGACAGTGTCGAATGCCGCTGAGAGATCCAAAAGGATAAGAGCGGCGCTGCCACCTTCATCCAGGGTTAGCCTGAGTTCCTCTGCAGCTGTGATTAGAGCAAGTTCCGTGCTGTGGTGGGCCCGGAAGCCAAATTGTGAGTGATCTAGAATATCCCCTTCCGCGAGGAAGGCGGACAGTTCCTCGTTCAGATATTTTTCTATAATTTTGGCAGGGAAAGGTATCCTAGAGATGAGTCTATAGTTGGCGGGGTCACCTGGATCCAACTTTGGCTTTTTCAGGAGTGGCAGTATAGAGGCTCTTTTCCAATCAGTAGGATAAATCCCAGAGGTGATCATATTATTGAAAATAGGCCAGAGAACTGGTGCCACAATTTCAGGGACCAGGTGTAGGATTTTGGGGGGGGGGGGCAGGGATCTGATGGGGATCCTGACTTAACTGAAGAGATTAGTCCGATAGTTTGGTCCAGTGAGATTAGCGGAAACATAGATAGGATAGTAAGGGGGGGCTGGCTAAGTCAACTTGATGTAATTTATTGGCACTTATGCTTTTGTCAACTGGTGCCCATAGATTGCCTTGGGGGATGAAGGTGTTAAAGACTTGGTTCACTTTTTGTTGAAAGGCGATTGCCAGCTTGTTACAAAATTGCTGGCTATTTTCCTGACTTTGAATTTCAGGGAGCTTGGAGAGCTTTTTTACTATGGCAAATAGTTTTTTTGCACAGCCGTTGGAGGCTTCAATCTTTTCTCTGATAAAGTCAGATTTGGCTTTCAAAATAAACTGTTTATAGGTTTGCATAGCCAGTCTATATTCTAATTTAATTTGATCGTTGTCAGTTAGCCTCCATTTCTTTTCCAGTTTCCTATAGATCTGTTTTTGTGTTTTCAGGGACTCATTGAACCAGGGTTCAGAGCATCTGGTGGAACGCCGAGTAGTTGGAGGGGCTAGCTGTTGCCCTGCATCGTGGATCCAGGAGTGATAACTTTCCACTGCCTCATCCAGGTTTACTGGAGTAGCTTTGCGCGAGGCTAGTAGTGTCTCGCTTAATTCAACCCCTTTAATCTTATGCCAAGGCTGGACGCTAAGTGTTTTCTTAGAAAGCAAGGTGGGCTTAGTTGCAGGTAGGCAGATGTTAAACAATATTGCTCTATTGCTTCAAACAAATTCTGAAGTTCTTGGTATGTTAGTGGTATTTCTAGTGTTTCATAAGCTATGGAGTTGTTAGGAACTTCATCTGCAGTGTACGTGTGAAAACATCTTGAGCGTGCATCTGATGCTGGGAATGTAACCCATGAATAGAATATCTCTGCCCTATATGCTTCTTCGGTCTCAACCATGTGTGGAAATCAGAGAGGGTACTTCTATGGGGCGATCCTTTTGAAAGGTTCAAGCTTGAACAACCTACAGCCAATACATAGGATTTACCTAGTCAGCAGAGGAGGATTTTCCCCAACACCACGGACGTCTTCGGTTAAGAGGTGATAGGGATCTATGGGTATACAAAAGAGAACTACTCAGGTGATCCATTAAATAAGAACTCAAGCTATAACGTTGGCGGTGCCAGGTCATACGGCTTATACTTTCCCAAGTAAAACTGTGCGTTTGTTGGACAACATAACCATCAGAACTGTGCAAGACTGATTTCATGCACACCGTCCGGATATGTTAGCCTAAGTCCTGCTAGCTCACAGTGCACCATTTGTAACCCTAACCTTACAAGGAAACAAATGGACGTGCAACCTCAGAACTTGACAACCCTGACTCTCCAAGGAAATTGTAGTAACAGATCTAGAACCCTTTCGCTCAGTTACTTATGCATACCCAAAGAGATACACAAGAAATACACATCATAGTGTTTCAAGTTCGAAGAATATTATCCTGTATGTGCACACTAATGATTGTGTCAAATGTCATCATGTTTAGGGAGAGAAGGTAACTTAAGAACGTGAGCATGTGAAATGGCATTTCTCAACCAGGCCTAGTGCAACCACGTGACAAAAGGCTCCTCCAAAAAGGATTCCACGCTATGTATTAACAGTATGGTAAAAGCACTTGCAAGGGCTTGAAACAGTGGGCTGGACTTAATAGTGATGAATGTAAGAAGTGTTTTCCAGAAACTGGTGCCTTTGATCTAGAACATTTAACTAATTTAAGAAATAAATTGAAGGATCCTTAATACAAAATTGAAGCACAGCAGTGGCCAGCCTTTTTACACTGGTCTGAAGAAGGACATAAGAGGAAATAGGAGTCCCAAATTCAGAGCTTGCCGGAGACTCAGAAGAGGTTCTCAACCTTTTGACTTCTGTGGTTCCACAATTAATCTTTACTGGAATCCGGTGACTCCCACTGAATCATTCTTAGAATCTGGGGACCCCAACCTACTCATTATTGGAATCCCAGGGCCCTGGCCTACGCAATTTCGATGATTTGAACCGCAAAACAACACACAAAAATACAAAAACAGATATTTATCAAAGAAAAACACAAATGGTGAAATAACCTATTTAAGTCACAAGTAAATATTTTAGAAAAATCTACATCTTAATGGGAACGTTGGAGATTTTCTAAATTCAATTGAGGCCACCCATCATCCATACTATATTCTGTTTGATGCACTTGTTCTGTTCACACAAATCAATCTAACCAACTTAATTTTTAGCTTACAATTTCAAATTACTTCACATTTACAAAACGTTTTAAAATTTTCAATTTTGCTTCTTTGTTTATATATAATTTATTTATCTGTTAATGCCATTTAATTTCCTACAAAGTTGCAGACTCCCAATTAAGCGTTACAGACCCCCCAGGGGTTGCCAGACCATGGATTGAGAACCACTGGATTAGAATATCAGATTAGTCACTTGAGGCACAGGATTGTTTGTGCTTCACCTCCTCCTTATTTGTTACCCCAGATTGCACAACCGCCAAAACAGCAGGAGATTGAAGAAACATTTGTTGGATGTACTTCCTCTCCCCATGCTGGTGGGAGACGATGGGGCCGTGCCTGAAAACGAAGCAGCGCCAGCGGACCCATGAGCATCAGGAACACAAGGTAATGTGCAAGCAATGACACAAAAGATAGCTCAAGTGACTGACACTAGGAGACAGGACACAGCAACACACACAACCGTAAGGGAAGCTGACTCCATTCTTACCCAGTGGGCAGTTTCCCTTAAGGTGGGAAAAAGCAACCTCAACTTAACCAAAAGAAGTCTCAGAATGATCCCTAGCCAATTTGCGAAAGAAGTAGTGCGCTACAATCACAGAGAGGGTACTCCACCTCTCAGTGGGGGGCAGGGGGAGTGGGATAACCAATTCGATTCAACCCAATTATTATTAACATTGAGAGAATACTCCGCCCCTGGGGTAGAGTTATGATCGGTAGAAACTGAAAAAGATGAGAATTTGCTGCACTTTTACTACTTGTGCACTCTTTGCTGTAAGTGCATATAAGTGCAGCAGCTACGTCTAAGCACATTTCTGCGTTGGATGCTCCTGCTATGACCCACTAAGTCCATGGTAAACAACTTAATATGCCTATGTGACCATCCATAAGTACCTAGAATTCCAGGACCTATTTCCACTCTCATTTTGAGAGCATGGTTCATCTCATATGTACCTCAGCACATTGTTCACTGAACGTTGCTGTTTAATGGAAAGCATGTTCAGAGCTGAACCCTGAGAAGTATCTCAGTAGAAGGCAAGCAACAACCCCATGATGTCTCCTACTTCACTGAAAGTGGGATGGTGCTTTGTTTTCTGAAAGCTCAGGTGTCAGTCTGTGGCAAATAATATCACTGTGTACATGGATGCCTCCAGAATCAAGGTTCCGCCATAAACACCCCAACTCCTGCTCTTATGTTTATAGCACAATGGTTTGAAAAGCATACCTATAGGAGTGGGAACCACTCATACAGAAGGATCATGGGTCAGTCAAATGAATATCTTTACTGCCTATGCAAAAACTCAGAAGGGGTCCATGTGCCTTTTCGGTTAAACTGTGCTACTTTTATCACACACATAAACTCAGAACATTTATGAGTTATTGTATGAGCTGTAGACATTTCAACTCAAAAACATTAAGAGGAAACCATTGAGCTGTGTTTCCTAGTATGTGCTGCAGACAGCACAATTTCAGCAAGACAAGGGCCCGTTTTATGTCTCTGCATTGACATGGGACGTATTTATGATACAACCCCACAATCACAACTTAATTCCTATTGCCTTTGTATCACAACATGAAGCATGGAACTTATGGTGCCCAAACAAGGCTTGGCAAACTCACCAGCACAAACCAATGTGACCACATTGGATAGAAAAAAATTGGAAGGTGGAAAATACACTTGAACAGTACACGATGTACAGAACACAAAGGCAAAGCACCTTGTGCAACCCTCACACATGCCTGGCAGGGACACTGTTCCACACTGCTTTCAAATAACAAAGGCCAAAATGCTTGGTAGGATCACAAAATACCATAAACATGGCCCAACAATCTAAAGTAAACTTAATTTATAGTGTGAACTGCACTGGCAAATGACCCAAAGCATCCTGCAGGTCATGAAGTTATTTTACTACCTATTCTGAATTGACATACAGCACCACAGTTTCCCACCAATAAATCCTTATAGCTAACAGAAAGCACATTAATTTCTTAACAGGCTTCTTCCCTATGACCAACTAGAGTAGGAATAGGCCCAGATCAGGGAGAAATAAAACATTTATTAGCCCACTGCTTTCTTGGTATCTCAAGACAAAGAACAGAGCAGTGTGACACTAAGAACCTACAATATATAACTCATGTCCTAAGTAGAAAACTTTTATTTAGCTGATCGTTGTCATTTGTCTTAATAACAGAGCAACAGGAAGGTGCTTTAAGTTCCCACCATTAACATTGCATCTGCTATAATAAAATCCTGAGTATCATACACATCTCTACCAATACACATCCTTGACATTGGGACTGAACTGCTGGAAAGAGGGGTTTGAATCCTGGAAAAGTAGAAAGGCAGGGAGGTGAGAGAAATAATGAAAAGGTGTTCGGTCTGCAGCCAGCCAGCCTTTCAGTATATCCCTTCAGCAACCAGTCCTCGTTTGTTCCACCAGTCCCCAATTCCAGTATCTTTTTATACAGTAGTGTCCTTTGATTCTCTATGGACGGAGGAGGGGCATGTCTGTGCAGCTCATGTTGCCAATTCGGAACAGGAACAATGCTCTTTCTGTAGAAGCAGAGAAAGGCAAGCCAATGCAGCTCTTCTTGCTTCCTTCCAAGTCAGATCTGTGCGAGGCAGAATGACCAGTAATCACTACACATAGCACTGCAACTTTCAGAAAGCGGGAAATTGTCAGTTACCTGCATTGTTTTTTTTTATAAACAATTTTATTGGTTTTATGAGCAACAAAGCAAACAGTGCACCACTGTGACATGAGACAATTGAATACATTTTCAGGATTTTCCCCTCAGGGCCATATAATAGAAAGATCTATGTTGTCCCTCTAAGCCTACCAATCGTCGTCGATGGAACCTCAGCCTTATCAAGCCCAGCCACCTGCCCCATATTCGTTTGTGTTTGGCCGGACAGCCTCTTGCCACATATACAGATTTTTCTTGGATGGCGCACCAGTCCACGCTTTTACGCCACTTTGTGATAGATGGAGATGTCGAGTCCTTCCATGCTGCTGCAATGTCTCTTTTAGCGACCACGATGGCTGTCACCAAGAACACCCTGTCAGTACGGAGCTATCTGCTTTGTTAATGAGACTACTGGTAAAATGGAGCTTTAAATAAAATCTGGCAATAGTGTACACATTTGTTAGCATTGCCATTCAAACAGTTACTTAGCTTTCAAGGGTTGAAGCCTAACACATGCACACTCTGATGAATTACTACATTCACCTTGGCATAGAATCAGGCCTCTTGCAAGTCCATGGTACATCCATGAGGAGTTCTTTTGCCCATAGCTTGGCAATCCGTTTTTTGACCATATTAAAATCTGGAGAAGATACATCGATAATGTGATTTTAATTTGGAAGGGAGATAGGGCCTCAGCAGAAGAATTCCTGGTTTGGCTCAACAACAGGAATCCCTACTTGTTCTTCACATTAACTATGACTACAGATTCCCTCCCATTTCTAGATTTGACTATTAAAGCTGAAAACGGGACACTGGTGAGCAGTTTTTATCACAAACCAACTGGTAGGAATAACTTGCTCTCCTTTAAAAGCTTTCATCCCAAATCTCTGAGAGAAAACCTGCCGTATGGGCAGTTCCTACACCTGCGTAGGAACTGCTCGGCCTTAAGTGATTTTAACAAAGAAGCAGAACAGTTGAGCCAGAAACTTCAAGAACGGGAATACCCTGACCATGTGATAAAACAGTCATGGAAGCGGGCCAAAAACAACAATAAAGAGGCCCTGTTAGAGACACACACACAGGAATCTGAAAACAGAAGTATATGCTTTACGACATTTAACACAGCATCCAATCATGTGAAAAAGATAATTATGAGGAACTGGCGAATTTTGAACTCTAATGGACTGAACCTGCAGAGTCCCCCGTTCTTCTTCAAAAAGAGCACGAGCATTATCGATACTTTGGTACACACGAGACCAAGGACCCCAAAACCAATAGGAAAACGGGTGGACACACCATGGGGCCTACCACCTATTACTGGACACTATGGGTGTGGTTACTGCAAAGCTTGCCCATTAACAATCAGTGGCAAAACGGCTGATGTAGGCTTATGCCAGCCATGGGAACTCAGAAATCACACTATCTGTAACTCTGAAAACGTTATTTACCTCATCAAGTGTCCTTGTGGGCTCCAGTATGTAGGTATGACGACCCGATGAGTGAAGGTCAGAATACTAGAACACATGAGCAGTATTTGATGCAGGAGGGTGAATACCAAATTAACCTCACACTTCCTGGAGAAGCAACATACTGAAAACGACCTGAAGTGGACGGTGATAGACAAACCATATCTCCCACCAACAACTAGGGATACCACAAACCCTCTCTTCCTTAGGGAACAAAGATGGGTGCACAGATTGAAAAGCAGTGAACAAGGGTTAAATTACTCTATTCCCTAGCACCATCTGAATAGCATTATGTAGGGCTCTGGAGTAGATGATGATCCATCACTAGTACCGCATGAGGTAACACTTGAAATAACACTCATAGGACATGGATGATGGAGGACCACCACTGAGCAGAGAAATCATGAAGGGACATAGGGGACCTCTGTTTATGACTTTTTGAGTAGTAACCTCGACAGTAGTGGGTTTCTAAAGATGGGATGTGATGGTAGGGGGTTCTACTGCCTGCAAATAAAGTCAGGTTATTCTATGACAGTTGACCTCACAGTAATATATCCCCCCATAAACATACCAACTGAAACAGAGGGGACAAGAACCCATGACACTTGAGAAGATGGACACGGGGCAAAAAACCTTTTTTAGATAGGAGATCGCTGGATAATCAGCTTGAAAATAAAGATTAGTTCAACACAAGAACAGTAATTTGCCTAAGGGTGTGGAACACGGTCCAACGAAATGAAAATCACCGTAGTCCAGAATTTAAACACAGGGTTCATAGACTCCAATAATATTTATTCAGGACATGCAGTAGCGGTTCTGTCTTTTCAAAAGAAAGTTAATTATGACTGCACCTACACATATACTGATGAGAGATGATAGATGTGCGTTATAAACCCGAGCCTGTAAGCAATCCAAGATGTCCGCGTTCCCTCGACCACAGGAAACTTGGGTCACAGGTCTAGTTTATCATGACTCAATTAGACACCGGAAGAGAACACCCGATTAGACGTAACCCTTTAATACGGTGCCGCACGTACACTCCAATATCGTCAGAGGGCGCGGAGTGGAGAATTTAGGCAACATCGACCCTTGATGAAGTGAGTACGGGGCAGGCTGGGCCATGAAGGGGCAGACTCTGTGTAGCACCGGCATGACTTTGGGCATGGATACAGGCGACAGGGAGACGCCTGATATGCTCTAGGCACAGTGATCTCTAAATCTGGGTGGGAAGGGGAATCGCTCCACAGCCAGTCCCCACGGCGATTACGAAAGGGGTGAAGGAATATTTGACTACACCACGGCCAGTATACAGAAAAGTGGAAAACTAATGCAGTGTTTTCATCACACAGGATGTAGGATCGGGCATGAAGGGGAGAGGCCCATGATACATCTATGACGAGGATTACTAAGGGATGGCAGCAAATGATGAAATCAGAATCGGGTGATGTTACACTCGTTACACAATGTCTTACCTATTCTATCTGAACATTTGATTTTTTCTAAAGTGTGTGACTACAGGGCGGTGTTCCCACAACGGTCCCGGGTTCAGAGAATAGATTATGAAACTCAGATGCTACTGGCAAATGTGCTTACGGGGAAAAAGTAAGGTTTAATTTAACCGCCCTCCAAAATTGGTCAAATTGTGACTAAAATCATACTAATTATTGAGAGGGATCTATACCCTGAGAAAGGCTAGTGACCCAGTCAGGCAACCAAGTTTGGCTGAAACATGTTGGTAAATGCAGATGGGGTAAAGGAAAGGTAATTCCTCCTATACACCCTTTTTTGACTTTTAATCCTGTCAAGGTGGACCAGTAATAATGTAGTTCTTCTTTTGCTTTTTTTTCTACCTCACAAAACAAATCAGCGCTTTGCCCAGTTTGCTGGTCTGCACCTGGGCGTTGTTAGCGGCCCTATTATGAAGCATGCCACTATATAGTGGGTGAGGGCAGTATTAAAAAATCTATTGATTTCCCCTTCTATTCCTCTACTCTAACCCTTTTGACTACGTATCTAGGATAGAGGCACGGATAAAGTGAATAACAGCATGGTCTCTGTCATGGCATTTTTTTAGTCCTTCTCTTTCTGTGAGTTTAGATAAAATCAGGCCTGAATTATATGCAACGTATGAATTACCAAGAAAGCCCAGCAGACAAAGGGCAACACATTAGACCTTTTTATTGCACAAGCATTTGGTGGTATGGGGAATTTTCAGAAAACCTAGCAATGGTTGAAAGCAAACCATGTTCCACTGTTTGAGTATGTTGGGAAAATACTTTTAGGAGCCAATGCTTAGGAAATGCTTGATGTTTACTGAGTGACAACATGTGTGAATAGACGAAATATGCTGATTTCTAAGCATGTATTATCATTATGTAATACTTTCTCTCCTCTTCTGATTTTTTTTCTTCAAATTATCCTTATACCATACCTGCCAACTTACAAAATATTTTCACCGTGTGATGAGGGGGCAGGGCCTGGTGCAGAGAGCTAAGTAAGAAGCACCCTGCCCCTCACCAAACCCCCTACCCACTCTCCAAAAAACAAAAAAAATACAAAGGGTCATCAAGGCTGTTGCCGATGTCCTGGGGTGTTTTCACACCGTTTATGGACATCGGCCGCTTATTGCCTCCAAAAACGAGCTGGAAATCCACTGGTTACAGTGGTTTTCAGCTCGTTTTCCTTGCCACGGTGTGATTTCGGCTCCTCACCGGGTGACCGTGTGAAGGGGGCCAAAATAATGTGACACACGGTGGCACTGTGTGAGTTGGCAGGTCTGTTATACCTTGTTGCTCCCCCTATTTATCTTTGTACTATTGATTATCCATACAAAGAAAGGACTATCATCTTGTGGGACACTTCTTTGATCCAGCTGTGAGATGTGTATTATGAAGAGTGGAGAGAAAACTCTGCTCATTAACAGATGTACAAATGCTTCACTCTACTAGTGGGGAAGCCCAGTTCCATGCACCATTTGGTCTTATTCATTGTACATTGCACTTATTAGAATTAAAGGTTGGAATAATTTTGCCCAAATCTCTAATAATGGTGTCTCACATTTGGGCTCATAAAAAAAGTGTTTCCCTTATGCTAAGTGCAAAATATTTTCTCCGATTCATAGTGTGTTTATTTGTGGTTTTATGTAATTTGAAATTGAATTAAAATAAGTGTATTCTCTTACTTTTAGCATGCAACAAACACCAAAAGTGGTGGAAGGAATGCTTGAATTTATCACAGCCACTGATGAACACTGAACGGGACCTCGATTGTCCTGGCAGTGTGGGCTAGACTATTTCTATTGGAGAAGCCCCAAGAGTGACTTGAATACTGCTGGTCTCTATCTAAAGTGGCAGATTGGATGAAAAATGATGGACATGAATGTGCCTCAAGCAATCACCAGTTGCTAAGCTCTATCCAAGCATTCATGCCATCACTTTCCTGTTGGTGGCAGAATATGCTCTAGGTGCGACAGGTATTCTCAGAGAGAAGTGCCTTTCTGCCATAAGATTCAAACTATACCTTGCTGACGAGTCCTAAGAAGGCCAAAAACCAGTCTGGGGTTGCTCATTTTCTTGTTTGGACGGGACACAGCTTGGCAGTTAGGGCTGCACTGTTCCTCTTGGAACAGAACCATGACTGAATTCCATACTGCTGGGCTAAAGTGGCGCAGTAGGTGACAATGAAGGGCTGGAATTTGGACTGGGTAATCACCAGTGTCTGAGATTAATTCAAGCAATACTGCTGTCACTTTTGTTGTTTGATTACTTAATGTACCATACAATAAAATGAGTGTTGAATTTGAATGTAAAAGCATGATTTCTACATGTCTTCTTCTACGTGACCTAAGTGTGTTCTTGTTTATATCTGTGTATTTTGGTTAAACTCCATATTTGCCAGTGGTTTCAAAGGTCAAATTTCACAATTTCACAGAAAAGAGGTCCTGGCTGAATTATTTCCTGTAATTCACAGTGCTGAATTCTTTTGTAAGATAATTTGCTCTCCTAAACAAACACAAATGCTAAATGGCTGGGTAACACAGCATTTCCTCTTCCTTTCTGTGTTGGTAGAAAAACTAAATGCTTTCAAAATGGCATGCTGCTCTCTGAGGATTAATCAGCACATCTGGCAGGCTCGCCCTTGTAGGCCCATCCTTGATGCAAAGATCTATTAATGAACCCCCCCCAGTGTGTGAAAATAAACTAAACATTGTAAGCACAGAACTCTGTCAGACAAGAGTTACACTGCCCGCATTGTGCTTTCTTTCTTTCTTTTTTTAGAAGTCTTGCTTAACCTACTCTATAGCGTCAATGAAAATATAAAAGAAAAGCATGTTTTTTATTTCCTTACATTGTGCTTCATGGTTTATAAATGATGAAGCTAACTCCTTGATGGCAATGGAGGCCTATATTACACAGTTAGCGTTATGTGTAATAATAATATTATATGTATATATATTTTTTTTTATTTTTTTTGCAGCTCCACCAACTCAGGGAAAGTCCTACCCTGAAAAAGAGTCACTCGCGGGGGGTGAGTTTCAAAGATTATTTAATCTCTCGTGCAAAACAAACGCGTTTCGGCAGTCACCTTCTGCGGTGTCATCACGCGCGCCGGAAACAGTATTCAATTATACATGTGAATTCATGAAAGTAAAAAACGGACTACATTTCAAATATCCTTGTTGTCTGTAATCAAAAGATAACACCATCTTGGCTGATTGGCAATGTCAAAAAGTTTGTTAATTCATCATTTATATGAATGTTATCATGTATACCCTGTATGATATTATAATGTCGGTCTGGATGGCCATTAGATCACATGACAGTTAATGCTCTCATGGAGCTTAAATATCAAAACCATTTTAAATTTTGCCCAATATGGGCGTAATACATTTCTATAGTCATGCGTCTATACAACAAAATTTAATTGCGCCCTGAATGGGCCTTGTGGCCGACAGCATTTATGACAACTGACATTGTTAAATAGAAACAAGGAATAAGTCAATAATATGCATATATATAACTGTACAGGATGAGTTTTTAAAATCAATCATTTGTTATCAGGTATTGTTTCGAAAGCGTAAATGGAACAGAGATGCAGGAAATATTTCAATGCACTTCATGATAAGACAATGGTAAAATCATGTATGCTGACAAGCAGGTGAATGGAATTAATCGATCTGAAATTACCCATATACATGTTGTTAACCTAAATGAACTGCCAGCTCTTCGCTACTGTTCATGCCATGCAGGGTCTTAGTTTGTGCATCTATGATATAGCGGGACTCCAGTTTCCTTAATTTGTGGATTCTATGTCCTCCCCTTGGATTTGCAGGTACATGATCCATGCAAAAATAGGTTAAGAGATCCTAATGAGGACAATGGAAGCCACCAGACACCGGTACTTAGCAAAACTCCTTTTCACAAGGAATTTCGATTGATACATCAGCCATGGCAAAGAGGAGCCAGAGGCAAACCTCCAGACCACAGAGCATTAGAAAAACAAGGAGAGGCGGATGGGGGCTCAAGAGGAAACAGGTCACCCCCAGTGACGAGGAGCAAGCGGTTCAACAAAAACAAAAAAAAGTAGCACCAGAAAATCTAACAATTGTAAATTTAACTCCAAAAATTCTGACAAAGACCGAAGAGACAGTGTTACGACTTGGCTTATCTTTTTGCCCGGCGAAACAATTGGAGTATACGCAAACATGAATCAATTTGTTCAAGTTCACGCGAAAGCTCAAGTTACACAAGTTTTTCAAACAGAAACCTTCAACTAACCGTCCCAAAAAATCTGGACCAAGACCAATAGCTACGGACATACTTACCGGAAAAGATCTAAAAACTATACAAATTTTGGAAAGCTTGCATACCGAGGATGAACCAACAATGGCAACACAAATGGATGTGCAACAACAAATAATTTTAGCAGGAATAGAGCAAAGCAGTGGCAACAGCCACTTTAAACCCACCTCACAATTCCTGCCGCAAATGCCCTGCGATGCCATCGACATCTTCGCTGAAGCGGTCAACAAAGACCTCCTCAAATGAAGACAGAAAACCGACAAAAAGAATGATAGAAAGAATAATTTCACGAAAGAACAATTTGCTTTGAAAAATCTTTGCAACGACAAATCCTTAATAATTAAGCCCTCTCACAAGGGTGGAAACATTGTGTTGCAAACACGTGAACAGTATGAAATGGAAGCCCAAAGACAATTGAAAGACAGTAATTGCTATCAGAAAATCAATTTATCTATCTACAACCGAAGTATAACGGAATATCACAAATTGATAAGAAAATGGTATGAATGAATGAATATTTATTTATTGCACAGTTACTTAAAACCATTTGCAGTATAACAAAAGAGTTTAAAATCAGAACGTTAAAAAGAATTCATTTAAGATTATTTCATTCCATGGAAAATACGATTAAAGTTTAAAAGCTATAAAACGAATAATTGTGTATGAAGCATTATGATGGAAGTGTGCCTTAGTCTGTCCACAGCAAGTCTATTTTCTCGCGGTGGTCGAGATCTTATTCTTTAACAAGTCTGGAACGCACATCCTCCATATATCTCCCGATTCTAGCCAAATCGGTCGGTAGAGTGCAAGAAAATAAAACCGCGGCTGCTTCTTTCACTGTCCGAACACCTTTGCGTAGCCATATTGGCTTTAATAGCTTCAGACGAGACTGTAACAGGCCGGGACAGCAGCACATCAAATGTAGTAATGATTCTGTTTTAAAATTGCTGATTCTACAGCTGATTTTGTGATCAAGGGATTTCCACCCCGGATTTAGTTCTTTAATTGGGAGGGGCACTAGTCTGGCCCACTGAATGTTTTTTAGGGCCTTTCTCCCCAATGCCTGGAGAAGGTAAGGCTGGGATTTGTGCTCTATGTATGTAGCGATCAGCCCGGATTGACCACCTCCACTTTCAAAATGTGCTAGATCAACTTTTCTTGACAATTGATAGCATTGTTTATTGATTGCATTTTTGATAGCCTGGTAGTTTATGTCCTCTTGACCCCAATTCTGTGTTGCCAAATCTAAAATTTCTACTACTTCCTGCATATAGACCTGCCATGGGTTAGATGGCCCTCCATAGATGGATTTTAGCATGCTCTTCAGGTTCCATCCGGAGCTTTGAGTACTTGATAATAATATTTTGCATGCACACCCAAGCATTCTTTGCTCTGTTGCACCAGGCCAAACTCCAGGCGAATCCAGCTATTGCGGGTGTATTTTGGTAGTTTGAATATGCGTTTGTACGCCCGGCATTGCGCTTTTTCCATCATTGTGTTCATTTTGCCTGGGAATGCCTGCTGTGCATAACCCGCAATTGCCCTTATTTTAGATTGTAACACCCTTCTGATTGGGATGGTCTTTGGGCTTTGCATTTTCTCATGTAATTTACACAAGGCGTAGATTGTAGACTCTACTTTAGATTTCATTTTGTGTAAATGCAAAGTTGCTTTACCCGAGTCACTCAGCCAGCACCCGAGATAGTTGTAAGACTTTGAAACAGCTATTATCTCTTTACCCACGTGCCATTTGAGGAATGTTTTTTTTGTACAACATCAATACTTTCGTCTTTTCTGAGTTTATTGTTAATTCATTGATCTGGTTGTAGGCGTTTAAAGCGTCTAGTCCCCTTTGTAGTCCTGTTTTTGTATGATCCATCACCACTAGGTCGTCCACATATTGTAAGATTTGAAGTTTATTGGCTTCAATTTTTGGGACTGCAAGGTTGGCGTTGTGGAGCGTCTTGCCCAGGTCTGCTGTGTACAAGTTGAAAAGTGTTGGGGCAAGTACATATCCCTGTTTTAGGCCTTGATTTGTAAGACTTTTTTGTTGTGGTGTTGTTTGCTAATTTGACTTTGATCCAAGTATTGCTATATAACGAGATAATCCGATACCAAAGGGGATGATGGACGGAGCGTTAGAGCAAATCAAACACTCACCCCCAGTCAACTGATCTGGGTTTAATCCATCATCATTCTTTAGCTCACTCCACCACCCCAGTTCAGACATGGCCATATGCAAATCAGTCTGACCCTGTGCCTCATGGGAACAGTCCAGCCCGAACTGCCAAGCCATGTCTTCCCTGGACCGGAAACAAGCATCCTGGGACCGGTTTCTGGCTATTCAGCCGTCATCAGCCAGGCTAGCTTGAATCCAGTGGCAAAGTGAGCAAGGGACCCACGTCTGGGCATACCCTGCCAACTTAGGGCGAACAAAGCGATACCAAAGGGGATGATGGACGGAACTTTAGAGCAAATCAAACACTGACCCCCAGTCAACTGATCTGGGTTTAATCCATCATCATTCTTTAGCTCACTCCACCACCCCAGTTCAGACATGGCCATATGCAAATCAGTCTGACCCTGTGCCTCATGGGAACAGTCCAGCCCGAACTGCCAAGCCATGTCTTCCCTGGACCGGAAACAAGCATCCTGGGACCGGTTTCTGGCTATTCAGCCGTCATCAGCCAGGCTAGCTTGAATCCAGTGGCAAAGTGAGCAAGGGACCCACGTCTGGGCATACCCTGCCAACTTAGGGCGAACAAGCGATACCAAAGGGGATGATGGACGGAGCGTTAGAGCAAATCAAACACTCACCCCCAGTCAACTGATCTGGGTTTAATCCATCATCATTCTTTAGCTCACTCCACCACCCCAGTTCAGACATGGCCATATGCAAATCAGTCTGACCCTGTGCCTCATGGGAACAGTCCAGCCCGAACTGCCAAGCCATGTCTTCCCTGGACCGGAAACAAGCATCCTGGGACCGGTTTCTGGCTATTCAGCCGTCATCAGCCAGGCTAGCTTGAATCCAGTGGCAAAGTGAGCAAGGGACCCACGTCTGGGCATACCCTGCCAACTTAGGGCGAACAAAGCGATACCAAAGGGGATGATGGACGGAGCGCTTGAGCTAATCAAACACTCACCCCCAGTCAACTGATCTGGGTTTAATCCATCATCATTCTTTAGCTCACTTCACCACCCCAGTTCAGACATGGCCATATGCAAATCAGTCTGACCCTGTGCCTCATGGGAACAGTCCAGCCCGAACTGCCAAGCCATGTCTTCCCTGGACCGGAAACAAGCATCCTGGGACCGGTTTCTGGCTATTCAGCCGTCATCAGCCAGGCTAGCTTGAATCCAGTGGCAAAGTGAGCGTGGGTCCCTTGCTCACTTTGCCACTGGATTCAAGCTAGCCTGGCTGATGACGGCTGAATAGCCAGAAACCGGTCCCAGGATGCTTGTTTCCGGTCCAGGGAAGACATGGCTTGGCAGTTCGGGCTGGACTGTTCCCATGAGGCACAGGGTCAGACTGATTTGCATATGGCCATGTCTGAACTGGGGTGGTGGAGTGAGCTAAAGAATGATGATGGATTAAACCCAGATCAGTTGACTGGGGGTGAGTGTTTGATTTGCTATAACGCTCCGTCCATCATCCCCTTTGGTATCGCTTTGTTCGCCCTAAGTTGGCAGGGTATGCCCAGACGTGGGTCCCTTGCTCACTTTGCCACTGGATTTAAAGCTAGCCTGGCTGATGACGGCTGAATAGCCAGAAACCGGTCCCAGGATGCTTGTTTCCGGTCCAGGGAAGACATGGCTTGGCAGTTCGGGCTGGACTGTTCCCATGAGGCACAGGGTCAGACTGATTTGCATATGGCCATGTCCGAACTGGGGTGGTGGAGTGAGCTAAAGAATGATGATGGATTAAACCCAGATCAGTTGACTGGGGGTGAGTGTTTGATTAGCTCAAGCGCTCCGTCCATCATCCCTTTTTGGTATCGCTTTGTTCGCCCTAAGTTGGCAGGGTATGCCCAGACGTGGGTCCCTTGCTCACTTTGCCACTGGATTCAAGCTAGCCTGGCTGATGACGGCTGAATAGCCAGAAACCGGTCCCAGGATGCTTGTTTCCGGTCCAGGGAAGACATGGCTTGGCAGATCGGGCTGGACTGTTCCCATGAGGCACAGGGTCAGACTGATTTGCATATGGCCATGTCTGAACTGGGGTGGTGGAGTGAGCTAAAGAATGATGATGGATTAAACCCAGATCAGTTGACTGGGGGTGAGTGTTTGATTAGCTCAAGCGCACCGTCCATCATCCCTTTTTGGTATCGCTTTGTTCGCCCTAAGTTGGCAGGGTATGCCCAGACGTGGGTCCCTTGCTCACTTTGCCACTGGATTCAAGCTAGCCTGGCTGATGACGGCTGAATAGCCAGAAACCGGTCCCAGGATGCTTGTTTCCGGTCCAGGGAAGACATGGCTTGGCAGTTCGGGCTGGACTGTTCCCATGAGGCACAGGGTCAGACTGATTTGCATATGGCCATGTCTGAACTGGGGTGGTGGAGTGAGCTAAAGAATGATGATGGATTAAACCCAGATCAGTTGACTGGGGTGAGTGTTTGATTAGCTCAAGCGCTCTGTCCATCATCCCTTTTGGTATCGCTTTGTTCGCCCTAAGTTGGCAGGGTATGCCCAGACGTGGGTCCCTTGCTCACTTTGCCACTGGATTCAAGCTAGCCTGGCTGATGACGGCTGAATAGCCAGAAACCGGTCCCAGGATGCTTGTTTCCGGTCCAGGGAAGACATGGCTTGGCAGTTCGGGCTGGACTGTTCCCATGAGGCACAGGGTCAGACTGATTTGCATATGGCCATGTCTGAACTGGGGTGGTGGAGTGAGCTAAAGAATGATGATGGATTAAACCCAGATCAGTTGACTGGGGGTGAGTGTTTGATTAGCTCAAGCGCTCCGTCCATCATCCCTTTTTGGTATCGATATAACGAGATAATGGCGTTGAGGAGGCCTGGTGGAATTTGCGCGATTTGGACCAGAGCTTACAGCGTGGCACCCCGTCGAAGGCTGCTGAGTAGTCTACAAAGCAGGCAAAGACTGTTTTTTTATTTTTGACGTTGGCTTGCTGGCTTAAATTTGATATGGCCATGATGTTATCAATTGTCGAACAACCTTTGCGGAACCCTGTTTGATAGGGGGGGGGGAAGGATTTCGTTTTCTTCGACCCATCTGTTTAATTCTGTCAATAGGGTGCTTGCATAGGCTTTCCCTTCGATGTCCAGAAGGGCGATTAGTCTGTAGTTTTTTGGTTCTGTGTTATCACCTTTCTTGTATATAGGTTGTAAAATTGACCAGAGCCACGAGTCTGGCACCCTGGCATGTAGTCGGCATTCAGTGAATAGATTGGATAGGACTCTCCCCCAGTATGTTGGATCTTCCCTAAACATTGCGACCGGGAGGCCATTAGGC
Organism: Calotriton arnoldi; assembly: GCA_963921515.1. Taxonomy (NCBI): domain Eukaryota; kingdom Metazoa; phylum Chordata; class Amphibia; order Caudata; family Salamandridae; genus Calotriton; species Calotriton arnoldi. The sequence goes on from CAWUFW010001274.1 coordinate 891,337, forward strand.
CCTGGTGCCCCGTCTTTCCTTATCTTTTTAACTACTTTTTCTACAGCTGTGACGTCTTGATCTTTGCTCACGGCTACAGCAGTAGGTTCCACTACGTTGTTTATACTCTCCGTGCGGCAGTCCATGCTTCTTCCGGGTTCAGTGCAGCCTTCCTTTTCTACATAAATTGTGGAAACATGTCTCAACCATGCGTCGGCGTGTACAGAGTTATGCCTGTCCACTTTATCATTTTCCAACTGGGCTATGTATTGCCAAAGTTGTCGATGTTTATGAGGCTTTGTTAGCTCGTGGATCTTGATCCATTCTTCCGCAAGCTTGTTTTGCTTGAGCGTCCATAGCAAGTGTTTCCGCTCATTATGCAGTTTGTTGCGCTTGTCCAGTGTTCTTTTCGAGCCTGCAATCTTATGAGCTCTTTTTGCCTTGTTTAGGTTGAGAGTTATGTCACTAAGTTTTGTGTTGTTATGCACGGTTTGTGTAATAGGTTTCTCTTTTGGTTTGAGATCAGCTTTCTTGCTATTGTTCAGAGCTGTTTTCAGGGCAGAGGTCCACTCTGACCAATTTTCCATACTGGGCTCAACACCAGAATGGTTGCCTGTGCGTTCTTGTTCCTCTTTCCATGCCTTAAATGCAGTCGCCTGATGCTTGTTCCATTTTATTCTTCTGACCATGGCGTATTCCTCAATGCCTGTCGATTGAGCTACCGTGGTAGTTCTTTCCCGTTCTTTGATAGTAATGTTCCGATCGAGCTGGAGTATTGCGTGATCGCTAGTGTCATCTGCATTAATTTCAAAATGATCAATTTTGCGAGCGAGTTGGTTGCACAAAAAAATATAATCAATTGTCGAGCAATTCTTAAATGTAGTCGTCCCTTGGCTATTTGGGTCTGAACTTTTTAATAGATTCTCAACTGACTTGAGGTCCTAGTTTTGTAAAAAGTTATTGAAAGTTCTTTCAGCGCTAGTTAGGTACTTCCTTTCGCACTGCTTTGTTCCCAAGTGGTGCAAATTGAAGTCCCCCACAAGCAATTTTGCCGGTGACAAGTACGTGCATAGAATTTCCTGTATTGTTGTAATCATAGATTTTGTGGCCTCTAATTTCGATTGACCAAATGCGTTTAGATATACATTTATTATGAGCAGTGAGACGCTGTCTTCCCTGTCCCCTTTTCCCTCAACTACAAGTGCCTGCAGCATATTTGAGTCGGTATTTATAATCCTTAGTTAGTTGTTTTGCATGTTTAACATAAGTTGAGATCCCACCTGATGGTCTTCTATACCGGTTGTGTTTGGTGGCTAGTTTGTGGAAACCAGCATAGCCTTCCAGATGTACCGGCTCTGTAGCCCAGGTTTCTTGTAGGCATAAAATATCGCCCTCTAGCAGTTTGTTTATTGCTGTGACTTGTTTGAGAGCTTTTTGTAAACCTGCCACGTTCCAGGAGACAATTTTGAGACTATGTGGTGTCTTTTGATAAAGGCCTGAAGTGCTAGTATTTACCACTGTTGACAATTTTGTGTCGGGCTGCGCTTGAGGGTCCCCCGAGAGATCAGCAATATGCTCTTTTGCATCAGGTATGGCGAGTGCAACTCTGTGTTTCACTGCTGGTCCTGTTATAATGCTCCCTCCATCGGATTTTCTGAGGTGCCTCTTCTTTTACTATTCTGTTTATGGTTGTCTCCTCCTGTGTTCTGACAGATATACTTAGGTTTTTGTAATTCTGATCTAGTTGTATATTCGAGGTACCTTTCAGTATACTGTGGGGATGTTCCTAGACTTTCTTTGTGTAGTTGGCGGTGTTTGATGGTTCAAGTAAGATTAGCGGATATTTTTCTTGCTCAGGTATCATTATCGCTATTCCCCAATTTTTAAAGATTTCTTTTTCCATGAGCACTGCTTCTGGAATATGATGATTTGTCCAGGTCACTACCGTGTTTTCCTGGGGGGAATCTTCATCCCTTGGTTCGAAGTGAACGCTCACCATATCTACACTTGTTATATTGGACAGTGATGGTATGTGTTGAAGGAGCCTTAGTAAGTTGCCCCTGTTTAATGTGTCGTGCCTACCCTTTGATTTATAAAGTGGTTGAAAGATACTTTGATTTGTATCACTTGTGTCGGCAAGATGGAATTTGTTGCCAATCACATTAAACGGGTGTTTGGTTCCTTCGCACGATTTCTCTCCTGAAAAATTAGGTGTAACAGACTGAGGTTGCTTCTTTCCTTCACCCGTTGTTTCTTTGGGGTGCTCGTTTACGATTTTATCCAAGCAGATTTCTGTTGTATCCGGTGTGCCCCTCTTTGCTACCTCCACTTGTTCAAATTTCTCCTGTATTTCTCGGGTAGCTAGTTCGGTTGTGATATTCGCCGTGGCAGGACCATCTCTTGACTGTTTATTTACTTTTGGCAATTTGGTAAAGATCGGATATGGTTTTTTGTTCAGTTGCAAGTCCTGTTTTTGAACCGGTTTTATTACTGGTTCATTTAAGGCATATGTTGACTGCCCCCAGCTTCTTCTAATTTGTGTGGTCTTTTCGCACTTCTGTTGTTTTCTTAGCCTTTTCTTCATGCATCGTGTCAGATTCCCCTGTGTACGTTGGGTTAAATTTTCCTGCTTATCCTCCATATGTGGTTTTTCTGTGGTAGCTATCAATTGATTGTCAAGTGCTGAGTCTGTGTTTGCGCTGACCTTGCTTAATTCCTCTTTCATAGTGTTATGCTGAGGCCTTGCAAGTATGTTATTGCAGTTATCGTTGGTTACTTTGATCTTTAGATCCTCAATGAGGGTGGTCAGGACTTCCGGGATTGTTGCTAATTTATCAATTGTTGGGCAACAGGCACACTCCGTATTTAGTGTAGTTGCAAAAGCCTGTGCCCGCGTGATTAGGGAGTTCAGATCGGCCAATTTTTGATCAATCCCTGATATTCCGTTTGCCATGATATTAAGCAGGTCTACTTGGACATCCATCTTATTTGATTGGTAATTCAGTGCCTCTAAAGTAAGTTGTGATGTTTTAAAGAAGATATCCCATATGGTTCCTGAGTCAGTTGCTGGCACTGTATTGGTTACTGATACTGAGTCGTTTATCTCGGGGATTTGACACAGATTCGTACCTTCGGGCAGGTTGGTACTAGAGTTTGTTTCGCTTGCTGTTTTGGCACGGGTTAGTGTGCTTTCATTACTGTTTGGCATCCTATTGGGCATGCTATGTTCCTCTTGCTCTTCCGCCGTATTATGGGGTGCCATGTGTTAAGAAAATGGTATGAAAAGGGGATGTTAGAAACAGATGAATTTTTATATCTACGGTGTTCCAATCCCATCACACCGACCTTCTATCACATCCCCAAAATTCACAAGGACAGAAGTAATCCACCCGGGAGACCAATAGTCTCCTCACAAGGAGCTTTAACGGAGCATATGTCCATTTATATTGACCATTTCCTAGCTCAAGAAGTGATTAAACTGACTTCCTATATTCAAGACACGAAATACGTTCTGAACTTTATGGAAGGTGCAAAATGGGAAGAAGGCTTTCAGTTGGTAGTACTAGATATTTCCACTTTATACACTTGCATTGCACACAACGATGGGCTAAATGCTACTAAATTCTTTTTAAAAAATCGACCACTCAATTTTCTGGAACACAATGCCATGCTACTTGAGTTCATTGAATTTTGCCTTACCAATAAAAATGTTTTGTTCCAAGATCAGCATTACAGGCAAACGTCAGGGACTGCAATGGGCACCTGCTTCGCCCCAGCTACGCAAATTTATTCGTGGGCTGGTGGGAGGAGCAGGTGGCCTGGGCGCACAACAATATCATTTGGACACAAAATGTTATAGCATGGCATCGCTACATTGATGACCTCTTCCTCATTTGGAGGGGGTCATCAGAGTCAGCTAGGGCTTATATTGACATACTGAACACCAACACAGTCAATCTTAAGTTTACGGGTGAAGTTAGTGCCACATCCGTGAACTTTCTGGATCTCCAACTTTATGTCTCGGAGGGGGCATTATGTACCAGACTTTACAGGAAACCTACTGCGGGTAATTCTACATTACATGCTACTAGCAATCATCCTCACAGACTCATTAGCAGCATACCTTACGGGGAACTTTTGAGAATTAAGAGAAACAACACAAAGGATAGAGATTTCCAACACGCAGCTTTAGAAAGCATGGCCAGATTCAAGACGAGGGGTTATAACAATCGCACTTAGGAGGAAGCCTTTAAAAGAGTACATTTATTACCTAGACAAGATATGCTGAAGAGCACATCCAAGGATACTCAAGATATAGGCAAATTTAGGATGATAACCACGTTTTCTGAAAACGTAGATGACCTAAGGAGAATAATGCGAAAAAATTGGCATACTCTCCAAATTGATCCGGTCATAGGTCAGGATATTCCATCCTGTCCTTTATTAACGTTCAGAAAGGCAAGATCCCTCAGCAATGACCTAGTACACAGTCATTTAGACAAAGAAGCAATAGTTTCCTTCAAAGCACTCAATGGCTTTTATCCTTGCGGTAAGTGCAAGGCGTGCTTCAACAGTAAGAGAACATTGACATTCCAAATCCCGGGGTTGGAAAAACGCAAAAGGATCACCAAATTTATGACCTGTACAACACCATACACCGTTTACTGTCTTATATGTACTTGCGGATTGAAATATATCGGCAGTTCGATCCATCCCACAAAGGTCCGCATCTTAGAACATATGCGGGCCATCACCAACGTTGATGCCACATACCCGGTGGCCCGACATTTCAGCATGAAGCACAATAGCAATAGGGATCTCTTAACCTATTTTTGCATGGATCATGTACCTGCAAATCCAAGGGGAGGAGACAGAATCCACAAATTAAGGATACTGGAGTCCCGCTATATCATAGATGCACAAACTAAGACCCCGCATGGCATGAACAGTAGCAAAGAGTTGGCAGTTCATTTAGTTTAACAATATGTATATGGGTAATTTCAGATCGATTAATTCCATTCACCTGCTTGTCAGCATACATGATTTTACCATTGTCTTATCATGAAGTGCATTGAAATATTTCCTACATCTCTGTTCCATTTACGCTTTCGAAACAATACCTGATAAATGATTGAATTTAAAAACTCATCCTGTACAGTTATATATATGCATATTATTGACTTATTCCTTGTTTCTATTTAACAATGTCAGTTGTCATAAATGCTGTCGGCCACAAGGCCCATTCAGGGCGCAATTAAATTTTGTTGTATAGACGCATGACTGTAGAAATGTATTACGCCCATATTGGGCAAAATTTAAAATGGTTTTGATATTTAAGCTCCATGAGAGCATTAACTGTCATGTGATCTAATGGCCATCCAGTCCGACATTATAATATCATACAGGGTATACATGACAACATTCATATAAATGATGAATTAACAAACTTTTTGACATTGTCAATCACCCAAGATGGCGTTATCTTTTGATTACAGCCAACAAGGATATTTGAAATGTAGTCCGTTTTTTACTTTCATGAATTCACATGTATAATTGAATACCATTTCCGGCGTGTCTGATGACACCGAAGAAGGCGACTGCCAAAACGCGTTTGTTTTGCACAAGTGATTAAATATTCTTTGAAACTCACCCCCGCGAGTGACTCTTTTTCAGGGTAGGACTTTCCCATAGTTGGTGGAGCTGCAATTGATTAACGCAGGTACACCCCCGCGACAGAGGCACCCGCCTGTGAGTGCGTCGGCGAAAGGTGGAAACGGAGCGTATACATATATATACACACATGCATTCAAATGGAATATGGGTAAAAAGCTTTGAAACATTTTTTATTTAAACGTGATGCACGGCACTTGGAACATACATTGATGTTGTTGAAAATGTCTGAGATAATTCTAATGCATAATGTGTTTCTGCACGACGGTTCCTGGTATTTGCAGAGGCAGGGGTCTGCGATGGGCTCCAGGTTTGCTCCATCTTATGCAAACCTTTTCATGGGTCTGTATGAGGTGGAGCATGCCTTGGGCTCTGGTGCCCATCAATGGTGTAACTTTAGCGAACAAGGGAACCCCAACGGTACGACCTGGGGTGGTATACGTATTTTTAAAGAACAGTGGTCAAGATGAGGCCAGAAAGGTCCTCGGGTAGCCAGAGCTACTATTTAGTCACGCTACGTTCGGGTGAATACTTAAGGCGCAGACTGATCCAGCAGGCCTTCATTGCAGTGCCTCGCCGCCTGCTCGAAATCACCGGAGGAGACCCGGTACTCTGCCCTCAATCTAATTATCTACCAAATTACGGGACACACTGCCCGGAACCCTTTAAGTATTCACCCGAACGTAGCGGTTCACCGCCCTTCAGATTCTACTTGCTCACACGGTTACTCGTCCTGATGATGGTCTCTAAATTATAGAGATCGAAACGCCGTCGACCTATTACAACCAAAACTCCAACTGTAAAAATTCACTTGAGTTTTGCTTTTGTTGTCAATGTGATGTAATTTTAAGTCACCAGCACTTTTTCACTTTTTCACGCAACTTCACCCGATGTGTGAGCACCAGGACTAGATCCTAAAATACGTGTGGATGATATAGCGTTTATGATGTAATAAATGTCTTGTCATCCCTACAACCCTGTGTCCCGCCATACGCTGTTTTTCTCTTCCTCCTCTCTTGTAACACGAGAGCTCAGACGAAAGCATTATCTTGACTAAATAGTAGCTCTGGCTACCCGAGGACCTTTCTGGCCTCATCTTGACCACTGTTCTTTAAAAATACATCAATGGTGTAACAACATCATTTTCTATGGAAGGTACATAGACGACATAATAATGGTCTGGAATGGTGACACTGATGATTTAATAAAGTATCACAAATATTTAAATGACAACAGATTTAATGTGAAATTGACCATTAAATACTCAAAAAAAGAAAATGAGTTTCTTGACTTGAGACTATATTTTAATGGGAATGCCATACAGAGTGACATCTATAGAAAACAGACCTCCTGCAACAGTGTACTGCATGCGACCAGTTCTCCCCCCAAGTCAACAATAAGGGCAATACCCTATGGGGAAATGGTCAGGGCCAGGCGTAATTGTAGCCAAGACTCTGACATCAGGAAGATAAAACTTGATTTCAGTGAGAGAGGCTACGATGCAGCCTGCTTGACCAATGCTGAGACCAGAATTAAAAAGTTGGATAGAAAAAAGACATTAATATCTAACCATAAGCAGAAATCCAAAACAACAGAACAAACAGAGGTTTCTTTCATCACGGAGAATAATGCACATAGCAGTCATGTGTATAACATTTTCAGAAAAAAATGGCATTTGCTAAAGTCTAGTTATATTCCAGACGGTATTATATCTAAAAAACCCAGAGTGATATACCCAGGGGTAAAATCTTGAAAAACATTCTATGCTCGAGTTACGTTAAAAACATATGAACACAAATAAGACCAGGATACCAGAAAGGCCAAAGGGCTTCCTTGTATGTGGGACATGCTGTGTGTGCCTCTTAGGACTTTATAGATTAACGGTGTTCAAATATAACAAGTCAAGGGATTATATCATCAATTCTTTCATAAATTGCAACACTACTTTTGTTGTGTATGTAATCGGTTGTTCCTGCAAAAAAATATATGTTGGAAGCAGCATACAAAGTCTAAAACTCAGAATACAGGATCATGTAAGGGCCATTAGAAACAATGATACTAAATATCCAGTGGCCGCACACATAAACAGGGATCATTCAAGTGATACGAAGATCTGGTTTCATGCGATAGAGCATGTCACAGCCCATGAGAGGGGGAGCTAGAGAGGCAGCTCTAAGACAGGCAGAGGCAAAATGGATCTGTCGCCTTCGCACAGTGACATTTGGATTGAATGTTAACAATGAGTTTCATCATTTTTTATAATATTGATTCTCTCTGACTAAGAGATCTTCCCCTCCTGTCTCCATGCGTTATATTTTTGGACATTTGATATGTAATGCACTCTGTTAGCATATGTTGGACTTGTCAAGAATACTCATTTTCTGTGACACACCCATAAATAACTGAATAAACAGCTTTCCTATTGTAAGAAATGGGTGTGTCATTCTATACACTATGTCCGTTTTGTTCAATCTAGTAATAATAATGGGCATGGAATATTTTTAGCTTTCAGTAGTGATACATTTTTTCCAAGTAGTATGATCAGTCCTTTCTACTATGAATTTGACATCCTTCTATATGTTATAAACAATGTGTAATGTATTGCACCAGAATATATGTAAATGAAGCATTCAGATTCCATGATTTTCATGAGTTTTGCATTTAACTTGTGCACATATGTATGGGATTTTAAATTACACTATAAGAGATCTTTCATTATCCAGCAATTGAATTGTGGACATAACCTTTTAAAGATGGCGCTCATATTATGTTTAGCTCCTATACGTTCGACTGCCTGAATATAAATGCTTAGCTCATACATTTGTCTCAACACAAATGTTTATCATGGACCAGTTTGTGACTATCATCAATATTTAATCATTGAGCCAAACTTTAAAATAGTTATTGTTAGCGTTCTTTACATTTTAGTTCTAAGATTTGTGACAGACTATTTCAAGATGGCGCTGAAACGACAATTGACGCATGATGAGTAACTTTCTCATTGCGACTTTTATATAGCTTAATATGTAGCATATCATTAGGCTACTGAAAACTAGCTAATAAATTTGTTTATGCATCTGGAATTAGGAGATGTGTTTATAGGATAATTCTTGATATTGTTTTGTGCCATTGAAAGATTGCACTGCAATGATAAAACAGCTAGGCACCATGCAGCTGCATCATTTATCTCGATATATGTTCACAGGTATTTCATATCAAGGGACACTATATAACAGCTCATGTCATGGCATTCTGTTTCACTTTAGGAAACAGACGCTACATATGCACAGATCCTGGGGGACAAACGTATTCCGTAAATTTAGTCTAATCCATGATTTCAATTCATTCTTTAGTTTGGTTAATATACGTTTTTTAAATTTCATTAGAAATCCACGAACTCAGGTGATACTTGAGATCACCTTTTTCTTTATTTGTGGACTTAGGAGCATTACATCTTAATATATGATTTTAATCTAACCGGTTAAAGATGTCGCTCACATGAATGTGCGTACAGCATAGACATAGCAGGTGACCCTCTTTGGTTCTGCACAGACTAGTGAGTCAAATGTAGCACTTTTATATGCCTAAGATGTGGTCACCGATGTACTGTCCAGTTATTCATTCTATCAAAGACAACCCTCACGATTATGGCACCATTCGCGAATTTCAAATGCACAACTCTACCTTACGTTTTAAACTTTCCCAAAATATAATTTTAGACATAGCGCGTAACTCTATTCATTCCAGCGCAGACTGACCAATCAATTGTAGCGCTTTCAAATGACCTGGTTATCGATGAACTGGCTTGTTACGCGTTTTGCCAGCGATAAACATTACGCGCCTTGTCAGCGATAAACATTACGATTATAGCACCGGTGGCGTCTCACATATCCGCTACTTCTCCTAATGCTTTTAATATTCTCAAGAATTATATTTTTTGAGAAAGAAATTAATTGTTGTGTTCAGAAATTATTCGTGTGTCACTGATTAACTATGCATATGTATTTGACACACTGGGTTGCACCATGCGGAGTCCACCTAGTTTCCAATTTTCCTAATTTACCACACATTTGTCTAGTTCTTAAGAAAGGATTAATAGTGGCCGAGTCTTAGGATCATTTGCAGGCCACTGATTAGCGGTGTGTATGGATTCTACACGATTAAAGGCACCACATACAATAAGCTTGGGCCAATATCTCTGACACTACATTTGGTAGCTTTCTAATACATCGTTTTAGGCGATAACTAGGCAGATACATTTTCTGTGGTTCATGGATAATGCAATCTGATAGCATCACTTTACTATCTCCCTATGCTATAAGAGATTAAATAGTGTGGTCCAATAGTGCATATTTGAATTTTGATACTATGAACTAGTTAATGCTGTTGCTATCTTCTCTCTTGTGCTTCATGAATGAATTTATTGTTAGTAGAGGCGGTCCCATAACACGTATTTGGTTCTTACAAAATTTTTAACAGAATGAAATGACAAACTTGAAATGCTTTAATGCCAGCACATACTAAGGAACTGGCCATGTACGTTCATAAGCCAAAGGTATGCTTAACTCAATAATTTTCAATAATGACTTCTGACATTAAACAATATACTATGTTTAATTATAGTCTGCAGTAACCTAAGAAAGACAACTCTTATGGGGAATAAATTTTAATATAATGACAATTAGGGGTCATATAAAGACTTGTCCAGAATCTCCTGTACAAGTATAGGAACTAAGAGATTGAATGTCATTTGTGATTCTTGTCATTGTAATAAAGAAATGAGGAACTATAATCAAACTGTTAAATAAGATGCCATATTGTATTACGATCCAAAAGAGCAATAACAAATATATGTGAGTATACTCTGTGGTCTATTTGAGCCTGCTTTAATATTTATTTGAGATGTCTGAATTGTCTCAATTTTAAATGTGAATTGCTTTTTGCATATGTTCATATTGTAGGTATTTGCTCACGTGTTGTATATATATATATATATATATTTTTTTTTTGTAGCCCTGAAGAAGTCCTTGTTGGACGAAACGCGTTGGCTACTGTGTCTATCATTCATTGATGTGCATTTTAAAAGAAGAAAATAAGTAAAGAACAACAGATTAAAGAAACTCTCTTCATGTGCATCAATTTAGCATTGGGTGTCAATACACCACGAATGCTGTTGTTGTGAACGGAATGAAAATTCATGTTGACCTTTGAATGCACTTTACTTGGCATATTTACTGATTTTGAGTGCTGACCTATTGATCATCTATTTGTTTTAGAAGCTGGTTTTCCATTTTAATTAGAGAGGGGTTGTACTTCAGGTTCATTGCACCATTAGAAATTTGTATACTCTGCCAAATATTTTTTTGGGCAAGTGCGGTTTTTTCAGTGCCTCAACCCCTCTTTCTTGTGTTGTATTTGTTTCTGGACATACCTGCACTGCCACCTGGGCACTGTCAAAAATATAAACAAAGATGGATTTTGATGATAATCGTGAAGAAATGCTTGGAGATTTATTTAATTAAAAAAGTGGTAGTTCTGGACAAACAAATTCCTCAATACCACAGAATGATGGACTGAAAAACAAATTCATGAGATTGGAAAGATTAAAAAAAACAAGAGCTATCCAAGTGGTGGGACGGTGCCACTCTTAAACAATACATTGAAAATAAAAGGATATTGAGGGGTTTAAGAATTTTGATTTTCCCAAATGATGAAGATTTAGAGTCAGATTTATTAGAAGAATGTCTTTATGTGGCCTCATATAAAATGATGGCTAAATTTTTTTTAATAATTCTTTTTATTAAACAACATGTATTGGCATGATAACATGAATCCGCATGATAATTTACTGACAAGAGGAATTCATTCAACAATACAGTAATAATCACATTAGCTACAAGGACATAGCAATGATACATCATGGGTTACAGCATTTACGGTGAGGGCAGGCCATCAGAAAGGGAATTGCGTGGGGGGCTACAGATCTCCCCCGGTAGGCGTTCCATGCACCCCAGATTTGAGACCACTTCTTGGGGCAGCCCCTCGCAAGATACACTGTTTATGCTCGGAACATACACCAGTCCATGTGTTTCTTCCATTCTGCTATGGTGGGTGGGTTTGCGGCTCCCCACAGCTGAGCGATGTTTCTTTTTGCTACTATGAGGCCTAGCGTGTCCCAGATCTTACCCATTCTGCTCAGGTCCGTGGGTTCCCATACATTCAAAAGGCACCTCTTCGCTTCAGGGCAGATGACCAAGTCCAACACTTTGCTAAGGACAGTATGTATTTGGCGCCAGTACACCTGAATACGATCACATTCCCACAGTATATGCATAAACGTGCCCTCATAACCACACTGTCGTCTGCAATCCCCTCTACTGCCCTCCCCATGCGGATCAGGCAAGGTCCAGTGACGTACACCCTATGAAATATTTTGAGCTGAACGAGTCGTAGTCTGGACGAGATTGCAACTTCCCTTGGGGAGGTCAGTGCCTCCTGCCATTCCTCGTCGTCCAGTTCAAGACCATCCCTTTCCCACTTCGCCCTGGTGTTCTGGAGGGGGTCTGCAGTGTTGTTTATCAGTTTTTTATATGTCAGGGAGATTGCTTTCTCTGGTAAGTGTCCATCAAGCAGTCTATCCTCGAGGGGTGAGGATTCTGGGGGGGAGGAATCTTTAGTTAGATGAGACTGTAGTGCATGGTGGACTTGGAGGTAGCGAAAGTATTCTGAATTAGTGAGCTTGTGTTTCTGTTGTAGGGAGGCAAATGTCACCATGTTGCCCTTTATCCACATGTCTCCGATTTTCGAGATCCCGATGAGATCCCATTTATCAAACCCTTTCGACTTCCACAGATCCCGTAGCATCTCTGAGTCCCAGAGGGGTGTTGCTAGCGTCAATTTACGCTCCCATCCCAGGCTTTTGGTTGTCGCGTGCCAGACCTGCACCGAGTGCCTGGTCGGCCCAGTGAGGCGGAATCGCTGAGGTCTAGAATAAAGGATTCCCTCCTGGGAGGAGCCACCGGTCCATGGTATAGCCCGGGTCGTCTATGCGGCGATATGTGCCTTGATTAATAGCTTCAAGGTGAGCCGCCCAGTAGTATTTCTTAAGGTCAGGAAGGCTGATCCCCCCGTCATACCAGTTAAGGGTGAGTTTGGTCAGTGCTATTCGGGGTTTCCCTCCCCACAGCAAGTCCCTCTGCAGGCCCTCTATTTCCCTGAAGTAACGTGTAGGTACCGGGTCGGGGTAATTTTGTAGCACATAGAGGAAGCGAGGCAGGGACATCATCTTAAAAAGCACTGCCCTGCCCAACAGTGAGAGAGGAAGCGCTTTCCAGGCTATTATGTCTCGCTTCAATCTTTGTAGTGGCGGGAGCAGGTTGCGGTCATAACGGAGTTGTTGGTTCGACGTCACAAAACTCCCCAGGTATTTAAAGCCCACTGTGGTAATTTGCATAGGGCAGCCCTTAGGTACAGCGGGCGGGTCCCCATTGAGGACGCATATAAGAGATTTACCCCAGTTGATTGAGTATCAAGAGAATCTGCCTAAGCTTGCAAAGATATCAAACACCGCGATCAACAACGCTTTTGGGGAGGCTAGGAATAGAAGAATGTCGTCCGCATATAGCGAGATGCGGTCTTCATATGTTGCTGCCCATCGTAGGCCACGTATAACTGGATTTTGACGAACCCATGCCACCAGGGGTTCTAGGGCGAGGGCAAAAAGGAGGGGGGACAGCGGACAACCCTGACAGGTCCCCCGACCTAGCGCAAACACTCCAGATTTTTTGTTGTTCACTACAACCTGTGCCAGGGGCTCCGAGTAGAGAAGTTTGATCCAGTGAATAAACCCAGGCCCAAACCCCATCTTTGCTAGTACGGCAAAAAGGTATGGCCATTCCATGGTATCGAACGCCATGGATGCGTCCAGTGAGACTATGATCGCTGGTTCTTGTATCGTGGCCAGCCTTCCCATCACACCGTGCACTCTTCGGAGATTCAGCGCAGTATTGCGCTGGGGCATGAAGCCCGACTGATCTGGGTGTACCAATCCGTGGATCACTTGGACGAGACGCTTGGCAAGAAGCTTAGCGAGGATTTTAGGTTCCGCATTTAGGAGAGAGATAGGCCTATACGAGGCGCAGTTCGTCTTAGGTTTGCCCTCCTTATGAATGGGGATGAGCGTGGCCACCCTCTGATCTAGCGGGAGTGTCCCATTCTTCTTGCTATCTGCAAACATGTTCCGCAGGTGCGGGGCTAGTTTGTCCGGCCCTAGTTTGTAGAGCTCGATTGGAAGGCCGTTAAGTCCCAGCGCCTTGCCTGACTGGAGACTCCTAATCGCTAGTGCGATTTCGTCGTTGGTAAAGTCGCTGTCCAATAGCTCCCGGTCATCAGCCGGTAGGGTAGGAAGGGCAATGTCCCTGAGAAGGGACTGGGAATCCTCTTCAGTATAAGATGTGTGGGTGCGGTAGATGTCGCTAAAGTGAGCAGCAAACATGTTAGCAATAACCTGGGGATCTGTGATGGATTGGCCATCTTTATCTATCAACTCTGGCACCAACCTGGACGCCAACTCTTTTCTATCCAACCATGCTATGAGTCTCCCTGCCTTATCCCCAAGGTCATACACTCTGCCCGCCGTCTCCCTCCCAAGCGATCTGGCCCTGTCAGTGGCTATCGCTTTATGCTCATCCCTTTTGAGTTGCAAGGTATGTAGCTTTTCCTGTGTAACCTCCTCTCCCAGTTCCTCCTCTAGTCTGAGGACTTCACTTTCTACATCAACTAATTCCTTCATTTTCTCCTTGCGTGTCCCAGCTATCAGGGAGAGTGCCTGCCCTCGTATTACCGACTTAAATGCCTCCCACAGTGTCTGGGGGGAGTCAACTGTGTCCTCATTTTCTTGGAAGTATTGGTCAATGGCTTGCAGCAGGGCCTTGTGTACACCTGGGTCGCGGAGATACCATGGATTTATAGGGGCTATCCTACCTACTCTTCCCTGACCTAGTACCAGGTGAGCCCATATCGGGGAGTGGTCAGAGATGCCTCTCGCCATGTGTCTGATTTCATGGATATGTGCGATTTGGGATGCAGGGACGATAAAGTAGTCTATACGGGAAAGGCTATTCTGTGCCCCGGAATGAAACGTGTGTTGGACACTATCTGGGTGGTATGCTCTCCACGCATCTGTTAGACCAAGGGCCTCTAGGAAGTCGGGCAACCATCTGGCTGATGCCCCAGTGTCCCGCGGGGATAACGGTCCAGCGTGCCTGAAACCACAGAGTTGAAGTCCCCTCCCATCATCAGCAGACCCTCCGGAAGTGAGAGTAATATAGCACCCAAGTCCTTGAATGTACGGTTCTGAAGGCCTGGCGGTACATAGACAGACATGCAAGTGAGCGTACGTCCCTCCCACCGCCCCGTGATTCCAATATATCTTCCCAGGTCATCCGACCATGTGGAGTGGACAATAAGGGGAAAGGAGTTTCGTGTCATTATCCCCACTCCCCTTGAGCCAGTAGTGAAGCCTGCGTGGGCCACCAGTTTGTAACCCCACCTGTTTAGTGCCTTGCAGGAATTTCCCACCAAGTGTGTTTCTTGGAGAAGGATTACATCTGGGGCATGCCTCCTAATATATTGTAAAACCACACAGCGCTTAACCTTGTCCCCAAGCCCATTGACGTTCCAGCTCAAAATTTTAATGCTGCTGTCCCCGTGTGCCCATGGAAATGTGCGTAGGTTAATGATTCCTGCTGTAGAACACAATCCTTTCGTGCCGATTCAACAAAAACAGAACAGATCTCTATTTCCCAAGCCCAACAACCCCCCTCCCTGCTCCCCTGCACTCTGGGCCTTGAACCGCCCATAAACACAACTATGGAGAGTGCCTGTCGCCCAACAGGTGAACTAAAAGTAGAAACGTGGGGGTGAATTTGGTGCCTCGTCCCTTCTTCTCTCCCTAGTCAATCAACATCCTACAGCTCCCCGAGAGGGGCCAAGCCCCAGGAGTCATGCCCCCATCAAACGTGTGGACCCAACGAGTCAGCAGCAGTCTCTGTTGCATGGTACCTGTGTCACCCGCCGACGCGGGGAAAGTTCGGTGAGACGAGGGATGCCGCTGCGCCCTGGAACGGAGTCCTGCCGTCCGCATGGGTGGGGCACTTGTTCTCTCAACGGGAGTTATGTTCCTTAGCTCCCCGCCACCCCTCCAACCACTCCGCCACAGTCTCTGGATTGTCGAAGAACCAAGCCCTGTCGTCAGCCTCCATGCGGAGCTGCGCCGGGAACAGCATGGCATACTTCACACCTTTTTCACGTAGCGTCTATTGACGGCCAGGAAAGATCTTCGCTGTTTCTGGACTGCCTGTGTAAAGTCCGGGAAGAAGGATATTTCGGTGTTCTCATACCGGAGCGGCGGGGCCACTCTGGCATTTTGTAGAATCATGTCTCTGTCACGAAAGTTCAGTACCCGCGCCAGCAGCGGCCGCGGGGGAGCCCCGGGCTTCGGTCGTCCCCCAGGGACCCTGTGCGCTCTCCCGATTACAAAGAATTTGGACAGACCTTTGGGTTGTAGATGGGTAAGAATGAGGTGTTCCACAAAGAGATCCGGCGTCTGCCCCTCCGCCCGCTCTGGCACCCCTAGGATTCGTATGTTGTTACGGCGGGTGCGCCCTTCGTAGTCATCCAGCTTACTTTCGGCGAGTTTCCGGAAAATCTGCAAGTCGCGGATCTTATTTTGGAGTTGCGAAGTATCCTCCACCAAACTCGTTGTTGTGATCTCCAGTTGCTTGACTTTTTCATAAATTTTTGTGAGGTCCGCCCTGATGAGCGTTACTTCTGAGGAGATCGTGTCCATCCTTTGCTCCAGAGATGATCAGACGCCGGATATGGCCTCCATGACGTCTTTAAGTGTCGGTTCGGGGGGATCCTCTTCCGATCCACCCCCCGTTTTGTCCCTGGCCTGCTGATCCTGAAGCGATGCTTTGGGGAACGTGTAGCGGTCCAGTTTGTTGTGCTGGACTACCTTGGAACCCTTTGCCCCGGACATCTTGGCTTTCTCCATTTCAGGCCCAGTGCTGGACTGCCGCGGTGGTGTGCAGCAATTCTGAGTCCCCTTCGGTACCAGCGTACTGACTAGGGGGCGTATCACCCTAGGGTACCCGCGTCACGAGTGCGGATGGTCGGTGAGGTATGGACGAAAGGATGCCGCTCCAGAGCAGGAGGAAGACGCCGCCGGTGTACGGGACCCACTCTCCAGGCCCGCCTTTGCCTCCCAGGCCACTCAGCTCCACAGGCCGGGTCAGGCGCGAGATAAGCAGTTAATTCCTGGGGCTACAGCGCGCAGGTACTGCAGCCATCCACCGCTACAGGATAAGTGGTGCCACTAATGCGGGGAGGGGGGGGTGCCCCCCGTGCTGGTGTATGAGGTGTTCAGGCCTCCATCCAAGTCTAGGCCAGCCAGGGCCTCCGCAACGTCGCCTCGCTACCTCCTCACCTCCTCAATGCGGTGTGCTCCGGCGCTGCACGGGGCCATCTGCCACGGCGCCCCCCCCCGCTCAGGAGTCCACCAGCGATTATGGGCTGTGCACCGCTTTCAGTGTACCAGAGCAGAGGCCCAGTCCTCGAGTCTCCGGTGGCCGATACGTGTGCCTCACCACCAGCGGAATTGCGCCAGTGCCCACTGTGGTCGGGGGTTGCGCTTCTGGTCGCGGGCCCCTCACCTGCCTCAGCACCTCCGATATGGGCCCCGCTGTCGATCTTCTCCCAGGAGCTCCGGCGATTCAAGTCGCAGGTATGTGGGCCCACAGTCCGGGCCCGCATCAGACGCCCTCCGCCATGCGTCGTCACGTCCTCGGCTACGGTGATCACTCCCCTGCCCGGCTGCACCTCCCGCGCGGGCCACAACTGAGAACTTCGGCCACAGGAGCCGCTCAGCCCCGGTTCTTGTCCCGATCGGATCAGCGGGTCCTCCACCAACCTATGCTGTCCTCGGGGGCCGGATTGATGTGACGGATATACGGGGATGAGAAGTGTGAGACGGAGCGGACCTAACTAGCGGCCATCACGCTACGCTGCATAGCCACGCCCCCAATGATGGCAATATTGATTAGAAATTCAGGGAGAAAAGTAAAAAAGATAAGAGGGGAGATAGCTAAACTTGAAAAAGAAATAAATGACTGTAATCTAAAAGATGTTATACAGAAGAATTATGACATTTTGAAGAAAGAACTAAACAGTTACCAGTTATATCTAAAAGTCAAAAAGCAGAAGAAGATTCAGAGAGATGAGGGAGACTATGAAAGAGGCCGTATCTTCACTTTCGCGAGAAACTATGATGATATTGCGACTAAGACACAATCAGGCCAAGCTAATATTGATAAGGATACTAGTGTGTCCTCTAGCAGTACATCCCGCTCTTCTGTTGAAAGTGACCCTGGAGAGGGAACGAGTAAGGATACACTCGCTAGTTCATCTTCGGTTTTTTTAAGGGAAGTACAGAGATATTGGCTAGGAAACAGAAAAAAGAACATAAACGAGTAATCAGAAGGGGTGGAAAAAAACACAAGGGCAGGGGTACGAGCCAGACTGCAGAACACACAAGTGAAAAAATACAGAGTGACACCCATAGAAAACAGACCTCCTCCAACAGTGTACTGCACACGACCAGTTCTCACCCCAAGTCAACAATAAGGGCAAAACCCTATGGTGAAATGGTCAGGGCCAGGCGTAATTGTAGCCAAGACTCTGACTTCTTTAAAAACACTGGGAAGATAAAACTTGATTTCAGTGAGAGAGGCTACGATGCAGCCTGCTAGACCAATGCTGAGACCAAAATAAAAAAGTTGGATAGAAAAAAGACATTAATATCTAACTATACGCAGAAATCCAAAAAAACAGAACAAACAGAGATTTTTTTCATCACGGAGTATAATGCACATAGCAGTCATGTGTATAACATTCTCAGAAAAAACTGGCATTTGCTAAATTCTAATAATATTCCCGACGGTATTATATCTAAAAAACCCAGAGTGATATACCGTAGGGGTAAAACCTTGAAAAATATTCTATGGCCGAGTTACGTTAAAAACATATGCAACACAAATAAGACCTGGATACCAGAAAGGCCGAAGGGCTTCCATGTATGTGGGACATGCTGTGTGTGCCTCTTAGGACATAATAGATTAACGGTGTTCAAATGTAACAAGTCAAGGGATTATATCATCAATTCCTTCATAAATTGCAACACTACTTTTGTTGTTTATGTAATCGGTTGTTCCTGCAAAAAAATATATGTTGGAAGCAGCATACTAAGTCTCAAACTCAGAATACAGGAACACGTAAGGGCCATTAGAAACAATGATACTAAATATCCAGTGGCCGCACACATACACAGGGATCATCCAAGTGATACGAAGATCTGGTTTCATGCGATAGAGCATGTCACAGCCCATGAGAGGGGGAGATAGAGAGGCAGCTCTAAGACAGGCAGAGGCAAAATGGATCTGTCGCCTTCGCACAGTGACATTTGGATTGAATGTTAACAATGAGTTTCATCATTTTTTATAATATTGATTCTCTCTAAGAGATATTCCCCTCTTGACTCCATGTGTTATATTTTTGGACATTTGATATGTAATGCACTCTGTTAGCATATGTTGGACTTGTCAAGAATACTCATTTTCTGTGACACACACATAAATAACTGAAAAAACCAGCATTCCTATTGTAAGAAATGGGTGTGTCATTCTATACACTATCTATGTCTGTTTTGTTCAATCTAGTAATAATAATGGGCATGGAATATTTTTAGCTTTCAGTAGTGATACATTTTTTCCAAGTAGTATGATCAGTCCTTTTTACTATGAATTTGACATCCTTCTATATGTTATAAACAATGTGTAATGTATTGCACCAGAATATATGTAAATGAAGCATTCAGAATCCGTGATTTTCATGGGTTTTGCAATTAACTTGTGCACATATGTATGGGATTTTAAATTACACTATAAGAGATCTTTCATTATCCAGCAATTGAATTGTGGACATAACCTTTTAAAGATGGCGCTCACATTATGTTTAGCTCCTATACGTTCGACTGCCTAAATATAAATGCTTAGCTCATACATTTGTCTCAACACAAATGTTTATCATGGACCAGTTTGTGACTGTCATCAATATTTAATCATTGAGCCAAACTTTAAAATAGTTATTGTTAGCGTTCTTTACATTTTAGTTCTAAGATTTGTGACCGACTATTTCAAGATGGCGCTGAAACGACAATTGACGCATGATGAGTAACTTTCTCATTGCGACTTTTATATAGCTTAATATGTAGCTTATCATTAGACTACTGAAAACTAGCTAATAAATTCGTTTATGCGTCTCGAATTAGGAGATGTGTTTATAGGTTGAGTCTCGATATTGTTTTGTGCCATTGAAAGATGGCGCTGCAATAATACAACCGCTAGGCACCATGCAGCTGCATCATTTATCTCTATATATGTTCTCAGGTGTTTCATATCAAGGGACACTATATAACAGCTCATGTCATGGCGTTCTGTTTCACTATTGGAAACAGACGCTACATATGCACAGATCCTGGGGGACAAACGTATTCCGTAAATTTAGTCTAATCCATGATTTCAATTCATTCTTTAGTTTAGTTAATATACGTTTTTTCAATTTCATTAGAAATCCACCAACTCAGGTGATACTTGAGATCACCTTTTTCTTTATTTGTGGACTTAGGAGCATTACATCTTAATATATGATTTTAATCTAACTGGTTAAAGATGTCGCTCACATGAATGTGCGTACATCGTAGACATAGCACGTGACCCTCTTTAGTTCTGCACAGACTAGTGAGCCAAATGCAGCACTTTTATATGTCTAAGACGTGGTCACCGATGTACTGTCCAGTTATTCATTCTATCAAAGACAACCCTCATGATTAAAGAACCATTCGCGAATTTCGAATGCACAACTCTACCTTACGTTTTAAACTTTCCCAGAATATAATTTTAGACATAGCGCGTAACTCTATTCATTCCAGCGCAGACTGACCAATCAATTGTAGCGCTTTCAAATGACCTGGTTATCGATGAACTGGCTTGGTACGCGTTTTGCCAGCGATAAACATTACGCGTCTTGTCAGCGATAAACATTACGATTATAGCATCGATAGCGTCTCACGTATCCGCTACTTCTCCTAATGCTTTTATTATTCTCAAGAATTATATTTTTGGAGAAAGAAATTAATTGTTGTGGTCAGAAATTATTTGTGTGTCACTGATTAACTATGCATATGTATTTGACACACTGGTTTGCACCATGCGGAGTCTGCCTAGTTTCCATTTTTCCTAATTTACCACACATTTGTCTAGTCCTTAAGAAAGGATTAATAGTGGCCAAGTCTTAGGATCATTTGCAGGCCACTGATTAGCGGTGTGTTTGGATTCTACACGATTAAGGCACCACATTCAATAAGCTTAGGCCAATATCTCTGACACTACATTTGGTAGCTTTCTAATATATCATTTTAAGCGATAAATGGGCAGATACATTTTCTGTGGTTCATGGATAATGTAATCTGATAGCATCACTTTACTATCTCCCTATGCTATATGAGATTAAATAGTGCGGTCCAATAGTGCATATTTGAATTTTGATACTATGAACTAGTTAATGCTGTTGCTATCTTCTCTCTTGTGCTTCATGAATGAATTTATTGTTAGTAGAGGCGGTCCCATAACACGTATTTGGTTCTTACTGAATCTTTACCAGAATGAAATTACAAACTTGGAATGCTTCAATGCCAGCACATACTAGGGTTTTGGCCATGTACGTTCATAAGCCAAAGGTATGCTCAACTCAATAATTTTCAATAATGACTTCTGACATTAAACAATATACCATGTTAAATTATAGTCTGCAATAACCTAAGAAAGACAACTCTTATGGGGTATAAATTTTGATATTATGACAATTAGTGGTCATATAAAGATTTGTCCAGAATCTCCTGTACACGTATAGGAACGAAGAGATTGAATGTAATTTGCGATTCTTGTCGTTGTAATCACAAAAAAATGAGGATATATAATCAAACTGTGAAAAAAGATGCCATATTGTATTAAGTTCCAAATGAGCAATAACAAATATATGTGAGTATACTCTGTGGTCTATTTGAGTCTGCTTCAATATTTATTTGAGATGTCTGAATTGTCTCAATTTTAAATGTGAATTGTTTTTTGCATATGTACATATTGTAGATATTTGCTCACGTGTTGAATATATTTTTTTTTTTGTAGCCCTGAAGAAGTCCTTGTTGGACGAAACGCATTGGCTACTGTGTCTATCATTCATTGATGTGCATTTTAAAAGAAGAAAATAAATAAAGAACGACAGATTAAAGAAACTCTCTTCATGTGCATCAATTTAACGTTGGGTGTCAATACACCACGAATGCTGTTGTTGTGAACGGAATGAAAATTTATGTTGACCTTTGAATGCACTTTGCTTGGCATAATTACTAAGTTTGAGTGCTGAACCATTGATAATCTATTTGTTTTGGAAGCTGGTTTTCAATTTGAAATAGAGAGGGGCTGCACTTCAGGTTCATTGCACCATTAGAAATTTGTATACTCTGCCTAATATTTTTATTGGCAAATACGGTTTTTTCAGTGCCTCAACCCTTCTTTCTTATATATATATATCCAAAACAAACAGAGTTACCCCTTATGGAAGAGCCACTCAGGTAGGTTCCATCCCTTCTTTATTCATTTCATGAAGGCTGCACACAAATGTGAAAAGAATGTCATCAGAATTATACTGCCATTCACTGCCAGACGCGTTTCAAGTCTTTTGACCCTTCTTCAATGGCAACGGCAAAAGACTTGAAACGCATCTGGCAGTGAATGGCAGTATAATTCTGATTACATTCTTTTCACATCTGTGTGCAGCCTTCGTGAAATGAATAAAGAAGGGATGGAACCTACCTGAGTGGCTCTTCCATAAGGGGTAACTCTGTTTGTTTTGGGGATATATATATATATATATATATATATATATATACACATATATATCAAAAAGGACTTAGAATACAAGAAACTGAAAGAGATACCTATGCTGTGACTCTAGGAAATGATGCAAGACTAGCAGTAAAATAAAGGCTGAAACTACAAAAATAATGCTTTATCTGTCATTCCCTGAAAACATGTGAGTAAAAGTTGGCTAAATGTTCTACATACTTATGTTGTATGTCAACAATTTGTTTTATTGCATCAACCAATAAGGCGATTAGAACATGTAATACCATTTTTAAAAGCCTTGAACATCAATGTTGTAGGACTGAACAAAGGTCTCACCATAGAATAACTGATATTGCATGGAGAACAAACTTAAAAGGTAACATACAATAAAAAACAATCTTAATATGCATATTACTTGACAAACCTATTTGGGATATATTAAGCCTCCCGTTATCCCAACCTTGAACTTATTGTAAATTGTTTAAGCTTTAGGTTAAGAAGATGGAGATGTTCAGCAGAAAGGAGCAATTAACAAGGATATCGACTAGGTTTCGGAAGAGTTTCTTTAACAAAGACTGTTCTGTAGTTAAAAATATTTTGTTTGGCATTTTGCAGTTAGCCACCAGGCTGACGAAAATCTACATTTTATGGCATGAGCCGGAAGTCATAGTCATATATAGCTTTATTCAGTGTCATAAAAGAACATCCATAAAGCAGTAGTACAGTATAAAAAAATATGCATCCATTTCATATAATTTCTTATTACTAAAATACAGTTATAAACAGTGTAAACATAGACTCAAATTGTTAAAAATACAGTAGCATGCTATTTTTATGTTCACATCTAGGTTATTCTTATTGCCAAAGGTCATGGTGGCTCAATCCATAATATATATTCCGTTTACCTTATCCTGAGTGGTGACATTAACATTTTTTCTAGCATAAAAAACAGCCCATAAAAATGATGACATTCCACAGCAAATCTCTAGCGTTGGCAGTGATTGTAAAAACAAATATGCAGGACGGCATTGCATGAAAGACAATTGTCTAATCATTGGTAAAACATACCTCTTCCTTTGTCGAGTATAAAATTTACAAAAGAGTACCACATGCATTGTATTCTGAGGCATCCAATCATCACAAGGGCAGTTTAACAGTTTTGTAGACCAATCATTCATAGTAGGAAAGGTAATTAATCGGTGGAATATGTCCAGTCTTAAACGTGTAAGAACAAACCTGTGGCGTGCATTTAAAACTGTTTTAAGATAAGGCTGCATGTTAAATGTAGTTAAAATGAGTTGATTTTTTAAAACACTAGGTTTTAAAAGTTCGTTGGTCAATTTGAGGGTTTCCAGGTGGGTCATCGCTTCCCTTTTCAGCATTTTTCTGCTAATAGTACCCAGCGATCCCTGTTTCTCAAAATACTGGGAAAGTGCCATGTCGCAGAAAAACCGCTGGACATACACCAACCATGCAATGCATAAATGGAGGGTTGATTTAAGGCAGTAGCCAATTATTGCTCGATTAAGGTCTGTATGATCTGAGGTCCAGATTTTATGACACAACAGGATTGGTTCTAGCTTAATCATGTCTGCAAGAAAGGGGGCACCAAGTTCAGAATGCGCTACGTATAGTGAATTACTTTTGGGGCTTGCTAAGAGGTATCTGAAGAATTAATTTTCTATTAATTGCACCTCTTCGCATTTCTTATGACCCCGTATACCCGCCCCATAAAGTGCTATGCTAAGACATTTCGCTTTGCATATCTTCATCGTCATCTCAGGGGGATTTGAGCCCAAACGTTTTGCAAAGCTTCTGAGAGCCTAACAGGCCTTGGTAAATAATGTCTTTCTATTGTCAATGGCATTGCTCCATGAACCTTCTTTGTCGAATAGCACCCCTAGGTAAGAGAAAGTATCGGTGAAGCCAATCTTAGTTCCTTTTATTGTTATATCCCTACATTTCTTATTTCTCTTACCGCATTTCATAATAAAGGTCTATGACTGGTTCACTTGGAGACCCAGTTCCTTCATATAGCCGACAAAGTTGGTAAGCTATGTCTGCAGGGCTAATGGGGTGCGGGCCATGAGAACTGCATCGTCGGCGTAAAGGAGGGCCGGGACAGGGCGCGTCCCTATTTGTGGAAGATCTTTTGTGACTGCCTCAAGCTCCTCCCCCCACACTATTTATGTATAGGGAGAAAAGGAAGGGGGCCAGGACGCATCCCTGTCTCACCCCTCTCTTCACGCCGAAGGCTTCCGTGCATTCTCCTCTGGTACCGTATCTAACTTTGGCCCTACACCCCATATATAGGTCTCTCAAGAAGCTAATAATCGGCATCTCCATTCCCATGTCTTTCAGTTTTGACCATAATGTTTCATGAATTACACAGTCAAAAGCCGATGAGAGATCTACGAATGCTAGGTAAAACTTCCCATTTTTGATCTTTACGTACTTCCCAATTAGCATATTTAAATTAAGACTATGTTCTATCGTCCCAATCCCGGGGCAGAAACCGTATTGCAGGTCTGACAGTTTATGATGTAAATCTTCCCAATTTTGTAGTCTCTCTAGGATTATACGTACAGCTATCTTTGCTAGGGAGTCAATCAGGGAGATTGGCCTGTAACAGGCGGGGTTTAAACGATCGCCCTTTTTATAGATAGGTACAATGATTGATTCTCCCGAAGATGGGAGAAAACCTGCGGTGCAAGTGGCCCTCAATACTAGGGTCAATAGAGGTCCCCACAAAGTAATATTATCTTTATACAAGTCAACTGGAATAGCGTCTGGTCCGGGAGCTTTACTGCTTTTGCTAGCTTGTATCGCTTTGCTGACTTCCTCCAGGGAAAATGGGACGAAAGCCACAGTTTGATAGGGGATTGCTTCCTCACTGTTGGTACATTCCTGGTCTCGTATATTTATCGTGGGGGGTGCAGTGTAAATGTTGGCGAAATGCTTAATCCATTCTTCTTCTAATATAACAAGCTCAATCCTAGGGGCCTCATCTGTACTCCAAGAGGATGAATTAATTACCCTCCAAAAGGTTCTACCGTCGTTGCTGACACTTGCTTGCTGTAAAGTTTCCCAGGCGGTCTCAATTAGGTGCAGTTTCGTTCTCTTCACAGCCTGTTTGTACTCAGCTCTACATTGGTGGACCTCACAAGTGCTCCTGGGTTTTTTATGTACTGCTTCCTTCAAGCGTTTGTGAGCTTTTGTGCATACGGCGTCAAACCACAAAGAGGCTCTCCTTTACACCCTGCGAGATAGTCAGGAAGGCCGCAATGGTTTCTTTTGTGGGAGTGGTATCATTTAGACATAGGTCAAAGGCTTCTTTGTTATCACTTATCAATTGATTAAGAAATTTTTTCGGGATGACCTGAGCCCAGCGTAGGCTGCAACCATTGCGCTGTGCTAATTCAATCGTTTCTGTCTGTGGGATGATCTTATCAAGCCCTTGCTTAAAAAACGGTACCGGTGATAATTGTATGATCAAGGGAAAATGATCACTTAGTGAAATTGAGTGTGTGTGGAAATTAAAAATAAGACCAGCGAATCGCTTTGACAAAAAGACGTGGTCTATAATGCTGTTGTTTGTCCCCCCATTAAAGATTTTCTTTCGTATGGCATAGGGTATTGAGATTTCATTTGCAAATGTCAAATCATATTTAAGTAACAATTCATTAATCCATACATGCTATGTATAAAATGGGGCTGTTCTTCATCCTCAGAATATGTCATACCACACAATTTATCCGACTGTGCATTACACTGGCGTTTGTTAAAATCACCCCCCCATAAAATAATCACATATTTGTTGTTTTCAGTAGCTATACCCTCCAGATCATTATTTATTTTCTGTAGGACCTCAGTTATTATTATCGTGGTGGCATTGTTGTAGAAGTTAATTATTACTAGTCTGGCGGCTCCTTTGGAGTTACATACCATTTGTTGATAGTATGGATTATCGGTCACAAAGGCAATGTTAGTAAATTGTAAAGAATTAGAAGTATAGGTGCACAAACCCCCTTTGCCCTGCCGTGCTTTGATGGAATTGCCGATGTAAAGTAGGTTCTGTACCCATTTATGTGGATAACCTCTGTGAGCCATGTCTCTTGCAAGCAAATAATTTGATAATCACCTATGAAGCCTACCCATTTCTTTAGTTTGCATTTTAATCCGTAACCCTGCCACATTCCAAAATAAAGCCCCGAAAAGTTCATTTCTCGGTTGGTTGTTTAGGGAGACAACTGGCATACTGCTATTAGCCATTTGGGGGACTGACTCTTGTATCATCCTCAGGTGTTGTCATGGGCTTGTTCCCAGCAATAAGCGTTTTGATGACAGGACTTTTCTGGATGTTCCTCTCTCCAAATTGGGAGGCTTCCTCCATGAGTCAATCCGGGCCATCCACCGTAGACCATCATTGAAACCTATTAAAGTTGGGATTATGTAATTTGGAAGTCTCAATCTCTGCTCTACACTAGGCTGCGGTCTTATATTACTCCTTGGATAAGCAGAACAGTAAAAGTAGCTCAAAGGGCGGGAGGAGAATCCATTCCCATTATAGTTAGTAGTCCCGGTCCTCTTCAGGACTGTTTCCACCAGCTGAGTTGAAACAAAGGACAGTACCACACAATCGCCGCTCTGGGCTTTGTTCCCCCTCCCTACCCATTTCACTCTCCTTACCATCTTAAAGTTGTTAAATAGATGGTCGGTTAGGCCTGATCTAATGCCCAGCCAGTTTAGGGATTTATTTCTCAACTAAATCCAGTTCTCCTTACTATTTGGGGTTAAAGGAGGGACATTTGTCAAGACTACCACATATGGGGCTGTGGCTGGTGGGAGGTCTAAGCAATCAGATATGTGTTCTACTGACTCTAGTCTGATCAGTAATTTCTGGGGTGGCTCCTACTAGCCCAGAATCGCTATTTACCATACCCACATCTCCCATGATTGCCCATCCCTCTCATGTTTTTACTACCTGTATGGTTAAAGGAGCATGTAGTAGGGCCTATTGGAGCAGTGCTATCAATTGATCTCATAACTGAGGCTTCAGTTGCAATTTCAGTTGCAGGGATGAGACCTATGTTATATGTCACCTTTGTGTTTTGCCCAGTCGAGAAAATTGTCAGAAGGAGTTAGTTCTTGTTTCAACTTTCGTTAATCTAGATTGTATTGTCCCCAGGATATTATTCACATGTTGGTCGAGAATTTTAAATGCCTCTGCTAAGGCGTCCAATTTTCAAATAATTGGGGTCAGAGAGGGTTTTGGCTAAGATTGTGTCTGTTTGGGCCGTTCCCTGTATTTGGACGTTTCCCTTCATGTTCCACTTTGACTCTCTGCCTTGGTGAATACCTACACCATAGGCTCTGGGTTTTTTGACCGGTTTAGGTGGGGGTGAGTTAGATCTTGATGGGGACACACAATCGGATATATGTTGTATACAGCCGTTCACCTTATTTGCTCCTTTCCCTTTATTCTCCCTTCTGGGTTCCTTCCCTGCTAGTGTATCTCCCGGGGAGTCAGGGTCATTAACCAGTGCGTGGACTGCTGTTACTTGGGCCGCTTCGCTTCCTCCATTTGTCAATAGTGATTCCTCAACTGTTAAAATCTGCTTCTCAATAGCCCCCATCGCTCCTGTAATATATTTTAATAGCGACGTTTGCGTTTTGTCTGGAGAGTGTGTTTTTACTGTAGCTAAATGTTTTCTTTTACCCATTTTAAAAGCTATTTACAGTAACTGTGCTAGAAGCACTCTTGTACCAGATTGAGTCTAGGATAATAAAGTGTGATTTCCGAATTTTTAGGGGGGCAAAATGCTCATTAACTGGGGAAACAGAGTTACAAAGTTACTTGGCTATTAAGCGTCCCACCCTGGAGTACATTAATCATATAGAAATTATTGTCCTTGTCCCTCCTTCAAAAGTCCGTTTATTTAAACAAAAAGTCAATAGGAGTACCTTGGTTCTTGAAAGTCCCAATATCGCGGCTTGCTTGGATGTGTGATCGGATCGGAGCTCCACCACTTAGATCGTAACAGGGGGCCCCCTGTCGGCTAATGTGTTCTGATGTGGCTTATGGGCGTTGTTGCATGATCTCCTTTGATCGCTCCAGGTCAAAGGATCAAAAACGTTGCGAAGACCTACAGGGTTGAATTTGAAATCAAGGGGGGTGGCCCTGCCTCGTCTCCTCCTGTCGCCAACGGGCGCAGGAAGGGCCTGGGCTTTGCCCGGGCGCAGCACGGGCATGTCCCGCGCCGCGGGGGCCCGAGGCAGGTTTTATGCACCTCCTGGCGCTTCCACGAACTGGTCAGCGGCAGTGTGGGCGCAAGGCTTGCTGGGGACTGTAGTCCTGGTTCCTTTTCCCGGCAAAAACGGGCTCCTGCGCCGCGGGGGCCCGAGGCAGGTTTTATGCGCCTCCTGGCACTTCCACAAACTGGTTAGCGACGGCGTGGGCGCAAGGCTTGCTGAGGACCGTAGTCCTGGTCCCTTTTCCCGGCAGAAACGGGCTCCCACACCGCGGGGGCTCGAGGCAGGTTTTATGCGCCTCCTGGCGCTTCCACAAACTGGTCAGCGGCGGTGTGGGCGCAAGGCTGGCTGGGGACTGTAGTCCTGGTCCCTTTTCCCAGCAAAAACGGCAGAAACAGGCTCCCGGAGGTCAACATTATGCAAGTTTAAAGCTGTTCACGGACGGTTACAAGGCTCTACGCAATGAAGGACCGGAGTACCTCAATAAACAAGTGAATTTCCACCAGCCTGCCAGGAAACTCTGTTCCGGATCCCTCTCCATAGCAGCCACCCAACACATCCGCCGATCAAACAGCAGAGGCTGCTCCTTCTCCCACCTGGCGGCGAAGACCTGGAACACCCTCCCTTTGCACCGCAGAGCCTCACCATTGCTCCAGCAGTTCAGGAAGGATCTTAAGACCTGGATGTTCAACCAATAGGCGCAAGCAGCATGATGAAGCAGCATGAACCCCACAGTGCTTCGAGACCCTTACGGGTGAAGCAGCCACGCTTTACAAATCATGATTGATTATTGATTTCTAATAACATGCCACATTCTCAACAGATTTGAAGTAAAACCTTCATAAAGTCACATCATTAGACCAATCTGCACATCTCAAAATATCTTGCAATGCACCTCCACTCATAAAGGACTTGGACACAGCCGCTCCTCTCACTGAATGAACTCCAAACATACTCACATCAACACCCGCTCTACTAATCACCTCTTTCACCCATCTAGCAAGTGCTGGAAAAGACACTGCCTTATACAGTTTCTTGAAAGAAATAAGCATCTGAGTAACTTCCTGCGGGCTAATTATGAGTTTGGCGATCCATTGGACTGCCAAACTCACTGTGGCATGGCAGGAACTGCTGCACTGGCGGTTCGACCACTACATTACGAGTGCGCGGTCCCACCGCCACAGGACTGTCGCAACAGCTGGGGATCCGTGACCCCTCGGCAGTGGTGCAGCGGTCTGGCCCAGCAATAAACAAATTATGAGTTTCCTCACAGCCACAGTTTTCATGGCGGTGATACTGCCATGAAAATTGTGGTGGTAAGGAAACTAAGGGGGCCCTACAGGGCCTCATGTTGCCTCTAGGCCAGGAGATGCATGCAGGGGGGCACCTGGTATTCCCACCATCTGCATGCACCCCCAGTTCCTGCACAGCATGGACTTCGCAGGAATGCCATTGTGGTGCCTTTTTAATACGCACCGCCGTGGGACCACCAAAGCACCGCCCGCCAGACCACGAATTAACTCGCAATCTGGCGGGCAGTGTGCGGATGAGTTTGGCAATATGGGAGCGGGGCAGTGGCGTGGAAGCCCTCTCCCACAGACTCGTAATCAAACCTTAAGTTTTTGTTCTTTTTGTTAAATAGAACCATACACCCTCATGGGGAAAAAATCCTACTAGTCACATGAAGGGGCCATGCATCCAATACCCTCCTAAATGAAATCAAACACAATAAAATTGTCCATTTCAGTGATAAATCTCTTAAAGACAAGTCCTTATTTGATTCCCAACTCTCCAAGAAAGTCTAAAGACCTGTTTACGAGTCTGTCAGTCTTCCGACCGCCAGGCTCGCAGTGGCGGTCCACCGTTTTCCGTATTACGACTTCTAAAATCATTGCGGCATGGACCGTCAGCTGCGCCAGGGAACAGTCGTGCAGTCCCACTCATCATATGATGAGTTCCTGGACCGCCATCCTTTTCATGGCAGAGCCCCGCCATGAAAAGGCTGGTGGTGGAGGAACAAAGGGGGTCCTACAGGGCCACCCCGCCATGGTGATACACTCAGGGGAGTTGAACAACATGTGCCCCCCTGTCTGTACTCCCACAAAGTTCCATCACGGCATGGACGTCCACGTCCATGCCATACTGGAACTTTTTTGCTGTTCCCATTGCAATGCCTGTTTTCCAGGCATCGCCTGGGAATGGCAAAGAACCGTTGACTGTATTATGAGTTGCACATTTGCAACTCGTAATACAGTCGGCGGTGCTTGCACGGCTTTGGCACAGCGGAGACGGCATTGCGCCGTTGCCGCTGCGCCAAAGTCATAATCAGGCCCTGAATTCTGGAAACATCCCAAACTGAATTGTACCTAGACACTGGGGGCTTTACAATACTCCTCATTAATCTCTTTACCAAAATCCTACCCCACAAATAGACCACTGACTAACAAATGGCCTGCAGTAATCACTGACCTGTATACATGTACTGTTCTATAAGACAATTCCCCTTCATACCTTTCTGATAAATAATTTACTACCTCCACTGTAGAGACTGAAACAGGATCAAAATCCCTCTCCATGCACCAACAAACCCATTTCTGCCAAGCCAATCTATATATTTTTCTTGTTCCTGGAGCCCAGGATTCCTTAATAGTGCTGAAGCCTGTTACCTCCCAAACTCACCCAAACTTCTCCATGCCACCAGCCTCAGCTGGCCTGTGATTATCAAATTATAGATTTCGCCTGCTGGGCCCACCAACACTTCCTAAAACATTGGTAACAGAATTGGTAAATCCATTGATGACTCCAGAAGAATAGGGAACCACACCTGAGCCCTCCAAAGTGGGGTTAATACCATCATCATTTCCTTCAACCTGCGAACCATCATGGTTACCTGAGCAGTCATAGAGAAGGGAGGAAACATATAAGGACTGAGACCTCTCCAATCCTGTTGGAAAGCATCTATTCCTGCTGATTCCAAATCCAGTCGCCAACTGAAACACCTGTTCACCTGTGCATTCAGCCTGTTCGCAAACAGATCCACCCCCAAATTGTTCCCAGATTTTCTCCAATCGTAAGAAAACTGCCCTGCTCAACCTCCAATCGCTGCCATCCTTGAAATTTTGTGAAAACCAATCCGCCACCAGATTGCTCAATCCTTGAATGTATTCCGCCTAAACACAAACTTTCCTTTTCAGAAAATATTCACAAAAACCTTTCCTAGATCTGCCAGATTCTTTGATACCAGACCCCCCCCCAGCTTGTTCACACACCACACTGCTGACACATCGTTCATTTGTGAGGGCATTGAACATTTCACCTTGTCCTTCGTAAAACATTTTATTGCAAAATAACCTGCTAGTAACTCCAGACAATTTATGTGCATCTTTATCTCCTCTTCTTTCCAACAACCGCCTGTTGAAACCGCACCGTGCACCCCAACAATCTAAGCTTGCATCTGACTCTATTACCAACTCTAGATTCTCTCAAAAAATTGCTGTCCCATTTCAAGCTTCCATATTCAACAACCACCAGCTTAGCTCCTCTCTTGCTTCCTCTCAAAGAACAATCTATTCTGAATATCTCAAACCACCTTTTACATGCATCTCCTTCAGCCTCTGTAATGCCCGATGATACAAAGGTCCTGGAAAAATAGCCTGGAATGTTGAAGACAAAAGACCGACCACATGCGCCAACATCCTCAGAAGAATCTGATCTAGATATATTTCCTTCCTTATTCTCTTCAATTTTTCCCTCGGAAGCCTCAATACTACATCTACTGTATTCACTAAGAATCCTAGAAACTGTATTTCCTGTTTTTGAGCCAAACAAGACTTCTGTCTGTTCACAACAAACCCTAAATGTTCTGGTAAGTTCACTGCTGTGTTCATATAGTCCTCTATTCTTGACTTTTCTTGATCCATAATCAGAATATCGTCTAGATATATAATCAACCGAACAACTCGTTCCTCAGAAACTACACCACTGGATATAAAACATTTGTGAAACACCACGGGCCGACAAAAGACCACAAGGAAGAAAAACAAACTTCCACATCCTTCTGCCCCATTTGAATTGAAGAAATTTCTGATGTGGTGCATAAATTGGTACTGTTAGATAAGCATCCTTCAAATCTAATTGTGTTAACCAATCTCCTGTCTGCAATATGTATATTAGCATTTGCATTCCCTCCATTTTGAAATGGTGACAGACAACCCAATCTTTTAGACATCTTAAATTTATAACCGGCCTCATGCCTATGTCCTTCTTTTCTACAAGAAAGATATTGCTTACAAATCCTCCTTGTTCCTGAAACACCTACATAATGGCACCCTTGTCCCTCAAATCCGGAACCACGTTGTCTACCAACTTTGATAGGCCTGCAGTGAACTGTACACCTTTGGGAATCCAGGTTTGGACTGGCTCTTCTATAAAATCGATGTGATAACCCTGCATTGTTTCCAAAATCCAAAGGTCCCCTGTTATCTGAATCCATTTGTAATCAAATTTGGCAAGTCTGCTGCCCAATTTCAATGGAATAGCAATAAGGTCTAACCTTACCTGTACTTCGGAACCGATGTTCTCCATGACCTCTTCTTCCTCTAGGCCTCTGCCATTGAGGGTAGAAACTGGTTGATTTCCATGATCCTTGATTCTGAGTGGAGCTATATCCACTGGAAAATGGGCTTCTCGTAATTCCCTGTTCTCTGCAGGAAAACGACCCCTTGATCTCTCATGCAAACCAAAAACACGATCATTGTTGACTCTTTCAATATCTTGCTGGGACTTTTGGAAGGAAGAATATGCCCCCACAAAATCTGACACCTCCTTGATGAAATCATCACCAAATTGAAAACCTTTAGCAGAAGGTCCTGCTTCATTAGTCGCAAGATTCACCAATTTTGGATCTATCTTTAGTAGTATACTTTTTCTGAGTTCTATAGAAAGCACTGTATTCACATTGCCTAATAGGCAAACTGTGCATTGAACTCATTGTCTCAACTCTTTCACATCTAAATTTTCCTTGCTCATATGTGCGTCCTCCACCATATCAAAAATCTTTGCCAGAGGTCCAATAGTGTCTAACAACCTGTCCTGACACATAGGCAAACCTTTGTCCAAGCCCTTATGTGGATCTCGACCACCTCAACAAATGAAGGCTAAAATCATTGCATTCAACTCAGTTTGCTATTGTAAGCCTAGGGCACTCCTATCTTAGCCTTAACTTGACCTCCTTAGGGATTTGTTTCTTTAGCAAAGTATGCACATAATCTGCAAAGTGTTCCACTGGAGACCACTCCGGAG
Source organism: Calotriton arnoldi (assembly GCA_963921515.1). Taxonomy (NCBI): domain Eukaryota; kingdom Metazoa; phylum Chordata; class Amphibia; order Caudata; family Salamandridae; genus Calotriton; species Calotriton arnoldi. Next base: position 925,560 of record CAWUFW010001274.1, read on the forward strand.
AAAGTCGGCGTTTGTTCAATAAATGGGTCAAGCATGCAGTCAACTAAAAGATCTGTTAATACCTCAGGATCATTAACTTTTATACCTCCCCCAACATCCTTCTTTGTAATAACCTCAAACACTAATTCATCAGAGTCAAATCCAGAAGAGCAACTCAGCTCAATCTCAGCACTTCCTGAGGACTCATCACACTGCACCACAAAGTGCTTATGACCCTTTCTAATACTCTGAGTCTTTTACTGGGCCTTTAATCTGATCACCATTGGTGTACTCGACACTTCCATGTCTTGCGCCACCACAGAAATCATTATCTGCCACTGCAGATTTCCTCATTTTTGTAAGAGAAATATCCACTACAAGGTGCTTTCTCCTAGAAATGTTACCCATCTTCTCACTGTGTGAAGTCTCACCTGGTGACCTCTTTTTTTGACTGACTTTTTCTTTCTCTGAACTTATTCTTTTACCCAATATCATAGACTCTATCTTTTTTCCATTCTATTACCAATCTCAGATGACATCCTCTCTAGTGCATCCTTCAACTTGCCCTCTACCATGACTTCATCTCCAGACGGAATACTCTCTTCACTCATCCTAATTTCTTGGAAATATTCTTGTTTGTATTCACAAATCAGAATTATCAATATAGATCTACTAAATAGACTGTATTAACATACAACAATAGGATCTCCAAAATCCCCTTATTAACAACCTCTTTGTCTTCGTTAAATATTCCTCTCAGCTGTGACTGCTGAAATCAATAGCCTAACGTCACCAGTTCCCAATCTGTCAAAAAATGTATTCCATTTATTCCTATTAGATTGGCGTAATAACCCAAAATGTCTGCCTAAAGACGTCACAATCATAACAAACAAGTAAAAATCCAGCTTCAGGGAGCCGTCGCTACTGAGAGTGCTAGACCTACTTTAATTTCCCTTAATCCAATTGTGCGTCCCTAGCATGTTGCACGTATTCCCCGCACGTCACAAAAAGAATGCACTGAAATGAGGCACGGAGTGAGCCTCCAACAGTTCAACGGCTTGTGTGGCATAGAATACTTGCACTGAGCTGACATGTGCTGCCTCTCGAGCTCCTTAAAACACGAGCTCCTTAAAACACAAGCTCCCGTAAACACAAGCTCCCGTAAACACAAGCTCCCGTAAACACAAGCTCCTAAAACACGAAAACACAAGCTCCTAAAACATGAAAAACACGAGCTCCTAAAACATGAGCTCACTACTGGCAAGTTCACACAGCTACAACTGCCAAGGCTGGCGCAGCATGGAATACACACGCTGAGCCAACGCACGCTGCTTCCCTGCGAGCTTCAGTAAACACGAGTTCCAACAGACAAGTCCGCATGGCTCACACAAGTGCTCGCAATGAGCTTCAACGGCCTACATGGCCCAACAATGCGGTAACATTTAAAATCTAGTTACTGCAATGTCAGTAGGATTGAACAAGAGCCTTAGATACTCACTAAAGCACACCACAAGGTGACACTTCATAAAATCACTCAAAACCATGCTCTGCAAACTATCATTTTATATTAACATCAATAAATATATTACATGTTCTCATCTTAAACATCACAATATACTTTTTAACCTGAATTAACTTCATGTATCCATACACAAACATTCAAAACCAACTCACTACTGGCTCTCATCACACTAGTACTTATCTGCAGGAGCAGCAGCATAAAAGAAGCATGAGGGTTGGGGGTTCTGTGCTTTTATAATGTTGGGATTCTTGTGGTCTGTGAGCAGTAACAATAAAGGAGATTGCATAATGTTGGTCTCAGGGTCTTGCAATAAAATCACCACCTTAGTAGGGGGTGAGAGAGTACCTTACAGGGTAGGGTAACAAAGGTTGCACTGAGATCTGTTGAAGACAGGCCACAATCAGTACACATATTAAATGTGGTTGTTCCCATGCAGGTAAGTATCATGCAGTCTTTACAATGCAGGTAACAACCACAACGTTTTATTGTGGGTTGAAAACCTTATACTTTACTATACAGGCAAGTCATTTAAATATGTATTCTGTTTTATTTTAGAGTTAGGTAACATAACAAATGGGTAGTAAGGGATTTTTAGGAATTAGGTATGGGTAAGGGGTTTGTAGGGTGGCTTAGGGTGGGTAGTATAAGGGGGCAGTAAAGGGCTTTCTAGTATTCAGTGGTGGATAGTGTATAAAGGCATTAATTGTTGTTAGGAGACAGAGGTGGGTACTGTATAGGGATAGTAAGAGGTCTTTAGGATTTAGTTATATATATATATGTTGAGAGTGCTCTAACTGGAGCTGCTTTCCACCTAAATTTGAGAACTACCCAGAGTTCTCTGCTTCTGTTTTTGCATAATTTATTCGTCACTCTATGCCTGCAAGGGTTTTGTTTTGACTTATACTGGGTGCTCCCTTGTGTCTGGACAAAGCTATACCTCTCTGAAGAGCTCTAACGAGAGCGAAACACGTGTCAGGGGTTGCTTTTATTCATTTCAGGTTGGCTTGGATGGTATTTTACCAATCCAAAGCTGTAATACTGTGCCTGGAGTGGTAAAGGCTTTGGTCATTTTACAGCTCGGCAGGGATAGCACTGTGCTAATCCTATGCTTAAAGACTTTGCTGTAAAAATGGCAAAAGACTTTGTCCCTTTCTATCTCGGCGTGGTAGCACTACGCTAATCCTATGCTTAAAAACTTTGATAGAAAAGCAGACATTTGAGGTGAGCTAATTTAAGTGTCGCTGGTGTTGAGAGTGCTCTAACTGGAGCTGCTTTCCACCTAAACTTGAGAACTACCCAGAGTTCTCTGCTTCTGTTTTTGCATATATATATATATATATATATATATATATATATATATATATTATCTACTGGCGGTCGCCAGTAGATAGTTATAGTCACAACCTATTATCCATAGGAAATCCGCGACATTCTATTTGAAATAACTCTCTTGCCGGTTGACGTATCTTCGCAAAATTTTCAAACTTTGTGGGGCGCTCCGGTCCGCTCCTACCCTGAAAGTCTCGGGGGAATTCGTCAGCGGGGGCCGAGAAAAAAGGGGGTCCCAAAACGCGTTTTCCCCATGCAATTTTCCATAGGAAACTTTAGACACGGCTACAGCCGAACTGCTGAACAGAATTACACCAAATTTGGCAAAGAGGTAGTTCTTGGTTCAGAAAGAACCCTTTTGTTAAATGGTGTAAATCCGTTCAGTAGTTGCTGAGAAAATCAAAAGTAAAAGTACATATATATCTATGGCCGAGTAGGGTCCGCGTACCCTCAGCGCACCCTGCGCGCACCGTCCCGATCACAAGCTGCATGTTAATTGGCTGTCAGCTGGCTGTCAACATTCCGATTCAGGAAATGTTGGCAGCCATTTTGTCCCTCGGTAGAACCGAGGGACAGAAACAAGTGCGCAAAGCGCACAAAGGGGGCAGGGTAGAAACACCCTGACCCCCTAGGTTTGCTCAGGGGGTCCCACAAGGACCCCCTGGGCAAAAAAAAAAAAAAATTTTTTTTTTTTTAAATCGGCAGGATGCGCTCAGGGTGCGCGAATCCTGCCGAAAAATCGAGCGCGGTCTCCCGCGCTTCGATTGCATTTGCCCCCGGGTGGCCCAAGTCCCGGGGGCATGGTGGGGTGGGTATATTGTTTGTATGGGGGGCCTCAAAGGGCCCCCCAAGCCCCGGGGACCGCCACCCCCCGGGGCTTTATAGAAAAAATGGTGCGGGAGGGCTCTTCTGCCCTCCCGCAGCCCCGGGGACCGCCACCCCCCGGGGCTTCTTTTTTTTATTTAAATAAGGTGTGGGGGGGGCTCCAGCCCCCACACGCCCGAGGACCACCACCTCCCTGGGGCACTTATAAAATAAATGTGGGGGTCCATTACGGACCCCAGAGCCCAGGGACCACCACCTCCCGGGGCTGTTCAATTTAAGGGAGGGGGGCCGCGCGGCACCCCTCCTGGAGCCCTTGATGGCCCTGGGGACCGCCACCCCCCAGGGCCGGCTCCTGCAGTGTCCCGGGGTGCCTACCCCTGGGACACTGTAGTTTGCTATGGCAGGACGGGAGCCTCGCGGCTCCCGTCCTGCCATAGCAAACTGCTTGGATATTGGAAGAGAGAGCAGGAAACCTGCTCTCTCTTCCAATATCCAAAGCCGATAGCTTTCCACATGGGGAGCTGCATCTTAGCAGCTCCCCATGTGGAAAGCAATGCCGGCTCCCAAGGGACGCGGGGAGCCGGCTGGGACTGTGGGGGATTGGGGACCCCCACAGTCTCCAACGTGAGGCCAGGCCCCGGGGGATGGGGTCTCCGGGGCCATAAGTGGCCCGGGAGGGGGGCCACGCAGCCCCCCTCCCCAAAGTTTTAAAAAAAAAACACAAAAAAAAAAAAAAAGGGTATGGCCGGCCCCGGGGATGGGGTCCCCGGGGCCTTAAATGGCCAGAGGAGGGGGCCACGCAGCCCCCTCCAAAGAATAAAATGTAGAAATAGAGGCCATGCCCCGGGGGATGGGGTCCCGGGGCCAATACAGGCCCAGGGAAGGGGGCCACGCGGCCCCCTTCCCGTTTTTTTACATTTTAATTAAAAAAAAGGGGTAAGGCCCTGGGGGATGGGGTCGCCAGGGCCCAAAAACAGGAAAAAGGAAGGGGGGCCACACAGCCCCCCTTCAGGGGACAAAAAAAAAAAAAAAACGATCGGGCCCGCAGGCCCCGCCCCCTTCCTTCACCACTCTGCAAACGCGCCCGCTAGACATCTAAACTCGTAAATCGAAATGCTATTGCATAACAGTTCAAGATTATCAAACTTATGTGTATTTCCACTTTAATAATCATTGCATAAATCTATAATTTCATAATATACTGCTACAAAAGCTCCTAATTAAGCCCCAGTGGGCTTGACCATGCCCAATAGTAATATTCTCTGAGCATCAATAATCTCTATAATTCAATCCATAGTGCTAAATGTAGATTTTCCTAGTAACTTATGACGGAAAGTCTTAATTTTATTAAAGACACGGAGGCGAGTATTATGCTTTCTTATCTTGCTTTTATTCAAATAGCAGCCAAGATAAGCACTAAAACTACAGTTCCCAGAGGGCTAGGCAAATAACTGGCCAATGGGAACGTAATAAATCAGAACATAATAACCAATCAGGCTGTAGCAACATGTAAAACGTCATAACTGACTGCGAACAGTCCTCTTTTCGCTGGCGAGCAGCTCAGATAGAGTCAAACAGTAGTGGAACAATCGATAAAACAATACAAAAAGCTAAAGTCCAGGAACAAATCTCTTGGCCAACATCCAACCAGAACAGTCGAACCGCAGGGATCACAGAGGAGGAGGCCAAGCCGGAAGAAGAGGCGTCACGAAGAGATGAAGAACACTCTTGCAGCTTGTTAGACCCATCACGAAGATGCAGGAGGCAACTCTGGAGTCGCTGTAGGGAGGGAGAAACACAGATTAGAAGTGTTGAGGCAGGATAATACTCGCCTCCGTGTCTTTAATAAAATTAAGACTTTCCGTCATAAGTTACTAGGAAAATCTACATTTTATGGCAAGACCGGAGGCTCATATTATGCTTGTTCAAAGCATATCAATAACTAAAGAAACAGCAGAAACAACTGGCTTGCAATAAAACATACGGAAAACATTATCATTAGACCAATCCGCAGATCTCAGAATGTCCTCCAAACGAGAGCCTGTCCAAAAAGCTTTGGAGGCCATGGCTCCCCTGGTGGAATGGGCCCCAAAAACGGAGACGTCAATGCCCGCAAGGGACATGACCCACCGGACCCAACGGGCCAGGGTAGCAGAGGAAACAGGAAGATGGGGTTTGCGAAAAGAAATGAGAAGTTGGGAATGAGAGGACGTTCTGAGATCAGAGGTTCTTTGTTCGTAAGTTTTGAGGCACTGACCTACACATAGTTTAGGATGGGAAGGGAAATAAGGATAAAACACAGAATTCAAATTTGTTTTAGTACGTTTATGAACTTGAAACAATACACCAGTCGGAGAAAACTGGCGAGAGGAAATATCCAATGCCTTAACATCTGAAACACGTTTAATGAAAACCAGACAAAGTAACATGGTGAGTTTAGCAGAGAGCATTTTCAGAGAAAGAGCGGAATTGTCAGGCCAATCAGAAAATAACTTAAGGACCAAATTAAAATCCCATAAATTAGAATACTTAGCCAACGGAGGTTTGGAAAAACGTACTCCTCGAAGAAGGCGGCAAATGAGCGGGTGAACTCCAACGGGCTTGACATCAATAGGACAGTGATTGAGGGAAATGGCTGATCTATATAAATTGACTGTTCTGTAGGACTTACCTGCACTGGCTTCCGAGGCTAAGAAATTGACCTCAAAATTTAGAGGGGCTGAAAAGGGATCGATAAGTCTTTCCAGACACCAGCTTGACCATAAAGACCAAGCAGACTTGTAGGCTTTGGAAGTGCCTGGAGCCCAGGCTTTACTGATAAAGAGAGAAGCTTCCTGCGAAATGAGGAGGTCAGGAGGGACAGACTGGAGATCTTCCAAGCGGACAGAAGTAAGGACTTGTCCAGGACGAGATTGTGAGGAAGGCCCAAGGGGTTCAGGAGCAGATCGTTGCAGACAGGGAGAAGAACCGGAGAGTCCACTGTCATCTCCAGAAGAGACGTGAACCAAATCTGTGATTGCCAAAACTGAACTACTATTACCAGAGAGGTCGATTGACGGCGAACCTGAGAAAGAACCCTGTTGACCATGAGGAAAGGAGGAAAGGCATAATTGACATGAAGGGACCAGTCCTGGAGAAATGCATCTGTCGCTAAGGCCAGAGGGTCCGGTCGCCAACTGAAGAAACGAGGCAACTGGGCGTTGAGGCGAGAAGCAAAAAGATCGATATGAAAAGGGCCCCAAAGTTGAGAAAGAGATCGGAAAACGGATGGAAGAAGCTTCCAATCGCTGGAGTCTCGAAGGTAGCGAGAATGCCAATCTGCTATGGAGTTGAGATCTCCAGGAAGATACTCTGCTTTGAGCGATAGTTTGTTTGAAAGGCAATACTCCCAAAGACTCTTTGCTAGCTCTGCTAGAGGTTTGGACTTGGTGCCACCTAGATGGTTTATGTAGTGGACCGCAGAAACATTGTCCATGCGAAGGAGAATGGAACAGCGAACTTTGTTTTTCGTGAGGCTTTGGATTGCAAAGGAGCCTGCCAGCATCTCTAAACAGTTGATGTGCAATTTCGACTCCTCGCGAGATTATGTACCGCCAGTCGATATTGGACCACAACGGGCGCCCCAACCCGATAGGCTTGCATCGGATTCTAATACAAGATCTGGGGCCGAAGCGAAGATAGTTCGCCCGTTCCAAGCATCTAAATGGTCTATCCATCATTGGAGCTCTACGCGAGAATCTTGATCTAAAGTGATAATCTCGGAATAGGCCAGTCCTTGGCGAAGATGCCGAATCTTTAGACGTTGAAGGGCGCGATAATGAAGAGGCCCTGGAAAGATAGCCTGGATGGAAGCCGAGAGGAGGCCGACGATTCGCGCAAGAGATCTGAGAGAGATCAGAGAGGTCTGAAGTACATGAGAAATTTCCGACTTTATGCTCGAGACCTTCGACTGTGGGAGCAGAAGAGACGCCGTGGAAGAGTCCACGAGAAAACCCAGAAATTCGACATTCTGAGAAGGAATGAGCATAGACTTTTCGGTATTGACAAGGAAACCCAGATCCAGAAGGAGAGAGCGAGTGGTGTTAAAGTCTGACAAGAGAGTCTGCTTGTCGGTGTTCATGAGCAGAATGTCGTCTAGGTAAATGATCAGTCTGATCCCGAGGGACCGTAGGAAAGTCACTACTGGTTTCATGATTTTTGTAAAGCACCATGTTGCTGACGAAAGGCCGAACGGAAGGGAGCAAAACCGGTAGGTGACGCCTAACCATTGGAATTGAAGGAATTTGGTGTGAGAAGCGTGAATAGGAATGGTAAGATAAGCGTCTTGCAAGTCTAACCTGACCATCCAGTCGTTTGTGCGAAGAGTGTCTCGTAAATGAAGGATAGTTTCCATTTTGAAGTGGCGCTACACCACGAATTGATTGAACCACTTTAGGTTTATAACAGGACGCATTTTCTTGTTTTTCTTTCGGACAAGGAAAATGGAACTGAGAAACCCTGACGGATCTAGGGGGGCGATTAGAATGGCCTGTTTTTGGAGAAGGTTTTGGATCTCCACGGAAATGAGGTGGGACATGTCTGTTGAGAAAACTAGAGGAGGAGGAGAAGTAATTTGGAAAGGTGGTGCGTAGAACTCTATAAGATAGCCTTGGACGGAGTTGAGAACCCAGGGATCTGCGGTGAGAGTGCGCCATTTTTGGACAAAGAGTTTCAAACGGCCCCCCACAGGGGGAAGACCTACCTTGTTGGTTGCTGTTGTGTCGGAAATTTTTCTGTTCACGACCTCTGTATCCACGACCTCGCTGAGGGTAGAACTGTGGCTTTTACTCCTGGTAGCCTGTGTTGAAGGAGCCTCTGGAGCCTTGATTTGGATGGGAGCGGCCGGAAGAGCGACTCCTGCCTCTGCCGGCCCTCCCAAAAACACGAGGGGAAAAGACTTTTTTAATAGATTGGTGAGCCTTATCCAAAGAGGCGAAGGTAGTAACGAATTTACTGAGGTCTTTGACCAAGGAATCCCCAAACAAAAGACCATCTGCCTTGATGCCGGGATCTAGAGGGGCCAGATTAGCCAGCTTTGGATCAAGTTTAATAAGGAGCCCTTTACGGCGTTCGTGAGTGATAGCCGCGTTGGCGTTGCCTAGAAGACAGAAGGCTCGTTGGACCCACAAAGAAATGTCTTCAGCATTCAACTCTTGACCTTCCAAGCGAGCGGCTTCTGCCAGGTCAAAAATGCGAGCCAAAGGGCCCACAACATCCAAAAGCTTGTCCTGGCAGGTGGACCAAGCTTTATCTACTCCTTTGTGAGGATCTTTACCGAATTTTGAGAAAAAGGTAAGGAGAGGTTGGTCGATGGAAGGAGCAACTGTAATATTGGAAGGTAAAGAAGGTTTGGGACATTCAGATTTTAACTTAGATCGGGCTGACTTGTCGAGGGGAAGCCGAAATCTGGCTGAAATGTAATCACCAACGTGTGAAGCTGGGAACCACTCCGTTGAGTTGGGATGGCGGATAGAGGAAGGGTCAAACATGGGAACTCCATCAGAGTCCAAGACCGGAGTAAATGCAAAGGAGTCGGATTTGAGTTTCTTAGAAGGGGGAGAAGGAGGATCTTGAACGTCAAAAACGTCACACAAAATGTCATCTGCGTCACCCATATCATCGTCTTTGTCTAAAATTGTGGAAATCACAAATTTTTTAGGTACCTCAACATGTTTAGCTTTTGATTTTCTTTTTCCGTCAGAAGAAGCTGACAACCCCTCCTTAGAAGGAGGCCTGGGAGGAGCAGAGTCCTCATTCTGGTGCGAGGGAGCCTCGCTAATCAAGCGTGACGCATTTTTTTAGATATTAGACGACACAGAGCGTACCAATTTCCTTTTTCTGGTATCCCCCGCAGAATGGGCCAAAACTTTAGACAACAGACTGAGCATAGAGTTTTCCATACCTTTGGAAAAACGTTTCATGGATGCTTCAACGGCATTCTCCACAGAAGTATTAATAAATGCATTTAAGTCACTTTTAAAGGCTTCGCCTTCCTCATTATGCAGCTCAGACCCTGAAGACCTGTCAATTTCCTTAGTGAATATATGAAGAGCCAAAGTAGAGCAAGGGTTAACCTGAAAGCACCGGGAGGAGCCAAAGGGTGTAATTGGGAAGAAACTAGCACCAGACACTCCCACAGAAGGAGGAGTAAATTAATTAGTGAAGAGGAAGGCTCAGAAGTCACCAGGAGGGAAGCGCCGGCAGAATGAAGGCACACGCTGTGAGGAAACTCTGAGCAGGCGCGACGCGTTAAACACAAAGTCAACGCGAGCGAAGGAAACAGCAGAATTGACAAGCGCCGCCGGAAAGCAGACGCGCGCACCTAAAGTCAAAGAAACGGTAGGCAGACGCCGCGCGACGCGGCAGGCTCAAAAGTCGACGCGCGCGAGTGAGGGAAACAGCGGAGCGCTAAGCAGCGCAAATGCGTGAAAACAAAATAACTCAGTCAATAAGAACAGTAGATAACCATTACAACAGTAAAATATAACTATATAAATGCATAAACATCAGAGCAACGAAGAGAAGGCACTTATCTCACTGCGAGCAGCAAGAAAAGAGGACTGTTCGCAGTCAGTTATGACGTTTTACATGTTGCTACAGCCTGATTGGTTATTATGTTCTGATTTATTACGTTCCCATTGGCCAGTTATTTGCCTAGCCCTCTGGGAACTGTAGTTTTAGTGCTTATCTTGGCTGCTATTTGAATAAAAGCAAGATAAGAAAGCATAATATGAGCCTCCGGTCTTGCCATAAAATTGTCTGTCCATAGCTCACGCTGTCATACACAATCAATGTGTTGCCAGTATCCCACATGTACTCCCCGCTACCCTAAGTAAACATTTAAAATGTGTTGTGTGTGAAACCACAGGTCATCTTCCACCCCCTCACTTATTTTATTGACAGCCATATCACGACTTCATGCAACTGGGAAGGTGTGCTCCTTATCATAACAGAAAACGCATGATACATTAAATCTCAGTGGGCATTACCAAATAATAATGTAATTCTTGATTTCTGATATATTCAATATAGAGTTTTGCCAAAGTGGGTATAAAAAATGACAACCCTAGAAATCAATTCTTTTAGGACAGACTGCCGGAATTATCTACCTGAGGACGATTTAGTGGTTATAAAAGCCAAAAAATCTAGTTTTTTCTCAAATGTGTTGAACCTTCAGATACCTGTAGGGCAGAGGACAAAACAGAACTGCCTAGCAAAATCTTCTTCAGAACATGCTAATCCGAAGGTGGCTGTTACGAACAATATGCCAGTACATATAGGGAAAGAACGTCACTTTTTTCTGAGCCAGTGGTAATACGTTTCATTAGACATCAAGGTGATTCAACCTGTTAAGTATTTTCACATAGAAATGCATAATATTCCCCTTCAGAACAATCTGCGAAACACCTCTCCACTTTATTAGTCCATCATGATATCAAATGGGTAATAGAACTCCCATAAATACATCAACATGGATTTAAATTTCTTGCCTAAGGAAGAATTAAAACTTGCTGCTGTTGATTAATCTTCATAAATTCCAATGTGTTCAATGTATAATGACATTGCAAAATGGAAAATATATTATATCATAGGGGCTTTTTTCACAACTGATATCAGATTTTACGATTAGACCTACAAGATGCCTGTTAGTTCTCATATCCTTTTAATAGAGGACATTCTTACAATGCCTCACAAAAAAAACATACATATTCACCTCTCTTCATTTCGGTGAGTCATCATTGCCAACATGTATAAAAAAACTACTGATACCATTCATCAAGTATCTCAGAGCTCAATGAGTTTGCAAAATTGGTCTAGTTGGTCAACATGCTCTTCATGCTCTCTTATTTATACCCTACACAATGAAAGAGTCTTGGGAATCCTGAGAAGTCAATAATGCCACCATCCAGGAAGATAAAAGTTTCCAGGTTCCCTGGTGGATTTCAAAGCCTGTATTTTTCAACTCCTACAATGAAAGATTAGAATGCTCAAACATGAGTTAAGTACTCTATAGCAAATGCCAAAACAATTTCTAAGACACAACATGAGAATAGTGGGCTCCTTGGAATTATTAATAAAGCTGGATTTTTTCATTACATTACCAGGCTTCGAAGCATTTACTCGCCCACTCACTATGAGAGTAAGATATTTTTACAAGAGGGCTATATTTAGGGCCTACTGGCCCGTTCTGGCAAGAGCTCGAGCTGGCAAAGAACAGGTGTTCTGTCTATTCAGAAAGTTAATGAGCGATAAAGATGCCTTTAAATCATGTATTTATTTTCCCACATTTGCTGTGCATTCAAAGACAGGGGTCAATCGTCAGCGTATGACTTCTTACAAATTCCACCATATTTTATCTTGGAGATTGGTGTTTACTTTTGTTTCTCTGACTGCAAATTTAAAGGATGTTGTAAAGTGAACTGTCTGACAATCGTGCCAGGGTACAGGGAGTGTAAAATGAAAGGCTGTAGGGGGTGAGTTTTTTCTAACACACAATATTCCAAAATATGTTAGCTGTTAGGAAAGCACATTTTTTCTAATTCTGAAGTGTGATGGAGACAAAGATGTTAATATGAGAAAAACAAATCAGAACCCTTTACCTGGTGATATGCGAATGATAAATATTTGCTGAAGCCCTATTTCCACACAGTATTGTTTGCACGCCTTATAGTTTTATCAGTAAAACTGCATGTCGATAAGAACATTTGTGGCCAATTCAACAAAAAATGTGGTCTGTATATGACGCTGTGCTACCACATCATGCTTTCATGATATATTTATTAAAAGTGAGTTGGTAAACATGAACTGAGAAACATTCCTGGCCCTGCCCTGAAGACAATGCTATTAGTGAACTAAGAGGCATGTCAGGAGTCATGTGTACCCATATATGGGCCAGATTCTTATTATACATGGAGTAAAACTTTAGCCTACTAAATCAAACAAGAATTTTTTGTCCAGCAGTTGTGCTGAACTCACATATTGGAAGGTGCTCTCATATGTGATAATTAAGAAAAGAGCGATTCTGTGAAATTAAACATTTGCTTAGGATCAAACAATGTGAGGCCAGTTTATAGTCAAGCACATTACAGTTAGTTGAGTACATTACTCAAGTCATTAGACCTGCAGGTCTGGTAAAACTTTTATGATTTTTGAAGGCCTGAATTCGCTCTAGAAACTTTAGGAAGTTAAATGTACTACACTTTAAAAAGGAGTGCTATAATCAGACACAATTACTTTAATTTTTTTTTAAAACAGAGAAATGGGCCACTGACGGTTAGAACCTTAAAGTATGGAAAGGCAGAGCAAGGTTTAATTGATATTCAAATCTACAATTAGAGTCAGATGCCAGTATGTCAGACTCAGAGACCTAACAAAGCCAACTTTTGACAAGGGGTCAAGGTTTCTGATGGACTCAGACCTGCTTATAGTTAAAATACCTTGCACATTCATTTGCAGTCTATGCCTTTACAAAAGAAATGGCCAACTACATTGTCATTCTGTGTATGGACCCTTCCACGTCAGATAAATCATTACCTATCAGTTAAGCTGGACAAAACCTAGAATCCTGGCAGACCCAACCACATATCAATCAGATCACCATAAATACCAGAAATTCATAACACTACAGCACATTCACATTTGCATCACCTATCAATCACAGTGATTGGTGTCTCCCAAAAATCCTTTTACACAACAACGGGGACCCATTTGCTATAGATCGGCTTGCTTCACCTTTAACCACATAGGTAGTGCCTTATTTCAACTGGAGATTGGATACTTCAGCGAAAGTCGCAGACACTTTCTTGCGGGATTTTTCTCAGATTTGTTATGTTCCTCCCCATTTCCTCATCATAATTTTCAGGTGCCTGTCACAGACAACCATACTAGTCATAATGACTTACATCTGAACATCTTAAATATGTTTCCTGGATTTGTTAGACTCTAAATGGATTCCCAGACATTTTTTACCAACTTCCTTCATCTTCAATGGAACCTGTAGGGTCAGTCCCACAATGTTGTTCTATTAGATCAATGGAACTAGTGACTTGGAAGGTTATAAGTCATCTGGAGTACCCCAAACTTTCAACATGCTCAGTCATGCTCCTCAAGAACTCTTAGGATCTAGGAACGAGCAAAACATATGAATCAGCTAGGCTTTCATTGTCTCGTTGGTGAATGGATGCAAATGCTGATCCCAATTTTAACAACCGTTTCACAGGTTGTAAAGATTTTTAATAAGAAAACACTTAGCGCTGGCTGGTAAATTATATTGTTCAATATCAGATGCTTGTGCCTTAGACATTTTGTCCAGGCAATTTTCCCCGTAATGACTTTCAATCACCAAACGCCATATGTCACCTGAATTGGCGGGGTAGCGCCCTACTGAGATACCAGTCCTGGGGTATGCACCTCCCATGCTAGCTACATTGGTGCCCCCCCCCCCATGCTGCAGGTAACCCAATACTGCCCGTCAGAGATGTTAGCAGATTACCACATACCAGCTTTAAAATTCAGAGTCCTGCTCAGAAAAGGTGCACTGGACTGATCAGAGATGTGTGTGCACAACTCCTAAGTCCCACACCTGGAATCCAGATTAATGTTCGACTCATTATGCAGGCCACTTGTCACACCTGCTGGTTCAAACTATTGGCGCCGAGTTCACTTCCATGCAATACAGCAAAGGTTCACACTGAAGGCCACAGCCACTGAGATAAGAGGAAGAGGCAAAACTTCCCCCTTTGTTTCTTCCATTCCAAGACAGTACTTCCATTTGTATGGCCTGGATTGGCAGCGCAGCTTTTGCCAATTATGTGAGAATCACCAAGAAAGAGACTTTGGCTTCGCCCACATGTTCAAAGCCAAAAGTACATGTTTTCATTAGGCAGAATTTGTGTGCTTCCACAAAACAAATGATTGCCCTCCACACAACAGTGATCATTTGTTTGTCCAGTTGCCTCAGCTTGAACTTTCAGGGGCACACACAACACTGTAATGCTATTCATGTGTCTTAGATAAGTAGATACTGTATGTTGTTTTTCTCTGGCACACAGATGAGTGGGGGCAATCATTAACCTACATGGATTTTTAGGTCTGGCTTGACAGTGTAACTCTCACTTGGCCTTTTAACCTACACCAATTTTATTCTACAGTTCTTTGCTTCTACACAAATATATATTCCCTTGCAATCTACTGGTAATGTCTCACATTACCATACGCTAGTCCTTTAAGGCCAAACCTCTCGGCATTGCCAATGCTTGTTGCTTCCATTTGGTTTTGGCCCAAATCCCTGTCATGTGGTCTAGGAACAGGGTATATACGAACAAATCAGCATGTAGACCTTGTGTTGCAACATTGATTGCCCATTTTTATCAGCTGGTCCCTAACCTCTCTTATCTATATTGCGGACCATGTATTTAATTTTTCCTTTTGGATATTCTACTGCATTTCTGCTGCAGAGTTCCTATGTATCTTCATAGAGTCCTACACTCATTTATTTATTTATTTGCTTATATAGCGCTTGAATCGACCCCCGAAGGGGTATCTCTGCACTTAGGACGGACCTTGAGAGGGTAATGCAGCAACATCAGAATCAAGCGTGGAAAAAAGCGGTCTTGAGCAGCTTCATGAATTGTAGGTGATCAATGCATTGTCTCAAAAGTATGGGAAGCTCGTTCCAATATCGAGGGCCAAGGTGGGAGAGGGCTCTTCCTCCCAGTCTAGCCTTTCTTACTCGAGGCACCACAAGAAGATGTTTGGCACCCGAGCGAAGAGATCTGGAAGGTACATAAGGCGTGAACTTCTCCGAAAGGTAGGTGGGGCCTAAATTAAACAGTGACTTGTGGATAATGCAGCAGATTTTAAATCTTACCCGTTGGCGGATAGGAAGCCAATGCAGCTGCATAAGAAGAAGGCGAGAAGGGGTCCTAGGAGGAGCATTGAGAACCAATCGCGCCGCATCTGATTCCAGTTCGTTCACTTTGTGTACAGATGTGGTACTTGACAGTGTTTTTCAAGATCCTTATCTAAAAGACTATGCTTTTGGGAGTTTCTTCTGCTACTGCTTTTTTCACCATTTAGTGGTATCTTCCTAATACATCTACCAGTTGTTTGTAGTTACAATGGGTACTGGTATAGTGGTTACTGGAAGGTGCCATCCACACTATGGGATATCAAACAGGTGGCCGAGACCCAACCTCAGCGCTGACAATAGTGTATTCTGTGCAATCTACAAAAGAACGAAGACAAATTCCAATAGCGTAGAATATCATTTTTCCTGGCTCATCCAAAGCTTTGTGTGATGCAGTGTGAAATATAAGAACTCAAAAAGCAATCTAGGAATGTCATCCTTGTGTCAATGTGTACTTTCCTTCTGAAAACCTCTTGCACGTGTGTTTTCATCAACATTAACTTGCTGGGTGGAGTGAAGTATGCAGTTAGCATGGAAAGAAACAGTGTATTTGGAGCTCATTCTTCTGGATGGATGATAGATAATATGCATTTTGGAAAGAGACACATCTGGAGACCATTTTCAAAGGGTTGACTGGTCATATGTCCTTACTTCGAGAACATTTTATTGCAGACTGGTGAAACACACTTCTATGACTGCTGTCCATTTGCTTTGGAGCACAATAGAAGCTTCTGGTCTTGCCATAAAATGTGGATGTTTGTAGCTGGTAGTCAAAAATTTGAATTTTATTAAAGTCACAGAGGTCCTTTTATCTCACCTCTGTCGCCGTTTTTTTTTTTTAAATTCATTTTAAAAGTTGTTTTTATTATCTCCAATCATTCTGTTCAGCTACCCCTTAAATTAATTTTAACTGATTTATTTTTCCCTTTTGTTATCTAGTGTCCATTCCCCGCAGTGTAATATACCCTCTGACTAATCTTTTTAAAGCACACTACATAAAATAAGCACAGCAATTTGTACAAATTTGTCTGAATGCACATGGCATGCTGTTTTAAATATTTATTTTTCGAGGTTGAAGTAAAGGAAAGCAATGACTGTTCTATCTTGTGTTGCGTTGTGTTTGTATTTACAATAACATGTACTGTTAAGCTTTGAACACTATGGGAACATGGAAACTAAATCAATCCGTGTATTTCACCTAAATGTAAGTAATATTTATTTTCTCTCATTACTTTTTCATGAAAATGTGGAGTTCCTGGAGGGCAGCCCAGAACATCAAAGAAAAAAACATGCCTCATCTTTTCAATGTGAATAAGAAATTATGCACATGCATACTGTTGTGTGGAACACCAGGTGAACGTTAAAGGCATTTTTCATTCTTCCACATTACACATGATATTTTTTTCCCAGATTTCAATGCTGGAATTTGTGTACAGCAGTCTCGAGAGCACTTACTTGGCTGACCCTGTGCTAGGATACACAATGCGGAAACCGCAAAAAACATAAATGCTGATTACAGATTGTCTAAACGTTCACTGTTTTTTTAATGTCATTTATTATTTTTCCTCATGCCTATTAATTTAATTGACAAAATTAAACCGACCTGATTTGTATGTATTAAATCTAAGAAATGTTCAAATTTTTTGACCAGGCCTACTTTGTGTCAGTGTTTATCTTAAAGGAACAACCCACACTACTAGTATCAGTTTACGAAGGAACATCTTTCTAGCTCAAGCCCATTACTGCATTAAGAAATCTGAGAGAGTGGGATCTGTTGGGCATGACCCATACTTTTATAATACAAAAATAACAGTGTTAAAAGCAAACCATTCCGGGATCGTTTATTCCTACAGTTGAGATGCCTCAGCTGAAGCGGAAGAGAGCGAGTCTCCTCAGTGGAGAAGTCAAAGGGGTACGGGCAACTAAACAAGAAACGCACCTTCCTGCCAGGGTGCCTGCTGCCTGAAAGAAATGTAAACGTGTACAACAGGTTAATCTGCAAATTAAAGGCTGCTTGTAAGCTGGTATTGGCATTAACTGATGGAGTCACTTGAAGCGTTTAGATAAAAATGTATTTTTTAGAGGTATTATAAGAGTGTCATCAGCGGAGCTCTGGTATGTGTGTATTTAATAGATAGCGTTAAACAATATACAGCCGAGTATTACTAAAATCTATAGTTTGTAAACACTTTTTTTAATCCTTACCCTACATTTTTTCGAATACTTGTTAGCAGTCTATTTTAAATTGACCGGATGGGACTTCGGAACACTAAAAATACACAAGCCACTACGCCCCAGTGCAACAACCAGGATTCAATCCTGAGGCACTCTTGTTACACAGACTTCTGCAGTGATCGCATTAACCAATAGAGGTTTCATAACGTAAAACAGTGCATTCCCACAGATTGGTTTAACCTGCATTTATTTTTCATTTAAGGTGTGCATTATTTTATGAGCCATTACCGGAAGGTGAAAGACTACTTTGGGTTGTTTAGCCACGCTTTAGACCACCACACGCCCCCGCCCCATTGCACTTAGAATCAGTTTCCATGATTTTTTTAATGCACTTCGACCGCTGACGAAAACACATCTTCGCCGGGGTGCTGCAACAAAATGCCTACAGCTCCGAACTCCCAGGGACGAGTTAGTCATATATGAAAATGGTCTTTAGGAGTAGTATTCCACTTAAAAATACGAAGCAAAGTGTAACAGAGCACGCTTCCTGCAGCAAAGACCGTCTAAACCCCGTCCCTACTACCAGTTTGCTTCTGGTTATAATAGCATCTATTACCTTTCACCCGGAAATGAAAGAAGTGAGGAACCAATTTTAAACTGGGTAACAAGAGCGGACATGACAGAAAAGTAGAGCTTTCGCAAGCATTCAACAACAAACGCATAAATTACAATTTCAAATGTACAAACAAAACTTACCTAAGATATAACCTAAAATAAACGAAACACATGAGAACATGTGCCTTCTCCACTTACTTTAAAATACGAAACTTTTGCTGCAATTACTTTTTACTACGTATGGAAAAAACACATTGTAGAGATTTTCATCAACTAGACTCACTAACTCTTTCGTAAGAATGATTTTCTATTGGGTATTATGCAACGAAGAGGTGTTGCAGCTTGGGGGTGCCTTTTTAGCTATTCCTATAGCTATTCGCCATGTTATGTATTCAATGCTTTACTCCGCTCCTTTCTGTTTCCATGCTAACATCAGTATGAGGCCGTGGTTTGCCTGACTCTACCATGGCCACCCCTTGGGACGTGGTCACTTCCCTGGTTTTAGACCGGAACACGCAGGTCTTGTGGACGTTTGTTTCAGTGCATTTTTTGTGCACGTTGCTGTTGTGATTCGCGTTGCAGTTCAAACTTTGTTTTTTTTGTTTGCGTTAGTGTTTTTTCCTGGGAGACGATGACGTCGGCTTTGGAGAATTACATCAACCGTATCCTTGCTTATGTTGCCGATGCTTGTTTTCTGTGTAATGGATTAATCTCATTGGAGTAGTTACCGAGCAAAGTCGACTACCTAATACCTACTTTATCTTATTATGCGGTTTCACTTTTTGGGGTGTTCGATTTAAGGGCTGGGTTTTACCATAAATACAATCTGGTGTTGCTCTAGTATTGAGATCACGAAATTACAGAACATCCGCTTTGATTCGTGTTCTCGCATTTGTATGGCACCTGATACTAATAGAGTGTTCTCTGTCTCACCTGTATGATCTGTTTACTTCCTGTGGGAAAAGGCAATGAGTTCCCTTTTCTCAAATTTCCCTATTTCTCAAATGATTTATTCTCGCATAATTTGTGTTTTGCATTGAGCTTGATTCAACATTCTTCATAGGAACGTGAAGGACATAACGTATGGTTTAACCAATTAATTAAACTAATGACGAATTAAATGTGTAAGCGCTACTAGTTATGCATGCTTTTTCTTCAGGAAATGTTTAAATCATTAAGCCATCCGATCGCATCAGAACATTACCTAATGAGAAAACGGCAATTTAATTTTTTAAACAAACAAGTCCCCTAATAAGCTTATATCAATCGCTCTCCCAAATATACTATATGCCATAAGGAGGCAGGTATTCTTTCTGAGCGGTACAAAAATGTATCCTGCTCTTGCATAGCATGGGTCACTGAGGAACAGGTTTTCTTTTCTGGGAATGAAACGGATTAGTTAAGGCTTTGCTTCCCATGTACTTAGAGGAGGTGGAGCGGCAAACCTACTCTCAAGCAGTGATAGTGGGGGCTACAAGTTGGCCTTTCATGAATTCTGTGGAATTGATTTCTGGGAGCTCCCCTGCATGGATTATTGCTTTGTTAGAAAAATAGGTTTTTAGATCAGTGGTCTCCAACCTTTTCTTTAGTGAGAAGTACTTCTGATCATTGACAATCATTGTGAGCTACTGAAGGCCAAGCAACTCGCACATTATTACCAGCCACCACCACTCCCAGCTTCATTGACTTTAAGCCTAATTTCCATAGAGCCAGATGCTATGGTTTGAACGAAATACTTTGGCTAGGGGCACCAAGTCAGGGCTGCCATGTGTGTCAGTGAGCATGGTATTTGGTGATGTATGAACATGTGTGTGTATAAATGGGATATATTTGTATGGGTGACTGAGAGCCTGTGTCGTATGTACTTGCAGTACAGGACGTACCGTTTGCCATATGTCAATCAATCAGGGGAATTGTAAGTGCGCTACTCACCCGTGAGGGTTTCAAGGTCCTGGGGGGGAGGGGGCGGGTGGGGGTGAGCCTCTCCCCATCAGTCGAAAAGCCAGGTCTTGAGCGTCTTCCTGAAGATGTTCAGGGAGAGGGTGCGTCTGATGTTGAGCGGGAGCTCGTTCCAGGTCTTGGCTGCAATGTAGGAGAAGGTTCTTCCACCTGTTCTGGCTCTGCGGATGCGCAGGGTTTCGGCGAGGGCGCCGGATCGGAGGTTTCTCTTGGGTACGTGGAAGGAGATTCTCTTGTTGAGGTATTGGGGTCCAGTGTTGTGGAGGCATTTGTAGGTGTGGGTGAGTATCTTGAAAGTGACTCTCTTCTCAACGGGGAGCCAGTGGAGGTTCTGTAGGTGTTGGGTGGTGCGTTCGTGTCGAGGAATGCCGAGGACGAGTCTGGCTGCAGTGTTCTGTATGGTCTGGAGCTTGCGGAGTAGAGACTTGTTGATCCCAGCGTAGAGGGCGTTTACGTAGTCCAGTCTGCTGGTTATGAGTGCGTGGGTGACGGCCTTCCTTGATTCGGGGGGGATCTACTTGAAGGTCTTTCGGAGTATTCGGAGGGTGTTGAAACAGCTGGAGGCGACGGCGTTGACCTGTCGTGTTATGGAGAGGGAGGAGCCGAGTACGATGCTGAGGTTTCGGGCGTGGTTTGTGGGTGTGGGGGACTGCCAAGGGCCTTAGGCCACCAGGTGTTGTCCCATGCCGAGGATGAGGGTCCGAGGACTTTTGTCTTCTCCGAGTTGAGCTTCAGGCAGTTTCTGCTCATCCAGGATGCGACGTCCTTCATTCCTTCCTGGAAGTTGAGTCTGGTGGTGATAGGGTCCTTGGTGAGGGAGAGGATGAGCTGGGTGTCGTCGGCGTAGGATACTATGCTGAGTCAGTGCTGTCTGACGATGGCGGCGAGGGGGGCCATGTAGATGTTGAAGGGCGTGGAGCTGAGCGATGATCCTTGGGGCACTCCGCAGTTGATTTCCGTGGATTCGGAGAGGCAAGGTGGTAGTCTGATTCTTTGGGTTCTGCCGGTGAGGAACGAGCGGATCCAGTCGAGGGCGGTTCCTTGTATGCCGGCGTCGTGGAGTCTGGCGGGGAGTGTGCGGTGGGAGACGGTGTCGAACGCTGCAGAGATGTCGAGTAGGATCAGGGCTGCGGTGTGTCCTTGGTCGAGGAGGGTGCGGATGTCGTCTGTGGCGGCGAGTAGAGCGGTTTCGGTGGTGTGGTTGCTGCGGAATCCGGATTGGGAGGGGTCGAGGATGGAGTTTTCTTCGATGAATTTGGTTAGTTGTGCATTGACGGTCTTCTCGGTGACTTTGGCCGCGAAGGGGAGGAGGGAGATGGGTCGGTAGTTCTTGAGGTCGGTGGGGTCTGCTGAGGGCTTCTTGAGCTGGGGTCTGACTTCTGCGCGTTTCCAGTCAGGAAAGATGCCGGTCTTGAAGGTGGTGTTGATGGTGTGTCGTAGTTCGGGAGCGATGGCGGCTCTGTGGAAGATGTGCGGGGGGCAGGGGTCCGTGGGGGCCCGTGAGTGGATGCCTTTCATGGTCAAAATGGTGTCTTCGGTGGTGACTGGGGTCCAGGAGGAGATGGTGGGCTGGAAGGCGTTGCTGGAGCAGGTAGTGGTTTCGGAGTGGGGTGTCTGGTCGTTGAAGTTGTCGTAGAGTGCCTTGATTTTCAGATGGAAGTAGGATCCGAGCTTGTCGCAGAGGTCCTGGGAAGGGGTGATGTCCGTGGTTTCGCTGGGGGGTTTGGTGAATTCCTGGATGACGCTGAAGAGTTGCTTGGAGTTGCCGGCGTTGTACCGTTACATGTATAACAGAAACATACAATACTTTTTTTTAAATGGGAGAAATTTAAAGCGCAGAAAAATGTTCTGCAAAAATGTTCATAATATGAAACATGTTTTTGCACTTAAAATTTCTCTCATTTAAAACAATGACTGAATTTTTCAGATATAAAAATGGCACAGTGTCTACTAGCCACTGGGAGCAAGAGGCCCGTTGTTTGTAAATGTGACACTTTGAAATGGGAGAAAATTAAAATGAAGTTAACTTAATCATTAAGGTAACTTTTCATTTTAACTTTCTCCCATTTAAAGCATTCAGAAACATCATTTTGTTCACAGCTCCAACATTGAGTTGACAAGGACTTTTATTTAAGAGTTAAATACCTCAGTGCTTCAGATTTTCACCTCTGTGCCCCAGCCCGGGCCATAAATGTGACTGAGAACTGCTCATTATCAGGCCCTGCTATCTACAGCCTAATACCAATAATGTAAAATGAACACAGCCTTCCCTTCACTTTTAAAGGAAAATATGACCTTGTGCTTATTTATAAATGACCTCAAGGCTGTGAGCTACTCTGAATGTGTCTGGGAGCTACTGGTAGCTCACGATTGGCTGGTTGGAGACACCTGTTTTAGATGTTTCTATAGCGTCCACTTCATAAAAAAGGACGTTGCAGTGCTTTACTTTGCGGCTGTGGTCCTATTTACAAAACGTCATATATTCAGTGGTCAAATACTAAGGAAAATACATGCGTGTGGCAGCTTAAGGGTGCAGAAAAGGCATGCTTAGATTTCTAATTTAGTAATTACGAAGGCCCTCGAAGCAGTCCATTAAATGTGATTAGACGGGCTTCCAAAGACCTTGAAGTTGCATTTAATAGTGGTGGCTATCTGTTATTTGTGCAGAGAATGCCTCCGGGTGGCTATTACTTTCAAGAGTAGGTGATTTTTTGGCTGGTTTTTGAATGATTTGAAAGAGGTTCATGTCTGATATTTTGAGGGATGTCATTCTAGATCTTTGGTGTTGCTTTGAACCCTTTTGCAATACATATTTTCTGTTTCAGATGCTGTGAAGGTTTCACCGTTTACCTGAGATTTTTTAATTTGTTAGACCATTATCGAATTAAATGAAATGCATGCTTGTTTGTCCCCCATATCATCTTTTTGCTATATTGTCTGAGTTGTTTTGAATCAATTTTAGTTTCCATCTGTACATCCAGTTTTGTATTTTGGGAAGGCAGTACCTAAGTAATGAATGAGGGGTATTGCTTATTAATCCTACTATAAATCCGTGTAACTTTTGTGCAATAGTATTAAAAAAAGGTCCAGCTTTTTTAGAAATTCTTTAGAGGTTCAGGATGGTTTGGCGAGATTATTTTTCATTTGATCAGGTTGATAACTTGATGGTGTGGTTGTGGGAACAACTTTCTCCGGGTCGGTTTTGGCTGAAGGGGAATTGAAGGTCAAAGTATCAGTATGTAGTTTTGTTAAGCTAAGTGCATTTGGGGTATCTGATATAGATCCTTTTTTTCTTAGTGTAAGGATCTTTTTTTTTTTTATTGTAGAAATTAGTCAGTTCAGTGTGTTTGTCTTGTCTGTGGGCAGTGGTTGCAGAAGCATCAGTAAGTAGCATGGTATTGTACAGGTCTATAAATACCTAAATGGTATTCTAGTTTGGTTTTTATCTGCTCTATAGGGAAAGCAGCTTTGTATGTATGCTGTTTAAATCTATTGATCTATAATTAATTTTATTTTAAGTTATTAGAATGGGGGTGGGTGCGTCTTCCATTTGATTTTTAATAACTTGTATTCATGTAGATTTCTAAAGCGCATGGCTGCCCAGAATGGCCTCCCTGGGCTAAGACATTATTTCGGTTGCATTGCCAAAAGCGTACATGTTAGCTGAAAAGAGCGGTCTTCAAAAGTTTTCTGAATCTTAATTCCAACTCGATCTTTCTTATTTCCAATGGAAGAATGTTCCAGAGTTTGAGAACAAGGAAAGCTAATGAGCATCCTCCACCCCTGGTAGGATTTTAAGTCTTAACAATCTCTGTATAGCCAAGGCCCCTTCTTGTACATTGCTCGATGAGGAAGACAGAGTGACTTGAACTGAATTCTTTTTAATACTGGAAGCCAGTGCAAGGTCATCAGGGCCGCTGTGACCGGCTGATGTTTGGGGATTTTTATTTAATCTGGGCTGCAGCAGTTTGTATTACCCGTTTCTTTTCATGACAGATTTGGGACTCTTCCCACCCCCCGCTCCCCCACACCCCAGATATAAGGAGTTGCATAATCAAGTCATGATATTACTAGACCTTGCACAACCACTCTACATGAGTGTTTCGGCAGCCATCTTAACAGTATTCTCAGTGTCCTGAGTAGGCCGAACAGCTTGATGCCAATTTCTTGGCCTGAACCTCCATAGGGAGTTTTCTGTCGATCCAAAAGCCCAGGCTCTTGACCTATGATTTAGGTTTGGGCTGGGTGCCGAGAAAATCCAGCCAGCTCAACTCCATCCACCGGGCAGGATTGTTACTGACCACCAGCACTTCCGTCTTTTCTCCATTTAATTTCAAACTGCTCGCAGGCTTCCAGTCTACTACATGCTTTAAGTAGTTACTGAGTTGGTTGGATTTCTTTTCTGTGGGAGAGAGAGGGAGATGATTTGTGTGTCATCTGCGTAAGATACAATTTAAAACAATAAGCCTTCACAATATTCCAATGGGAGAACATACAGATTAAACAAAATGGGGCTTAGTGACGAACCTTGCACTTTACAACAATTAACCTATTAGATCGCACAGTATATATAGCACAGCCCTGATTCCCTCATTTCAACATCGGGGAGGACCGGGAGCAGTTACCTAGGAGCATCGTGGAGAACTTCCCTTGAGGCAGTAAGAGTGTGCTTGGGTGCAGGATGGCTGCTTTCCACTTTTGAAGTCTTTCCATGTATGAATGTGACTTGAATATTAATCACTGACTGGAGACTACCATTTACGCCGATTGCGGTCTATGTGTTTTTCTTTACAGGGTTTGACAGCAGGGGTTTTCCTCTCCCCTCCTCCCATGGGGCAAGTAGTTTTGTTAATTAGGGTAAGATCAGTGAGATTTTATCTCACATCATCATTCTTGAATTGTGTACACACACAGAGTGTCACATGTCACATGAGTAGTCACTCACAATTAACTGAACCAGTGCATGTATTGTTTTCAGTATTCTCTCGTGACCCAGTTATGTTGTTACATTTTCTATTTTGTACTCTTTATATTCCAGGCTTGAACTTAGAAGCCATTTCTAAAGTGGAGAGTGACCCAGGTCACACCCGCACAGTGGTATCTTCCTACCACCAGTTGGTGAGAACGGAGCCCCCCCCCTTTTTTGTACTTGTGTCCTGATGAATGCCCTGGACCCACTTGGGCCATTTTGGCAGAAACATGTCGACCGCTTACACCACGGTTAGGGGACAATTATTTCCCCATACACCGTCCATTGATTTTAATATCATATAGTTACCAGTCCCATTAAAAACACAATTTGATAACTATAATGATTTTTACTCTCACTCACTTTTTCACGGTCCCCCACTTAGTTTAGAAGTGCATCCCTGTCGTCAGGTGTATGCCCGCCCCCTATCAAACCAAGGTTTTAGAGGGCGAGGACTGGTCAATGATGAAGCATGACACCAGGTGGTGTGTGAGACCAGTCCGTCACATTTTGTGAGATGCCTATACTCACAAGTCAACCATAATTTCACAGTGGTCACTACACTAGGAGCAGCTCTTGTTGTGGTTAACATTTATTGTTGGGAGGCTGCTAGCTCCTAGAACCCCGCGCCTCTTGTTCCCTTCTCCACGCATCGTGGGGCTCTTTGTGGTTATGAACCTTGAGGACCCCATATTTTCGGAAGTGGATTATGGACAATGTAGCTTCTTCACAAAAAAAAATCTATTTTCAAAGAAGGAGGCACGCCATTTTAGCGCAGTCCCAGTGATGCCAGCCTTTGAACCAAGACAGGATGGGAGACTGTATCAAAGGCTGCGCTCAGATCTTGTAGAATTAAAGCTGCTGAGCCGCCTTGATCCAGGATAGCTCTCAGTTCCTCCGTAGCTGCAAACAAAGCTGTTTCTGTACTACTTCCTGGTCTAAAGCCAGTCTGGGA
This sequence comes from Calotriton arnoldi, assembly GCA_963921515.1. Lineage (NCBI taxonomy): Eukaryota > Metazoa > Chordata > Amphibia > Caudata > Salamandridae > Calotriton > Calotriton arnoldi. Next base: position 951,835 of record CAWUFW010001274.1, read on the forward strand.
AGGATGTAAAATACGATTTGTCTCAAGATATAATCAGAGATTCTGGTTTACAACCTTCTCCAAGACTTTTACTTGGCTTTGGAAGGAGGGAGATCGGTCTGTAGTTTTCGCACTGTAGAGGGTCAGCACAGGGCTTTTTCAACAAAAGGCTTAACAATGGCGTGTTTCCATGCTGGCGGACAGTCCCGAGCTGTAGTGAATGGTTAAACATGTCTGTTTTTTGCCTTGTCTTTTTGTGTTTAGACTAGGCAGGAACCAGCCCCAGACAAATATGCTTTGTGTTAGAAATGGAAACCTTTTACTCTGGGAACCCCAATCTGAGGTAAGTAGCAGAAAGGAAGCCGAGTCATGAGATGCTGAGCACATGTGAGTCAGCGTATTCATTCCCCCTTTTTAAAAAAAAATATCCACCCTGCATAGAAATTGGTAACAAGGAAAACGTGATTGTAGAACTGTCCTGGCTTACTTAGTTGTCACAAACACACTGCATTTTTAAAACAACTTGGTGGTTTGTGGTACCTATAGCAGATGCCTATGTTTAGCCAGCAAGTGTGAGGGTATAATTAGTGGTATATACAATTCATGTTATTTCATTTTGGATAATTACATTAACTTTCAAAAACATTTCGTGAATAGCATGCAAACCCTGCATTAAGTGTTTGCTAGTTTTTTAAACAGCACATGACATGAACAGCAGCTGCTCACATTCTGTTAATTCACATTGTTCCTGTGATCCCGCAATAGGATTTTTTCCCCAAACCAACAGGAAATTACACAACATGGCAGAATTGTGGGCATTTCACATAATGAACATAACTCCAAATGCTGGAAATTATGCGAAATTGTGCCTCTGTAACATAGATTTCACCTAGGTATAATACTGGTAAGACCACTTATGTGGTAGTTGCTCTTGCTGGAGAATTGTGTGTAAGTGTCTGGTTTTAGGTTTGAATCAACATAACATAGCTCAGAGGGCTAATTTGACCATTACAGAGAATTATGTGTAGCATATAGGTCATGGATTTCTATGTAAGCTATCTCAGTGGGTTAAAGCTTTTTCATTAAGTGTAACCTGTAGGTAAAAGGCTTCGATCTAGTCAGTTATTCGACAGCTGCAAGTAGCTGCATAAAATCTGCTAGGCTTGAGTTTGAATCTCTGCAGGTTTAAACTAATCCTTTGGTTATTCTAAGGTTGATGAATGGTTTCCATTGGAAAATAAGCACTTTAATTTAGTGCCCAAAAATAGTTTGTATTGTGTGCCGTACAAACAGTTTTTTATTAGTGTAAAGTACATATAGACAAACCTTACATTATAATAGAGCACGGGTGGGCTTACATTTCTTACATTGACCCATACTTTGAGAAAGGCAAAAAAAAATTCAAATCTGAGTTTCTTATCAGTTTGTGAAGTGTCAATTGAGTGTGCCTTTGTTTCACATCATAAGTGAGATGCTTGGTTCCCGCAGAGCACTTTTTGCCTTCCAGCTGGTCTGGGCTAGGACAACACTTAGAATTGAGTCACTAATTGACTCTGAATGAAGGTACTAGCAGACAGCCATTCTGCAATAAAAAAATAAGAGCTAACTGCCTGAAGACCACAGATCTTCACAGTAAAAGAGACATTAAATGTATCTTCTCTGTACACATCCTTGTGTAGGCACACTGCATTGCCAGTCCCTGAACCCAATTCCAGGTCTAGAATAGCTGCCAAGCCTATAATACAGCTAGCTCCCACTTTATATCAGCACTGGTTGGAGCCATCTGCCATATCTTGTGACTTTCCTTTGTATTTTATTTCATGCATTTCAGTATATGTTATATCAGAGAATCACTAGGCAGTATGGTCTTCAACTCCCCCTTTGAATTTATTATTCGTTGGCCTGCTTAAAAAAAGGTGTGAGTGTTGTTTTCAAGATTATTTGGAAGGTATGAATGATAGATTTCTTCATTAAAGTGCAGACTTAAAAGTGAGTTAATATAAGTATTCTGATGGGGAACTAACAGGGTGACCAGACCCACCAAGAGTGCTGCTGGCCATTAATAGTGACCCTTAAAAGCATGTAAACTTACAGTGCGCGAGTACCAGCCAACCTCTAGTTCAGAGTCTCCAGTGAGTAGCTATGGGGCTACCTGTTACTCACCTGCTCCCTGGAAGTATCTTCGGGAAGTGTATCACAGACCATTAGGTCATAGAAAGGGCCTGAACACATTGAAGGAGACTGAACTAGTCATTCAAAGACCTTTGGAGTCCTAACCAGCCAAACCAACCGCAAGGCTGCACACTAACACATAAATACACACTATGACATGACTGCTGGATGGTGGGTTAGGTAGGTTACTGCATCAAGACCCCCTGTTGAAACTCTCAGTCCAGCAGAGTTGCATAGGGATTTGCCATGTTGCAGGCTTCACTCTATTAGTCACACTTCATATGTGAACACTGGTTAGGAAAGAATATTGATGTAAGGGGGACACTATCAGTGATGCTACATGAGGTGGTCAAAATTATAGTCTTCATGGATGTGGCCTCTATTATAGCAGTGAAAATATCCATGAGTAGCCCTATTTAATTTCATTGATCAGAAGTAGGTCTCCTCATAGAAGTGGGTGGAGATTCCTGCCCTAGATGATTCACAAGATAATCTCCACTCCAAAGCACCAGTAATATATCCATGTGTGTGGTCTTAACATTGTCCAATATAGCATGTTAAATGTGTGCAATGGAAATTGGATTCCTTAACTAAGTTGCTAGGAACAGTGGCTGTAATTACAGCAGATGGAAGAATGATTGTGGTAAGACATATTTGGCCAAATATCATATGTACAATGGCAAATTTAAAGGTCTTATTGACTTTTTGTCAGTGCTTTTTTATTTTGCAGGGCAAATGACCCCTATTTGGATTACATAAGTGTTACATTTTTTATATGATGACATTGGTACATTGTAAATACTTACTAGCAATTTACTTATTCATGAAATATTGTACTCCTCCATCGTTCTTGTTTTGAGCAACTGCTAGCTCAAATTGCTTGGGTGTGTTGGATGTTGTTTTCAGATGCCCTCTTTTCTTTTTGTTTTTCTTTTCTTTGTTACCTGTTACAAATTCTTTGGAGAATCTTCATCTACTCCCGGAACATCTGAAATGAAAAGCCTAAAGAATTAGTTTATAAGCTTCGTAGTTGGTGCTAATCAAATTTTGATGTGGATAGTAGGTACTCCACCAGAGTGTTCTTCTGATGTAACACAGATTGATGAAAACTGCACTGTTGACAGCAATAATACCTCTATTTTGTACTGTTTATCTAGTTACTGGACCATACCAGCTTTTTTCACAGAGTTTTACATTTTTGTTTCAATCTGTTTGATTGTATTATAAAGAGTTCCAGATTGATATGCATTTACGAATGGAGAGGATTTATAAGGTGAACTTGAATAAATCCCCATTGGTGGTAATTCTTGTTTTCTAGCTCAGGGGATTTCTAATCCTGTGTGTAATCGATTTATACCATGCTTGGTTGTTAGCACGAAATGTAATTCTAAGGTTGTGGAAATCAATTGTTGCCTGGCTTGTAAGAGGTGAATTCAATATTTGGTGCTATTAACAGAACAAACGTTACCAAGTTAAAAGAAAGCTACCGTAAGGTCAAGCAATGAGGGTAGCAGGCAGGAATAACCTGACTGAAAAGTATGGCACAGTGGAATACTTTAAATCCTCAGCATAATTGTACAGTGCGACCTGAAGGAAATAATGGCATTTCCTAAAAGATCGATTTTTCCGCTATCACCTGAATAATATCCCTTCCCCCATGGAGAGAACATACACTTCTTACAATTCATGTGACAAACTAATGGTGACATTCCAGAATGAACTCAATGAGTGAATTAAATAAAGAGGCCTTTTCAGACCAAGAGGCTGCAAATGCCAGAAGAAAGGCTACATTACACTTGAGACAGGTAGAAGGTCAAATATGTGGCTCCACCAGTGTAAAGACTTACTGATGCATGTCATAATGAGAGACATGGACACAGAAATCTACCCAAATGCATATCCCTGCATACCCGTTGCACTTTCACACTGCTTCACACTAGTGAAAAAGTCAAAATGCTAAACAATAAAAATCCCAAACTGAATTCGAAAAATAGAGTATAATTAAATAAATGACACAAAAATGATAACCCAATAAGGGGAACCAGAGCTATTAATTTGTAAAGTTTTAAGTAAAAATGGCTCCAAAAGGTACAAAGGGCTAATGGTAGTCAACGGTCACGGTAGACCAGGACCTTGGTGCAATTTGAGGCTGACCGCGATGGAACACGGGGTGGAAACGCCACCCACGTTCGTCCTGGTCAAAGAATTTACACTCTGACTTAGTCCTTTAAGTCCCAATCCACCACAGGAGACTACTTCTAAACCCCCAAGATCTCAGAAGGCACAGGGTGCCAGGCCGAGGCCAACAGCAGAGTCCAGTCTATGTGTCCCTGATCAGCTAGGTACTTCTAGGAAAAGGCCTCTTGAGTTGTTCCTATAGCTTCAACAGGAGGTCAGCCTTATGACACTTGGAGTCCACTTATTTGTTCGGTGTACAGGAGGGGGCAGTTCCAGTCCTTCAGTGCTCCTCTTAGGTCAGACATCAGGTCCAGTCCTCTTCTGATCCTCTGTAAGTCCAGGAAGTGTTCTGAAGTGGGTGTTTGGAGGGGCCACATTAATGCCCGTCACTAGCTAGCGGGTGGGAATGACTCCTGGGTATTTGCTAACCAATGGAGTAAAATTTCCCTGGGCCAACCCTACCCACACTGGGCATCTTGAAGATGGCGAAGAGTCTTTGGCCACACAACTTGGGCTCCGAGGGCTGAGGGTGTATGTGGGGAGTGTACTGTGGTAATCCTAGTGTCTTCCCACATCTGACACTAAAATCCAGTTTGAGGCAGCCATTGTAAACGCAATTAACCCAGAGACGGGGGTCTGGTAGGACAAAAACAAAGTAATTCAGCTGCCAGACAGTAGACCACAAGAATGGTCTTGGCATCCTGTTCTCTCCCTGTTTAAGTGTGCACCAAGTGTTATTTGCAAACCCAACAGACCTGTCAAACAGGATTTGACACTCAAGTGGGTTTCACACTGTTGTATCAAAAAGGATGCCAAAAGCCCTCACCCTGCTTATTCAGGGGAGTTCGAAGGAGTCATCTCTGCCCATTTAGGTCAGCCTGTTGTGCCCTCCTGGGAGGTATTTCACAGCTATCTACACATATTCAAGGCTAATTACTGTCTGGGGCCTGGCAGAGGCTTATTTTAATTAGCCTTCTGACAGTTCAGGCAGGTAAAATGTAACTTTCTAAATGTTACTTTTCCTTAGTATTTATTTAATTCCGACTTCATCATTTAATTGGATTTTTAATAACTATTAAAATAGTTGTTTAATTATTTTTCTAGCTGGTCCCTTTCCTGAGATACAGTATTAGTATTTTAATCTGTACTCTGGTTTTCTACCCAGGACAGCTAAGCATGTCACAGTGAAAATAGATTTTGCGTGCTAGTCACTGCAAGAACATGTTAACATTAAATTTCTACATTTCCTGCTTTTAAATACCATGCATCCTGTCTTCTGGGCTACAAGGCCTACATAGAGGTGTTTTATTGATATTTAAAGGGAGGTTTTTTTTAACCTTCAAAAAGGGGTTTATTTTAACAGGTCACAGTGCGTTTTGCCACTATAGTGGATGGCACAACAGATGCTGCAGTCCACTAGCAGCTTTCAACTTCCACACCCTTGGTACACTTTGTACCATATGTTAGGGATTTTTAGGCAAATTAAATATGCCAGTTAGTAGTATGCCAATTCAATCATTGTTAAAGGGGGGGCGCACAGGCACTTTACTACTGGTTAGCATGGATAAATTGCACAAAGTTCTAAAGCAAGCAAAAATATAGGGTACAGCAAAAGTAAAAAAAAAATCCATGTTGACCATGCATAAAAGGCAGATTTCCTACAGTACCAACATAGCAATCCCCCTCTGCCCTCCTCCAAACCTAGATTATCCTTCTAGAGAATGACACAAATCATGGCAAAGAGCCATATAAGTCTTACATCCTATGTATCATACTGTTCTCATATGTCCCAACACTTCGATTTAGCTAAGTACTCCCAGGTCTTAATGATTTTAATGATCATGGGCATGCTTAAACTGCTGACCCCTCAGTCAAAAAATCTAGCAGTGATTTCTACACTTTATCAAATTTCCCCCTTGTTCATACAGATCTCCAATCACCTTTCCATTGCCAACAACAACCTCAATTTACATGACCACTCCCTAATACTCTGTATAACATTGCTTTTCCATTTCAGAAGAATCAGCTGTTTGGCTGCCAATGTCATGGTTGTTATAAGTTGCCATTTGACTCTAGACAGCCCTTGAATCTCAGTTTCAGATCGAGGCTTATTGTCTACTGGGTCAGGATACAAAGCCCAGAATACCCTTTATGTGACTTAAAATTTCCTTCCTAAAGGTCTGTAGAATTAGGCAGGAAGACCAAATCTATATATCATCTCTATCTTGGCAACGCCATCATCAGCTTTCTGCAAGAGCAAAAATTACTCCCAAGCTGCATTTCTAAACATACTCCTTGTTTTCATTGGGGTAATCTGCCACAAGAATATGTTTGCATCAGCTCTCACAAGCAGATGATATCCTCTCAAAATTCCTGCCACTTTTGGAGAGGAATGTTTTAAAAATTTCGCATTCTGCCTCGTAGTGGAATTTATTTTCGGTTGGCGTGCTCGAGCCGGGTTTTTGCAAGCGCTGGCCTGCATCCTCGTGCAGATTTTCTCCTCGAGTGCTGTTCGTGCATGATTTCAAGCGCGAGCACAGGTGGTGATTTGACAGGCATCAAAAACATAACGCAACCGGGCGCATTGAGCTTCTCCGCACGCTCGCGGAGTTTTGGGCCACGGAATTTCACATGGCAGAACTATATATATAATCTATCAAAGCTTTTGTTGTAGCATCAATAGCAAAAAGCTTTTCCTAGGTGCTAAATAAAGGTCCCTAATGGCTGCCAGCTTGTTCTCTTGTGTCAAAGCCGAGTCACGCAGTTGGAAGTAGTGCATATGTTCTAACTCTTTTCGGGGGAATTCCTTTTTGCAGGTTTCAAATGGTTTGATTCCACCCCACAGAACATAATCCTCATCATCCTGCAGTCACAGAGACAACTGATGGCATTGGTCCCCGGTGTTTTCTGGTGTGAACTGTGGGTTGAGAAATTGAGAGGGAAAGGATGAGATCCTCTGGATCTTTGCAGTCCTATCTGCGACCTCTAATGTGGGGCATAGGTTTGTCGATATTTAACCAGCCAAGGGTCTAGAAGGCCTAGGAAGCAATGTTATGTCCCAATTAGCTTGTCCCATGATGGCTGCCTTCATGTGTATTTAGTGCCTCTATGTACTGTATAGGAAACATTGAAATAATTGCCAAAGCTGAGCTCGCCTGATAGTAGCAGTTAACATCAGGTAGACCCAGGTCCCTCCCCCCAATGTTCTCCTTGCTCTCAAGACAGATCCAGAAACACATGGCTGCTTATCAGGCAAGATAAAGGAGTTGATTGCTGCTAGGAGGCCCCTCATACCTTTCTCAGGATTTGACAGAGAAAGAGCTTAGAAAAGGTAAAGTAACCTTCACTTTTACTGAGTCGGCCCTTCCTGACCCAGATAATAAAAGAGGTTGCCTGAGGTCGTTTTTAAGTGTTGAAAAAACTGGCATAATTTACAGTTTGTAATTTCCTTAGTGTTAGGGAGATGTAAACTCCTAGATAATTGGACTTCTCCTTAGCTCATTGGAATTGTGAGTTTCCACAAATTTTATTTGTTTTCATTGGGACAGGCCTATGCTTAACAATTCCGATTTTGTCAGGTTCACTTTGAATCCAGAAAGATCGCTGTATTCTTGTTAAATATCGAATGTTCTTTTAAAAGATCTGAGTCCGTAAGGGTCATCTTAAGTGTGACAGGCATGCCCAGACGTGAGTCCTGGAACTGTACCTGGTTGATGAGCCTTAATAAGGGTGAAACCGTAAGTGGTGTTGCATTGATTCTGTTTGGGAACAGAACTGTGACTGGGACCACAGGACGTCACAATGTAGGGACTGAGTCACCATACCACATCAGTTCCAATGGACCCAAATCAGACTAGGCCACAGTGCCTCACCTGCCCTCCTAAACTTCCCAGAGTAACAGGTGAATTGGCAGTCTAGAACTTAACACTCTAGTCCCTAAGGAAACCGTGGAAACAGATCATCACTTTCTGCTTGTCCCTCATGTATGTCCATAATAAACAAAAGAAAGACTCGAGGAAAGTTAGCAGTATTTATTGAAACTACTGTGCTCTGTCTGTGCTGCAAGTAGAAAACCTATGCGTCTGAGCAAAGTAAATCAGCATTACCAGCAAACTATATACATTGATAAGCCCTACCATGGGGAAATATATATCTGCCTACCCTCACTATATGAGCACAGAGATATATTAGATCTCTGGGATTAGAACCGTACCCCATACCTGGCAATGGTAGTTAGGTGGTCCGCATTTCAGGTTGCACAAAACTGGTGCGCCCGTTCTAGGACCTTTCCCCTCTGCTAGAATCCTCCTCTCTGTTTTTCAAAAGGCATGTCTCGGTTTATATGATCAGAAGTGCAGTGGTCGAAAACAGCAGCTGTGCCTCTGTGTTTTGTCTAAATGCTAAGGTATGTTGCTTACCGATCACAGGGCACCATGTTGTTCGACCATGTATATGATGTGAAGACTGAACCCCAAGAAGGAGAACAAACAGAGTAATAAAAACATGTGCAGCATATTTCTAAAATAATATTGAGACACACAAACCAACGTGTTATGTGTAACTGAACAAAACAAAGTGGACTACAACGTGCAGTTAGGCTCAAATAAGGGAGAACTAAATGGGCCCTAAAGGGAATTCACTACACTGGGGTTGCTAGTGTTCCAGTTGAGGAATGGGCTGTTCCCAATGTAGCAAGGTCAAGACTGATTTGCATGTGGCTGGGTCCAATCTGAGGTATAGTTTGCAAAATAATGATTGAACAGGTTGTGGCCCCAAGTAATTATCAGTGACTGAGATGAATTCTGAAGTTGGGTTCTGTGTTATAAACCTATCCTTCAGAAGGGATTTGTCAAATCTCCAGTTCTCTCTTTTGTTAACTTGCAATCTCAAGTCTAAGTCCCTGGTAAGTTTATCAAATCAGATAGTGAGATCGGCTCTAGGTCAATAGCCTTAGTAGATTCCAGAATAAACTGAATCCGCCAGGCCATATCCATCCTCGAATAGGGTTTGCAAACATGAGGAAAGTAAGTGTAGTCTGTGGTCTTTAGTGTGTTTCTCACCAAACATCTTAGAGGCCCTGTTCTTGAAATTTACCTCTTAACTTTTGGGACATCACTGCTTGTAGGTAAAAAGTTTATGGGTATTTGTCTACCACGGCATCTGGGACCAAAGTGAAATCTCCCAACAATTGTAGTTCCCTTGGAATCCATTCTTTCAACTTCTCAACCATAGGAAGAATGTTTACTGTCCAGCATTCAGAGCATATGTAGTGAGTAAGGCAGTGTCTTTGCCATCTTCATTTCCCTCCAAATACACAAATCTGCTTCCCTTCGTATCGCATACAGCTTTACATACTCCGAACTAGAGGTCTTTATGTAAAGCAATCAGAACTCCACTCTTCTTTGTCTCTGCAGTTACATAATATTAAGATTGATGTGCCTTAACAAGCTGGATATCTTTTCTTTTTTTCTTTTTTCCTTTTCTTTTTTTAATGAGATGGGTTTTTTGAAAGCTTATTGTGCCAGGGTACTCCCCATATATTTCCCTCCAATCTTATGTGTTTTAACTGGGGTATTTAAACACTTAACATTGCAAGATAAAAGCTTCACTGTTATAATTGTAGTGAATGCATGTGTCAGAAGGCAAGTTCACCATGATGTGTCAGCATATTCCCCAGGTCATGATGATTATCCTCTATGAACATCACAGATTCCTGTAAGACAAATGCCAACTCCCTTTTCTCCCCAGGGAATGGATTAGGTACATCCCTGGTGTGGTGACAAGGCACATCATGGTTCACTACCCTTCTGTGAGACAACCACCCCTAGTCGTAAGAAAATTCCTGATGAATTTCACATAAAAAAACGAATAAGAGCAAAAATTACTCCCAAGCTGTAAATGTATCGTTCAACTGGATGGAATATTGACCTGCAGCTTCCAGGCTACTGAACCCAGCCCTTGTAGGTCAGAATCTTTACTTTCAAATTGAGTTTGTTCTCTTTAGTGAATAGAGGTTCTCCCACTCCTCCTTTGGTCTCATCTTAGTCCCCGTGTCTCCTGAGTTGCTAAAGAGTTAGCTTCCTCTGCTCCCCCAAGAACTTTCTGGGTCTCCTGAAAAGTTTGTATCACATGAGATTTAGAGTTTAGGTGAAATTGCAAAGCAAATGAGAAGGTTAATCTATATCGAATTTACCTATGCCAAAGATCCATAATGATCGGTACCAGTGCTCTCCTGTCTCGAGTGCTCTGCGAGAGATCTTGAAATAAAGATATGGAGTGCTTTCTGAAAGTCCAGTCTTATGATTTTGTGGCTTTTCTGAATATACTGTCCTTAAGTTACGAGGACTCCAATCTTGCCAAGATGTCTCTAAACTGGCCTTCTGTCGCCACTCCGGAGTGTGGGAGGTATTCTCCTACTCAGTGAGCCCTGACAATTGGGATTGCAAAATCCTAGTCTTCCTGCAGCTCTGCTCTAAAAAGGTTGGTTCTGAACTGTACAATGTCAGACCCTTACTTCACATTGTGAATACTGACATTGTCTCTACGCGGCCTATCTTCCAGGTCAGTGCATTTGTTCCTCAGTTCTTTCAGTCCTTCCTCTAGATAGGCTTGAGATATTTGGGTTAATACCTTTCTTTGCTCAGGACAGCTATGTCATCTTCGTTAGTGGCCACTCACTCCCTGATAGCTTGGATATCTTTATTCATTTCGGCTAGAGCTGCAGCCATTTCCGGGTTTGGAGCTGTGCTGTAAACATGTTGGATATTTTGTGATGGAGTTCAGATAGGCACACCTGAAGATCTTTCTTAGTTAAGGGAGAGATGGGCTCAGCTTCTTTAGTTACAATCACCCTAGGTGGCCTGTAGAGCTGCCCCCCATGCCTCTTAGTGAGTTCCTCCAGTAGTCCTTAAGGTCTTTCTGTGTTATGTTCGCTTTTGCTTTTGGCATCTAGTTTCTTGCAGAGCAGGGTCCCTCACCCCTGTCGTGAGAAATCAAGTGCCTCTAGGTGGGCGCCCCTGTGAAGCCCACTGCTATACTGAGGTCGGTATAGAGGTAATGTAATGGTGCTGATCCCAAGCAGTTTTCTCATTGAAATTTCTATCGGGTGTAAGAGATCTCCAGTCTGTGTTCCATAGAGAGCAGCAATGCCCAAGGCTGTAACATGACATAAGGATAACAGAAGCCTCCGAAGCCTTCACAAAATATCCCAATTATAACCAGAGTCCACCTTTTAAAATTTGCATTCAACTTCACAGGATGCCAGGCCACCGCCTCCTCTACTCTCCACCATGCCAAGCCAAGTTCTCCATGCCCCACCCTTCCCCCACAATCTGGGGTCGGCCTTGTTCTCTCTCCTCGTGCGGTGAGTCAGAACTGACAAATGTCCAATAGAAATTGAATTGTAAAGATGTTTTAAAGAAACTCTTGAGCAGATAATCATGAAGATTGTTTGTCTTCCTTTAATGATCTTCATTCTAAAGGGGAAAAGCAACACAATAAGTCATGGATAGTCTTATGTACTACAATAATTGCTATTTTTTATTGTAACTACCTGTCATTTTGAATTTTACTAAATTAAAATCAGTGTTCATCCATGGACAGTCTGCATTCTGTCAGAGGTTTCTTTTTGAATCCTGGGATCGTTCTACCTTATTGTTCTATAGGCATGGGGGCATCACACCGTCTTCTCCTCCAATAGGCATTTTCTTCCAAGGTTTTGTCAGACTACCATACGAAACATATTTATCCACATGTATTTAGGTAAGGAGAATCTGAAATGTGTATGTTTTGTATGGGGTTTTTGCCCTTCTGCCTAGACTGTACCCTTGGTTCTCCACGCTTTCACTTTTGTTTGTGATTCCAAGTTGAAGTTGCTCTCTCTCAAAAGAAGCTGAAAACAACAGATTCTTTCTTTGGAATATTTTGTCCTCAGTACCAACGTTCTGTATCTACAGTCACTGAGGGATTATTTCCTACCCCATAAGGTCAAAAGCATCGTCTGCTGTCTGGTAAAAATCGATCTCTTTTTTGGGAATTTGCAATACTGTTTTGCAGACAGCCTCACATTCATTCTTTAAAGATTTCTTTTGACTACAAAGTTCTTAATGGCTGTTGTGTGGTCCAATATAAACTTCGGTAACCTTCCCAAAATTCTGTTTGTTCCCAAGGTCAAAACTAGAAGAAAAATGATATATTACTGACTTAGTTAATTCTGTGTTTTAAAAAAAAAAAAATGCCCTCTAATTTAGCTAACACTTGTCCACTTCCTTCTACCTTTCTATTTTTCACTAATATATTTTTAGAATCAATTTTGTTTTATTGGGTTTTTGAGAAAGACATGTTTACAGCATACTCGGCCTACAACCATGAGGCTGGCGGGCTGGTAAAGGAGAGGTGGAAGAGCATCGGTAACCATAAAGACACAACAACGAAAACCAACACTACCTCCCCCTCCCATCCGCATGCAGCATCACCTAGCCTACTGCCAGCCCTTGAGCAGTACACAGCCTGTCGTACCCTCCTTACTAGTTATTGTTTTCATTTGGCCCACATTCATCTCCTTTTCGCTTTTGTTCGGTTAGTCTGAGGATCCTAAGATAATGGGAGCAAATAAGTTCTCAAAACTCGGGCGTGAGAAAGTCTAGGCAGGGCCGCCATCACTCTGCAAACATGTCTCCTTTTTGGTCTGTCAATTGAAATTTTCTCCATGCCTAGCAGTTTCCAGATCATATATAGCCATTGCCGGTGGTCCAGTGTATGTGTGGTCCCCCAGACACTCAGTGCTACCTGTTGGGCTGCACACAGTACTAGTGGCATCACCTTTCGCCTGTTAGAATGTAGAGGGTAAGTGAGGCTGTCATTCACTCCAGGATCACATAAGCAGGGTATCTATTATATACTTTTGCTAAATATACTATCTATGTTATTCAATATCTTGTCCCAGTATTTTAGTAAGCTAAGCAAGTGTAGTAATGACCCCGGTTGCCCACAACCCCTCCAACATGTGCCAGCTTTGTTGGCATTCCAACCATGTAGCTGTTCCGGTGTATAGTAGTAGTAGTTCCCATCTCAGATGGCCTGCTGTCTTCCCAGTCTTCATCCCAGGTGTGAGGAATTTATATAGTTCAGAGAGTTAATGCCTGTCCCCTGATTTAGTTAGTAAGCACACTTGCCACTTGTCTGTGGCCTCCAGTTCCTGCTTGTTCCAGACTGATCCAGTGTCACTGCCTGGAATTATTCCCGCTCACCATTCTCCTTGCCAACAGAAGGCCCTCCCACCCCAGGACCTAAATAATGCAGGCCGCAGCGCGACTACATTAGTAGGCCCCTGGGCACTCAGCTTGCCACTTGGCTGTAGCCACCTGTTCCTGCTTGTTCCAGTGACACAGCCGCTGCCTGGGTTTTCCCACTCACAGTTCTTCCTGCCAACAGAAGCCCGTCTGCTCCTGGACCGCGCCCAGCACCACGACTCCTGGCCCTCTCGCCCCCTGCAGATATACCATCGCCAAGCTCTACACCCTCGACCCTGGATGCCACAACAAACACTGCCACCACGCTGACCCACGCTCCATGGTAAGACCTTTCACCTGCAGCCACTGCCACAGCACACACACCAGACCACTGACCAGCCCCACACCAAACACACCACAGACACCACCTGAACAAAAACAACAACTCTCATGCACCCTTCTGAACACTCGCTCACTATGCAAACACACCACAGAGATTTGAAACCTCATCTCCACAGTCACACCAATGTCCTCTTCCTCACCGAGACCTGGCTTAACTCCACTTCCGCGCCCAACATTGCCACCCCAGTACCCGAATGATACAAGATCACCCGCCTTGACTGCATCAGCAAGTGTGGCAAAAGGATCGCCATCATACACAAGGAATCCAGCCAAAGCACCACCACAAATGACATCGCCCCAGCCATGGAACACCTCAACGTCCGACCCAAAATAGGCAGCAAAACCACCATCAGGGGCACCCTCCCCTACCGTCCTCCAGGACCACGTCCAGCTTTCTGCACCACTCCCTCGCCATAGACTCTAACACTACCAACCTCCTCGACAACATGAACAACATTGGCCTCACCCAATTCATCTATGACCCCACGCATACCACCAGACACGCTAGAACCCATCTTCACCTCCAGTGACCGCATCAGGTACAGCCACATCACAGAACTCACCTGGACCAACCACTTCATTGTCCAGTTCAACATAACCAGCTCACGAACCTCCACCCCCAGTCTGCCCAAAGCCCTTCACCGCAGCTGGAGCAAAGTCTCAAAGGACACATGGTCCAGCACCCTCAACACCACACACCCCATCTCCTCCAACAACCTAGACCAGAACGGCAGAAGCTCCCAATAATTGGATCACCAAACTGCGCTGACTGCTTCGCTCCCATCTGCAACAACACCCACAGAAGGTCCACCAAGCAAGCTAGCTGGTTCACTGAAGACCTCAGAACCGCTAAATGACACTGTAAACAACTGGAAAGGAGATGGCGCACCAGCCAGGACACGACCGACAAGACTGCCCTCAAGACGGCCCTCATCCTCTACCACAGACAGTTGAGAGAATCAAAGGAAAAGCATTGAATCAAGCTCCAATAAGAGCAAAAACTTTGTCAACATCGACAGCTGCAAAAACATACCCCCCCTCACAGGAACTCTGCAACAACCTTGCAAACATCCACAGAAACTTCAAACTCAAGGCCACTGACTTCTTCAAGCAACATCATGACCCTGCTACCACCACAGATATCCGACTAACGGAATGGAGTCTGCTCGCGCCACAGGACACCGCCTCCATCATGAACTCTGTCCACTCAGCGGCCTCAACCCATCCATGTCCTCACTACATCTTCAACCTAGGTGAAGCCAGAATCAGCCATGTACTCACCACCTTGTTCCACGGCTACTTTCCTTGAGGACTGGAAACACGCAGAAGTCAACGCCCTATGAAAGAAACCATCAGCAGACCCCAGCAAACTCAATAACTACCGACCAATCTCCCAGCTCCCATTCCCGGCCAAAGTATTAGAAAAAGCCAACAGCTCTCCTCACATCTGGAACGGAACCTCCTACTCGACTCTTCCCAGTGCGGATTCCGCAGTAACCACCGCACCAAGACATCCCTCATCGCGGCTACCGTTGACATTCAAGCATTACTCGACCAAGGAGAGACTGCAGCTCTGATCTTCCAAGACTTCTCAACAGCCTTCGATACGGTCTCCCACCACACACTCGTCACAAGGCTGCACAGCGTAAGCATCCGAGGAGCCGCTCTCTGATGGATCGACTTTTTCCTCATCAGTAGAACTCAAAAAGTTCGCTCCCTCCCTACCACCCCACCTCCTTCACCTCCAAACCCAAAGACATCATCTGTGGAGTACTCCCAAGGTTCGTCGCTCAGCCTCATTCTCTTAAACACTTATGACACCTCTGGCCTGCTTCGCCAACACCCACGGACTAAACATCATAGCCTATCCCAGCGACACACATCTCATCCTCTTCCTCGCCGAACACACCACCAAGACCATCTTCCACAACTGCATGACAGATGTCGCCTACTGAATGAAGGACAACTGCCTGAAACTCAACTCAGACAAGATAGAGGTACTGATTTTAGGAAACAAAAGCTTCCCATGCGATGCATCCTGGTGGCCCTCAGAACTCGGACCTACTCCTACCCCCACTGACTAAGTTAGGCACCTAGGCATGTTTCTGGACAACAAGCCAACCATGACAGCTCCTGCTTCTTCATCCTCCTTAAGATATTCAAATGCCTACCCCAAAGCTCAAGACGCACCATCATCCAGGCCTTCATCTTCAGCCAGCTGAAGTACGGCAATGGTCTCTTTCAGGGATCGCAGCTCACCTCCCCCGACTACCGACCATATAGAACGCCGCAGCCAGACTCGTCCCGGATCTCCCTAGACGAACTCACATCACCCCCTACCTCAGGGAACTCCACTGGCTCCCTGTACACAAAAGATTCCAGTTCAAGCTCCTGACCCATGCTTACAAGGCCCTACACAACTGCGGGCCATCCTACTTGAACCACTGCTTGAACTACCATCAGCCGACCAGACACCTTCGCCCCACATCCATTTCTCTAACCCTCACCCCCTGCATCCGACATAGCAGATGCCGTGGTCACTCCTTCCCCTACCTAGCAACAAAGTCATGGAACAAGCTACCCTTTCATCTATGGACATCCCCATCTCTTGATGACCTGGCTATTTGGCTAATCAACTGGATCCTGCAAGCTCCTTGATACCCTCACGGGTGACGAGAAGCGCTCTACAAATCTACTGATTGATTATCTGTCCAGTGGTAGTAGTGGGCTACTAGCCATCTGTTTGATCTCCGTGTTGGAGATCCAATGTCTGATTAGCTGAAAGTGATATTGTTCGCCTTCTGGAAGTCCATAGTCTGTCTTTAATTGTTCAAAAAATGCAATCCTTTCTGTGTTGAACAAGTCCCTGATTCTCTTGCACCCTGCTTCTCGCCAGGTTCTGTATTCTTCCTCCCAAAGGCCCAAGGTGAGCTCTGGGTTACCACATATGGGTGTAAGCGATGAGGGCCCAGTGACCAACCCTCTCATTACCAGTCCCACACCGCTACAGTTGCACGTGGGATTGGGGCAGATTCAATGCCCCATGAGGGGTGTCTTTTTGGGAGCCACAGAAGTTTCCATATAAGCATTCCCGCAGCAGACAGAGCCATAAAGAGCCAGTGCTTTTCACTGTTCCGCCAGTGCCACTCCACCACGTTTCGCAGTTGAGAAGCATAGTTGTAATTGGTGATGTGAGGGATGCTTTACGCGCCGTCACCGATTGGTCGGTATGCGTATTTGGCTGCAATTCGGGGGCATTTTCCAGGCCCTGATAAAGTTGTGACACTGGTTTGCAAACGGCCTCACTTTCATTAACATGGCAAGAAGTTCAACTTTTAAAGTGGTTGTTCAGATGCCGTTTGGTAGGCTGTTCCCTCTCCTGATGAGCACAAAAGTGCTATATTTAGAAGTAAAGTGTGCGATAATGGAGAATTATTCCAATGAACAAGTCAAATAAGGGCAGTGACTGTAACAGGCAAAAGAATGAGAAGAATGGTAGTACTAAGATCACATAGTAGGTATAGCCTGCACACCTAGTCTAATCCGTTTGATCCAATAGTCTGTATGTAAACTAAAATATCTGTTGTGTGCTGCCTTGAGACCCGGCCTGCACCTGTCCGGTTAACAAACTCTGAGAAACTGTGTGTACAGTCCCTGTCACACACATCAAGGTGCACAACACATGCCCCTGAGGTTCAACAATAAAGTAAACCTTTTTAACCAATTGTTTCATGCAATTTTGTTAGGATGTATTCCAATTTTTTGTCTGTTTTGTTATTCGCAACAATAATGTTTTAGATATTGCAACTCTGTCATACAATGAACATGATACAGTTTTCTCATTGCATTGTATTACAAATAAATAACCATCATGGTGTATTCAATGCCATGTTCCCAATGCATTTCGGGAAGTCCCTTCATCAGGGGAACTCTGGGGATCACGCGGTTTAGCTAATACGATGGTGTAAAAACCTTGAGTCGACAAATCGGAAAAACGCGTCTATACTTGATCCATAAGTCCACCATATCACCACTTCTGGAATCCCCAGCGCCACAGCGTTTCACATTTAGCCGCCAAAATAAGTCGACTAAAGTAATAACAAAACGGACAAAAAATTGGAATAAATCATTACAAAATTGCATGAAACAATTGGTTAAAAAGGTTTACTTTATTGTTGAACCTTAGGGGCATGTGTTGTGCACTTTGTGTGTGACGGGGACTGTACATACCGTTTCAGAGTACTAAGATCACACCAGTTTTGGGTAAGAAGTTTGTGCTTAGCTAATTAAATTAACCATAGCAGAGAAGCAAGGTAGTAGTCATGGAATAAGGTATGTCTAAATCTGTCTTTAATTTAAATGATGACAATGTGTTAAATGTAATTTAAAAAAATGTTTTTAGTGTAGGAGAAAATCAGGTACACTGTTATGATTAAGTGGGTAAATGCAGCCGGAAAAAGATGATTACGTCGATGTAATCTTTGCAGTAGGACCTGGTATTGCATTGTCTGGACTATGATTGTGATATTAGTCTAAACTAGATTTCTTTTTTCAAACAATTTAGGGAACCCTCAAAGGCTTTGATCAGACCATTAATTTGATCTTGGACGAGAGTCATGAGCGTGTGTTTAGCTCATCGCAAGGAGTGGAACAAGTTGTTTTAGGATTATACATAGTTCGAGGAGACAATGTGTAAGTATGTTATTTTAAATAGAGTACATTCAAACTTTTGCCAAATGAATTTTTTTAATGATTTATATTATGTTGCATGATTTTAGAATTCAGGATGTCCTCCTACTAATCAGTAACACCAATGCTAGAACTTGCTTATATTGCTTTCAGTCCACTTATCTGGCAACAACATTGATGACCATACCGTTTTACTCTTCCATACATATGTAGTCTTTACTTTATTTTCATTGTGACTCACCAAGCTGGTAACCCCACCTCCATCTCTAAGCCTGTCTTATTTGAGAATTACGTTAGTCCTTTGGCTTCCCTCATTGTATTACAAGATTTTGCAACAATTAAACAATGCATTCTACATTCTTTGAATGGGCACAGTTATTTGTGCGGCTGATCTTTTGGAATCTTTTCTTACACCACAGGCTCATTGAGACCCACATATAGGCACATATAAGGAATGGCTACCCTCAGCTAGCACATTTAATGGATTACATCACTCATAATCAATCAGTAGGGGTTATCATGCACAATTGTCAAGCTAAACCTTCCAATTGGCAGACACATTAACCAAACCCCTTCCTATAGTAAGACGAGTACACCTCCCCTCATCTACACCATCTAGATGCTTGCTACATTTTGTTGAGAAATGCCATTTGTGTGAACCTACAGCAAGTATCTTCATTATCAATGTGTAGGTGGACAAATAATAATCCTTTCCCATGAATATGCAGTGGATAGGTAGAAATAGGTGCCACTCCCTTATGTGTTTAAATGTACCACAATAAGTGGGCATCTGGGACCTATTTCTTGGAGTGCCTTGGCAATTCTAGTCAATCTCAATAGGGTAAAATTGGTTTCATGTAATTGTAAAATGGCACTCGGGGGTTACTCGGTTCACGTTGTGACAGCTGGGATCATTTCGTTCTGATATCCAAGGGCTCCCTACTATTGGACCCAAAGAGGGATCCCTGTCGCCCCATTTAGCACTTGACTGTCAGGATCGCCATTGTGGTGCTAGTGCTTTTTAACTTTTTAAAGAAATAGCAGTTTAATTCACACACAGTTCAATACTACACATAAAAGTACAAATATGTACACAATCCATGCCTATTGTGTTTGTCATTTAATTTCTCTAGTATAAACATGTGAGGCGTTCTTCATTGCTCAATAACTTTTCAAAATACAAAACTCTAGCTTTCTGCAAGAAGATCTCCCTCGTGGTTGGAGTATTACCTCATTTGCCCAACCCATAGAGTGGCAAACTGATATTCCCTCATTCCAGAGGTTGTTTAACAAAATATTCTCTTATACTACTGATGTGTGAGCACCTCCCTATTTTGATGCTGAAACACCAGAGAGGAAACCTTCTCTCAGTAAAAGTAACAATCTGAAAAAGAATGGAGAGAAACAAGCATTAGCAAAGCCAATAGGTCCGTCATTGGCCAGGCAGGGCGGTGGCTATTTATTTTTTATGGCAAGTATGTCTCAAAAATAAAGAAACAAAAGAAAAGTCGTGGTACATTTGTTAGGGGAGGAGCTTAGCCGTAAGGAAGAATGGCAGATCTTTAACTGTGCCACGTGAACACGGGACTCTCTGCTTTGTGTAATTGCAGCAGTGTCCTTGTAGAAGTGACTCCAATTAAGCGGTGAATGAAGCAGAGGGCTGTAGAACCCATAAGAGCCGGAATAGCAGCTCAGAAGTGAAGTACAGTGTGCAGAATGATTCAGAGATTTTGGAAGTCTCTTCTCACACCTCGATCTGACAGGCATATGTGGCAGTTGGAACTGGCATCGTAGCAAGACTGCTACCTGTCAAGTTTAGCCGAGCATTTTACGGTGCAGACATCCTACCCCATCCCCATTGACTATCGGGGGTGTTGGTGCTGCCGGGCTTCGGCAAGCGCTCCTGCTCTGGCGACGGCCAGGATCTGACAAAGAGGGGAAGCATTAACGGCCACCAGGAACCAACTGTAAAAAACAGTCCGTGAGCTGGGATAATAACGCTAAGGGGAGATGGCACAAACTAGCAGAACAAATCTTAACTGAGAGCCTCCTCCCTTCTTAAGATTAATCTATGGGGACTGTCAATCTTATTTGTTATTCAACAATGACTTTCTGTATTATTAAAGATAAGCGCAACACATATCATCTGTGATCCCTATTGCAACTTGAGTCGGTGCAAGTAGATTTGAACTGCTGCCCCTGAATCGATCATTATATGAAAATATAGTAGTATATCTGATCATTGTCTCATGCTAAAGTCTCATGGCAACTCCTATTTTCAGAGGCAGTTGGTAAACTTAATTAGGGGTCGCAATCCCCTGCAGACTCAATAATGGGCTATACTCTCAAAAGCATAATGATGGAGTACTCAATATAAAGTCATCTATAACCACTGTGGAATTCTCCACCTCTGATACTAACAATGAGATTAAAACGCTCCGAGGAGAAATGGAGGCCCTCAATGCCAACTAGACAAAACAGACAGAAAAGTTGATGAAGTGGAGGCCAGTGTCATGACTTCTTCAGACTTAGGAACCCCCTTATGGGAATTGGAAAAATTAGATTGGTGATGCTGGAAGACAATAGTCGGCGAGATAATATTAGAATATTTGGCCTCCCTGAGAATAGTGAAGGCGTAGATATGATAACCTTTCATGCATCATTCTTCCCAAAGTTGCTATGCTCATTTTATACCCTCTCAACTAGAGAGATCATCAGCTACACATACCACACCTAGATCTCAACCAAGACCAATAATTACTTGCGTAGTCCGACATGTACATGCAAGACTGATCCTACAATTGGCAAAAAAGCACAGCCCATATGACCAAGAGAGACACAAAACCTAATTTGACACAGTATTTTTTACAGGAAACAAACACCATGCAAAAAAAGTTCCTAGCCCCTAAAATGGGAAAAAAAACACTAAAATAGGTCTCTTGGACCCTACAGTAATGATTGTTACTAATGATGGTTCTACAGGAGAATTTACAGAGCCAGATGAACTGAAAAGGTTCCTGGAATATGTTAATATCACTACATCATCCATGGAAACTGACTTCAAGGGAGGCTAGTTAGGTGCTATGGAAACTGGCAAAGTAGTAGTACTACACTTCCACCACAGGGACATTCAAAGGCTGAGAAACAACAGTGGACACATGCAGAAAGATAGAGACAAGTCCTGATCTCAATTGAAAGTCTGACAGTTTCATCACAGGCTTGAAAATGAAAACTTAATACTAGCAGTATACTTAAAAACCCTTCTCACGCTTACCCATCTGTAAAACAATAGATACTTCCTAGACAAGATACAATGATCACTTGGAGTCCGTGTGTGACACCCTTTGATTATTCACTCGCCCAACAAAAGTTTAATGGTTCTTCAGTGCAGTCTACGACGAAAATTGTGTTTGTCCTTCTTTACTACCTAGTCTGAAATTATATCACCTATAGCCCTCATCTTACCTGTGACTATGAGTTGGTGTAAAGATTTAGTACTTAAGTCCCTCAATGTGAATAGCCTCCCACATTACGTTAAATGTAAGAACTTGCCTAGTTGCCAAGTTTTGCACTACTTCAAAAGACTCACCTCTCAGCCAGTGAATTGGATAAACTTTTTGTTTTTCTTTTTATTGAATTTTATTAAGTATAAATAGCAGTACAGCACATGGTCTTAGGAACTTGCAATATACAGCATATATAATTACAAGGGGGTGGCACTTTACAGTTATGTCCATGCCAATTTATCAATATGTTTGTCACGTTATAATAATATAACAAAGAGTACCCACAGTACATTACATGCATTTCAGTGAAGTTCAACCGTTTTTCCTCCATCAGCGGCCATGCTGTGATTGTGGAACTAACGTTGCTGGTTCTTTGGCTAAATAAAGTTATGAAGGGGTGGTTCATCTCCCGCTCGCTTTATGCGCATCAGAATGTGTGGTACTGAGGTTAACAACAGAATATCTCGTGAGTGCTTAATCAGATTAACTGCGCAGATGTGTCAGTAATGGATCCCAGATGTCCCTGGGGCGTGAAGAGGGGGGTAATAGCTCTGCGTAGATGGAGAGCTGGTCCTTACAGTATATTAGGTCAGTGAGCCATTCCTTAAACTTGGGAGCCCGACCCCATCTGCAGGCCACCCGTCTCTTCGCTAGTAGCATACTCGGGGGCACAAAACTTCCTACACGCCGGTGACAGTTCCTCTGTGTAGCCCAATAATGCCACGATCGGGAACGATGTAATGTGTATTCCATTCATTTTAGATATCGCACTCCGCACTTCTACCCAGTAGTTCTGTATGCCTTCGCACTGCCAAGCCAAGTGCAGAAATCCCGCTCCCTCACTCTTACAACGATCGCATCAGTCGTTATCACGCAGCTTATACCTATACAGTCGCGTAGTGGTGTAATAAACACGTTGAATGAATTTCAAATGTATAATTCTTAGCCGACTGCTCGGCGTGATAGCCTCTGTTTGCTTACAGCAGTAATCCCACTGCTGATCTGTGAGTGTGGAGCCGAGTTCTAATTCCCATCCCCTTCTCGTCTCTTGCTGCATGCATGGTCGTTCCAATGAAGGCTTGCGATATAACCTAGACACCACGTGTGTTGCCCCATTCATTTGAAGGAGAGAATGTGGTGTGTCACATTTAGAGGGTTCTTGTGGAAACGCAGGAGTGTTGGCCTTGATCTTGTGCCGTAGCCTGATGTGCATGAAGATTTCTAGAGGAGTACCGCCGTCCCCTCCCATCAGTGTGTGTCTATTCTTGAATGTCCCATCCTGCTATAGATCCCCCAGGGTATTCAGATTGCATTCTTTGAGCATTTTTCTACAGGGTGCTTTAAGAGTGACCGGGGCAAGTTGTAGGTATGGGAGAGGCATCAATGGAGAGTATGGGAAGGGCTTTCCCACTTTTTTGGCTATACGTTTCCATGCGAGGTTTGTGCACGCTACAGTGGAATGCTTGGTGCTCCATTCCGGGACGCTCGCTCCAAGAAATGCAGTCGAGGGCAATGGAACCATATATGAAGGGTGGCGGATGGAGCGAGTAGATGGCATGATGCGCCTGGGCGCACAAGAAGTAGAGCTCCATGTCGGGTGCCTCGAATCCCCCACATGAATATGGGAGGGTCAATGTCTGCCAGCTGATTCGAGGTTGTTTACCTCCCCATGCAAGTCTGATGAGTTGGTAATTAATCGCATTGAAGAAGGGGCAGCCTGGGTGATAGGGTATGTTAATAAATAAATAAAGTAACTTGGGCAGGATTATAATTTTTATCAATGATATCCTGCCTGCAAGGGAGAGCGGCATGGATAATCAGTGGGTAATTGAGGTAGTAATGGCGTCTAATGCAGTGCCTTCATTTGCGTTCAGCGTCTTCCCCCCTGTCCCGGGCAATCCTCACTCCCAGGTATTTTATTTTCGAGTCACACCATGTGAGTGGGAAATCTAGAGGGAATTCTGTGTAGACGGAGTCAGAGGGAAAATTTGAGACTTGCTCCAGTTGATTCTGATCCCCGAAACAAATGAATTCTCGGAGTACCGGGTTCATGCTGATGCTCGGTTTCAGGAGGTATAAGGTGATGTCATCAGCATAAAGCGAAACTAGGATGTATCTCGAGGGGTATGGTATATCGAATTCTCTATGGTGTTGACGTGGTTTGGCAGCCAATGGCTCAATGGCGAGAGCGAATAATATGGGTTATAGGGGACACCCCTGCCGGGTGCCTCTAGAAATCTGGAAAGGGGCAGAGTGTAGGCCATTAACCTGTGCAACGGCCGTGGGTTGACTGTACAGTAGCGCTATCCAGTTGAGGAAAGCAGCTGGTAGGCCCATTCTGCCTAGAATTGCGAGCATGTAGTCCCATTCTAGTGAATCGAATGCTTTTGTAGCACCAAGGAATACAGCTACTGCGTTGGATTCAGGATCAATGTCCTGCAGAAGCGCAAAGATAGTGCGCAAGTTGTGCGATGTTTCCCTTCCAGGAATAAACCCTGCTTGATCAGGCAGCACCAACCCCTCCATCAGCAAGCTGAGTCTTTTGGCTAATGTTTTAGCTAGGATTTTAGAGTCACAATTTATCAAGGACAAGGGTCTGTAAGCATCACATTTGGTGGCGTCTTTGCCTGGTTTAAGGGGCGATATGATTAAGGCCTGTCGCATGGCTATCGGGAGAGCACCCGTCTCATTTGCTTCCTCAAATACCCTTTTGAGAATAGGTACCAACTCATCTGCATAACATTTATAAAAATCAACTGGTAGGCCATCGGGGCCTGGGGCTTTGCCGGAGCGTAATTCCCTGATGGCCTCCCGCACTTCATCCTTCTCGCTATCTGCCTCAAGGAACTCCCTGCGGCTGTTGCTAAACCAGCCGAGAGCCCTGTCCTCAGAGTATGCTGCCACATCAATCTGCCCAGATCTTTGCGTTCTTTACAGTTGTTGTTAGTGGGAAGTGAAGGCGTTGAGTATTGCTGTAGGGTCAGTGTGTACTTCGCTCGTCTCAGTTTGTATTCTGAATATGTTATTTATGAAGCAGGGGGCTCGTACTGTTTCTGCGAGTGCCTTGCCGGGTCTCTCGCCTTCTCCGTACGCTTGGGTATTGTTGCGGGGATTCTGCACATATACAGAGCTATGCACAGGAAAATAGGACCTTGGTGTATAGTGGTGTACCAACCATGCACCTTAGTACCCACAATCCCAATCCGACTAGCTTTAGCGTCTCATTCGTTCTCCGTACTACAGCGAAGCTACCAATGATTAGACATCCCAGAACACGGACTCTCTCAGGAATGGCGGGAGCAAGAACACTTTCATTACTCACTCATACTTGTCCACAACGTGCGTAATAAGAGACACAGTATAGTTTAAAATGTTTATTTCAACTATCGTGCTCTAAGATAAAGTACGCGTGCCAGTACTATCCGCATAATGGATAACGATAAAATAATAAGCATGGTTACAATTCCATAGAAGACAAACGGGGACAGCATTTTATAAAGACAGTGGATATAGGGCTAAATTGCCTTACCACCCTCCCGTGCTAGTAACTAGTTTATTATAAAAATAGAAGACCTCTGGGCTTTGTCAGGCGGACCCCCATACCTCAATATCTAGATGCAACGTTTACAGTGCCACCAACAGGGAGATCACAATATTAAAAGCACACGAATTTCTCCAATGCAGCTGTACTTCGTGTTATGTCTAAGTGCGAGGGGCTGACCAGATCAGCAATAACAAGGGACGTTGTTTTTCGACCTTGTACATGGTGTGCAAACGAAAGCCACAGGGAACATGAGAAAAGGTGAAAGGCAAAAAGGCAGACAGTTCTAATATAGCCGGGCACAAGCAGAGTCTGTAAAAACAAAGTCACAGAGTAACGTGTGCAAAAAAGGCATCATGGCAGCCAGGCCTAAGCTAACTTAGCAATGTAGACAATGAGGCCACAATCCACACTACACCCTCCCCTGGTCAGTCCATAGGCCAAGACATAGGACGAAAACAGAGTTCAAATAGATGGAGCAGAATGTAAACGTCTATTTATGAAAAGTCCCCATGAAGGACAGCGAATGGAAAAAAAGTTCCAGATAGGTCTAGAAATTTAGGGCACTACAAAACAATAAAAAAATCCAGAAATGCAGTTCGTTGAAAGCGAAGGCCCCTAATCCAATAGTGTATGCGCAGAAAACTGCCACACCTTCCAAGAGGACATCATTGGTGTCGTCTGAAAAAAGAGATGCCATCCAGTTCAACAAATGAAAACTGCATTCATGTTCCTCATAATAGGGAGCAGTGATCAGCATTGCGGGACAACTTGCGTGATACTCAATATAACTTCGTTGTAGGAGATTCTGAGCAGCCGCCCAGATATCCCATTGCGCCAAAACCCCAAGTGCAGCCGCACGCGCCATCAATCCAGTGCCGGAACATTCCCGTTCATGGGCCACTAAGGGGCCCATCAACTGGCCAAAATCCGGGTCCGACTGAGACATATTGGAGAGGCAAACATCCAAGGACCAAGAGAAAGGACATCGCAAGCAAGACATCACAGGTTGCACGCAAGTGAAATACGCAAAGCGAAAAGAAAGTCTATAGGACACGCCGAGTGTCGCCAATGGTAGGATGCCGAAGCTGTTGAGCATGCGTTCCCGGAGCATCCGGAGTCGACCTTGGTCGAGTAGGCCCCCAGGAAGTGCAGCCATTGCGCAGCAAACAAATTAAAAATATTCCAGCAGCTAAGGCTAGGATCAACGGGAAGCTGCCAAAGACACTGGAAAAAATAGAATGAATGAAAGCCGGAATTACACCAAATATAGTTTGAAAGGAGGTTAAAAGGCCAGAGCCCACAACTTTAAAAAAGTGCACAAGACCTTTGGTATTAGAAGCATTGAATACGCGGTGAATCAGTTCACCGAAATGTTGTGGGAGGTTTGTGTTCAAAAGAGCCTGTATCTCACTGTGGGTACTAGCCACCTGGAGGACGAAGGTCTCCCGTGCGGAAGTGAGCATAACCTTCTGGTTTAATAATAGCTCCTTTATTCTGCTCAATTTATTGAAATCCGCCTTCAAAGTGGGTATGGAAGGCCAAATGGAACTATCTATCATTTTGTGCGGGGGTGGAAAAAGCACATTTTTGCAGCACACAACACGGTGTGAAACCGTTACAATGTAGGGGATGCATGCCTGCATTCCACAGCAGTCTTGATTATTCAGAAGCAGATAGCTACCATTTGCAAGCACAGTGAAAGTAGGTGATATAACAGGTGCTGGAATGCCCTTCAAAACACAAGCAAGATTCGGAGCAGAAACATTACAAGCCCTGTGCAATTTAATGTTTTTACAAATTAGGGAATGACCCACTGTAGAATCGCAAGACTCTCCTGTGAGAAAGACCTCCGTTCCGTCCCTAAGGCATCTGTACATGAAAGGCAGGGACCAAAGTTCATGCAAGAAGGCACTGCCTAAAGGCTGAAAACGGCCAACAGGATAATGTCTCATGCATGAACTGAACTCAAATAAAGAAAAAGGCAAAGCGATAACCCCGTGAACTAGCCACACTGCAGAGTCAGTCTCCGCCACAGAGAATGGTAACAGCTCTATCTTCTCGATATGTAAGAGCGTGTATGTTGCATCTTTCATGGCCATGAATTGCTGTTTTTCAGTTAAATTAAATGGCAAGAACAAGGCAGACATGTTTAAAAAATGCCATGGAACTTTGCCCATTTTCAATGTTTGCAATGTCCACGCAAACTGCATTACTGAACGCAATTGATTCTGACCATGATATAACACAGACACATCATCTTGTACAATATCAACAACAGATGAAACAATATCCTCTAAAGTGTAAATGCGGGAAGACAGGGTATTAATACTATTGTCAACAACAGCGAGCACTTTTTCTAGATTTGCCTGATCGATTTCCCGTAAACGGGAAGCAGCTTCAATTTGCGAAAGCTTCCAGAGTTCATTGTAAGTCTCATAAATAAATCTTTTAAGTCTAGGACCTCGAGGCCCTAGAACAAAAGCGGACAGATCAATGTTGCCTGATAGGAGGGATAAATGTTGTTTTACAGAATCTAATGAAGAGCGCTGCAACCACTGTTTACACAATTTACCAATTGAATATGTTGTAACAGTACGAGAGTCAAAAAACCTTGGATCTGGCCTATCCTGTTTGTAACCAGGAGCAGAGTCATGAAAACGTAGTTGGCAGGCATTTGATGCTATGGGCCAAGCCAACCAGGGTGACTGAACAATCGTAGAAATATTAAAGGAATTATTTTGAAACAAAGCTTGCAAATTTGCAAGGGAAATATTGAAATGCAAGCTCTCGTTGGGATTTGAAGACAATACGGGAATGGAGGGTGCATTCAATTGTTTGGAAGTAGCCAAACCCCAACTAGTTGTTTGATAGATCGTACTATTTAAAAATAAAATTTGGGCCGGGATTAGGCAAGCACGGTGTAAGGCTTCCGTACCGCGTACCTGCCATGATTTCGTGCCCCAGATAGACTTAAGTAGATGGTGTCCTTCCAGTGCTCATAACCACCCACGGCTAATGCATCCAGAAAGGAACCGGAATATAGCAATTTGGTGTGTGTCAACATGACCTTTTGATTCGACGAAATGTTTAATTTAAAATAATAAGACCCAGGGTTTGATCTATCAAAGTCTGTAAAGTAAGTAAATTTACTTTTAAGTGTTTGGGAGCTACCTGGTAGAGGGGTTGGACAATGTTCCCATTGGGTGTAATTAAAAGTACCCCAAAGTGCACTTGGTTTATGGAGAAAATGGTTGCCCCAATGCTGATAACAATATAAATCAGCATAATTTGCAGAATTTAAGTACAAATCTTCAGCATTAAAAGCAGCATAATATTTCAAATCAGAGAATAACGATTCAACGGCATGCACATCCCAATCGTCAGAATGAATATTCCTTTTTACCACATCACCCATGGAAACACGAAGGACATTCGGTACATTAATAATCTCGGTTGGTCCATGAATTTGGAAATTTACAGCATCCCATACGATGCCATCAGCGACTGGGAAGGCGGAAATGTTCACAAATGTGTGGTCACGCTTCATGATGTGAGATGAATGCGGAGCCAAAGTTCCAGCGACCCAGTTCACCGCAGAGCGTTCTGGCAAATAGTGCCCATTGATGAGCAAGAAAAAAACTGTCACAAAGCCAATGGACATGAACAGGAAAATCAGGAACAGTACCAACCAGATGTATGTCCATGGTGGGACCAAAAAATTGTCTCTGAACCAGGATATAAAAATACTGAAGCTGGACGGGATAAGTGATGAGGTGGAAGCCGAATTAAAGGAAAAACGGGTTGGGCTCAGTGGTGTTGTAGGTAAATGAGCCACTGACTTGTTGGCGGGATATGCATACTCGGTTTCCTCGTTGCAGGAGGAAGCCGGGAAGTTGAGCAGGCGATCAGGCAAAGCGACCATCTCAATGGCAACATCAGTGTCCGTGTAGGCTGGAGGGCCACAAACAGGAGTCCTTGAAATGGCTGGACATGATACCGCAGGTGTCACGCTATTCAGGATCGGCCAGATGTTGTAGCTTGACATTGTCCACTGAGATGTATCTGTTTTCTTTGCGACCAGGTAGCGGTGGTAAGATGACTGTACGAGTACCCTTCAAGCCAAGGACTGGAACCGGTGCACGATAAGAGGGGCCAAATTCTTTTTTGTTCTCCACTTCTCTCGGACCAGATCGCCAACCTTCGGAAGGCAGCCGGCAACCGGAATTTGCAACGCAGCGTCAGTGGCTGAAGGCAAGTGTTCGTTTGCAAGTTTGTCACGGTTCACTTGTAAGTCCTGCAACATAGTAGAATGATTATCTACGTCAAAGATTGCGGCATTCGCCACCATGTCTAGACCATCAAGGTCTGGCACAAACATTTGTATGCCAAAGAGCATTTCGTATGGGGTCCGCCCACCCAAAGATCTTCTAGGGAGATTATTAAGTGCATGTTGCACGCTATACAAGTGGGCAAGCCAGTTCCTGCCAGTACCTAAGCCTCTAGCTGTCAAGGATTGCTTTAAGTCACGGTTCATTCGCTCCACAATTGAGTTGCCCTCGGGCCTATATGGAGACGAAAATTGCACCTGCACCCCCATAGACCGCATTGCGTCTTTGTACGCCTTAGAGGTGAATGCTGGACCTTGGTCGGAATGGAAGGTGCCACAGGCAAAAATTCCCACAAAGACACGCAAATCCCTGATGACATTTCGAGCGTCAGCACTTCGTTGTGGCCAAACCCAGATGAAACGTGTGCACGAATCTACCGCAACTAAGATGTATTTATATGCAGTGTCAGAAGAAAATGGACCGCAGTGATCAAGGTAAACACACCCAAAAGGTTTATTAGAAATGCAGAGCTGTGTTTGTGGTGGTCGTGTAACCGTTGAAGGCTTAATTTGCTGACAAACGTCACAAGAAAGCACATAAGTACGGGTCTGTTTATATAAACCACTCCACCAGTAATGCTGCTGCAAGATGGAAACAGTCGCAGACATGCCAGCATGGGCTGAAGCCAAGCCTTCGTGTGCGGCCGTTATCAAGGAAGTTCTGCGGTCCGCGTTGGGAATCAGCCGATCACCAACGTCTGGAATTCTTACGTAAGGAACCTGTTCGGGACCTAATTGATAAGAGTACTTGGAAGGGAAACCCCGTGGGTAATTAGCACCTTCCTTTGTTGCAGCAATAGCTGCCAAAATCTCATTATCTATTTTTGTCATGGATCTTGTAACTGCTGCTAATAGCACGTGGCTACTGCAGATTTGGCAGCTTCATCCGTCAAACTGTTACCGACCGCATGTGCGCCCACACGCTGGTGGCCAAGAGTGTGAATCACCTGTGTGAGAGGCAGACGTTGTTTAAATCTGCCACTCGAACCCAAAGCATTTTATGCTTAATTGTGCTGCCTTTAGCATCTCTATAGTCGTTTTGAGACCAAAAGAATAAGTTGTCATTAAAGCATTGAACACAGTAGAAAGAATCGCATACAATAAGTGTCGTCACGTCTGGATTCGCGAACTCAAGTGCGAGCACCAAAGAACGCAGCTCGGCCAATTGTGCAGTACTGTCTCCTAGTGCCTGCGTGTGCACCACACTCGATTTGAACTCACCGTTCACCATAGTACCTGCAACAATAGCACATGCTCCGGAATAAGCATGCTTAGAACCCGTGGCCGGTTGCGCCGAACCATCGGTGTAAATGATACATTTGTACTCAAGCGGCAGCAAAGACAGAGGAGGAGGATGAACAAATTCATACTGCAAGAACTCCTGTGTCGGAAGAGAGGAATCAAAAATAAAAGTGACATCCGGGGACGTCCGAGATGTAGCCCATTGTATCCAACGGGGGTGCAAAGCCTTAGAGTTTGGTACACTTGCCTTCGTCACTGCCTCAAGGGCAGGATATGGTGTTACCACTAAAATGCGTTTTCCCTGTGCCAGTGCGCGTTCCTTAAGAATCGCCATTTGCACTGCAGTCAAAACTTTCTCCACAGTGGAAAAGCGCAACTCCGCTGAAGTGTAAAGATGCGACTTGTATACAATAGGTACTGTGTCACCTTCGTTAAACGTTCAGTACGTGGAACCCACTGCCCCTGGCACAATTCTAATCACCAGGTTCGTGTGGTTATCACGAGTCAACAAGAACTTAGATTCAAGTAGATCAGACTGCAAAGAGTGCAGTATAGAGGAATGCTCAGGAAGCCAGCCTGACTTCGAAAAGTTAGGTTGTATCAAGGCATAAAGAGGCTTGATACGCTGGGCATATTCGGGAATGTAAGAACGCCCGAAGTTTAAAAATCCCAGTAATGACTGAAGTTTCTTCAGGATCGTTGGAGGGCGCAAAAGTGCGCACTTCTCCAAGAAATGGGGAGCTAAGCCCCTACCTTCATTGTTGAGCTCATAGCCCAAAAACAAAACAGTGAATTCTGCGATGTGAGATTTGTATCCTAAGACCGCAAATTCAAGAATAATGCGGTCCACACGGGAAAGATGCGGCCATAATTCGTCGTCTGTCAGATAGATATTGTCGATGTACGAATACGCATCCTGGTCTATGCTGTCCAACAAAGAGACTACACGGGCGGTGAAGACTCCCGGGCTGTTCTTGTAGCCCATGGGCAAACGCCGAAATTTAAATTGTTTTCCACCGGAAGTGAAAGCGCTACATTGGCTGCACTCCGGGGACAAATTGTGCGTGTAAAATCCATTGGAAAGGTCAAGTGTCGTTTTATATGTTTTGCGCACAAGACTGTCTACGAGCGCAGAACTGTGGGTATTCTGTACCGCAAAGGTCCGACAATGAGAGTTCAAATGTCGGTAATCCAAAACTAAACGGTACGACCCATCTGGTTTAGAAACCGCAAAAAGGGGATTATTCATTGGTGATACGCATGTTTCAATTACTCCTTGATATTCTAACTGTGTCAGAATGTCTGAAACAGGACCTTTAGCTTCCCGCCGAAGGGGATATTGGGGTTGGGGCTGTGGCAGAGACCGAAAGGGTATATCATGGGGAGAATCCTCATCCCAGCCCACGTGGTTACGGTATAGCGCCGGAGCCAGGGCCCCAGCCCATTCAGCTGCGAGAGCCTCTGCTTTGTCCTTTGGGACATGACGAGAAAAGCTCGGAAGGATGACCTCCTCCCCTCTACGAGCAGCAAGTACGAATGGGGGCAGCCAATCTGCTTCTGCCAACAAAATGTCGTAAGAGGAGGTCAGATTTCCCCAAAAAATCCCTTTAATATCACGCTCAATGTCACCTTCAATTTGAATGACAATATTAAATAGTCTGTCAGGGGGTGCCACTCGGGTGTCGGCTGTCTCGACAGTAATGAAAGTATCAGTTGCTGTCGCCTCCACATGAGGACGCAGTGCCTCCCTCACTATGGTAACTTCCGCGGCGCTGTCTAGCAGCGTCACTGCCCACGTCCAATTCAGGAGTCTTGTTCTCACCATCTGTGGCATACCTCGCTGTTAAAGCTGCAACTTTTTTCTTCTGAAACTGTGGGCGAGACTTTGGAAATTCTTCTGGTTTCCCTCGGCCTGGTTGTCGAGGTTGGTCTCGTCCCTGTGGGGCCTCATGACCCCTGCCTCTATCCTGGTGATCTCCTCCACCAGTCTGGGAGGTCGATGGTGCCTGTGGAGAACGAGGAGAACACGGGTCAGGGACTTGAAGTCTATCTGGAGATTTAATTCTCGCTCCGTCGCGCAAATCATAAGTGCGTACAGAAGATACGGAAACCGGGGATGCAGCACGCGACCCTGGTTTTGATTGTTGCTTACCCTGTTTCTTCAACTTCCAGTTCTTTTTAGAAAAGAACGGTTTCTCTTCTTTCTCAGACTGAGTTTTTTGTTGTGGCTGTGATTGAGTTTGCGTTTTAGCAAAAGGCTTAACCCCCAAACTATTGCGGCCAATGGTTTTATAAGCCTGTGCAATAATTTTCGGTAATTCGCGTGGCTTGTCCGGTTCCGGGACCAAAGCCAAAGCATTAGCGACTTGAAAGTTGACTGCGTCACCCTTGACGTTCGCAAGGATTAGATCAGCCACCACATCGAACACTCCCACCAGTCTCATCCCCAATTCCACAGCCGCCTCAGGGCCATGTTCATCCTGCACCCGTTTAATTACAGAGGGGAGAACCGTCATGGAAGGAGTGCCGAAACACTTCGCATACACTGCTGCGAATACCTTGCCCCAGTTGTTGCATTCTGTCAACTCGGGAATTAAGTCTTTCGGCAAACTAATTGTCAAAATCCTGTGTTTGTCCACAGGAGAAGTATTCGGAAAAACAGCCTCCAGCTGGTCAAATTTTTCTGCAAGCCAATAAGGCAAATCATCCTTATTCTGTGGGCGCTTGCCCATCACCGAATTAACCATGACGGGACTTATGGTTACACCGCCCGTTCCAGCTGGATGCGCCGCAACTCCAGGAGGGGCCCCCTGGACGTTGCCTGTAACATATTGTACCAAAGCTCTGTGCACACGGATTAAAGACGCATGCAACGCGCGCAGTTCATCAACCGCAAGCGTCAAATAACGCGGATGTGGGATATACCCGGCTAAGACTGGCCAAGTGGCCCCCTCTATTGATAAGGGGCCTAAACGAACCGGGGTGACTGGATGTGGGAGGGCGCCATTAAACCAAATACGGTGTTGCCAAGCCGTAAGTGGTACTTCAAGAGCCTGATAAGGCCGATAAGCATTGGGTAGGGCAGTGGGAGCGTAAACATGAAACAAATTGTCAGCTCCTTCCACCGCCGGAAAAGTGACCTAAGAGTAAAACACCTCAAAGTGGTGAGTCGGATCAGCCTGCACCACAAAGATGAGAGCGACACCCGCGTCAGGCACTCCATAAGCCAGTAAATGAGCCCGGAGCGCAGTGCGGCTATGTGCCGGGATATTTACATTTGCGGCCATTAAGACCAGGAATGTTTAACAACCTAGTGCATGGCGCAATATAGGGTTAACATAAAAGAAAACACCTTTTAATAACTTCAAGCTTGAAAGAACCTATAAAAACATCAATATAGGCGGTATCACCCTCCCATACGTTTCCGGAAGCGTAAGCGAAGGTTATTGTGGACAAGCACAAGCACTACTCAAGCGAGTCGCAGTTAAGAAGCCCCACGTTGGGCGCCATGTTGCGGGGATTCTGCACATATACAGAGCTATGCACAGGAAAATAGGACCTTGGTGTATAGTGGTGTACCAACCATGCACCTTAGTACCCACAATCCCAATCCGACAAGCTTTAGCGTCTCAGCGAAGCTACCAATGATTAGACATCCCAGTACACGGACTCTCTCGGGAATCGCGGGAGCAAGAACACTCTTTCATTACTCACTCATACTTGTCCACAACGTGCGTAATAAGAGACACAGTATAGTTTAAAATGTTTATTTCAACTATCGTGCTCTAAGATAAAGTACACGTGCCAGTACTATCAGGATAATGCATAACGATAAAATAATAAGCATGGTTACAATTCCATAGAAGACAAACGGGGACAGCTAATATAAAGACAGTGGATATAGGGCTAAATTGCCTTCCCACCCTCCCCGTGCTAGTAACTAGTTTATTATAAAAATAGAAGACCTCTGGGCTTTGTCAGGCGGACCCCATACCTCAATATCTAGATGCAAGGTTTACATCATCAGACAAGCACAGCTCTTCTCCCTGGAAAGGTTTTTCTCCAAGTGCCACCAACAGGGAGATCACAATATTAAAAGCACACGAATTTCTCCAATGCAGCTGTACTTCGTGTTATGTCTAAGTGCGAGGGGCTGACCAGATCAGCAATAACAAGGGACGTTGTTTTTCGACCTTGTACATGGTGTGCAGACGAAACCCACAGGGAACATGAGAAAAGGTGAAAGGCAAAAAGGCAGACAGTTCTAATATAGCCGGGCACAAGCAGAGTCTGTAAAAACAAAGTCACAGAGTAACGTGTGCAAAAAAGGCATCATGGCAGCCAGGCCTAAGCTAACTTAGCAATGTAGACAATGAGGCCACAATCCACACTACAGTATGAGTGTATTTAGAGCGAAACAGGCTTTCCCGCTCCGCTGTGTCTGTATATTCAATCAGTAGCTCCTTGAACTGTGCATGCAATTGCGGAGTGGGGGCATCCGCTATGGCGGTTTCCGTTTCCTTAATATTGTGTTCCAGCCTTTTTAGTGTGCCTCTGATATCCTGCAGTACCCCCCGCTTTTGGAAATACAGATACCCCTGACAGTGACCTTAAAGCTTTCCCATACGCTAGCAACGGTCCGCACGCTACCCAAATTGCGCGGGAAGAACTCTTGAATCTCCTGCTTCAACTCCTCTCGAATGTTAGCATCCAGGAGCGCCGTGGGTTGAAGTCTCCAGGAGCGGTATGGGGAGGGGTCAGTAGGGAGGCAAAGTCGAAGCAACACAGGGGAGTGATTGGAATACGTGCGAGCGAGATGCTCTGTCTCTTTTAGCCATGTAACCAGCCCCGCCGACAATAGCCAATAATCGATTCTCGACCAGCTAGCATGAACAGAGGAGTAGAAAGTGCCCTCTCTACATTCAGGGTGTCTAACTCTCCATACTGTCCAGCATGTGGTTCTCTTCAATAATAGTGCTTAAATGCAGCATTGCCTTAGCGTGAGATTCACCCACGCCTGAGGAGCGATTTATAGTGGGATGTAGGGCATGGTTAAAGTCTTCCCCCCCCCCCCCCCCATATTAAGTGTGTTGAACCCACTTCTTAAATGTGACCCCATAGTGTGTTGAAAAACTGCTCATCATCGACATTTGGCGCATAACAATTGACCAATGTCACGGACTGACCAGATATCCGCCCCCACATAATGCAGTACCTTCCCATGGGGTCCTGTATCGCGCCTGCAGGGCTATAACTGACTCCAGCTTTGATAAGTATGGCAGTGCCCCTTGAATATGTTGAGTATGAGGCGAAGCATCTATGCGCGGCCCATTTCCCGGAAAACCCAGGTGCAGATCCTGGGTCCAGGTGCGTTTCTTGGATCATTGCTATTTGGACTTGATGTCTATCTAAGTAGTTAAGTATTTGTTATGTTATGTTATGTTAACTGTTACTTCTATAGCGCATAATCACCATCAGGTCTCTTAGCGCTTTGAGAGAGGGGTCCAATGCCCGATACCCACTGCAGTCCCCAGGAACATGCGTAGCAGATGAACAGGAGGGTTTTGAGGGGTTTCCTGAAGGGGAGGAGAGCGCATTCCTTGCGGAGGCCATCTGGTAGTTTGTTCCAGAGTTGCGGGAGCAGGACAGAGAGGGCTCTGCCTCCCTTGGATATTGTATTAAACCGGGGAACTGCCAGCAGGCAGCTCTCGGCGGACCGGAGTTTACGGCCAGGCACATAGTTTTGAAGACGCTCTTTAATGTATGTTGGGACCTGGCCGTACATTGCTTTATGGGCAATACAAAGGCCCTTGAATTTGTCCCTCTGCTAGATGGGGAGCCAGTGAATCTTGCGCAAGAGAGGGGTAGCATGTGCCCTTCTAGGGAGCCTGAAAATCAGCCTGGCTGCATCATTCATGGTCACCTGTAATTTGTTGGTTAGTTTTTCCGGTAGGCCGATATACAGGGCGTTCCCGTAATCTAATCTGGACAGGATGGTGGCCGATACTATCATCTGTAGAGCTGTCGTCGAAAGGAGGGGGGCTAGTCTCCGCATCTGTCTCAGCAGGCCAGTGCATGTACCAATCACGGTCGAAACTTGGTTGGTCATAGAGCGGTCCGCATCTATCTTGATGCCCAAGCTTTTTACGGTCGTGACCGGCGTAGGGCTTGTGCCCAACTCTTGGGGCCAGAAACGGTCAATCCAAGGGTTTGGTTTCCAGGGGATGACTAGGACCTCAGTTTTATCTGGGTTGACCTTCAGAGAGTTAGTCGTCATCCAGTTCACGGTGTATCTGAGAATATTTTGAGTCAATGAGGGGGCCTGCTGGGAGTTGTCGATCTGGAGGATGAGCTGTGTGTAGTCCGCATAGTTAAAGACTTGGCAGTCCATGCGCGCCAGGGCAGCTATTAGCGGCTGGAGGTAGATGTTGAATAGGAGTGGGGACAATGCTGAGCCCTGGGGGACGCCACACGTGAGGGCGCCCCTGTCAGACACCTGCTCCCCAAGCTGGACCCTCTGCGACCTCCCGGAAAGAAAGGATTCAATCCACTGGTAGGCCACCCCGAAGATGCCCAGTTCGGAAATGCGGAATAGAAGCTGCGCATGATTGACTGTGTCAAATGCTGCCGACAGGTCTAACAGCACCAGGGCGCACAGTTTCTTATTGTCGGCCATGACTCTGAGCTCGTCAAGTACAGATAGCATTACCAGCTCTGTGCTGTGGTGGGGCCTGAAGCCCGCTTGCCGCCCTTGGAGTAGCTGGTGTTCCTCCAGGAAAACCGCAAGTGTTTTTAGGATGTGCTGCTCTATGACTTTCACCAGGAAGGGGAGCTGGGAAATTGGTCTGTAGTTTTTAAGAATGGCCACATCCGCCCCAGGTTTCTTCAACAGGGGGGTGACCCTGGCTTCCTTCAGACCGGAGGGAAGGTAGCCTGTCTCTAGGGAGCGATTTAGTAGGGCGAGGATCTGTCTTTCAAGACCTGGGAGGGCCATGCGAAAAACCCTTGGAGGACAGGGGTCAGCTGGTGAGCCTGATTTGATATGGCTCATCAGGCCTGACAGGGAGGCTGGGTCTAAATTAGGGAAAGAGGGGAGCTGGTTAGCCGGCGTAAGGGGCGTGGGGTGCTGTTCTAGGGGGGTCTGATGGGTCTGGGTGCTCTCAATCTCAGCTAGGATGTCGGCGACTTTGTGTAGAAAATAGGTCTGGAAGGTGTTGCAGTCTACTAGTGAAGCTGTAGATCCTAGTGTTGATTTCTGGCTGAGTTCTTTTAGTATTTTAAAAGTCTTTCTGTTTATTTACTGCCCCCGTGATTCTTGCCTCATAGTATTCAGCCTTCCTAGTCATACTGGCCTTTTTATATGAGGCAAGCAGGAGTTTGTGGGCAGCTAGGTCGGCTTGGCTATCTGATTTTCGCCACCTTCTCTCGGCTTGGCGGAGGGTTTGCTTCCTACCCCTCAGTTTTTCATTGAACCAGGGGGCGCCTTTTCCTTTATCTCTAACTTTCTCCCTCCGTGCCGGTGCTACCTGATCAATGGCTTTCTTAAGCGTGTCGGTGAGGGCAGCGCACTCATAGTCTACGTTGCCTGAAGTGGGTGCTTTCATCGGGAGTCTGAATAAGGTCCCCACCAGATTATCTTCCTCAATTCTATTCCAACTGCGCACAATTTTCCAACCAAGTGACGGCTGCAGTGGTGGGCTGTCCAGCGGGACCCAGCACCTAATCAGCGAGTGGTCAGATCAGGTGCACGTGCTGATGACTGTAAGCTGGGTTGATCGCTGGGAAGTCCAGATGAGGTCGAGTATGTGGTCCTTAATGTGGGTTTGAGCATTCACCAGTTGGTGAAGCCCCAACGAGCACATGGCTATCTCGAATTGGCTAGCCTGCGACTC
Organism: Calotriton arnoldi; assembly: GCA_963921515.1. NCBI lineage: Eukaryota > Metazoa > Chordata > Amphibia > Caudata > Salamandridae > Calotriton > Calotriton arnoldi. The sequence continues at coordinate 991,056 of CAWUFW010001274.1, forward strand.
TCTGGGAGTTTTGTCCCAGTGGTAGTTGAAGTCGCCCACCACTAGGAGTCGTTGGTAACGTGAGCAGAGGTCACTGATCAACTCAGAGAAGAGTTCGTTGAACCTAGGGGTTGGACGTGGAGGGCGGTATGCCACTAATAGTATGATGCTGGAGGATTTACTCGAGATTTTAACACCTAATGTGTCAGCGTTCTCGAAGTTTTCTGCCAGTATCTTGTCTACCAGTAGACTTTTGTTTTATAAAAGATAGCCACTCCACCCCCTCTGGCATTGTCCTCCCTGTTGTGCCATACGGCGTCAAATTCCCCAGGTAGTGCTGCAATCATATCTGGGACGGAGCTGTCACCTAACCAGGTTTCTGTGACCGCTAGGACATCGATGTCTCCGTCCTGGAGGAGCGAGAAAATTTCCAGGCAGTGTTTTGGCAGTGAACGTGTATTCAGTAGAGCAACCTTTCGGCCTGGGGGCTTTCTGGACGATGTGTAAATATGGTGGGCTATAAGTGGAGTCATGGCAGTATCGTCCCAGTTTTTGCTAAGTAGGTTTTCTGCTCTAAGAGTTTCTACTGCATTCCGGCCCAGGGTATGATTCTTGGATTCTAGGGCACGGAGCTCCTCCATTGAATATGCCAGGGATTTGCCTTTTCTTGCGAGGGTCCCGCAGCCCCCTGACATTCCAAGTTAGTAGCATAATGTCACGATTTATAGGTCTGCTAGGGGCACTCATTTGTTAGTTGGTGAATTGTAATCTGAACAAGTTTCATTTTGGTGCCAGGGCAAGCCCTACTCTCCCTGCGTGTGGCCGTGCTGCTACTTCGTCCATCGTGTTTTACATGTGCTATTCTGCTACAAACAACAATCCCTCACCCCCTCTCCCCCCACCACCACCCACACCCGTGGCTCAATCCCGCAGGAGGATATTCTTCCCTACAAAACCCCAAACATGCCGTCCACACACAGTGTCCATTAAAAGCTGGTGTCTTACACAAGGATCACGATGTCCCTTGGGGTATAATATGCAGACTGCCATTAAAGTGTTTGTACCAGATTGACATATACAGCCCTGTACAGTCAAATGTGGGCCAAATAGGCTTCCATATATGTGGGACAGCAATAAACGAAACAATCTACCATTATCTAGATGTGGGGGATTACCCATAGGGGGGTTATATACAAGAGAGCCAGACATTCCACCCCGGGTGGTCAGGGGTGCCCGGCGGCGGACAGATTTTCGGTGCATTATAAGCAAATCAGTAATAATCAAACTGTAAGGGAGTTTTTAAAGTATATGTATCTAGACCCCTGTACCTGTGTTCAGTTTGTGGCCTGGTCTCTTCTTCATTATAAAGCTGCGAATCGTTCTAAGCATATTGTTCGCCCGGCGACTACCAGGAATGTAAGATATAGCCAGGTCCATTTTTCAGTCCATGTTCTGTAGTGGAGAGCTTGGTCTGGATTCATTGTCGTCTCGGTCTGATCTGGGGCTGCGAGAGGATGCCTTCTTGATGAAGTCCTGTGCCTGTTGAGGATTGGTAAATACATGTTGTCTGCCTCGGTGAGTAACACGCAGCCTTGCTGGATACAGCATTGCATACTGAATGTTGGCCTGTTGTAACTTTTGTTACACGGGGACGAACTTTTTCCGAGACTCCTGGACCATTAGCGTAAAGTCCGGAAATATTGAGATGGAGTGGCTATCGTGTTGCAGGTCTCTTTTTTTTCCCGTGCCAGACGGAGTGCAGTATCCCTATCTTTATAATTCAGGATCAGCGCTATGATGGGCCTGGGGGGGAACCCGGGGGCGGTCTCGAGGCTAGGGAGCGGTGTGCTCGTTCCACTATCTACACCTTGGAGAAGGAGGATGCGCCAAACATTTCCACCAGCATGCGCTCAACATAATCTTCCAACCGTCCTGTCTCTGCGGACTCAGGTACTCCAAGGACGCGTATATTATTGCGGCGCGAGCGCGCTTCTACATCCTCGTTTTTCACCGCGATGACCTTTAACAGGCGCTCCATAGTTTGCATTTGTTCTCCTCCGGCCAAAGTGCTGTCCTCTAATTGCGAGATCCTCTGTTCTGTTTCACTGATGCTCCCGTCATGTTTTTCTAATCGCTGGGCGATGTAGTCCATGCGCACGTTCAGCGCATCCATTTTGGTCTCAATGGAGTTAAGGCTCTGTCTCATCATGAGCAACAGCGAGCGTAGGTCTGAATCATCTGATTGTGAGCCTTCCAGCGTGTTTGAGGCTTGATCACCTTCCGGGCCTCTCGTGTTCCTGCGAGGCTCAAAGGGTATCTTCGCTTGCTTGCTGTCCGTTCTCCCCATGATGAGACCTCCGGGGCAGTAATATTGCATAGGACCTTTAGCAATTGTTGTGTCGCAGTACTCACTTCTGCCCTGTATTTAGCAGCGTTGCTCAATCTGGCTATTTGATCTGTCCCTGCACCTCTTTGTGTAATTTGGTTGGGGAATCTTTAATGATGTGGCACTATTGTTCCTGTCACTCCGCTAAGCGTGGCCTCAATGCGCAGCTCTCTTCGATCTATGCGCCGCTATCACCATCAGTGTTTATATGCTACTGCTGAACCTCCAGTTGGTGTGGTTATTTGGGGTGGGCCAGCCTGAGATCGACCAGAGCCCGCTACCCATCCGCAAGCGGGTCCGCCCGCCACAGCACGCCCCGCCGCCACTAGAGTCACAGGCCAGGCCCCACAACATCAGCCGCAGTATTCAGGCCGCATCCCCCCGGCCAGCGGGCCCAATGGCGCTCACCTCTCTGTACCTCCTTCAGAGTCGGTCCGTGTCTCGGGGTGGGTGGGGGGGGCAGCACACACACTGATCACCTTTGCGAAGGGCCCGCCCCAGGCACAGCATGCTGCGGAGCCGCCCAGCAGCAGCCATCCGCGCGGTGAGTTCAAGCCCCGGCCGCGTCCCAGGTCCGGTTGGTTGCAGCAGCGCGGTCCTTCAGTTATGGCTTGCGGGGGTCTGCATTCCTGCACTTGTGTAAGGACTTCTCTCACCAGCTGCCAGACTATTTGTAGTACTTTATCTTGCCGGGTGCTTTATGGTGAAGTGGTTTGCGGCTCAGTCCTGCACCGTACCTACTGCGGGAGCAGTCGCGGTAGCTAGCGTGCTCCGATCGTCGCCATCTTAAGTCGATCTTTCGGCCGTGCATTTTTCAGTCTGACAGGTTATATCGCAGTTAGTTTCGCCATATATCGCCTTCACAGGGGTCCACCTTGCCGATAGTGCCTTTTCCCGTAGCTGCAGGTGTCCCCTTTACCAGGATTATGTTCGATTTAGGCCGCGGGCTGCAGGAGCCAATTCGGTGCAGCCATCTTGCTTGCCGGCTCTTTAGCGCCCCCTTGAATTGGATCAACTTAAGAGACTTGGTGGATAGGGTCATTGCCTCATCCGGGCCACAATTTCAGCAACACCTCGACCTCTTCTCCAACCAAGACATTCAGTAAGAATGCTGCACAAAAGACTAACTGCCCGTATGTACAAAACTTGTTAGACCTGGAGGGCTGATATGTATTTGTTAAATTGACGATACAATCCACTCCTCTTATTATTGGGTCTAAATATGCGCACAACACTGCAAAACACCCCCCTTGTCTACTTCGTATGGAATTTGGATGTACACTGCTAATTATCGTAGGGGGGATTTAACAATTGACCCTCCATTAGACAAATCTGGCATCCCAGACCTTAGAAGTAATGATGACCGGGGCTTGTTCAAAGATTTAATGAGCGGCTACATTCTGGCTGAGCCATTGCGCCTCCTCAACTGGAGAGCAATGGAATACATATTCTTATCAGCACATGGCTCGGAGTCCTGAATAGACTATTTCCTTATCAGTGGGGCTTGCTTGGCTAAGGTACAGAAATGGCACAGGCACCAGCAGTAACTCCGAACTAATTAATACTGTTTATTCTCACACTGCTGTGAGATCTCTGACCCACATTGAAAGCCAATCCTATCAACACGGATCAAAAGGCGCCGCTTATTGGCCATGCAGTTAAAACAGAGAGATGCACGATCAAGTATACCAGCTGTCTAAGGCCTAAATGTTACCCTCCTAACCTAGCAGGAGGAGATATTAAAGGAATTTGTCTTGTCTACTCCAATTTGTAGTCCTCGGACACTGCAGCAGATCCTTCTACAGAGGAAAACTTTATGGCCAACCTAAATATCCCACGTCTCCACAAGACCTCCAGGAAGAAATAAGCTCTGAGATCTCAGATGCTGAAGTTACAAAAACCTATAAATCTATGGGTAATGGGAAAACTCCGGGCGACAATGGTTGCCCACTAAAATTTGACAAAACGACATTGGCCATAAGTATACCAATATTGGGATGAGTTTTTCGGGAAATGGTATTGGCAAATTCTGTATGGGCAGTTTAATATAGCAATAATTATGCTGATACCCAAACCTGAGAAGGATGTCCTCTACTGCATCAACCATAGACCCATATTGTTTCTTAATTGCTGTAAAAAAAAACCTTATGGAGAGCCACGGGGCAAGCAGGAGCTACTGGGCCCAACTGTGAGTGTTGAGGCCTTTTACTCCTGATGTGCCGGGGCCTGACCTACTATGGGTCATGAGAAACTGGGCCAAATACCCCTTCAACACTTGACTCTGTGGTAGCGCTGGTCGAGCAGTCCAAGGCTTCTTGGGAGGGGGATGAGGGATAGATGCAGGGGTTAAACACAGGCTCCCAATTCAAAATACGTTCTGTAGCACCAATAAATGATTGTCTAGTCAAATACTTGCTTTTTTTTTTTTTTAAAGGAATTTTTGTATATATGAGCACAAAGTGAAATACGGCATACACAAGTAATACACTCAGGTCTCCTGAGGTCAGTACTCTAGTGTTATGCAGGTTCCTGAGTCCCACTACCTTCTCTATTACTAATGGCTATTCCCCATTCATGATAGGGGACATTCCGGTTTGACCCCACTAGCAGTTCGAGTCTTAAGAGTCCCACTCCAACTCTTCCAAAGTCAGAAGTGTTCCAGTGCCAATGGCATTATGAGGCAGAACAAGTTCTCCTGGGCCCTTCGATCAGTCTTGCCTGCTCCTGCTGGGGTTGCTGCACCAGAGCCCCTGGCAGCGTTCAACACTCCAACATCGCAGAGGCCTGGCGGTGGTGAGTAAGCCGGTGGGCTGCGGCTGGTCATCTACGGTGCTCCTTCTGATGTCGCAGTAAGTTTCTCTGATCCCTCCCAAATATGGTGTTGCGGACTTGAATCTGCACATGGACAATTGCCCGATCGGTGCTGCAGCCATTACCTCACACCCTGCTAAGGGGATCCACTTGCCATGATCCCCCACAGGACCTCTCTTCCTCCAAGCTCTCATCTTCCTCAGGGTACACTGGTCTTGACAAGCAGGCAGGCACTGGTGCGCCAGGGCAGAAGGTCTTGGATTTCCTTGAGTGATGTCCCCTCACTCAGCTGCGAGACTGCAGACCTTAGCCCCGGTCCTGGTCACAGGTAGAAGTCTTGCAGAGCTTCTCCTTCTTGACTGGTTGTTTGACAGGAAACAATTTTGGGGGGATGGGAGAGCTGAAGCTCCCCTTCTTATAGTCTATTTCCAGACACCAAATGTGATTTAGGGTCTTAGTCTTTGAAGTGTGTGCTGGGGGTCTGCTTCCTTTTGAAGTGCCCACTCCTCTGTTCTGCCGTTCTTTCAGAAAGCAGCCTGTTGCAGCAGGATCGACTCTAAATCTGATAGCCACATAACACAGGCCATGTGAGTGACTAGAGGTTCACAGTTGGATGTCAGCCACAGTGATATGTGCATCAAACGTTTACCCCAGAGGCCCAGTCCTACTCTTAATGATTCTCTTATCAGCCCCATTTCCTTCCTGAGATGTGCTCTTCCTTTCTCCAGAGTGTGTTCCACCCATCTCTCAGGAATACTGCAATCCACAATTGTGTGTGAGGTGTGAGCATCTCCTCATGCTCCACCAATCAGCCCAAGGTTCTCCCAAAATGGAACCCAGAATCTTCCATTTATTGTACCGTCTCAAACACACGTGTAACCGCACGCACACTGCACAGCACTACATACTAACTTGATATAGGTCAAGGGTGAGTTAAACACACAGCAGCCGATCTGTAATTGAGTCGGCCTGTAGATCTCACGCAAGTGACACAGGTAAAAAGGCCTGTTCACTCCTACTGGTCACTGCAAGGTATGCTGCCACCACCGCGCTCATGCTACATGACTCCTGGTAAAGGCAGCAGCTTTTCACCACCATGAGGATAGCGCTTTGGATGCCCCTCCTGGTCCAACAAAACTGCAATCCATGATTCATGCCTATGTCATGGCGCACACACATGATCCGTGTTGGCCCATGACTTAAAAAATCAGCACCAGGGATTCAGATATCGTTGCAGATAGGGCACTCATGGCAGGGGTTTACGTCCGTCCCCATGCAAGAGACGTTTCCGTACCAACAATTCCAATATGAAAATACTTGCTAAAATATTAGCGAAACGGCTGGGTAAGATTTGTTCCATTGAGATCATCCAGAAATCACATTCACCTCCTACTACATCTTTTGTGTCCTTCATCAAAGAATCGCAATCCAAAGGTGGCTCTCTCCGTCAATGCATAAAAAGATTTGATCGAGTGGAGTTGGGATACCATTTTTGTTTGATGGCCAGGTTTTGCTTGGGAGACATCCTCCTCTCCATGGTTCAACTACTTCACCAAAATCCAACCACAAAGGTATCCTGTAATGGCTTGTTATCAGACTTCACAACTGTCAGCATAGGCACGAGACAGGGATGCCCCCTACCGCCATTTACTGTTCCTGTTTGCCCTATAACCATTAGCGTTAGCTTTCGAATCTCTGATAATATTAAGGGTGTTGTGTCATCTATGGGGGAGAGAAGCTGACGTTATATGCTGATGACATTCTGCTATCGGACAGGGAACCTGCTGCATTTATCACTGCTATAATAGACTTAATTCCATATTTTCCACATTGACAGGATGAAAAATTAACTGGTCCAAAAGTGAAGCAATGCCAATGACCCTAAAAATACCAGCAGAAGTGCTTTCAGGTTTGCATTCCAATAGGTGTCTATCTTTCATGATTGACAGTAATATCTTGCATCTTCTCAAACAAACGAAAAGTGACTTTGTGAAATGGGAATAAATGCAGCTCTCCTTATAGGAACGAATTCAAATAACTACGTTGGTAGTGGCACCACAACTAACTACGTGTTTGGCATGCTACAGCTCAAGATCCCACCACAAGCACCTCCTACTACATCCGAAGCCCGTTGATTATTTTTATAAAACATATCTGGGGCTCAACATCTCTGAGATTAAGCAGGTCTATCTAATCTATATGCAGCAACTACAACAGGTGGTCTAAGTCTCCCCACTATGACACTGTACTATTTGGCCTATCACCTCTCCTAAATGGCTTACCACCTCAATGAGAACCGAAAACCCCCCAATTGGATACGTCTGGCAAGGCAAAACATCAGCCTCAATGACTTCCTATATACAGATGGTACGGACCACTAATGTAAACAACCCAATGATATCTGAAGTGTTTTATGTCTGGAAGCAAGCACACAAAACCATTGGAATGAGAGAATGCTACCTACAAAATGATGTCCCATTCTGGAATAATGCATAAATTTGGATTGATGGCTCTCCAATTCATTGGGAGAAACAGCCTTTACAACGTGAACTGAGCCAGGCGTGCCGTTTCCCCGCAAGCCTAACAGCGCTTGCCTGAACCATGCATCTGCCTTAACCACGCATATGCATGGTTAAGGCAAATAGCGGTCTAGTGTTCAGATGGGCGGAGAGAGGAAGCATCGGAACAGGAAGCTCCGGATGCAGGCAGGTAAGTAGGGCTGGAGCCGGGTTTGGGTGGTAGTTTTTAGGGGCGGGGGTCGGTTTCAGGGCGGGGGAGTCGGGTTAGTTTTTGGAAGGGGGCAGGGTGTTAGGGCTCAGTGCGGGGGTCGGGGTAGTTTTAAGGGCTTGGGCCGTGTTTTGGGGGGTAGTTTTTAGGGGTGGGGTCGGGTTTAGGGTTCAGGGCGGTGGGGGTCCAGCACTTTTTAAAGGGGCAGGGTTTTAGGGCTCAGTGCGGGGGTATGGGGTCGGGGTAGTTTTAAGGGCTTGGGCCGTGTTTTGGGGGGTTTAGGGGGGATCGGGCAGGGGTGCGTGAGATAGGGGGATAGGATTCTACCAATCTTCCCTTTACAATGAAATTGCGTGGTAAAGGCATGCATGGTTAAGAGGCATTCGTGGTTAGGACGGCGTTGTAGAGGTAAGTGTGATTCAGCCACGCATGCTTCTCTCATACAACCTTTTATTGGAGAGCCTGGGAAAACAAAGGGATTTGTACTCTTGGCCAAGTTCTAATTACAACTGGCATTAAATAATTTCACAGAACTAGCAACAAGCTTCCATATAGACAAGCACCACTTTTGAAGGTATCTCCAGTTAAGACATTCCTTGTTGCGCTTCCTCACTGCAATACCGCTGGCCCTAGAGAAATCTACACTGCATGACTGACAATAAATACAAGTAATCGATATCCGGTTTATATGAAATTCGCTTGGAGGGGCATTACTCCAAACGGACAGAATACCTCTTAAGACAAAAATGGCAAATAAATCTGCAAAAGACTTTTCGGATGAGGATTAGACCTCTTTGCTACAAGCTCATGATATAGGTGTGAGAAAAGCTATTGTTAAATTCAGGTATTTCAGAGTGATACAAGAGAGGCATTGGTCATCCCACAAGCTGTTTAAGGCCAAGCTGCTACCAATGTCACAATGCTGGAGATTCCAGCAAATGGGAGATGATCTAGTTCATATATTGTGGAGCTGTGTGGCAATTCAACATTTTTGAGTCTAGGTGTGACTGCCGTTGATCATGAGTGATCTGCAACTTATCCCCTCTCCGGTATTAGAGATCTTACACAACACTGTGAAGGTGTCAAACATGACAACGCATAAGAAACGATGGTTAGATATGTTGCTAGCAGATACAAATCCCGATCTATACCCCTCTAAACCTTCCCCACCTGACGAAACCACCACATATCATGAGGTACTACGCAGGGCTCCTGAATATCATAAAGTTGATATGCATGCAGTGTAAAACGAGGAAGATTTTCTAGTCGCGACACTGTCAAAAACACAGCGAACCCTCCAATTCTTACCCATGCTAAAGGGCATGCTCAAGCACATGACTGATTTATTCAAGCAACCTGTGGAGTCACAGGTCTTAACACCTAGGGTTGATATATAGATATATATATCTCCTCACCAACTCACCCAACATATGTTAAGGGACACGTTCCCCCCCCCCTCCGATTCTTTTGTAGTACATACAGCGAGAAAACTAGCCAGCTCTCAAGAGACAGGTGACGCACCTCCTGCAGACAAGGAGAGTAAGAAATGTGATGCTGCAGGAAAACGAGTTCCAGTACAGGCGGCAAATCACCTTATAATCGCCAACTCAGTGGGGCTCCTGTCCAGGGACAATCGGGCTCAATAGGTCGAGATGCAGGAATTATTACAGCATCTTCCCAATCATTCTAAGCCGAGAGGAACAGAACTAGCTGAGGAAGGCAGGGTCATCTCTTACGCTACAATCCTGTGTGCATTAGACGCTGCAGACACCAGTGCTAGGAAAGTCAACACTAGCATTATAATCAGACGCCATTCATGGAAAAGGGTGTCGAAATTTAAGCTTCATGACCAGCAATGTCTCCTCAATCTGCCTTTTGACAGAGAACACCTCTTTGACCCTCAAGTGAACGAAATGTTAGAGAAGGTTAAAAAGGACAATGCCAAAAGCCATGGGTGCCTTGTAGACATTAGTACAGAGGGTCCTTTTGTAAGGGTCAGTACAGAGGAACATCCAAAGGAACAACTTCGACAGAGACAGGTACCTTTCAGAAGCAGCAAGGCACATAACCCCAAAATACTAGATGGTCCTATCACAGAAGACAATGCAGAGGTAATACCAACAGGGGCCGAGGTCGTGAAACCAATACCAAGGGAGCCACTTCCATTAAGTAGTGACTCTGTCCGCTCTCCCCCACCTCCCCCTCCCCCCCCCCCCAAACACTTAACACCAGTAGGGAGAAGGCTACAGGACATCCCACCCAATGTGAACAAATCATCTCAGATTTGTGGGTTGTTTCAATAGTAAAAGACTAATATTGTCTAGAACTCACATCATCTCCACCCAGTATCCCACCTCGTGCACAAAGAATGTCATGGGAACACTCACTACTCCGACAAGAGGAAGTTCAAGCTCTGCTTCAAAAGGGGGACATAGAGCCGGTCCAAAGCAATACCAGGGACACGGTGTGCATTCACTGTGTTTCCTCATTCCAAAGAATGATGGCAACTTAAAGCCTATTCTAGTCCCCAGGCCTCTCAACAAGTACATTTTGTCAGAGCACTTCCACATTGTGACACTGCAGGAAATCACACTGCTGCTTCAGCAAGGAAGGTTCATGACAGCCAAAGACTCCTATTTCCACATACCCATTTACACTACCTCCGATTTCAAGTAGGTGGCCAATATTATCAATTCAAGGTGTTGCTATTCGGAATAACTACTGCACCAAGAGTATTTACAAAATATCTCTTAGTAGCTGCTCATCTCAGAAGTAAGGGCACAAGTGTTCCCCTATCTAGATGATTGACTGTTCAAGAGTGCAAGCAAACAGCATCTCTAGGACGCTCAAAAAGTAATTAAACTTCTGCACTATCTAGGCTTCACGCTCAATGTTACCAAATCTCACCTCCAACCCTTGCAGATTCAGCCGTTCTTCAGGCCTACTATACACCCAATCACAGCAAAGTCTTATTCCAGTCCTGCAAGAGTACAAAAGATCCAACTTGCGTTGCCTCTTTTTCGACCATATTGTCTCATCACTGTCAAAACAGTGATGAGCCTTACGGTATGATGGCATCATACATTTCCATACTGCCACACATGCTCTCCCTACAACAGTCTACAGTCACAATGGTCACCAGCGGTTGGGCACCTTCGCGGTGTTATGTTATGTTAGTGGTTTTTCTAGATCACGTGGCTACCCACAACGGGCTTCCCAGCTCTAACAGAGGTCATGAGAGAAAATATACTACTGCGAATAGAAGGGTCTGTAGCTGTCTTCTGAATCTCAGCAAGTTACTGTTGGCTCTTAGTTGAATAGGGAGGGAATTCCAGAGCTTTGATGCTAGATAAGCAAAAGATCGCCCACCACTTCTGGCTCTGTTAATTCTGGGGTAGCCAGAAGAAAGAGATTGTTCGACCCTAGATTTCATGCTTTACTGTGTGGGAGGATGAGATGACTAAGGATGTGTGGTCTCTGAGCATGTCTTACTCTGTGTACAATGCATAATGTTTTGTAATCTATTCTTTTCCTTACTGGTAGCCAATGGAGGCTGAACAAGGCAGAGCGTGCAGACTTTGATATGGTAACGCGCAGCAGGACGCTGGCTGCGGCATTCTGAATAATCTGCAGTCTCCTGGTAACATAACCAGGGCTGCTAAGGTAAAGTGAATTGCCATAGTCCAACCGTGATAAAATGAGAACTTGTATCGCTATTTTTCGGGTTTCCGCAGGAAGCCATCTGATCGTAATTCTCTGGGCTCTTAGAAGGCCAAAGCAGGTACCTGCTACTTCCTTGGCCTGAGAGGCCATGGTTAGGTCTTTATCCAGGAGAACTCCTAAGCTCTTAACTTCATCTTTCGGGGCAGGACGGCCCCGCCAGACATGTTGGCCAGCGAAGATGGCCCCAGAGGGAGGGGTTTTCCCCAACCACCATAACCTCAGTCTGGTCACCACTTAATTTAAGGCAACTGTCGGTCATCCAGCTGTGCACTTACTCCAAGCAGATGGACAGATTTGCGGTGGTGAGGCTGGTGCTGGGTGCCAAGAATACGACGATCTGGGTGTCATCTGCGTTCAACACAATAGTGAAACCAGCAGAGCAGATGATATCCTCTAAGGGGCGTGCATACGCATTAAAGCGAGTGGGGCTCAAAGTTGAGTCCTGAGGTATTCTGCATTTGAGCTGATGAGTCTGACAGGCAGGGTCCTTCCCTAACCTTGAAACTCCTGTTGTCCAGGAAAGGTCAGCCAGTTTAACACTTTTTCCGTGATTCCAAGTGCTTCTGGCCAATGTTGACAGATAGGGTGAGAGACAATATCGAAAGCTGCGCTCAAATCAAGAAGGATGAGCGCAGCTGAGCCACTGTGATTTAACATTTTCCTAAGATCTTCCGTGGCCAGTAGGAGGGCAGTCTTAGTACTATATCCTGGGTGGAAACCGGTTTGGGTCTGATGTAGAAGGTTGTGAATTTCCAGGAAATTGGACAAATAGCTGTTGACCAGTTTCTCTATGATGACTGACCCCTGGGAGCAGAGATATGGGTCTATAGTTCTCTGCCTTTTCAGGGTCTGAGGAATGTTTCTTTAGCAGTGGGCTGATGATCGCATTCTTCCAGTGGTCAAGAAGTTGTCCTTTTTTGAATGACAAATTGTACAGGGCTTTCAGAAGTAGTAAAATGGTATCTCCTCCTATCAGCAATATGTCAACAGCAGATGGACCTACGGGAGATCCAGATTTAATTGTATTTGCTACTTCCGTGATGGCATTACAGCTTAGCTGGGGAAAAGCTGATAAGGTAGGAGTGGCGTGACATTCTAGTAGACCTCCTTTCGCGGCAGAATGTTGCACTGAATCCCCTCCCAGAGAGTCCTAAATGAGATTGACCTTGTTGGTGAAGAACTTAGCAAGTTGCTCACAACGTTCCCTGGAAGGGATTGGGGGGACGGGTCGGCTGCCCCTGCAACTTTGGGTCTCAATAAGGAGTTTATGATCATGTAGACTTCTTTGGAAGTTTGAGAGGACTGGGAGATCCTATTAGAAAGGTCTGCAATCCTAGCTGTCCTGATTGCGTGTTGATAGGTTTTCAATGCTTTTTTTATAGATGGTGTTCCAATCTGCAAGAGTGGTTCCAGATCGGGGGACTTCTGCATTTTTCTTGGAATCAGCATATCTAAAGTAGGCCTGGGCGGTAAATTCCGTTCCGCTTGCGGAATTTGGGTAATTTCGCGTTCCGCGGAATTACCAAAAATTCCACGGCTTCGCGGAATTTTTTGCTTGTTCGCGCTTTCAAAATGCGTGTTCGCGAGATATTTCTCCCCGAGCACGCAAACAGCGTTCGCGAACAGGAAAAAAGCATCGCGAACGGGCGAAACAAGCAATTCCGCGTGTTCGCGGAACTTTTGCTTGCTCGCGGAGATTTTTTACCATTTCGCGGAGCTTTGCGTAGCGCGACTACGCAAATTCTGCCCACCCCTAATCTAAAGATGACTCTATCCATTCTTCAATGCCCTATTTTACACGATCTAGTGTTGATAGGGACGGCGACTCATCGCTCTCTGCAGTTGTGGACCAGCAAAAGTTTGTTGCAGGGTCGGCCCTTCAAAGCCTCAGTTCTGCAAGTAACCATTATAACAGACTAGTCACATACAAGATGTCACAGTGCAAAGTCAGTAGTGCCCAATGCAAACGTCTCTACACTTCAATCATCTAGAGCTTCTTGAGATTCAATCAGCTCTCAAAGCTTTTCAACAACAACTTCAACCCAAGGTGGTTCTAGTCTGCATGGACAACATGACCGCTATGTTTTACATACAGAAACAGGGAGGCACACACTCCATACAGCTGTCTTGTCTAGCACAGTGCGTATGGCATTGGGCCATACCTTACAACATCCACCTCCTAGTAGAATACTTACCAGGAATGGACAACAACTTTGCAGATATGCTCAGCAGAAAGCAACAACAGGTACACAAGTGGGATATCTGCACAAGATTACTCCATTCATACTTCCAACAATGGGGAACCCTGGAGGGAGATCTCTTTGCCACACAACAGAATGCGAAATGCCAAAGCTTCGCCTCCAAGTTTCCTCATCCTCGGTCCAAGGGCAATGCCCTATGGATCGATTGGTCAGGGATATTTGTGTACGAGTTTCCTCTTCTCCCACTCATTCCTTATGAGGATCAGAAACTCAGGCAAACATCCCTCACACTAATCCGAATAGCCCCAACATGGGCTCGACAAGCATGGTTCACAACTGTGCTACAGCCATCAGTTGTAGCACAGGAGAAGTTACCAATCTGACCACACCTTCTAACTAGGGAGCAGTGCCGTGGCAGACAACCCAAGCAGCTCACCTAGGGATTTGGCTACTGAAATCCTAGAGTTTGGATACCTAAATCTTCCACAAAGAACGCATGACCATTCTTAAACAAGTCCATATGCCTACCAAACGGGCATGCTGCGCAGTAAAATGGAAAAGATTTGTACACTATTGCTTAACAAAACATCCTGCCGCTCTCACCTATGGTACAAGATCTTATTTGTTACCTACTCCACCTACCTATTTCAGGAGCCACACCCTCAAATGTAGCTTCTGTTGGTTTGGGTGGAAATCCCTCCCCTGTTTCCTGGTTAGATTGACCTAGAGTAATGGAATTTAGACAAACTGTTGATCTGACAGTTGTAGTAGCTGTGAAAACCATGGCTTGCATCACAGTTTTAGTGCTGTCAGGATCATAGTCATGTTGGAGACCCTGAACGTTTCTAGAATTATTGGAATCAATGGTACTGGGAGGAAAAGAATACACATATATCATGTAAAGACATATTTTAATATATTTTTTTAGCACCAAGATCTTTCTTATTGCGTAAGTACTTTTTAAAATAGCAGTTTTGAACATAACGGGTAAATATACTTTTATTTTTAGTATAATTTTTATTGACATTTCCACAGATGCAATAACATTGGTTGAACACACCTACAATGGCAAGCAGATCGTATGATAAAAACCCCTCCGCCCAACCCATCACAGGCTGTGACCATTTTATGCAAAGTCTAAATCCATAGAGTTTATCAGAGGTATTTTACAGTGGAGTAAAGATCCTCATTAGTAACATAGCATAGAAACTAACAATAGGACTTGAGCACAGGTGAATATACTTGTATTGTCTCTAATGTGGTAATGTTATCTTAAGAGGGAAACACATCTACTGCATTCGGGTACTAATCCGTGACTGACAGGAACAATCTTCTGGAGTTAAGGTAAATATGGGGCAAGGTTCAAGGCAGCACCAACAGGTCACCTCGGGAGGCTCTGGGGTTACCGGGTGCAGAGGTGCGTTTCAGCGTCTGGTTCCCCCATTGGTTTCAATGGGATATGGTCCTGGGACAAAGAGGCTGTAAGTAGGGACGGGGGGCAGTCTGGCTGAACCAAGAGAAGGCTCAGGTCTTACGATGTTCAAGAACATAGGGACACCTCCGGTCCCCTTCTCCTCGTGCTATGGGGCTCAGGTGCAGTGGTGTTTTGAAGCGTTTAGTTTTCTCTGCAGGAGACTCACTCGGTAGAGGGGGCCTGCACAAAGAGGCTGCAGGCGGCGACTGGGAGTCCAATCTGGGCAAATCCATGGAGCGGTTCGACTTGGAGGCTCTCAGGATCTCGCTGGCACCGTTGGTCCACTTAGACTCTGGCTGGGTGGCACTGGTGCAGTGGTGCTTTCTGGTGTTTGGTTTTTGGAGCTCCATCATTCCTCACGGTTCTTCTTGGGTGCCTGCAAGGTGCCGGGGAGCAGCTTTGTTACTCCACAGGAGATCCTGGTTGCTTCCTAAAGTGCTGGCAGTCCTCCCAGGCTTTTAGAGGCAGAGCAGCTGCAGGACGAGTCGTCTTTGGTGCAATTGTCCGGGATAGCAGGCAGACCGGCAGGTTTGGCGCCAGGTCAGTTTCTGCTCCTCAGTTCTTACTTTTCGCGGTTCTTCAGTGTCCTTAAGTTGGTAGAATCTGCTTTCCTGCTGCCAGAGGCCCCCCTGAATATTATATTTAGAGGTGTTAAGGGTAGTAAAGGGTGGTAGCCACTGGGCAACTTACCCTTGGGGTCACTACACCCCCTATATGACCACTACCTGTGGTAAGTGGGCATAACCTTGTTTGAGAGTTCCTAATTCTGCCATTACCTCGATGGTGGAATTTGCCTAAAGGGGGGGGGCACATCACGTAGCCCACCTTGGGGGGGTGACTGACCTGGTAGTGCACCACACCTACCAACACTAATCCTTTATGGGTTCCGGAGTAGCCTGCTACTCGCCAGAAAAGCGCTTCAACACCCCATCAGGGGTAACAGGTGCTATATGAATGCAAACCTTTCTTTCCCTTCTATCCCTCCGCTATCCTTCTCACTCCAAATAACTGACTAATATCCACCACTCAAATTACTTTCATATTTCACCATACTAATTCACCACTAATCCTTTATGGGTTTCCGGAGTAGCGTGCTACTCGCCAAAAAAAGCGATTCAACACCCCATCAGGGGTTAGAAGCGCTATATAAATACAAACCTTCTTTCCTCTTCTATCCTTCTGCTATCCTTCCGAATCCAAATAACTGACTAACATATACACCACTTAAAATTTACTTGCATGTTTCACTATACTAATTCAACACTAATCCTCTATGGGTCCCGGAGTAGTGTGCTACTCGCCGAAAAGCGCTTCGACGCCTCGTCAGGGGTAGTAAGCGCTATACAAATGCAATTACAATACAATACAATACAATACAACAGGCAGGCCTAGCCTACACTTCCATTCGGTTGCACTTAGCAGCACTTGCTGCGTGTATGCAAAACAGACAACATATGTCTTTGTATAAAATTCCAGTCAACAAAGCTTTTATGGAGGGACTTAAGAGTTATTCTGCCCTCCATTTCACCAGCGCCAGAATCTCAATATAGTCCTCACCAGGAAGTTACCGGTCTGAACCGTAAGGAGCAATCCTGGGTAACCCTGGGGATGACTATTGCAAAACGCAACATTGCCCGATTGTGGGGAGCGCCCACAGCACCATCCCTTTGTGACTGGGAAAAGGACATGGACTGGTGCATGGTGGCGAGAAAGTGGTCTGCGAAAGTAGAGGTTGCCCCAGTAAGTGGGAACAGGTCTGTGGTAAATGGAACTTCTACGGGGAAGCCCGTGCATAGCCCCCGCAATGGGACCGAGCAGTACTGCAGACCTGAAACTTGATAACTATGGTGATCATGTTGATGGGATCGGGCAAGGGAGCCTTGCCTAATGGTGAAATGTGAACCTATATGTTATATACCCTGTTACTATCCTTTGTAATCTTGGCGTATTTGCCGCTGAATGCTTTGTTGTGTCATCAATAAAAAGAATTTATAAAAATATATATAGTCCTCACCAGATTTATGGGTCCTCCCTTTGAACCATTACCTTCAAGTGATCTACAGTTTCTCACATGGAAAGTGGCTTTTTAGTAGCTATAACACCCCTCAGACGGATCAGTGACTCACTTTGGAAAAACCGTTTTTCCAAGTCAGTCTTGATAAATTAGTACTAAGACAAATGCCAGATTTCTCCCTAAAGTGGTTTAATTTAAATCCGACCATTGAGCTCCTAGTTTTCTTTCCAAAACCAGATTTGCTGGCAGAGAGAGCACTACACACACTTGATGTTAGAAGAGCTGTAATGTATTGCATAGAGTGGACGAAACCCTTTCGTAAAACTCAGCACCTTTTTGTAGCTTTTTCAAATCCTCAAAAAGGCTCTTTAATCTTCAAAGCAGGAATTGCAAGGTGGATAGTCAGATGTATACAAACTTGCTACCGCAAGGCCATACAAGTGCTACCTGGTACTCCAAGAGTTCATTCCACATGCAAAAAAGGAGCCTCTATGGCTTTCGTTGGCAACATTCCATTAGTGGACATCTGTAAAGCAGCCACATGGAATAACCCACATACATTTACCAAGCATTACTGGGTAGATGTTCTAGCTAACCAACAAGCGCTTCTCGCACTGCTTCCTAAGGTGGCGGTGTAATTCCACCACATTACCTTTAGCTTCCTTGCGCCAGTATTTGTAGTGGGTGAGGCAGCTTACTCCTAGCTTGGGTCATCATCAGCATTTAAGTGGAGCTTAATGCGGACGCGCAGTGGATTGTAAGAGGCATGCTGTCTTTTTAAATGCTTTTTTGCACAATTCTGTTTATATTTGTTTAATTTTAAATTGCTCTGTTGCACAGGGGAATTGGTTAGTGTGGGGGAATGATTTTAAAAGTATTGTGACTTTCTAAAAAAAAATTGAAAATCTAATTGGTCACTGTTGTATTTGTGTTGAAAGCGCTGGAACTGCTTAGCGCTTCTTGCACTGTTTCCTAAGGTGGCGGTGTAATTCCACTGCATTACTTCCATGCTCCATTATTTGTAGTGGGTGGGGCAGCTTGCTCTTTGCTTGGCCTATCACTGGCATTTAAGTGGAGCTTAATGTGGATGGGCAACGGACGCGCGCCAATGGTGGGCCTAACGCAAGCCCGTCTGCGCCCAGCCAATATGCCCCTTCGATAAGAAATTCTAGGGTGAGTTTGAAATATTCAAGGGAGGAGCTTCTTGCTCTTAACATCTTGACAACCTGTCCTAACACACTTCTCCCTCACAAGATAGATCTTGCCCCACCTGCACGCTATGTGGCCTAGAGTTTAAAGTACACTCTTCTAGAGTTGGCCGTGGCAGCCTCTCCAATAAACAAAACCTTGACCCTATTAAACCCTTACTTGTTAATGCGCGGTCCTTGCATAAACATGCAGTATGTGTACACGACCTTCTTTGTGATGAGAAACCCGACATTCTTTTTATTACTGAAACTTGGCTGTCGGCCTCTTCCAAACCTATCTTGGAATCTGCCATTCCTACAGGCTACAAGATTCAGAATCTTGACTGCGCTGATGGTAGAGGCAGAGGCATTGCCATTATTTTTATGCACATCTACTCATGCTCCACTTTTCCAGTTGACGACTTGTTAGAGGCAGAAGCCTTTGGTTTCTGCGTGGCATGGAATGCCCAATATTCGGTTGGGAGGATTTTAATCTATAGACCCCCCTGGTCCTGTTGGCCCCTTCTTAAATTCCCTCAATGAAGCGGTGGCACATATTGTGTTACGCTTCTCACATTGTCTCATATTCGGTGATTTTAATATTCACTGGGACTCTCCCTCTGATAAAGACACTCTTGAGTCTCAAAGCTATTATGGCCGCCCTTGGCCTCTCGCAAATGGTCATTAATCCTACACACTCTAGTGGACACAATATTGACCCAGTCTTCTCCAATATTAGGTTAAGTTGGTCGGACCCTCTCCGTCTCCATTGGATTGACCATTATTTGATCGGTTTCGGATGGCAGATGGCCATACATGAAAGTGGCGGCACTTCCTCTACACTTAATGATACTCAGCCTCTTTCCAGGATTCCTCAGGAAAGGCTGCTTAGTACCCTAGAAAGTACTGCACCAGATTTTTCTGGCTCTCTTGATTCAGACGCACAGGTATTTGATAATTGGATTCGTTCCTCAGTGGAACAATTAGCCCCCTTCCCAAGATACTTGATAGGCCGAGCCAGCGCTCTTGCCCCTGGTTTAACAAGATTTAGAGGCAGGAAAAAAACAAACATGTAAAAAGGCCCAAAGAGCTTGGCGCAAAACTTCTAGCTTAATGGACAAAGTTAAATATAAGTTGGTATTAAAAATCTATACCAAACTAATCCATTCCACTAAAAGGGTATTTTTTGAGGCACAGATTGATATGGCCGAAAACAAGCCCAAAGAGATCTTTAAAATAGTAAAAAAAAATCCTAGATTCGGTGGCTTGCCACCTTAGTAAAGCCCTTTCGGTTAAGTGGTGCTAGCCATTTTTTTTTTTTTTAAATAACGTTTTTGAAATTCAAAAGGGTTTAACCATTATAGGCCACTCAGTCATTGATCCTCCACTCCCAGTCACTGTCACATGGGCACTCTCCTCCTTTGTCATGATCTCTTTGGATGACTCGAGAGCTGCCGTTTTAACCCTTAAGTCTGACTCCCCTTCAGATCCCTGCCCTCCATTTGTCCTTGCTCGGGGAGTAGACGTCATCAATCCGGTCTTGAATGCCCTACTTAACAAGTCCCTGTGTTCTGGCATTGACCCTTCTAATTGGAAACAGGCTAAAATTCTGCCTCTTTTGAAAAAATCAAATGCAGGCCCAAACATTCCAAGCAATGATGGGCCTATTTCCTTACTGCCTGCTACATCTAAAGTGGTGGAGAAGTTGTAAACCGACAGATTTCAGACTACATTGGACCTAATTCCCTTCTTCATTCTAGCCAATCAGGGTTCAGGCCTAAATTCAGTACAGAGACAGCACTTCTGGAGGTGTCCGATGCAATGAAATGTACGTTGGATGCAGCAGGAAAGGCAGTCCTGGTACTGGTTGACCTTTCTGCTGCATTCAATATGGTCCCGCACTCCAGGCTACTTGCCCGTCTATTTGATATTGGCATTAGGGGCTCAGCGATAAAGTGGCTGAAATCCTTCCTTGAAGGCAGATATCAGAAGGTTTGGTTGCCACCTTTTTCGTCCTCCAACAGCAGTGTCTCAGTTGGAGTGCCCCAAGGCTCGGTCCTTAGTCCAACCTTGTTTAACATCTATTTGACCCCTTTAGCAGCTTTGGTCAAATTTTTTGGGGCTAAGATAATTTCGTACACCAATAACACTCAGCTGCTTTTCTCTTTCAAGAAGGGTGAGCCTATTACCCACGAGGTTGTTAAGCCCTGTCTATCAGCTGTGTTCTACTGGGTGAGTATTAACCAGCTTAAATGTAACACGGACAAGACAGAGGTTCTTAGTTATGGCTTAAATTTCTCCCTCAACCTGCAAACTCATTAGCCAGATGGGGCTTTCCTTCATAACCAGCAAGCTGATGTAGTAAAAAACCTGGAAGTCAAGTTCGACAAACAGCTGACACTACATAGCCACGTCAACGTAGTAGTTGGCACATGCCAACTGTCAAAATATTTTTACAGTTCCTCTCCATGCCTGTGAGGAAAATTCTGATCCTGGCGTTGATTGTATCCAGGTTCAATTACCTCAACTCCTTGTATGCAGGCCTTCCACAATGTCTATTGAGGAAACTGCAGATAGTTTAGAACGCAGTGGCCTGCCTGGTTCTCAACCTATCTAGACGACCTTCGGTCTTGTTACATCTGAAGAACCTGCACCAGCTCCCTGTTGATTAAAAGATTTTGTTTAAGACTTGTCCTCATGCACAGAGCCCTGAACCACTCTGGCCCTGAGTACCTGTCTTCTAGGGTTCCCTTCTACACTCCCCTTAGAACTCGTTGTTCCTCCCAGGGCCATTTGGCGAAAGTTCCGCGAGTAAGGCTGACAAAAAAAGGAGGTAAGTCCTTTTCTCTTCTGGGCCCTCAAGCCTGGAACAGACTCCTCTTGGACTACGTCATATTGCTAAGGAGAGGCGTTTCAGAAAACAACTCAAGACTTGGCTTTTCACCCTCTTAACTGTTTCAGCCTCTGTTTTCTTATCTTCTGTTCCAGCACCGGGACACTCATTTAAGTAGCTGCCCGCTCTAGAAATCCTGATATTCATTCATTATTCCTATACATGTTGATCCTTTCAAAATCAAGGCAACTTCCAACACTCTCTGTAGCCACCTGGGCAATTCCACTTCTGCTCTTACTCCTTGGTGTACATCTCCACTATTAGTGTTCACCATTTCTGAAAGGTGATTTACATCTAAATGTAGACTTCAGTCTCTATGAACTCAAGCAAGGGGTGGAAAAACCTACAAATTAATTTATGAGTGAAAAGTTACTATTAGTAACTCTCCGCCTGTGTACAGAGGTCTCCACCACTACCACCATGGAGATTTCCCAATTTGAAAATTTTGAGAAATTGAATAAAGCAGTGGTTTTTAACCTTTTGACTTCTGTGGTCCCCCATTTAATCATTATTGGAACCTGAGGCCCCCCCACTGCATAATTATTTGAAACCAGGGACCTCCCACTGAGTCATAACTAGAAGCCGGGGGCCACGGCCTCAACATATTGGATGATTTGAACCTCAAAACAAAACACAAAAAATACAGATACAACATTCATCAATCAAATACACATATGATAAAATATTTTATTGAATTCACAAATATAAGAAAAAAAATTGTCATTTTAATGGGAAGGTTGGAGTTTTTCTAAATTCAATTGAGGTCACTCACCGTCCATACTATGAGACTAATTTATGTTTTGGCGGAGAGGGATCTCCATTGCAGCGGCGACCGAGTTCCCTCCCTGCCATCATAGTGGTCCGCCTCCCCTATTTAGATTCAGATAGACCTTAAGTTTGGCTACAGTGGGGATCACTCCATCTCTGCCATAGCCAAACTTCTCTGACAGCCCGACGGAATAAGGGGTGTCGGAGAATTGGCTATGTGTCCGCAGGCCCAATTAGAATGGGCAGGCATTTTGCCATTTTTTAACTGTCGGTCACAGCTAGGGTTAGTAAAAAAGAAATAATGCTTCCCTTGCCATGGGAGATGACTCCCATGGTGAGGGGGCATTATCTTTTATTTTCAGAAATGAACTTCTGTTTTGTGATTTATTTATTTTAAATAAAAAAAAGTAAACAGTTTGGTGCAAGGCATTGTCATATTTGCTCCGAAACTGGGTAAAGCATTGACGAGAAACCGCCATGACGGCATTTCCTGCTAATGCTTTCTAAATCTGACAGACAGTACCTCCACCAGGGCAACGGAGTAATTTACCCCTTTGCCCTGGCGAAAAAACAGGCCATCTGCTAATATACAAATCAGGCCCTATATTCTGTTTTATGCACTTGCACTGTTCCCAGAAATCAATCTGTGAATACAAACTTAATTTTTAGCCTCTAATTTCAAATTCCTTCACAGTAACAGAACGTTTTAAAATTTTCTATTTCACAGTTTGCTTCTTTATTTATAAACACTTTGATAATCTATTAATATTATTTCATTTTCTAAGTAGTCACAACCCCCTGAGTAGGCTTTGCGGACCCTCAGGGGTCCCAGGACCACAGTTTAAGAACAACTGGAATAAAGTACTAATATATAAATATAATTTCATGTAAAATACAAATGTTAAATAATTTTAACAAATATGAATCTAGGACTACCTGAAGAAAAAGATGCAACAAATTACCTGTGTACCTAAAATAAACTTTGTATTAAATTAATTTCTTGTCAATCACCCTCCTTTACAAACATTTAAATTTAATTTGTAACAAATATCGTTATGTTTTAAATTAATTTCATTCATCTTTAGACTTTTTAAACCAATGTGAAAGGTAATTTATTTGAAATGTAAATGAATTACATTTAAAAATATATGAATTTAAAATTTAGAATTAATTTATTTGCGTGTCCTACTTATTAGTGTTGTAGGCTGCGTACATTGTCTTCTAAGGGAGTGTGTTGGAGTACCAGTGGTTGGCCGTATGTTACTCCAATGCTGGGCTGGAGTACATTTGAACCTGTTTGTGTTTTTTGTTGTTAGGGCTGTCATAGAATTAGAAGGGCATTCTGTGACTAGCAATGGTCTTGCTCATATGTGTGTGCTATGCATTAGCATGTCCCTTCCTTAAATTTCCCTGAACACCACACATTTTGTAGTAATTATTCCCTATTTCCCGCCACTTGCCTTGTCCCTCCCACAGTTATTACTAAATTCTATACTTCCATATGTGAAGATCTCTTTACAGAAAAGACTGGCTGTAGATTTGTAAATTGCTTGTTGTAGTACATGAAGTAGTACTACTGGAGTACTGGAGTACTACATTGTGTTCTCCAAATGCCTTTTGGGAATCTGGCCCAAAATGTTTTGGGCTTTGGGTGATGGGAAGTCCACTCCTATGTAGGGCTACCACAAAGTCAAAATGAGTCCTTTGAACTTCGTAACAATTCGGCTTGCGCTGAAAAGATTTGATGTTTGTAAACACTACAGCAGATCTACAGCCTGAGGGATCTCATCCATTCAATAACCATTGTCAACCACTTTCTTGCTTCACTGTTGGAGGGTCCTGCCTATTGCTTGAGTGCTTACTTGTTGAGAGACTATTTGACTTTTACTCCAGATTGCTATTATGCTGGTATTTCCGTCAGACACAGCCCTGAGATTAATGCCCTCCTCCTCGGCCAATTTGGTGTGTATTCCACACTATAACAAAGCGAGACTGGGGGGGGGGGGGAGATCATTTAGCCTTGTAGCCTCCAAACTCTGGAATGCGCTACCAACTGAACTCAGACAAATTAACACTCTATTACGGTTCAGGAAGGAACTGAAAACTAGACTCTTTCCTAGAAAGTAAATGTCTTGCTCTGTTCTTGGATTCAGTTATGCACAGTGCTTTCTGGTATTCACAGCGCCAGGATACCCGTTGGGTGACAGCAGCGCTTTAGAAATACTATTTACAATACAATACATCTAAGCTTCGATACCTCACTTTTTCCCTCTGGGTCAAACTTGCAATGAAAAGCTGACCTTATCGATTTGTGAATTGAGCTAGCTTTTCATTCCGGTATGCAAAAAAGACCTATAGCATTGCTTATGAGTTTTTCAAATAAAGCTTTACTTTTCTCACAGACCTTTAAGTGGCCTATTGATTTTCATGATAACTCTAAGCCCCATTGACGTTACTGTAATGCACTTGTCTATTTTTACCTGTTGTTTTCCTTTTTTTTGTTTCCGCATCTTTTTTTTAGTAATATTAAAGTAATACATGTTTTACCATTTTTACATTGGCTTGTTTTGGGCCATACATATTTTAATAGTTTAACTAGATTGCTCTTTGAATTGTAGATCTTCATCACATCCAGCCCCTTCCTTAAGAATAAATCATGAGCTTTTCCAGCACTAATAAAGAGGAGACCTATGGGGTTCATCTCTGTGCAGATTGTCTAGCAAGGATGTTGTGGAAATTGCTAATGCATAGATTGCAGTCTCTAGCAACTCTCTTACCCCTATTCTGCTATGGAATTTCTAAATATCTCCTGTTCACTTTTACTGATTTAGTGATTGCTTATCCATGTTAGTTAATAAGAGTTGCACAAGTGCTGGTTGAGCGCACATGTAATTACATGTAGGAAGGATGTCATCTTACATTAAGGCATAATGTCTGTACCTGCCACAAGGTGTCTAAAGGGTCTGTAATGGAAGGGAGTAATTTTGACTAGGAATCCCAGAATTCCAACTGTGTAGCATGTCATTGGTTTGTCTTCACAAGTCCAACTGAATGCTCTGCATAGAGTTTTGTTTTGTTTTTAATGTGGATGAGTTGCATTCTTTTCAAGGCGAGCCTAATGATTCAGAATCTTATTTATGATTAGCTACATGACTGGACTGCCTCAATTTCTAGGATGTTAGGTTGAGAGGCTAGTCAGGGGCAACTATACTTCCACTAATCTATTAACTCACTCCAGACATAACCAGTATGAGAGCTGAAGGACATGGGCTTGTTTCATGGGAGTTACCTGGCTCCCCAAATGTAAAATGCTACTTGCCTTCGAATACAGTGGTTCTGGTGAATACATAATCTTCCTCCAGACTTCTCACCTTGTAACATAATCCCGTCAGGCTTTAGACTGGTTCGGAAAACTTTTCCCAAGAAATATCTCTCCAGCGCAGCTAGGTAGCTCTATGCATCTGTGAGTTTCTGAAAGCTTTTCCACACCTCATTAAGTCGTTCGGCGAGGAGCTAAGAGAGCAATAATCACAACAAATACATCACATATCAAGTTTGTATACATCTTATTAATCAAGACAATGTCTGTTCAGGGGAGTGGAAGGACAGTGAGGAATATGTTGGAAGATTTTGTATCCACCAGAAGTATTGTTACTGAAGTTCAGTAACTTTCTCCTCTGATGGCTGTATCATGCCGCAAATTCCTCAACTTGAGAATGAGTGCCAAAAAGCAATCCTGCCCATGAAGGTAAGATTGAATAGTGCCGGTTAAGCAAAGAAATCATTCAACACAGTTCAGGTGGAATACCCTTCATTGGTGCCTGAGGCATGACTCTGTAGTGCTTGGCAAAAGTATGTAGCATGTAGCCTGTAGCCGTCCAGGAGATGTTTAAAACCGGAACACCTTTGGAGAGAGCTGTGGAGACAGCCATGGTTCTTAAGGAATTGGTTACAGGGGAGTGAATATGGGCTCACAACTCAAAATGCAATCCGCAGTAATAAATCCTTGTTCAGCCAAATACTCGCTTTTATGAAAAGAGAGAAGCATTTTATTTCTACTACAACTCACACAAAGAAAAATATGACCTTCACAAACAATCACACAATTCCCCTTTAGATCGGGGCTCTAGTGTTTCTTTGGCGATTCCCTATCCCATTCTCTCTTCGCATTAGCAATAGTGGTTATTCCCCATTCACTATTGATAACATCCAGGGTATGCTCTACTAGCAGTCAGAGTCTCAAGCGTCCACTTTTACTCTCAGTAAAAGTCAACCAGTATTTTAGTGCCGCAGTAAGTTTCCCTGGGGCCGACAGGCCTGAAACCAGTCATACCCGCACCGGCAGGAGGGAAGCACTCGGGGTTCCTGATTGTGCCCCGTCTGTAGGCGCTTGCAGCTGCTGTTGTCAATTTCAGGTAAGTCGGCCACACGCTGGCCAGGCAGCTGCACTCAGCGTGTGCAGAATCTCTCATTCACGGTCGCGCTCCTGATGAGACTGGAGGTTTCCTGCAGCTCCTCCTGTATGGAAAGTGTTCGTTCGGTTTCCGATGGGGGAGTGACTGACATTCCTTTCCTGGGTCCTTCACCTAAGTGACGATGCTCCCACAGCTTCGTCACTTCTCCAGCAGTGCAGAACAATGCGCAATCCTGGGTGCTCCCCGTGACCCCCCCTGGCATACTGGGGTCACCGCAACTCAGTCCACGGGCTTTGGTCGGATTAGCACGGTGATAGTCTCTATGGTGGCCGCTTCACTACTGCACAGGGCTCCTCCCCATTTCGTCACAGCATTCGTTCTCTGGCATCTCCTATAAGGTGTCACCGCCTAGCTACCACGCACGGGCTCTGGCCCGATCAGCACGGCACACTGCTAACTTTACGGTGTCCTTCCCCTGGCATATGGGGGTCGCCAACTTTGTCCTGCACACGGGCAATGGCCTGATTGATGGAGCAGCTGGTTCTTTACACCTCACACAGGAAGTACACTCGACAGGGGTCCACATTAGACCTCGCTCCCTCCAGCGCTCTCCTCTTCCTCACAGATCGCATTGGTCTTGGCAATCAGGCAGGCGCTAGTGCTCCAGGCTCAAGGGCAGGTGGTTTTGGTTTTGGATTCTCTGGTTGTCCCCTCACCCAGCTTACAGGAATGCAGCAATACACAAATCTCTCTGGGGGGGGTGGGGGTATTGCTCTACCTTCTCTACAAATTTCACCATGCAGGCCTGGGTTTTCCAAAATGGAACCCAGGGCCTTCATTGTATTGTACCATCCACGTGCACCCAGTACATGTATACAGCATACTCACTCTGCACAGTACTGTATCCGCCTTGCACACATACATCCAGCATATGAATTTAACATGCACGCACTGCCCAGCACTGTATCCTTTATGTATTGTACTACTCATAGGGGCACATACATCCAGCATATGTATTTAACGAGCACTCACTGCATTCTTTATGTATTGTACCGCTCACAGATATACATACACCCAGCACATCCATTTATCCTGTATGCACTGAACAGCAAAACATCCTTCAGGCACTGTACAACTCACTGGCACATGCACACACCATGCATTCACTGCTCATTACTGACTATCACTGTATTGCACCCTTCCCAGGCACACATAAACCCAGTGCCGATACACCACTTGTGCTCTGCATAACACTTCACACCAATCTGATGTAGGCTAAGGGTGAGTTGAGCTCACAGCAGCGGAACTCTACAAGTGATTGAGCCTGTGGACACAGGTTAAAATGGACATGTTTACTCCTACTGATCACTTCACAGTATGCTGCCAACTCCTGGTGAAGGCAGTAACCTTCCACCACTGAGGGTAGCGCTTTTGGCACCCTTCCCGGCCATACAAGACTGCAATCCGTGAGACACGCCTATGTCATGACGCACACGCTGATTTGTGTTTCCCTATGACAACAAAAAGCAGCATTAAGGATCCAGACATCAGTACAGTTGGGCACACAGGACAGAGGTGCACATCCATTACCATGAAGAGGACATTTCCATCCCAACAGTGAGATTTCAGTGGAATCATTGGAAATTTAATTTTTGTTCTGACACTGACATGTAGTGTGTCCTCCAGAGATGCAAAGACGTTTGCCAAGCTTTTCTGGCATTTTGTGACCACTTGTAGCCTTCCCTTCTTTTGAATGCAGTCCACGCAAACAAGTTTGGAGTATGATGCTCATGCATCCGCCAAGTTCTGCTAGGTGAGCCACAGATCATGATATGGATGTGGAGGTGCGAAGAAAGATGGAAGGGTAATAGACTGAGGAATACAAAATGTAGAAACAAGCAAGAATAATTGACAGGTGCAAAGAGCCATCTTATCTGGATAGGAAAGATAAGATAGATGAACACACAGGACTTTAATGTCTCTGTGCCCATGCACTGAAGTTCTTGCCAACAACAGCCTTCAGAATAAGAGGCCGAATGGGCAACTTTTCATTGACTTGAATGTGGATGCCATTAAGAAGGTCGGCGCAGGGGTCAGTTACCTCTGATGAATAATGGAGTGGGAGGAATCCATTAAAGCAAATCTTATAGGAAACCGGTCACTCTTGGTGATCTAAATAGGGAAGGTTGATCAGGGAGACACAGGACAACAGACAAGGCCATCAGAGAGCCCTTAACTGTAGCCACTGACTGACCATGCTTTGCAAGGGACAAAAAAAACTGCAAGAAGTTGGAAATGTGAGATTTAATGAGATGAAGGTTTTCTTGCTCGCTCCACTGAACAAAGATGTTTCAACAGCCTTCGTAGATGGCCGTGAAGGTGACCTCTACAACTTCATCAGGAAGACAAACTGGCTCTAGCTGGCACTACTCAATCTCTATGCATATAGGCACAGCATTTAGGAATTAAGTTGGAAAGCCTGACAATTCTGGTGAGAGAGGAGGTCCATGCTGCATAGTAGAGAAAGGGGTGGCAGAGTGCTGAGCGTCAACACATTGGCATACCAGATCCTCCACATTCAGTCTGAAGTGATCAGAATCAGCTGTGCTGTATTTTCTCGCAGCTTTTGCAAAACCTTTGATAGACTTGGAATCTGTGGAAATGCATACAGCAGGCTCTGAGACCAGTTGACTCTGTAGCAGCCCTAGGAATTCATTCAAAGGTAAGTATATGGTACAAAACTCAGGGCATTTACTGTTCTGTGTCAAAATAATCTACAAATGGAAACCCCATTGTGGAGAAGATGATCTCTTACTTTTGGGGTGGTGCCACTGCTGATAATCCAGTGAGAGAAGATAGAGAGCATCTGTCTTCACACCGAGAGAGCCTGTTAGGTGACTCACTACCAGGAAGATTCCCTGTCTCTACGCCCACTTCCCATAGGCAATCTGCCTCCCATCATGGTGCACTACCCTACACATCGTGCCTGTCGGTGTAATGGACAGTAGTTTTTCTCTCCAACAGAATATGAAATTTGCTTCCGAGATGGAAGGGAGAAAGGAGCTCAAGCATATTTATGTGCAGGAGCTGCACTGCCGTGGACCCAAGTCCCTGTGCTGCTGTGTTGCCCAAATGGGTTTGCTAGTCCAGTGATGCATCAGAGACTATAGTTTCCTGAGCCAACGGTGGGCTGAAAGGACGACATACCAAAAGGTTGGAGGAGTAAATCCAATAGTGCAGATCTAGATGAGCACCAGTGCTGGAGACTGCACTTTCCATAACCAGTTGTCAAAATATAGAAATACAGACTCCTTACCATCGTAGTGAAGCCATCACAACCCTCACTTTTGTAAAGACACATGGAGTGATCATCAGTCAGAACGATTGAACTGTGAACTAACAGTGCTGGGATCCCACCATGAACCTCAGGTAGCCTCTGTGGGTGGGAAGAATTGGACAATGGATATAGGCATCCTGAAGATCCAGGGCACATCAACCAGTTTCCCACATTTAGGATCACTTAGACTTGGTGCTGGGGCAGCATCCTTAACTTGTCCTGTTTCCCTTTCTTAAGAGGCACCACCTCTATGACCCCTTTGTTCAGCAGGGCACTGGCATCCATGTTCAAATTTGAGATGTATGTGTGAGAGCATGTCCACTTGGAAGGGGAGTAGTCCGCGTGGGGGAGATTGGTGTTGGGTGGTGTATAGTGCCAGGCGACCTCTACACTAAAATGTTACACACATGCAGCCTGAGGGCCAGGTACGGCCCGAAGATATAAATAAAAGTTGGGTGATTGCTCGTGGTCACTCCGCAATACCCAGTGTATTTGTGTGTTGCTGCCTGCTTACTTGTATACATATTGCGTCCTAACCCGAGCGGCCTGTCCTGCCACAGCTGCACTCTGGCGATGAGGCGGAAGGATCCCTGTTTGCAGGGAACACTCAATATCCCCCGATGGCACAGCTGAGCACCACATGGTGCACAGAAGTGCTGAGGGCTGAAAGGAAGTGCTCTGTCGTGCTCAACACTCACCAACTGACCGCTATGGTGCCCCGTCCGTAGGTGAGAGGTCCACGGCCTGAGGCTGCACCTGTGTTGAGTACCCTGCGCGCCTATGTTTGCAGTGACAGCGTGGGCAGCAAGACCTGCTGCTTCTGGGATACTGAAGCAGCCTGGGAGAAGTGGCTACATAGCCACCTGGTGGCCACTCATTTTACTGCACCTTGGCCCTGAAAACTTGCTGAAGCATGTGGCTCATGGAGACCTCACGGAGATCAAGCAGTCCTCTACTGCTGCGGGTGTGTCAGGGCGAGGCTAAGCGATAAAGGACTGTAAAGGCTATATGTAAAGAAGCACAGATAAGGGGTGCCTGAGACTGTCACAAACGCCACAAGGAAGGCCCAAGAGCAGCGTCGCGCCTGGGTAAAGACAGAAAAAGTGCACTTTAAAGGAAGGACATGTCTGCCCAGCAGCAAGATGCAGAGCCTCCTGCTCCCCAAAGGTGTGCGCATGTGTCCGTCACAGCATTGCCACCATTAGCCAGCTAGTAGATCCAACCATGGCTGCCCCTCGCTGGAGCCCATAGATTAGGTGCCTCCAGCACTATTTATGCCCCACACGCAAGACAGGCGGGGCAGTGAAGAGATCCATAATGCTCCACGTAGGCGGCACAGAGTTATATGACCTATTAAAACACCTCCCCAACACAGCAGGAGATGATGACTTCGATGCTGCTGTGGCACCCCTCAGCTGGCACTTTGACCCCCAACTCAACCCTGATTATGAAAGGTTTAAACTGAGGCAAGCCCGTCAAGCAGAACACAAAGCCGTGGACGTCTTTTACGCGCTCCTGCGCGAGCTAGCAAGCACCTGCAGTGATATCAACCAGCCAGATGAAATCGGGTTCCGTTTGATCCAGGGTTGCCGGTCGTCTACCCTACGAAAACTCATACTTAATCAGCCAGGCATCTCCCTAGATAATAGCCTGATATCGGCGAAATCCCACAAGGCTGAGGACATGCAGGTGGCTCTAGCAAGAGGCGCAGCTCCGTCAACCGTGACCCGGACAGTCAAGAACAAAGAGGAGCAGGTCAAGGCCATCAGAAGACACCCCTCTCGGCCACGCAACTCTCCCATTCCCAAGCAATCTGAAAAAGGGTGCATGAACTGTGGACTGACGCACCGCACGCTCAATGTGTGCCCAGCGCAGGGAAGTCATGTTCTAAATGTGGTCGCATGAACCATTTCACAAAAGTATGCCGCAGTGGCGTGCCAAAGACAGGCACAGGATACCATGGGTGAGGGCATTCGGTGCAGCGGCCGGAATTCATCAATCACCGCGAGGAGGAGGAGGATGACGAAAGTCTTCACAGAGTCTTTCGCTAGTAGAGAGAACCATCGCTGGAGACCCCGCCAATTTTCAAGGTGAAAAGTGGTGGGGCACAAATCACCACCCTTATCGACACAGGTGCGTCTGTGAACATTTTGGACACAACCCAGTTCCACAAGCTCATTCAATGACCAAAATTGGCACCCACCAATGCCAGAATTTTACGTATGGGGGAACAGAACCGTTGTCCGTGAGAGGAGTTGTAGATGTGACTGTGGAAAATGAGGGAAAGACAATGCAAGCCAGGTTCCATGTAACCAGGGAAGACACAGGCACCCTCCTCGGATGCCATACCGCAGAGGATTTAGGTTTGGTCTTTTTTGCCTGGCAGGCGCATGACTCGCATGGAGCGAGCATTCTAGAGGAGTTCCCGCAATTGTTTTTAGTTTTAGGATGCCTAAAGGGCATGAAAATAGAGCTCCACATTGACAAGACCATTGACACAGAATGGTGCCATTCCACCTGCGTCCACTCGCAGAAAAAGAATTGGACCAACTTGAATGGCATGGGGTAATTGAAAAAGTAACAGGACCTACCCCTCGGGTATCACCCCTTGTGATAGTCTCAAAACCTAAGCAGCCGGTAGCCATAATACTATGCATAGACATGCGGCTCTCGAATAGAGCAATACGCCGTGAATGGCACATCACCCCCCACAGTAGACGAAATAATGGCAAACCTTAATGGAACTCGTTGGATCTCGAACTTGATGAAGTGAGCGGATACATAACCACATTCTCACGTAGGTCTTTGCAGATACAGACTCCTCAATTTTGAGATTTCATGTGCTGCTCAAGTCTTTCAGAATGTCATCCAGAAAACCCTATCCGGGTTAATCGGTGTGCTGACCTTTAGTGACGACATCTTGATATACTCAGACACATTAGAAGATCACCACATGCAGCTGAGGGCTAGACTGTGGAAACAAAAGTGCTCATTCTGCACCAACGCAGTCAATTTATTCAGATACCACTTCTCGAGTGACGGACTGCAGGTCGACCCAAATAAAGAGAGATGCCATAAGAACAGAGGCTGTCCCACGAAACGCATGGAAGGTGAGTAGCTTCCTGGGGATGGCCAATTACTGTGGGCGGTTTATCCCTAGCCTGGCTATGCTGTCAGAACCACTCCGGGCCCCAACTATGCACAACTGCCCCTGGAAGTGGGACAGCAGAAACGACCAAGCGTTCAGGATGGTGAAGGAGGCGCTTCTAGAAGACGCGATGATGGCATACTTGAACCCCAGACGCAGAACAGACTGGTGGTGGATGCAAGCCCCATGGGTCTGGGTTTGTCCTGTTGCAAGAAAACAAGAAGGGACATGGGTTCCCATTACCTGCGCCAGCAGGGCCCTCACTAACCCAGAGACCCGGTATACCCAGATCGAGGCGAGGCCACAAGCCATTGATTCTCCTGTTTGCCGGCACTGCCAGAAACGGACCGCCATGTATCAAGCGATGGGCCGTGCTGCTCCAACCATATACAACCTCCAACCATACACCTTTGAGGTTGTGTACCAGCCAGGGGTGAATGACCCAGTAGACTTCCTGTCCAGGCAGCCGACAACACCATCGGGCACCAGCACCACGGAGGAAGATGAAGGTGCCGAGGAATTTGTGAGGAAGATAGTCCATGAGGCCTTCCCTAGAGTTCTCTCTTTAGAAGAAATCCAAGACGGCACTAAAAGTGACACATGTATCTCCAAAACAAAAGAGGGACTCCCCAAAAGACAATGGCGCAACTTCCTAGACAGTGCTAAAGCCCTCCCCATGGACGAACAGGCGGCAATGGGCCAAATATGGAGAATATGCACCCCATTCAGCATGAGCGGATGGTCTGCTAGTCCGGGGTCAACAGATCATGATGCAGAGGAGCCTCTAAGCAAGAGTGGTTGAGCTGGCACACCATGGACACCAAGGCAACACAAAGACCAAAGCCCGTCTCAGAGACAAGGTGTAGTTCCCTGACATGGACAAATGAGTCGATGAGAGAGGACGAGGCTGCCACTCACTCCTGCGCCATCACGAGTGGGGATCAAACCGCTGCCCCGGGAATCACTGAGGATGCCTGCCTAACACCATGGTCATGTGTTAGTATGGACTGTGGCAGTTTGCCTCACAGCTGTAGTGGTGGACACCCACACCAAGTACCCTGTGGTGGAACTAGTGTGATGCACAGCATTTGGGTTTGTCAAGCACACGCTGGAAAAGTTCTTCGCGTTGCTGGGGATTCTCAATGTGATAAAAACAGAAAATGGACCTCCCTTCCAGGGGCAAGAATTCTAGTCATATCTCCACAGTTTGAACAAAAGACATTGAAAAGTGACCCCAGGCCAATGGCGAGGTAGAGCTCTTCATGCACACCCTGAACAGAGCACTACAGATCGGAGTAGAGCACGGAGCGGACGCAGACTGCTGCCTGCACCGGTTCCTGAGAGCCTACCAGCAGATGCCACATAGCACCACGCGGTGTGTCCCAAGTGATCTGCTGATAAGGAGGTGTGCTCGATGCATCATTCCAGCTGGGCCCAGCTGGAGCCCAGCAGTCATTGACTTCCAAGAGACTGTGGGGCTTCTCGCAAGAGAAATAGCAAGCCATAAATGACTGAGCCAGTCAGTATCACCCAGCAGTTGTCACGGGCCTCGCCATCGGAGACAAGGTGATCATGAAAGACAGGACACCCAAACTGGGAGTTCCGCACTCCATTCAAAATAGAAGTGTGGGAAATCACCATCATCCAGGGGACCATGGTCACTGTTCAACGAGGGTTATCAACGGTGTCTAGAAACATATCCTGGTTTAAGCGGGTCAGGTCTGTGGAAAACAAGCAGGATGTCAGCAGAGAAACAAGAGATGACGCACATTACTCCAATGCAGCCACACTCAGTCCCCATCTGGACACAGCCTTGGCAAGGCCAGATCAAGCATTGGTAGTCTCGAGAGAAACAAGCAGCCAACGCCGGTAATCCAGGTGGGCATGGACGACAGGCGAACCACGAGCTAGGGAGCAAGTGGTCGCAGCCAGAAGTATAGACTCCGGCCCAATCATGTACCCAGCCAGAGACCATGTATGTTATATCCCAGTTAAGTGAACGGCCTGTTACTTTTCTTTATTAGTAAATGTTGGAAGGGATGTAGAGTGCCACCCGACCTCTACCCTGCAATGTTACACACATGCAGCCTAAGGGCCAGGCACGGCCCGAAGGTATAAATAAAGGCTGAGTGATTGCTCATGGTCACTCAGCGATACCCAGTGTATTTGTGTTTGCTGCCTGCTTATTTGTATACATAATGTGCCTTACCCCGAGCGGCCTGTCTTCCTGCTGCAAGACTGCTCAGGTGGGAGGAGCTGACCAGGAGACGACATGGCCGGCCTATAGTGAGCTCTGGCCTGAGCCGTGGCGTTATATCTGCAAACCTCCACTTTTAGGCGGTGGTGCTTCATATTGAGCAATATAAGGTATCAAGGAGAGTACGAGCCTGTCCTGCCAACATCAGCAGTGATCCAGCGCAACCCCTAATTCATGGACCAGGGACCAAGAGAAATCTCGTCACACATAAATTGCTTACCAAACAACGGGGCCCATCACACATTACCCGTAAATGATCCCTGAAGACGGGCGCTGGATTTGGGGGGTTTAATTTGTCAGTTTTATTAAGTATTGCGCTTCACATTAATAACATTTATGTATATTCCTAACTATCCATAATCTCAATTGTCTTCTTCCTTTGGTCGATGGACCATTAGTTGAAGAGTTGATGGTGACTATGATTAACTAAACAGTTTAATACTTTAACTAAATAACCACAGAGTCATTTATGCAGTTAATGATTTTATCTTATTAAATGCTCATAATTCAGATCGTCAGTGCACACACAAGATTACATATAAGAAAACAAATTATTAAGCAATGTAATCAAAATGAATCATTGTATCGATATCAAAGCGTGCATAGGAATGGGGAAAGAGAAGGTACAGCATAAATACTTGCAGAAATATATTGCAAAATTAAAGCAATTAAGGAGGGTGATACCCACCAAAGAATCAAGAAAACCACTTCCTTGGCAAGAGGTCCTCAGAGATAGGCTCAGAGGACAAAGTTAACAGGACAGATGCAGCTAAGTTTGCCATAGACTAACAACCAAAATTAATCTCCCAATCAATCTACCTTGATCTAGTTCTCCTCGGACGCAGTCTCCTCCCAAGCACTCCCGCAACGTTCTCGTACCTAAAATGTTCTCTGGCTTAGTGCTGGTCTGCTCTCTCTGTCTTGGTGCGCTTCTCTCTTGATAGTCTGTGCGTTCTGATCGTCTCTTCTTTCTGATCTGCCACACCGGACTGCACTGCTATACCGGACCGCACTGAACTGTCACACCCCAATTGGGATATTAATTATACCCTACTGTCTAGCTCACTATCTAACAATGTTGCAGTATCAGTAGAATCTTGGTCTGTGATTGGTTGTCATAAGTCATGCTAGGTCGCCTCATCCAGTTCTCCTCACAAATCCATCCTATACCGGTTTTAACAAAGGAAGGATTAAAGACCAATACATTCGTATACCACTAACATTCATAGTTATACATTTTGCAACAATTGTACATTATGATATCCCCTTCACATTCAAATTGCACGTAGTGATGGCTGTTCCCACAGTCGCTGTCGCGTCTTGGCACATAAACAATAGGACACAGGTCAACATGGCCTTCACATGGTTTACATCAGCTGGTACACTCTGCAGTCTGCAAGCAGGCAACCCATCTTTGCCCATGCGTTCTCCGTACCGACCAAGACAACCACATGCTGGTTCAAACAAGAGGCCATTTTCATGCAGGACCAATATCGTACTAAAGTAAAATAAACACAAAAGAATATTAATTCATGAAATAAAACCCATTATGGTTACCTCCAACCATACTAATACCTTGTGTTAATTAAATCCTAGCGAAAGCTATTAATTTAAAGCAACCCTTTCGTTATTTGTGCACAACATGCAAAATGTGCAATGTACAACATAGCATAAACATGCATTAGTACGGTTTTTCAAAGCGCAAACAGTTAATACGTCCTCATGCCAACATGGTTTAGTATATTATGTAAAATGTGTTTGCCCCTTGTGTAAATGTGTGCATTCAGAGTTGGTTAGTCCATGCAGTCAATACATTAATAAGGGGTAACTTAATTTCATGAGGATGTATTTTTACAAACCTCACTCCATCAATCCCCCCTTTGATGGTTTACCATCATAAAATCCCTACACATACGGTTTACCAAGTTATATAGCTGTTATTTTGTCTTCTGGCCCTTGCTCCTTACATTTTACATAACATTTTTCTTTATAATTTTCCGATTCTATCTCATCTATCTCCCTTGTCCTTTCTTTACGTTCCTTACTTAATTTCCTTTCTTTCTTTGCGTCTTTTCTTCATACAAACCTAAGTCATTCGTATTATGAATATCATGACAGCTACAGAAACTATTGGTACTATTATTTTTCCTACTAAGGAACTACCTATAGAAGAAAACCAATTGCTTATAGTAGAGAAACTCTTACTTAGTCTCTCCCAGACACCATCAACCTCTAGTTGGGTTACTTCCTTATGCAAATCAGTAATATTCTGAATGTATCCTTTCCAATTCTTACTTTTATCTGGAATGTAACTGCAACAATGTTGAACTTTCAGCATGCCACAGACTCCACCCTCTTTTGCCAACAATATATCAAGGGCAAGTCGATTTTGTATAACCATAGATCTCATGGCAATCATTTCAGTGTCAATCATCAAGAATCCTCCAGCAGTATCCGTTGATAAACGATGAACCACTGTGGACAATTGTCAGATTTTGTATACATTCAGTGTAACCCCAACTCCAGGTATCATTGCTCCAAATATATCGCCTACAATTTCTGAAAAACTTTCTCTTTTTACACGTTTTAGTCTTTGCTTTACTTCATCGATTCCATTTGTACTTTTGTCTACATGGTAGACTTTTGGAAAGACAATCCCAAGATAACAAGTTCCATACCAGTGATCTGGTAGCCGATAATAGTCTTTCCTCCCACAGACATAACATATGCCTGGCAAGACAGGGTCAGTTCCTCCCTTTAATCCCCAACCCCCAATAATTTTATAGGTATCTTCACATTCACTAGAACCGATGAAGTAATTGTTGTAGTTGGTCCTTTCCCTACGTAAGCATAATTTTCCCTTCTGCGACCAATCCAGGGCCATTGCAGCATAAGTCTCGCCTTTGTCATAGTTGCCATCTCTGAAAACCCAAGGTGGTGTTTTTAATTTCTCTTCAACAGCTTTTCTCTGAAACTTAGCCCTTCTTTCTTCCACCATCTCCAAAAAGATTTTCTCTTCCTTTTTCAATTTACATGTTAGATTATTTTTATTAGCGTATTCTATATCTAAAGGCTTGGTTGTCAGGAAAAAATCTCTCATGACATTTGCATGTGCTATCTTATTCAACTCGGGTATTACAGGGACTTTAGAAAAGATTGTATCTACATTGGAATAATAATAATCTAGTTTACCTGTTCTATACAACAAACTTGATAAGACACTACAGGTCACACCATAAGTCAAAGGAAGGTGATGGTAGGTCACACCTTCTGAAACAGACAATGGTAACTGTATACACACATAACAGTCACTCACATCCATTGTTTCCACATATTCGTAGAGTAATTTAGTGAAAACATTCAAGGAAAAATTAATAACTGATCTATCATGATGCAAACCACTAGCATCTATTTGGTTTAAGTGAGTAATAGGAATTTGCTTAATGTCAGTGTCTACCCTTGGACCTGTCAAATTGTTAGGACGAGGTGTATCTTCTTTAATCAGATGTAAAGGTATTATAATTGTTAATATTATCCAGAATACTATCAGTATACAAAATAGACACAAACAAGCTTTATAACACCTACTCATAAAACTACATCTAGGTCTTGTTACTTGTGTATCTGCCATAGTAATATTAATCCTTATAAAATTCTAAATGGATTTTCTAAATCTATCTCAAATATATTCTACGAAAAATTTAAATTTAAAAAAAAATGTAGTGTGATCCCACACTTCAAAAGCTTTCTTCTTTACCCCTTCTTTTATTTTAACGAATCCAAATTTCCAGGACGTCTTCAGCAAATTTTCTTCAGTTGTTAACGTGACACCTTAATTTGTTTACAGTCTCTTAAGGTGGATTTAGATCACTCTTTTCTTCTTGCTCGTGGTCAGTGCTGTTTCTTTCTTTGTTTAAATCTTCTTCTTCAATCTCCTCCAACACTATGTAAATCCAGTCAGGTGACTTGAACTTTTTGTTTGGTTTTCTCACTCTCTTTGGTCGCAGCACTGATTCGTCATCCGACTCTCCTTGTTCTATTTCACCTGGAACTTCATTTATCTGTACTGGCCTGCTCTCAGTTCTTCCTTTCACCACCCTGTATTTAAGTCTTTTAACTCCGCTTGGCCAATGGTTGTCTTTCTTTGCCCTCTTTGGTTGAACTTCTTCTTCTATGTTCAATTTGTACCTTCGTTTCTTTGCACCTACATCGAAGAGTTGCCTTTCTTCTTGTTCAACAGCAGTTTCTTCAGTCCCATTAGCTGGTACCCACTTTACTTGACTTGTGCTAAGCAATTCCTCATCAGAGTCCTTTGGTTTATGTTCACCAGTTTGACTCTGTTGCTCTAGCCTCACCAATTTCTTGTACTTCAGCCTCTGATTCAGAGCTCGGACTTGAAATCTCCAGATGCCGCTCTACTCGTGGTTCAAGTGGATTTGGGACTCGCTGAGTGTGGCTGGCATGGATCCAATTTGGTAAGTCAGCACACTTTACTGCTGTAGTCGTCACCAATATGACCTGATATGGTCCTTCCCAGCGGGGCTCTAGGCAAGTTTTTCTTCTATGCCTTTTCAC
Organism: Calotriton arnoldi; assembly: GCA_963921515.1. NCBI lineage: Eukaryota > Metazoa > Chordata > Amphibia > Caudata > Salamandridae > Calotriton > Calotriton arnoldi. The sequence continues at coordinate 1,030,951 of CAWUFW010001274.1, forward strand.
GTGAACCCACTCACCAGGGCTCAGGTCATGCGCTTGAGTCTGCTGTGTTGTGGTCGCGTCCGCTCCAACCTGATGAAACACAGAACGTACTACATCAGCCAATCCTTTGCAATAGTCAAGGATGAGATCATCAGATATATTTATCAATTTGTTGGCAGGTATAAATGCTTGTCTCATTGCTCTTCCCATCAAGATCTCATGTGGACTTAATCCTATCTTTTTGTCAGGAATGCTTCTGAGACTCATCAAAACTAGGGGTAAAGCGTCAGGCCAATTCAGTGCTGTAGATTTACACACTCCCTAACCTGTTCTTGATTGTGCCATTTATCTGCTATACTATTCCAGAAGCACAATGAAGTTTTGGTTGAATGCTCAATGCCTCACAAATCAGTTTGATTGTTTCACTAGTAAAGTGTGTTCCTCTATCTGTTTCCATAGTGACTGGGAAACCATATCTAGGAATGTATTCCCTCAACAAAAGTTTTGCCACCGTCAAACTGTCATTCCTCCTTGTGGGATAAGCTTCTACCCAACGGGAAAACAAACACACAAGTACCAACACATATTTGAGCTTGTTACATGGAGGCAACTCGATAAAATCGAGTTGTAGTCTGGTAAAAGGACCTCCTGCCCTCCCTATTGTTCCCAGACTAACTATTGTCTTTCTTCCTGGGTTTTGCTGTTGGCACATCAAGCATCTCTGACAAAGACTCTCTGCAATAGTCCTGAATTTGGTATTAAACCACATTTGTTTGAATGATCTGACCATGGCATCTCGGCCAATATGTGTCATTCCATGGTACATCCTTGCCATATGAGAAAGTAAACTATCTGGCATGACTGGTCTCCCATCAATGTATACCCATACATCATCATCTTCTCGTCTCCTACATCCTACCTTTTCCCATTCCTGTCTCTCTTCATCACCTGCCTCTTCCTGCAATTGTCTCACTTCATCCCATGTTTCAATGGTGTTAGTAAACATAAGTTGACAAACCGTATGTTCTTTTGTTTTTCCCCGATTTATGGAAGTCTCATTCTTTGCACAATATAGTGCTACTTGGTCAGCAAATCTGTTGCCTTGAGTCACATAATCATCTCCTGACTTATGTGCGGCACATTTGACAACTGCAATTCGTTTTGGCAATTGTAATGCTTCCAGCAATTCCTTTACAAATTGACTATTCCTGATGGGGGACCCCGAAGAGGTCAGTAATCCCCTCTGCATCCATAGTTCTCTAAAATCATGCACAATGCCAAAGCCATATTGGCTATCAGTAATTATAGTCACTTTCTGACTTTTTCCCAATTCACAGGCTCGAATTAGAGCTATCAATTCAGCAACTTGTGCAGATTTTACCCCTTTTAGACAGGATGCTTCCAGGATTGCCGCTACTGTACAGACGGCATAGGCAGAACTCAACACACCTGTTCCAGTTCGCAAACAAGAACCATGAACAAACATCACACTATCAGATTCCTCAAGAGGAACATCTTTAATATCAGGACGGGGCTTGGTACAAAATTCAGTCCCATCCAAACAATCATGTTCAGCTTCATCCTTTACTTCTTCATCCCAAACATCTGGCAATAGAGTAGAAGGATTCACATTTGTACATCTCACTATTGTCACATTTTCTGCACCCAGAATCACTCTCTCATACCGTCAGCCGACTATAGGTGAGGTGCTGAGTCCGTGTTCTTGTTAAAAGGATCTCAACTGAATGTGGCACATACACTCTCACAGGATGACCCATTATGATCCCTTCGATCTGTTCCAGACTCAGACAAGTAGCAGCTACTGCTTTCAAACATCCAGGTAAGGCGGCAGCTACTGAATCTAGAGTAGCAGAAAAATATGCCACAGGTCGTCTTGCCATTCCATGCCTCTGAGTTAAAACTGCAAGTGCACACCCATCTCTTTCACTGCAATACAATGCAAAATCTTTTGAATAATCAGGCATTCCCAATGCCGGAGCCTGACACAGACTGTCTTTCAATTTAACAAAAGCTTCCATGCTTTCTTCATCCAATCTAACTGGGTCTTTCACATCATTCCTCGTCAACCTCTGTAGAGGTTTTGCCATCAGTGAAAATCCACTGATCCACTGTCTAAAATATCCAACCACTCCCAAAAACATTCGCACTTCTCTTTGTGTTGTTGGTGGTTTCATGTTCTTAATCACTCGAATACGCTCTGATGTTACCTTTCTGACTCCCTTCTCAATCTTGTGACCTAAGTATTGGACTTCTCGCTGACAGAATTGTAATTTTACAGGGGACACTTTATGTCCACCTTCTGCCAAATGGTTCAGTAAAGCAACTGTGTCTGCAACGCAGCCTTCTCGAGTCTTTGATGCCACCAGTAGGTCATCAATGTATTGAACCAGAACAGACTCTTCAGACATTCTCAAATCTTCCAGACACTTTTTCAAGATCTGGTTAAAAATTGAAGGACTCTCAGTATAGCCTTGAGGAACTCGGCACCATGCCAAAACACGGTCTCCAAACCGGAAAGCAAATAAACACTGGCTATCCGGATGCAGGGGAATCGAAAAGAATGCGTGACACAAATCAATCACGGTATACCACTCTGCATCATGTGGGATTTGGTAGAGAATCACTGCTGGGTTTGGCACAACTGGACAACAAGGCACAACAATTTTGTTCACCTTTCTCAAATCTTGCACTATTCTATAGGTTCCGTTTGGCTTTTTCAATCCCATAATAGGTGAATTACAAGGACTACTCATTATTTCTTTTAAAATTCCTTGTTCAATCATTTGATCAATTACAGGAGTTATTCCTGCTATTACCTCTGGCTTCATTTTATACTGTGGTGTATTTGGATAGTCAACACCATCTTTCACTGTAATTCTAATTGGATCCACTTTCTTCATTAACCCAAACTCCTGTCCTGTGAAATCCCACACCTCTGAATTCACTACCTTCATCAATTCTTCAGGCACACTTTTGTCTGTAAGAAGCTAAAATAACTCATTCACTTCTGTTCCTTGCTTTGCTAGCACCATTTTAAAAGCGACATCCTCATCAGGTGTCTGAAATGCAATACCATCCGGTGTGCAGTAAATTGTGCAATTCATTTTGCACAACAAATCTCTTCCTAACAAATTCACTGGACTCGAGTCACACACTACGAACCGATGCATGTCTTTAAAGGTACCAATATGCACTTCAATTGGTTTAGTAACTGGAGTATTAATCTGTTTAATTGAGACTCCTACTACTTGGATAGTTTCTCCCGAGAGGGGTAGGTTTGGAATTTCTGCTGCTCACAGTAGAACGGGTAGCACCAGTGTCCACAAGAAAGGTGATATCATTACCTTCCACTTTTCCATCAACAAATGGACCTGACTGATCTACCTCTAGAGTAGCGCCAAGCACGCACTCTTCCTCCCCCCTCAGGCAGCGTCATTGAATCGACTCAACATCACTTCCATCACATTGCATCCAAAATTGGGGAATCACATTCGTGTTAGTATTTTTACCAACCTGGTCTCCTCCGTGGAACCCTGTTTCCGTACTGTATCTTTGAGCATTTACATTGTGTGGCAATGGTGGTTGCGGGACCTGATACTGGGTAGTAACTACCTGCTGCTGCGGTGGCTGTTGCACACCTACCTCACTCTGCACCTGTGGGGTTAAAATTTGATTTCCTCCATTAGTCCTCTGCACTGATCTACACTCATTCTTCCAGTGTCCATACTTTCCGCATCCATGACAAGGAAATTTCTTTTTCGCCTCTTCCCTGCTCATTTGTCCCCTACCTCTACCTCCACTGGGTCTTTGAGCATTCTGACTAACTCCTCCCATTTGGTTTATAGACTGAGAATTCAACTGAGTTTCTTGCTGCTCTGCTACCTTTACTTGTGCCCACATCATCTTTTCTTTTAATTTGCGATGGCGAGACTCAATGTCGTCGCTGCAGTATTTTGCATACCTCAAAATCTCATCAATCGTTTTGGCCTGCCAACACAACATGTGTTGCTGTATCATCTGACTAATCTCAGGTCTTAATCCATACACAAACCTACACACAAAATGACCCATATCTTTGTCTCCAATATTCTCAAAACCACTATACTTCTTAAAAACTTGTAATAACCTCTCATAATATGCATGCACAGACTCTTTCGGCTCTTGGGTTGTTCTATCAATTTTTACCCAATCAGTTTCCTTAGGGGAAATTTTGCTTTTCAAGAAAGTAATCACCTGATGGTACTTTTTCATCACCTCATCAGAAGGTGCTCCTGTTTTGGAATCCCTAGGATATTCATCTTTTGGCCAATCAACTGTAATCTTACATTCAGTCCATAAATCTGCAGGGACAACAATTTCAAATAATCCATCTCAATCTTTTAACAATACTTTCGAAACTTTCACCAACCTCTCAACTTGTTTGTACCATTCCACTGGCTTTTCTCTCAACCTGGGAAACTCATTGGTAAAAGACAATATATCCTGTCTAGACCACGGAACATGCACATAACCTCCTCCTGGAACTTCTCTCATGGGACATTCCAGAGCTACATTTTCTACTTCTCTTACTGGACGTAAATGTATTTCTTTAGCAGCCATTTCTTCTTTTTTCCTCATCCATCTACCCTTCCATCTTTCCACGTCTCCCCATTTTCTCAAAACAACCATTAACTCTTTTATCTGCAATCGTCTACCAGACCTATTCATATTTTCTAGATCCTTTTCAGTAAAATCCACTCTATATGTCTTCTGCAACACTTTTGATCTCCCCATGTCTACTTCTAATTCATCCGCAGCTTCCACTAACTTTTCATGAAGATTTTTCGCTTTCCAAGTAATACTCTTACACAGATACATCAATTCATCATCCTGATAGGTCTTCAGCCTCTCTGGACTTATGTTCCCAATGATCATTTCTTCTAAATCTACTCTCAACTTACATACATCTATAGGCTGTGGCTGTGTTTTTCTTCTTTGTAACCCTTTCACCCAATCATCTAACTCTTCAGTTGTTGGACCTATGGAAACTTCACTTCTGGGAATTTCTTCCAACTCTATTCTTTTTGGCTGTACATGCATTATCTCCCTAGGTGTTTCAATTATTGTTAGATTAGTCGGAGGTGTTGACCTAGTAACTGTAGTGGGCTGTTCACTTTGGACACTTACAGCGTTAATTCTACTACTAGCTGATGTTATAGCAGAATTTAATGGGACAGTCAAGGAAGGTTCATGGATAAGTCTATTTTCAAATACTGGTATTGCTGGACCTATAGTTACTGGTACAGTTAGTGCATCTATTTTCATATTCATCTGATTCAATTTTTCAACTAATTCTTTGGTTTTTATTGCCAATTCTGCTTCTCCTTCCTGCTCTACATCGCTTACAGATGGAACTGGTGTCGTTCGAGGTGTCATTGGGGTCACCATCGCTAAATTTTCCTGATTAGGTGGTGGTCGTTTAACTAATATATCATCCAGCAGCTCATCATCAGATTCATTCGGGTTATATCCATAACCAAATTGCTCTAAATGTTCCTTTTCTCCTTGCATTTGCTTCCTGCAGTCTCTCCTACCATTAAAACTGGATATAATCCTTCGGTTATCTCTCCATTTCTCCATTCTGTCTTCATGCCTTTCATCATGAAATCTTCCAAACATAAATCTATTAACTCTACCACTTCTATGTCTTTCCCTTTCATACATTTCATCTTCCCATTCTACTAATGCTTCAAACTGTGTAGGTCTAGGTATTGGGTCTAATGCCATCATCTTTTCTCTCAAATTACGCAATACTGCCAAATTTAAAAGAACCATGCTCTGGAAAAGCTAGCACACCATCATTCTTCGTATATCCTACCCAATTTTCTAGCCAAACACATTTGTGATAACCATATTTTAACATCATATAAGACGCTGGTGTCTTTGGTGGAGGGATAGGAACTCCTTCTCTCGTTATTACTGGTTTATCCTTTTTAAAGAATCTTTTAATTTTGCCAAACAAAGTCAATTTCTCCTGTTTTGGTTGTTCGAAATACATTTTTGCTACTTGTCAACAGCTTTACTCGATCCAAGTCTTTGTCAACGCAATCCACTATAATTCACCAATCAAACTCCTTTGCTTCCCTAAACACCTGACCAATGTCAGCGCGACACACTCTAACTCTTCCAATCGGAGCTTTCTACGTCTCCGCGATCCTGTCCAATACCAGCGCGGCTCACACCAACCAGCCAATCTGAGCTTACCTTTGTCTTCGTAGTCTGACCAATGCCAGCGCTGCTTTTTGTGACGTCAGCTTCTCCTCCTACTGCCCAAACTCCCTTTACAAAATTTATCGGCACTTTTCTAAGTCCTTTTTCTTTACAATAACTTATTAGTCACAACATAAAACAATACCGCACTGTCTGTTTACTAAATAAAGAGAGAGTTTTTTTACTCTCAAGAATGTTCCTTTCAATACGGGCAAGTATAACAATTCCGCTATCCTTCCCTTCATCCAAGCTAGGAGAAGCTTTAGGGATAAGGCCAATATTTCACAAGAGGACCTTTTGTTGAAAAGGAGGTCTCGCTACTCTTCTGGGGATAAGGCCAAAGTTTCACAGGTGGACCCATCGCTATCCCACTCTTTTTCTACATACACGCTAAATAGTCGCTAAAATAACACACAAGTGTTACCACTAATTTAAACAGACAATGCACCTATTCCCGTGTGATTTCACTTCTCACACTTTTCCTCTGCCTTATTTCAGGCTAACTTTTACTTTGCCGGCTTCCCAGATACCCTTCTGTACCTGTGTTCCAAAGACTACATAGAAACGCAATACTAACTCACTTTACATAGAATGTTAAACATTTAATCAATAAATCACCAAACTAATCAATAATGACCATCATTCTGCTACCAGAGAAACTGATCCAGCGCAACCCCTAATTCCTGGACCAGGGTCCAAGAGAAATCTCGTCACACATAAATTGCTTACCAAACAACGGGGCCCATCACACATAAATGATCCCTGAAGACGGGCGCTGGATTTGGGGGGTTTAATTTGTCCGTTTTATTAAGTACTACGGTTCACATTAACATTTATGTATATTCCTAACTATCCGTAATCTCAACTGTCTTCTTCCTTTGGTCGATGGACCCTTAGTTGAAGAGTTGATGGTGACTATGATTAACTAAACAGTTTAATACTTTAACTAAATAACCACAGAGTCATTTATGCAGTTAATGATTTTATCTTCTTAAATGCTCATAATTCAGATCGTCAGTGCACACACAAGATTACATATAGGAGAACAAATTATTAAGCAATGTAATCAAAATGAATCATTGTATCGATATCAAAGCGTGCATAGGAATGGGGAAAGAGAAGGTACAGCATAAATACTTGCAGAAATATATTGCAAAATTAAAGCAATTAAGGAGGGTGATACCCACCAAAGAATCAAGAAAACCACTTCCTTGGCAGAGGTTGTGGCAAGAGGTCCTCAGAGATAGGCTCAAAGGACAAAGTTAACAGGACAGATGCAGCTAAGTTTGCCATAGACTAACAACCAAAATGAATCTCCCAATCAATCTACCTTGATCTAGTTCTCCTCAGACGCAGTCTCCTCCCAAGCACTCCCGCAACGTTCTCGCACCTAAAATGTTCTCTGGCTTAGTGCTGGTCTGCTCTCTCTGTCTTGGTGCGCTTCTCTCTTGATATTCTGTGCGTTCTGATCGTCTCTTCTTTCTGATCTGCCACACCGGACTGCACTGCTGTACCGGACCGCACTGAACTGTCACACCCCAATTGGGATATTAATTATACCCTACTGTCTAGCTCACTATCTTACAATGTTGCAGTATCCGTAGAAACTCGGTCTGTGATTGGTTGTCATAAGTCATGCTAGGGTCGCCTCATCCAGTTCTCCTCACAAATCCATCCTATATCGGGTTTAACAAAGGAAGGATTAAAGACCAATACATTCGTATACCACTAACATTCATAGTTATACATTTTACAACAATTGTACATTATGATATCCGCTTCACATTCAAATTGCACGTAGTGATGGCTGTTCCCACAGTCGCTGTCGCGTCTTGGCACATAAACAATAGGACACAGGTCAACATGGCCTTCACACGGATTACATCAGCTGGTACACTCTGCAGTCTGCAAGCAGGCAACCCATCTTTGCGCATGCGTTCTCCGTACTGACCAAGACAACCACATGCTGGTTCAAACAAGAGGCCATTTTCATGCAGGCCCAATCTCGTACTAAAGTAAAATAAACACAAAAGAATATTAATTCATGAAATAAAACCCATTATGGTTACCTCCCACCATACTAATACCGTGTGTTAATTAAATACTAGCGAAAGCTAATAATTTAAAGCAACCCTTTCGTTATTTGTGCACAACATACAAAATGTGCAATGTACAACATAGCATAAACATGCATTAGTACGGTTTTTCAAAGCGCAAACAGTTAATACGTACTCATGCCAACATGGTTTAGTATATTATGTAAAATGCGTTTGCCCCTTGTGTAAATGTGTGCATTCAGAGTTGGTTAGTCCATGCAGTCAATACATTAATAAGGGGTAACTTAATTTCATGAGGATGTATTTTTACAAACCTCACTCCATCAGCAGCCTACTGCTCTTCACGATTCCTGCCTGCCCACTAGCTAGAGAAGACACGGGGAGCTGACAGCTGATGGTGTGGGGCATTCTCAGTAGTGGCCTGAGCGAAGGAAAAAGGCACCCATTAAAGCAGCTTGGGAGGGGTGCTAGTGGCTCCGCCTCGTAGGTCTGAGTTGGCAAACCACCCCTTCCTCCCTTCTGCTCCTATCTGCATTGCTGCTCCCAGGACACAACCATTAGGAGACCCACCAACACTATTAAGCTGATTGCTCCATATCTGCCCGTCCCTGGAGAGCTCACTGGAAACTGGGACTCTTTAGCTGTAGACGGCAGCTATCCTGGATTGGAGAGGGAGTGTACATACTGTTCCCCATCACTTGCTATAGGAGATACAGTTATTTTCTATGGCAAGACCACCATCTGGTGGTGTTTAAGGAGAACACACAGAGTCTGCCACACCATTTTCACCTCAACTGTGCCATTTAACCTCCTGGGACCCTGTATATTTTTCAGCTATAAGACTCCCACATCCATGTCAAAGAGCAAGGTGTCTCGCCTGCTTTCATTCTTAAAAGCGCTGACCGGAAGCAAGAAAAACACAAACGAGGTATCTTCCGACACTATTATGGTCTCGATAACCTTGGAACCTCTTGTGGCCAAACTCCTACATATAAAGTCCTCAATTACTACAGTGGAATCCTCATCGTGGGAGACGATACTGGAATATAAGTCAATGCATGCGTAATTGTCGCAGCTCAAAGTTCAGCTCAATAACTCCAAAAAAAGTATCCAGAGTCTAGAACGCAAGGTTAAGGAAACACCAGACTGGGGCGCAGACATCTGGAACCTGCACAAGAAGATCATTGATTTGAAAAACACATGTGGGAGGGACAATATCCGCATATGGGGCCTTCCAGAGTCAAAGAAGGGGGCGACTTGATGGGCTTTTTAGCATCTTTTCTTTCCCCAACTTTTGGAGGTTACCCTCACTCAAGCAGTAGAATTCTAGCTCATGCACACAATTCACTCAGAAAATTGCTAACACAAACTGTGTCCTATTATCATGTGCCTCCTCCTTCACTAGCAGGTACGGCTCATCCTCCAAATGATCTAACAACATGGTCCATACATGTACAAGGGTTCCCAGATATCCCTTGCTACATACTTTTCCTACAGGACTAGCGTGTTGTGGAAGAAATTTCTACTCGTCCTTCCTGCAGTGAAAAATAGAGGCATTAAATATGGCATGCTTGCCCCAGCGACCATGCTAGTCACGATAGACAGGAGGACGCTAGAATTCCAAGATCTGCAAGAGCTGGAATCCTTTCTTAATGCCGTGGATCCTCCTATGGAGTTGACGCAGCCTTCCTGTAACGAAAAACCTGCACTTGAAGGCAGATTCCCCTCTACTAAGTATCCCGCCATGATAGGCCGTAATCGTCCACCCCAGCGATACATACATTACCACAAAGACTAGCTGCAAGAAGATACCTCACCACAAGACAAGGATAAATCCGTATCTCCCCTCAAGACCTAAGATGGACTCTTCCAACAGCGATCCAAACGAGTAAGTCCCTTATGCAGCAGACTGTGCCACAAACCTTCCCTAGCACAGTTTTTACTACTCTACAGAGCATCTTTACGACCCTGTACTCCTAAAATATCTAAATGCGGCCAAGCCTGTGGACTCCTTTAGGAAATCTCACATTTTAAAGATAGTATTGTTTAGTAAGCAGTGTTTTCCATAGTCTGATATACATTGGTGAGAACAGCTGAGACCCAGCCCTCTAAATAGCTTCTTCCCACTATGAACACTTCTCTAGATCACATTCCAACATATTTTTAAACCAATTTTGAGTACACCTAGTTGTGCAGTTGCATGGTTCAATCAATAATCTGAACATTAGGGAGAAAAAAGCGTTCGAATATCATATTTAACAGTCTCTGTGACCAGGGCTCACTCTCTTTGGTCCCTCAGTAAACAGCCTCACTACCTTTGTATACGTAAAAACATTCTTTCCTACTTAAAATCCACGAAAACTGATATAGCTCTCTTCCAGTAGACACCTCTAGCTACCAGTAGTGGACAAATCATAGCTGCCTCAGATTCCGCTGCTCCCACCACTGTACGTTCAATCTACTCTAACAGTTGCAGATACAAAGGAGTTGGTATCCTGCCAGAATATTAAAAATATAGACCGACCCCGAAGTTTGATATGTTTTTGTCAAAATATCATTGCACCGACACAACCTCTGCATTGGATCTTTTTATGCCCCTAACGTTGCCGAAGCTGCCTTCTTTGTTTCTCTCAATCGAGTCCTCACAAAGCTTGGTCATGTCCAACAGCTGGTTGACTGGGACTGGAATCTAGCTCCTGATCTGGTACTAGACTGATAGACCTGATTTCTGGAATTGAGTTGACAGAAGACTGTTAAAGGACTTAATCTCGCATCACTTTAGTTGATTCTTGGCAACTTACACACCCAAAAGACTGAGAATATGCATTTTTATCTTGTACATGTGTTACTGAATCCAGAATAGACCTCTTTTTGACCCATGCCACTGTTCTTTTCGAAGATGCCAGCAGCTCAGTCGGGATCTATAGTATAGCTGATCACTCTCCGATCAATTTGCAACTCGATTTAAACTTGCTGATCCTAAAGACAAAACCTGGACAAAGAACACCTTGTAATTCAGACACCTGCTGGAGAAAGAATCCCACTTTAAAGACTATCTTGATCTTAAATCGGGATCAGTCTCATCATCGCAAGCCCTTTGGGTGGCTGGAAAATCCAACATGTGAGGCCTATTGATGAAAGATTCCTCTGAAAGCCGTAAACTGTGTCAGGAAAAGATCACCAAATTGAAATCAGAAACATCTTGACTGTATACATTCTACAGATCTGATGGCTCGGATGCACAGTCACAATTCTTAACTCAAAAGAATTATGAACTTAACTTACTGCTTACGCATCGAGCAGAGAAAAATCTACAGTGTCTCAAAGAGCGCTACAATGAGCATGGAGAAAAAGCTGGGAGGCTTCTGGGTATTTAGTTGAAACAAAGTGAATCTTAAGTCTGCAAAACCAGCACTATACGATGTCCATGGTATTCTACTTACTTGCCTGTACAATATCACCAAGTCCTTCTCCACTTTTTACTCCACATTGTACATGTCAGAAGCCCCAAAAAATGACCTTGGGGACAACTCATTAGTGGCTAAAATCACACTTCCGCATCTATCACCGGACTTAAAGGAAGAACTGGATGCCTGCATTTCGGACTACAAAATAAATGAATCAATTAAACTAATGCCCATAAAAGAAGCACCCTGAGAAGATGGCTTTCCGATTGAATATGATAACATTTCTGCTTAGTAGATAGTCCTGTTCCTGGGGAAGATGTTTTGAGAAGCCTGACAACAAGACGACCTATGACAGAAATTCAATAGGGCATTCATTTCTGTTATCCCTAAATCTTGCAGAGGCTCTTTGCATTGTGGAAACTACCGACCTCTCTGATCAACTGTGACATGAAAATTCTGACAAAAGTGCTGGCTCAGCGTTTAAAAAAAGGTTATCCCATTATTATTCACTAAACGCAAGTGGGATTTGTTCCAGCCGATCATCAGACAACCATATGCATATTCTTCTGTATTTTCTCTGGAAAACCCGCAATGATGAAGATGAGAAGGTGGCCCTCTCCCTCGATGCCGAGAAGACATTTGGTCAAGTAGAATGGGGGAACCTCTTTCAAATGATGCCAAAAAGAGGGACTGGTCCAAATTTTATACGAATGAGACAGTAGTAATTGAGATCGCCAACAGATGTGATCAACTCCAACAGCTTTCTGTCCCCTAACATAGCCATAGGCAGCGGCATGAGACAGGGTTGCCCCCTCTAACTCCTACTCTTTTTTTTCCCCACTGGCTTTAGAGACGCTAGTGACCGCAATACACAAATCTACTAACATGCAGTATTAATATTCTAGCCGAACCTCTGAAAATAGTGCAGGCAGATGACATACTTCACATTGCATTACCGGAAAGCTCGATACCTGCATTTATGTCTATCACCTCTGCCTTCACAGAGTTCTCAGACTACAAAATTAAGTAGACGAAAAGCATAGCCCTACCCATGACGATTCATAATATCATTGATGCCCTCCATACACATCCATTCCTCTGTCTGCCTGATAAAATGAAGTGCTTAGGTACATGATCAGCACAAACTTCTCAATGATTGATGCAAATATGGCAACACTGAAGGAACAGATGTAAAGAGAGTTTGCAAAGTGGAGTAAATTGCAACTATCAATTCATATTCAGACTATGAAAATGGTGGTGACCAGAGATATAAGTATGTTTTTAGTATTTACCAGTACTGGTCCTTAAATCACAGCTGTGGTCGATAGAACCATTAAACGATACATTTGGCAGGATAAGACCGAGATTAGCCATGGCTAAGCTCTATCCGGCAACCGCCTTGGGCGAATTTCGACTCTCAAAAATAGAAACCTATCTCATTGCACAAGATCTTTCACAACTGGTGTACTATTAAGTTAAAGACTTGGAACATCCAGGCTGGGTGGTTATTGAAAATCACCTACAGCACCGGGCACAAGAATTGCAGATATTCTGTTCACAACGTCCCTCACTGAAAGGAAGAGTTCACCTCATCCTATTGGGATCCAGAGAGAGATGGACAGCAGCCCATAGATCCCTACAGCAGAACAGCTCCTTAAATCTACAAGCTCCTCTATGGAATAACAAGGCTATACGTCCCGCTGGGCAACCGCTTAACTGGCCTATATGGAAACACAAAGGAATAAAATCAGTGCAACATGTCCTTCATGAGGAGGCTTTCACATGTTTTTTAGCTCCCCGTGAATAATTTGATTTGCTTCTTTCAGTTTTTGCCTTACCAACAGCTCAAACTCTCCCTTGTTGCTGCCACACATAACCAGATCTCATCCATTTCGGATTCTGCTCTCCATTCATACTTAGAGAAATAGGGCAGCTAGAAAAAGCTTGTCAGGGGATTTAAAAAAATGCTGATTGAAGAGTTATTTTCGAAACCCCCAGCCCAATACTTCCGTAATAAAAGGCAACCCTGGATCCAGAAAAACTCACACTGAGGGATGCTTTGATAATCTGGCCACTCACAACAAAGACCTGAGAAGCCAAGCGGATGTTCAGTGTCTTCAAGATTCTTCACGATTTGCATTGGACACCATATAAACTGTTCTAAGCAAACTTGACAACAACGTCTAGTTGTTGGCAATATAAAGATGAATACAAAGATATCACGCATTATGTAAATACCCAATGATCCAAAGCTTCTGGACCCAACTCTGGAACCAATTATCAAACACTGGCGATTTGCTCTTATTCCCTTCTATGGAGATGGCACTACTCCATGCTACACTAGATATGGAGGGGTTGAAGAACCACAAGAAATGATCGCTGGATTCAGCTTTTTCTGTTGTGACGCTCTGTATTTTAAGATCCCGGTGAGCCACACTACGCCGATGTTACAAGAATGGTGAGACGCCATGAGGGCAATTGCTCTTTTTGAACATACAGTATATAAATTGAATGAGCAGCTACAAATTTAGGATCCAATTTGGAACCTTTACTGTAGACTCTCCAGAATTCATATTTACAGTCTTGCCCTGCAGACTATGTTGCCCCTGCACCGTTAAACATGGCTAACTCACCCCATACCCGTCTTATACATGACCGAAGGGCTTGACTATGATTGTAGAGATGTATTATAATTTTGGCCCTCTCTTTCGTACTTCTGTCACTAATTATGTGAAGAAAACGTTGATGAGCATTGTAAGTGAGATTGCTATATGCAGCACATTTTGTTTTCTTGTCGTCTTATCATTCTGTGAATACAATGATGTCCTTTGGCTCTTTCTGCTGTAAAGTTTATTGTTATGAGTGAGGTACTGAAATGGTAGGGCGCAGTCCCTGTGGATTAGCTTGATGACTTGGCTATCTGTTGTGGTGGTCTCCCACTTTGCGGAAAAATTGGAGACGACCAACAGAAGATAATGTGAGGGGGAGTGTCAGAGGGGTTTTGAGGCAGCAAAGATTGGTATTGCAACAAGGGTTTCTGGGCATGCTGAGAAGGTCGTCTCTGCTGGACTTTACCACCCTAGAGTAGCCACAAAAAAACTCCTGTATTGTTGGTGAAATTGTTGTGCTTTGAAGGCTCAGCACACAAGTCATAGCTCTACTCTTTTTTGAAGCAATACACCTTTTCCCCAAACTGCCACTTGCCTTCTAATGGGATGTCCATGAGGGTGACTTTGACATATCTAGAGAATCCAGTGGAACACATCCATTCGTGCTGGCACATTTTGACAGCTGTGCATATGGACTGAGCAAGGGGCAGCACCTAAAGATCTGTTTGGATGCATCCAATCTATCAGTAACCAGGTTCGCAAACGGCTTTTCCAGTGGTCTGGCAAGCGGATCATATAGGTTTTTGCTGATTCTGACTAGATGGTGGGTGACCTGGCAGTGCGTAGGGCCAGACAGAAAGCAGCAAAGCTTTTCAGAATAAATGGCAAGTCAGTCTTCAGATGAGATATATGTTGGAATACCTTCCTGTCTGCCCCTAGCTAATGTTTACATTAGCAACACAATCTTGCTCAAAATAGGAGCTTTCTTAAATGGCCCACTACACACAAACCTGCTTATAATTCAGTGTTTTTCCCAGCTGCAGCCTGCTCTGAAAAACAAGGATAATTTTCATTTATGTTGCTATTCTTTTGATGAGCAAATAGCTAGCTTCATTGTGTGACCTTGATGAAGGGTCTTGTGGGAAGGCTGCCCTATCTCTCGAATGCCCGAAGCTTCATTCTGCCCAAGAGGCTCTTGCATGGGCTTTCTATTCCACTACTCAACATTATTGGGAGCAATAAGAGCCTTATGATTTGTGATGTAAGGTTTAAACCAAAACATGCAGATTCTCTTGCACATTTGTCTAGAACTACTGTGTTTCTAAGTATTATATGAATATATGGCATGTGAAGCCATTGATAAATAATCAACCTGTAAAAACACACTGTTATATTGTAAATGAAAACAAAATCGTGCATACAATAAGAACATGAATTAATGTATGCTTTGTGGGGCTCAAAATCAGAGATAAAGAACATAGGTCTTGTCTGGGAAATCCTAGTACTCCACTGGACACTACCACTCTGATCCCATGCAAAGACAGTAGGGCTACGTGTAAGGTCCAGGAAAACCCAAAGCCCTAGAGACATAGGTGTGATACCTTGGATTCCTCTCCCCTGAATGCAACAAACAGATCTAAGAGAATCCCTCTGGATGGGTCAGGGTCAGAGGGTGCACACTCGTCCAGTAAGAGGTAATCCAGTATACTACCCATGCCTTTTTATGCTGGAACAACTGTGTCCCTTGGCCTCCTTCTGAGCCCCACAGCTCATCCACTGCCTCCACATTCCCTACATCCCGCTGTGTATGCGTGGCATGCCACACCAGAAAAATTAGGGGAAGGGGTGGACATAGGGACATGTTTAGAAGGGCTGCTGCCAGCTGTAGCTAAATGGGTCCTCTTCTACACAGCTACCATCTTCCCTTGATAGGGAACTTATTGATCCGGTTGAAAATGCATTGCCCAGTTCTGACATGGCAGATGCATGGCATCCCTCTGGCACACCAGAGACTCCACATCACCTAATTGATGAGCTGAAGAGACTACACAAGGGAAGATATGGATGTCTTCCTTCCAACGTCTAAATCTGGAGGCATTCATTTCGTGCTGCCAAAGTCTAAATGAGGGCCTGAGTCATGAGCTCCCTCCAGCCCCAAACTGTGAAAAGATTTTTTGACTTTGACATAGTGAGCAGGTACTTGTTGAGTATGTTCATATAGTGAGCACTTTGAATGGAATCGCCAGGCCCTCTGTACAGATGAAGGAATAGCACAGAACCACTAAACAAATGGTCCACAAATGTTTAAAAAGGTGTTACTAAAACATTATTAACAATATGTGCTTTACGCCCTCTCAAAAGGCGAAGGAAATTTCAAATAGCTGAGTATTCCAATGTCAGGTAGCCTTTCCCCTCGCTCAGAGATATAATACTTCTAGTAATCCATGCTGGGGGGGGGAATGGGGGTGGGAGGCAAGCAGTTTTGCTAAAATATTCAGTGTTCATCCCAAACGTAAGTTGAATTACTGCTCACATTTGCAAGGGTAGCAGGCTTTTGGACTTCTAAATTGTTGCTTTTCATCCATATATGCTACCTGTTAGGCTTGGAATCTGTGAGCTTTAAACAATGTGCGTTCCAAAGTTGAATGAAAGGTTGAAAACAAGAAAACTGGTAGCTTTAGGGCAGTTCTAGTTTGATGGAAAATTCATGTTGGTATCCAGATGAGCATACATTTTGACACCTCTGTTGGCATCTGGCTAGTGATAAGAGAGCAAGGAAGCAGAGCCGGGGTAGGTATCAGGGTGAACTCCGACTTGCATCCGTTACGCTAATTAGCGTGTCCTCTGCTTTTCCCTTGCGGGGCGATGACCGTAACCCAAACTGGGACAGTTTTCACTGACAAATAGGTATTATATTTATCAGAATTTGGTTAGGTGACTGGTAATCTCCCAAACAAAAATTCTCCACCTGAATTTTACACATTAGAGATACCTTTCACTGTATAGATTAGGGTATATTTTTTGGTCCTCAAGAATCGCCACTTGATCTCTAAGACAAATCTAAGGTGAGAAGCATGTTGACCCACTAACATATTCACTTGACCATCTAGGAGCATTATCTCCTCCAGTAGCGAGTCATTCAATTTTAAGTAGACAAGTGAGCTCATTCATTAAAATTTCTTGACCTTGAGCCTCATTTGCTCTATTTTAAAACACTTTTTTCTCTTTCACATCTACCAACACCTACTAACACACACACACACACACACACACACACAGCAGCCTGTTAAAAGATCTCCGGCAAAGAGCCCCTTTGCGGGTGTCCGTCGGGCATTGCAGCACCGTCCCGATGAGGTGCTTGCCCAATGATGAAGCATGACACCTGCTTTGCTGTGTGAGGGCTCTTGCTCCTATTGGAGCACCTTCCCATTTTAGAAAAACCGTACCCACTTACTCTTTCTCTTATGTCTTTCTAAGGAATTGCATACTCTTGTTGGATTGCGAGATATATGATGGAGCACGTATGCTGGACCTAATTACTCCTGGTCCCCTTTCCGTTTGGTTAGAGAGAACCCCACGAAAATATGTATACAGCGGGAAATCTCTTACAACCAGTGAAGTACATATACCCTTGTGCTGATTATCTGTGCCCACTTATGCGTGTTTCCTTCTAAATACCACTAGAAGGCAAATATATATGGCGATAATAAAGGAACCCAGAATAACTCATTCCTACTGTGCACGCACCCAAGTGCTCCACACTGCTTTTTTCACACAGGAATACCATCTTATCCCTCATTTTGACAATAAAGAAATCTACATACTGCATTTCTTATAAAGTTTTATCTTATTAGTACAACCAAAAAACCTCATGCTGAATTATTGCACACATTTTTACTCCTCTTATCAAACATATAGTGGTTTTATATGAAAAAAGCTTCACTTCTATGTCCATCATGACGGTCACGGGGACATGGGTAACCATCCATGTTGTTTTACTAAAGAGGGGGAACCTGCCGTCCTCTTTTTGCAAGCAAGCCATGCGACTACAGACGCACCGGTAATTAAATGAACTAATTGAATATATTGCTGCTCGCTTTAAAAACTACGTCTCACAGTACGTCCTCTTCAGGACTGGTGAGGACTATTTAGGCGAAGACGCAGAGGACCCGTCTGAACCAAGTAAGTTCTATGGCAATTTCAGCACTGCCCCCTGCCAGTTTAGTATCTCGAGGCAGCGTAATCCCTGTTCTGCCTCTAAAGGTGCCATCTGGTGAACAGCCCCAAAACCAAGCATTTGATCCCAAATTTTGCATATATCCTTTTAATATTCCTCCCTTATGTTGTATACGTCCTCGCTACAAATGAGTGTTTCTTGCTGGCCTAGTATTTGTGCTTCTAAAGGTGCCATTTTGTGAGCAGCACCAAAACTGAAAGTCTATTACATTGCCAATTTGGTCCCAATATTTTACATATATTGTTTAAATATTCCCCACATATGTAGTATACCTTCCTCAATACAAATTTATGTTTTTTCTGGCTGACCTAACATTTTTGAAAACATGTTGAATGGAGACCCCTGCCAGTTCAAATTCCTCAGGCGGCTTGATCACTCTTACTTCGTCTGTAGGGGCTGTCTGTGGAATAGGATATCCTCTGAGTGTCTTCTTTGCAATTTTCAAGCCTAACTGCATGTTATAACACTTCATCTGAGTGTACACTCACCATTTCCAGGCCAAACTGACCATATATCTTCTTAATCAGTACTTACAACAGGCAACCAATCTTTTCCCGTTATGTGTCTATTCCAAGATTGGAACGGGACCCTCGACTCACCTGATGCCTATGAAACAAAGCCACTAATTTCAAAAGGTATTTCATGTGTGAAATGATTTTGAGAGAACATATAGTGCTTCTAGCACCTTACATAACTAATAAGGACCCTTGATAGTCTACCCGAAAGCATCTTAGGAATGAGCGCACCCCCTCTTACGCTCCCCCTTTCTTCTCCCCACCTGCCAATGACGGGTTTTCAAATATTTTAAATTATAGGTAATTTAAATGAGCCCATCTTTTAAAATATCGTTGCAAGATACTTGTACTTTGATGCACGGTTGATTTTTTTTTTTGTTTTTTCTGAGATGTAGTCATCTTACGTAGACTTATACACACATGAACTTCATCATGCAGTACTAGTATACCATGCATGAAACAGATATGACTGCACGGGCACTTGAGAGCCTGGCATTGGGGAAGGTAGACACAGTAGCAAGGGTACGACCACACAGGAATGACGTGTGCACACTAATAGTTATCTTTTTATGTTTAACTTTCTTTTAATCTTTTTCTCCCTGAAAGTTACTGGCTCAATGCATGCCTGCATAACAACCATACCGAAGACGTGCTAGTAAAGTTCACTTACGATGCATATAACAAACAAAAAAAAGGAATCTACTATTAACCAAGGTCCTGATGAAGGCCTGGACCCATTAGGGCAACAAAGGCCAAAACATGTTGACCGCTAACGTGTGATGCTAAGGACAATTAGCACGTCCGAATAACATCACCACTTCACATTTCAATCTTACCCCTATACTCTTCACTCACAATAAAATTTCATCTATAAGGTATAAGAGGTAATTTTATATTTCACTGCACAGATCCCACAACTACCCTCCCCCAGACGGAGGCGGCACTCACCTGGGGAAGCGAGTAGGTGCAAGACCCAATGACACCACCCAATAAGATACCATAGTGGTGATTACTTACACCACCAGTGGCAATTACAGGTTGAGGGTTTCGGGCCAACACTTAAGGGACCCATCGCCCTTACACCAGTGCAGTTCACTTTCCTTTGATTTAAAACAATATATTCACGGAAGCTGAGGGAGCTCTCCCAGATCTTCAATCTCCCCCGTTTTGATTTCTAGAGATAAGAATAGTCATCTGTTATAGATGAGAATAGTTGTGGCAATGATATGGACCTGTTAGTTACATAAATGCTTTGGACGCCAGATGTCACTATTGTTTGTGTTCAATTTCAGGCCATTGGTGCTCTTCACCAGTGCCCCAGCTCTGTTAGCTTTCTTAAGAATCCATAAAGACTGATTGTGCTTTAGAAATAAAGAAATAGTTGTAGCTGAGTGTAGTTTCAGAAAATTAGTCAAACGTATGTAGGTGCAGCTGCGCCAGGCCTTCAGGAAGCAATAATAGCCGAATGAATAGTAACTTTATTTGGTGTTCTGCTACTTCTCCCTGTTTCCCTAATAAAGGATTAAGATTTATACTTGACCTCCGGTTTGCAATGCATAGTCTGGTTTAGATGCACTATTCTGAGTAAATACATTTTTCTTTTCACTCCTTCCTGAATGGTGAGGGGTCTCTTATCTACCTTTTCAGGTAGATAGTACACCAGGAAGTGAAAACAGCCATCACCACAGATCCTTGACCACGCATAACTTTACCACACAGGTAGGTATTTGTACTTTTACTGTGCAATTATTTATTTAGCAATGGTCACAGGTGGAGGGTCTGAAAAGATCTAGTGTTGGTAGGGCCCAGAACTCCGCACAATCCCCTATGGTGAAACTAAATACACATGTGGTTGGGCAGGCTATTCCTGGACAACTAACACAGATGACATTTAACACAGTTGCATCATTCAGTGGGTGGGAAGCACTGTTCAGTGACCCTGGATGCTAGAGCAACAGGAATACCACATCAGTTACCTGAAGCTCGCAGTGATTTAATTGGCACTCTGGCATTTCTCCCCCTCATTCAAGACAAAGCAGTACTCCACAAAAGAGACATATCAGCATATTACATACACGTGCAAGAAGGACTGAGAAGGGATGGGGTGTCTAGAGAGTAGTGTGGAATGTGTTGCGGGCCCCTTGTCAGCCTGCTCTTTTCCTTGAGCACATCCTTGCCGGTCAGGGGCAACTCTTGTCGCTGACGCTAATGGTCATCCATCCAGGCGCTCTCTGTATCTATAGAGTCTGCAAACACCTGGCTGGAGGCACATTGCGTAATAACGTCTGTGGCACTTGGGCTGCCTTGCCAGCATCTTCTCTCCTCTGTAATGCCCTGTATTGTGGCCATTGGGTGGTCCAATTGCACCTAGAGGTGGCAGGGTCTTGATGAGTAAGTTAAAGGGGCTGCTTAACTCGATCTAGAAACTCATTATAGTGCCACTAACTAGGAGTACCTCACTGCTGAGAGAGGGTGTTTCTAGAGGAGCCCGGGGGGCTTTCTTGGTCACTCCATATGCAGAATAATCATGGAGTGACTATTGGAGAGGACCAAAGCCCTGCACATGTGACAATCTGGACCAGCTACATCGGAGGAGGCTGGTGGGGGTGGCCAGTGAGACTGTGAGGTGCAAATCCCAAGAGATTGAACATCGTAAGCCGGCAGGAAAGATGATTGCTGCTGGAGGAGTGGAGATGCAAGTACCTGGGGTCCTGGCACCAGCAGTATTACCGAAGCCATGCTGCTAGACCTTAAAGCAGATCTTACATCAATAGATAACAAGATGGACTCTATCGTCTTCAGGCTGGATTGGCTTATAGAACGAGTAGATCACTAGAACACACGACTAGACGGTCCAGAAAAACAGATCTTGGCTATAGAGGAGGACTTCACAGCAACTGCAGAGAAAGTATCTTAAAGACAGTGCAGGCGATAGTAGTAAAGAATGAAGACTTAGAGGCACAAACTTGATGCATTAACATTATGATTACGGGTATCCCCGGGTCAACAAACATGGGGTGGCCTGAAAGCTCTGTGGAAACTCTACTGTCTGACTTGCTGGGAAGAGACTTCTTGGTGCAAAATTCTCAAACTAAAGTGAACTTCGCGATCGAAAGGCATTAAATATGCAATGCTGTACCCAGCCAGCTTGAGATCAGAACTGGGAGA
Source organism: Calotriton arnoldi (assembly GCA_963921515.1). Classification (NCBI taxonomy): domain Eukaryota; kingdom Metazoa; phylum Chordata; class Amphibia; order Caudata; family Salamandridae; genus Calotriton; species Calotriton arnoldi. The sequence continues at coordinate 1,053,193 of CAWUFW010001274.1, forward strand.
CAAGATTCTGATTTTCAAAGCAGTGGCAGAAGCAACACAGAATTGCAGGAAATTCATCAACGTGCTGAGGACCTCCCCGGGACCCGGGCTCACCCTCGACACCATAATGCTATCTTTTATAGGGCTGGGTCAGCTGCAGACAGGTCGCACCGTGGGTGTGCATCACCAAACAGTTACCCGAGAGAGTTCGGGTTACTAGGATCAGCTGCACTGAAAGTTAGAGCAGTGGTGGATGGGAGGTAGGACAGGGGAGAGGAGTTTATGAAGTTTGTTAGTGGCTGGGCACGACGAGATGCTTGAGGGCCGCACTGTAGGAAACCGTTCTGGAACAGTGAAAGCATACTTTAAATGTCCAGAGCTATGTTGTCCGTTATTAAAGCTGTGAAGCTGCTGTTCTGGAATATCAATGGGTAGAACAACGTAAATAACGTGAGGCGTGTGCTGGCATATCTTGATAGGCACAGCATGAGCATTGCCATGTTATGTAAGACACATTTTGCCAGTGCGCCTGGCTAAGTTGGCCAGGAAGTGAAGTGCAAATTGATACTTCTCAAACTACAGCTCATAGTCTTAAGGGGGTGGAAATGGGGGTCTGCATTTGTATTCATAACCACATGGATTTTAAACTATAGTACTACATTGCAGACCATGAAGACATGTACATCACACTATAGGGCACACTGCACAACAAGAAACTTGTGTTACTCCAGTATTATAACTTTCATAGATTCACATGCTTGAATCATTCCCAGTCATCAAGATGCGAGTCCCCAGTACCTTTAAAAAAGTAATGTCCTAACAGAAATAGAATATCAAGGCCTAAGGCCTTTTGATTTAGTAACACATCCTAGTCCTTATTTAAAAAAGGACAAAACTTAGAAGACAACCAATCCGATGATACCACCCTGTAGAACCTTCCTGGGACAAGCTCCAGTCCCTCAGATTTTCTACCGCACGTCGTGCTAGGGAGTCTCCACTGAGCTCTGCTCAGCTTTTTTCCTCAACAGCTGCACTTCATCGATGGTTCCTCGTCTACGATAGCTAGCTCGTCTACGATACATCCTGATCCATCAGTAAAGAAGCCCTCGTCGATGACGAGGAGAGATAAAATTGGTTTTCTCTAGAGGATAAAGCCTAAAACTTTAACACCATCTCTAACTTCAAGTCTTGTGCAATCATTTTTGCCTTCACATCTGTTGGATGATGACGAGGACTCTAAAGATGATAGCCTTTTTGAGGCATCCCTAAGCCCATCAGAACTTAACGTTAAGTATCAGGAGGACTCAGATGATCAAGAATATTATGACCAGCAATATTATTACTCTCAACAACGGGACCAACAACAGTACCAACAAGATGTGGTGTGCCTTCCTTCTACTCTTGTCTCAGATTTACAATCTATGTTAGCGAATTATAGAAAGAGGTTTCCACCAGCAATGACTTCTCTTCAACAAGCGGCCCCTCCGCCTCCTGAAGTGCAGGTTCGACCACCGATCTCACTGCAACAGATATCTCCAATAATTCACCATTCTTCACAAGAAGTGCCTTTACAACAACCATCATCTTCGGAAGAAGAGAGAGAAGGGAAGATTCAACAGGAACACAATGCATGGGACGATTACATAATCCAGCCACCAGCATCACCATCTCCACCCCAAACGGATTTTCCTCCAGAAGACATAGGGCGTTTTCCATAATCTCTTGGAGAGAGTTGACAGACGCTTTGAGTTGCCAATGCCTGTGCATCAACAAGACCGCTTCCTTTATGATTTTAAAGAACCTTTCAGAAAGTCAGTGAGATCCATGCCCATCATTGATTACATTTGGGACCAGGGGTTAAAAATTATGTGTAATCCAGCTACGGTGCCACCAGTGTTACAGAGGCTGGAAAACAAAATAAAAGGCCCCAGAGGATGCGGCTGCCTGCCTCACAGCCCACCCAATACCGGACCCGGTTATTTTGCAAGCAGTGCAACCTAGATCTAAAAATCCTTCAGCACCCCTCTCCGAGCCACAGGATAAGGAAGATAGAAGGCTCGATAACATTCTCTTCTATGTCAGCACTCACAGTCAGAGCTTCAAATTCCTTGGCATTACTGGGCCGATATAATAGGCAGATGTGGTCAGATATTGCTGCATATGTCAACAATCTCCCAAAAGAGGTCAGAGAGGAAGCGAAAAAGATATTGCTGGAAGGCGAACACTCCGCCTCAGAAATAATAGACTGTTCAATGGTCATTGCTTCCACCGGATTTCGTCAACTGACTGGGGCAGCAGTTTTGAGGCCTTCTTTTTGTTGGCTTTAGGACTCTTGGCACTCTACCACTGCTAACCAGTGCTAAAGTGCATGTGATCTCTCCTCTAAACATGGTATGGTTGGTTTACACCTGTTTGGCATATTTCATTTACTTGTAAGTCCCTTGTGAGGTAGTATCCCATATACCTAGGGCTCGCAAATTAAATGCTACCAGTGGGCCTGCAGCGCTGCTTGTGCTGCCCACAGAAGTAGCCTTTCAAACCTGTCTCAGGCCTGCCACCTCAGGGCCAATATGCACAGTTTACTGCCACTTTGGCATGGCCCTTAAAACTACATGCCAAGCTTTAAACTCCCCCTTTTTATTACACATAGGTCACCCCTAGGGTAGGCCCTAGGTAGCCCTATGGGCAGGGTGCTGTGTAAGTAAAAGATAGGACATCTGGCTTTGTGTCGCATGTCCTGGTAGTAACAAACAGCCTATTTAGTTTCTCACTGCTGTGAGGCATACTCCTCTAATAGGCTAGTATTGGGAATTCCTTACACACTATTAAGTGGTAATTCCTAATCGGAGAGGAGTGGTGTTGCCATGTTTGGTATGTTTGGGATAGTGGTGATAAATCCTGCTTACTTGTGTAGTTTGGATTTTACATTACTATTTTAGAACTGCCACATTTAGAAAGTGGACATTTCTCTGTTCTTATGACTTTTTGTGCTTTGCAGTCTGACTCTAATACACGTCTGAGATAGGTGACAGCTACACTTGGTGCATACTTTCCAGAAAGCCACGACCCAGGAATGGCTGCGTGTGACAGGGGATACATCTGCATTCATCTGCATACTGATAGTCTTCATGGGCTGGGAGAGGGAGAGGTGGTTCACACTTTACATTTGTATAGGTTGTGTCCTGCCCTCATGCAAAGGGCTGATTTACCCCTGCTGATCTTCTGGAGCCAGGGTTGGGCTGTAAGGGGATTGTTGCACACCTCTAAGGGTGCCTTTGAAGCCACCCCTTCATCAAAGTCATTATTGAGTATAAGTACAGGGGCTCTGATCCCATGTTTGCCTGGGACTTGTAACCAGATGCTACTGGTTCTACAATCTGCACATTGCTAGAGTACTGCTGTGCTGGCAGGAGAGACCGCCATTGGGTCTACTTGCTTCGTTGTGCTGGCCTGCCTGCTTGGCTGCTGGAGAGACTGCCACTTTGCAACTGGACTTGTGTGCTGGCCTGCCTCCCTGCTACCCTCTTTGTGCCCCAAGTGTTCTCCAAGGGCATGTTGGCTTGCCCCCTGTTTGGAAATCTCAGGGCCATAAAAGATCTCAACTGTGCACCACTGTTGTGGAACTTTGTCCGGCAGCAGTGCGTTTCATCGAGGCTCGGTCTGGCCAGCGCATGCTGGGCGCTTCTTTGTTTACCTTCCAGCGCGTGTTGAGCGCTTCGATTTGGGCCACTCTGAAGTGCGGGCACTTTTGTAAAGGTACTGCACCCCTGCGCGTGATGACCACATGATTTTGATGAACGGCTTGTCTGGCTTTTCCAAGCGCGGGTAGTTGCCGATGCATCAACGGAAGCCCTTGTCAGGACAAACCTGCGGGGTTGCCCTAGCAACAAGGGAGTTTTCGGCAATGGCTGCCGTGCACCCTCCTCTCGTGGGCCAACAGAGGAACCCCGCAGCTGTGTGCACCACACTGCCTTTCCGATTGCCACTGAACACTGAGAACAACTCAGCGCGGCTTGAGCCACTGGTCAGGACCCACATGCTGTTACAGGGAAGCGGGACCTACGTGGCCCTATACCCCAACCAGTGTGCTCAGAGGTGTCATCTGCCCCGATCCCCAGAGACCTGTGGAGTCTCAGTACCTTCTTTGCCGCCGAACAGGGGTCATTGTCCTCCTCTATGTCCTACGAGGAGAAGGTGAGCTATCCGTCCCACACTCCTTCGCGGGGATGACTTTGCTGCTCCCATTACCGTAACATGAGGAGTAAGCACACAGGTGCTGCTGTACTCTACACCGTATGCCTGCATGCAGTAATTCCGATAAGGCTCATAGGAAATTACGAGATAAAGTGAAGTAGGAGCGCAGGTTTGCTGTGTCCTATGATCTCCTTATAATTTGTATGATTACTCTAATAGTCTGTATTCTTTGCACTGTAGGAAATTTTTCCTAATCCTGCAGGGGAGTTACACTGACAAATTACTGTAAAGTGACTAATAGAGCGCAGGTGCTTCTAAGGCTCCTATGTGTGGCATATGCATTTAATGTGATACTCATTTAAACCTGCATAACTTACAAAGTATTCTATTTCATGTCGTTTTGGTCTTATGTACAATATACTATATATATTTTTATATAATCTAGTGTGGAGTCTCTTTTGTCGTGTATTCATTGTGTTGCTGTGTGAGTGTATTGCACAAACGCTTTACACATTGCCTCTGTAGATAAGCCTGCTTGCTCTGTGGCAAGCTACCAGAGGGTGAGCACAGGTTATCTTTGCTGTGTAACTTACTTTCCCTGAATAGAGTGGTGGGTTCTGCCTGGCTTAGGTGCATACCCTAGCCAACCAGAAACCCCACTTCTAACACTACCTATTTACTGCAGGTCTATGAGGAGTCTTTCAACTAGAGGTTCCTGCCAAAATCTTCCAGTGCAGGAAGCATTTTTCACTGTGCTTCCTAAACTAGGAAGAGATCTGACAATGTGCACTGTATCGCCAATTATTGTTAAATTTGGAGAACAAGATCTTGGCCAAAGTCACAGCTAATCGACTTCCCTGTTGATGGAAAAATGTGTTATCCCCAGCACAGTCCAGATCTATCCCTCACAGATCAACTGTAATAAATCGAAGGACAAGGTTTGTAGTACTTAACCCTGTATTGAAGACTGCAGTAGCTTTTTTTAGACGCTGAAAACGCCTTTGACTCCCTGGAATGGCCATTCTTGATGACAGTACTAAAATGTTTTGGCATTCTGGGGCATTTCTTCACCCATATAAAGTTTGCTAAACTCAGTCGGTGGTTAGGGTACAGGCCAGTGGATTGACCTCTGACCCATTCTCGATTACTAGAGGCATGCAACAGGGTTGCCCTCCTGACTCCTCTATTATTGGTACTGCCCATGAACCTTTTTGCTAGAAAACTACAGGAACATCACTAAAGTAAAAGGTTGTGTTTTCACTTTGGCCATATTTTACTCTCCAAGTATGCAGACAACATCCTTATGTTTGTGCATCACCCGTCTTAAAATCTATCTCCCCTGGTTCGAGAGATTATCAGGTTTGAAAGACATTCAGGCATAGTGATAACCTGGAACAAAACAGAGCTGGTTCCATTCACGAGTGGGCCAACAGAGTTCAAATTCCTAATCCAGTGGATAAACTAGGCTTTTAAATACCTTAGGGTAGTTTTATATAAGAACAAGGTGGAGATATTTTAGTAAAACTGTGGCCCAGCAATAGACAAACTAAACCAACAGGTCAGTCAGTGGATTAAACTGCAATTGTCCCTTGCAGACCTCACCATACTCAATAAAACTGGTGGTGCTTCTGAGATTTCTATACCTGTTTCTGAATATCCCTATAATCCTTAATAAATCCTTTTCCTGGACTGTAAGGACTGTGCTTATCAGGCTGGTTTGGGCAGGCAAGAAGCCCAGAATTTGATGGGAGACTCTTGGCACTTCATTATGAGAGGGGTGAATTTGAGGTGCCTGATTTAGAGACATTCTACATCTTGGTACAATGCCACTTTATTAGGAATTGGTATCACCCTGACAGAAGTTTGCTATATGCCATCCAAGAGAAAGAACAAAGAGAAAACACTCCTTTAGAGTCCCTATTACCAATAGGTCTTTCTCATCCTAGATGAACAAGTTACGTGTGTGTGTGTGTGTGTGTGTTCGTTTCTCCATATCCTACTGGCAGTCACCAGTAGGTAGTTCTAGTTAGTACCTAGTTTCCAATGGAAAAGCGTTTTTCTTTTGCCTATATCTTTGGCGCCATTTGACGACTCTTCATGAAATTTTCAAAATTAATCCGACGTTCAGTTCAGCTGCTGTGTTGAAAGTTTCGGGGTGATCCGTCAAGAGGAGGCAGAGAAAAAGGAAAATGCTTTTTCTCCTTGTTAATTCTCATAGAGATTTTAGACACGACTACAGCCCGAACTGCTTGACCGAATTACTCCAAATTTGTCAGAAAGGTAGCTCTTGGTTCAGAAAGCGACCTTTTTGTTATTTGGTGTAAATCTTTTCAGTAGTTTTAGAGTTATTAAAAGAAAAACAAATTTGTATATCTAGAGGCGCAAACCCTACCGATCTTGTGCAGAAATCTGATTGGCTGCCTACACTTAAACCAGGAATTGTTGGCTGCCATTTTGGGACTCTGTCCCAGCGAAGTCCCAAAGAAATGTTAAAAATAAAGAAAAGGGGGCAGGGTAGGAATACGCTGACCCCCTAGTTCTGGTGGTTGGGTCCCATAGGGACCCCGCAGGGATTACATTTTTTTTTCAATTATGCCGCAAAATCGTGTATGGATCCCCGAATTCATGGCAAAATTGAGGGAAAAAAACAAGCGCATTCTCTCGAGCTTGTTTGTATCTCAGCCCCCGGGTGGGCCAGATCCCGGGGGCATATATAAACCTTGCGAGACATTCAGATTGGCCCGCAAATATCACATTTATTTAAAAATAACACTGTGCGTCTGGCTTTGGTGTGTGATAGAAGATGAGAGGCTACTGCTCCTGGTAAATCGCTGAGTGAGTGCATTGTAAACGTATCTTTCGTGTCTGGTCCCAGGAAACAGATTCAGAAGGGCAAAAGAGCAAAAAAAATACCACAAATGATAACAACAAAACTGGCTTATTAAAGATGAGATAGCAGAAATGTGATTGCCTCCTGGCTCTTCAGCCGTAGCAGCTCTTATTACCCAGCGGGACGGATTTGCGCGAGATGAAAGGCTGCCGGTTTACTTTGTACCGGTGACATTCAGGTTTGGACTCTACATGGCCTCTGGTGATTGCTTCTTACTGGTGAGGTGCAAAGGGACTTGAACACTTGTGTCTACTGCACCGGTAACATTTCTGGCACGAGAACATAAATGGCCTGCTGCATTGATGCATCTTCTGATGTCAAACGGTCAAGGTCAGAATGACCCAACTTTTCAAACTTTACCAAAATAAATGTGTGTATGGCCCTGAACTCCCCCCGCCCTTTCATAGGACACAGGTCTAATTCATAACTTGACCACTTGTTAAATAGTGTGTTCTTGGACAAATTAAAAGATCAGTTTCTGACTCTGTTGCCTTCTCTGCCTAAAGTGAAGGAGAGGATGTGGCATTACGGCCAGAGCTGCCCACTGTCGAACTGGGGAACCAGGTTCCAGTTTTGGCTCAATATCCTGCGATTCTGGACAAATCACTTAATCTCCCTGTGCCTACAAAAATGAATGTGTCCTTGTGTCATGTAACTGATGCTCATGTAAAGAGCTAAATATCTTCGGGTCGAGTTCGCCCTATATAAAACTGCAAAAATCCCCCCCCCCCCCCAAAAAAAATATATATATATATATCCCCCCCATGCACTCCGCTGCTTTCCTGTGGATATCTCCAGAAACGGACCCAGGAAATTGTGCTTCAAGGTATCTTTATTCCTCTGTCGCCATTACGCTTTTCGCCTTCCACGAGGCTTGATCACATGACATATATATATACACTGGAGAGAAAAAAACAAGCTTTCAGGGGACATTATAGTTAGGCTCAGATTTCACTTGTTCAAAACCATAGAAATTCAGCAGTTCTAGTTACCTGAGCCAACTTTAACTTACCCCCCGCAGTGCACTGCTTATGACCTCACATATTACATCACTCATGACATGGTCAGTGACATCACTGATGGCATATCAAACGACATCACTGATGATATCATCCAGTGAGTGTAAGTGTTTTCTAAGAATTTGAATGTTAAACATATATACTAAGCTACTACAAAAGTTTAATTAGTATGCTAGGTGTACTACTAATGAGTAATACTACTTTTAACATATAATATGTGAGTGGCTGTGTGTATCCGTGTGCGAGTGGGTGTCTGAGTTACTATATGGGTGGGTGAGTGCCTGTATGGGCCGCTGTATGGGTGCATAAGTAGATGTGTGAGTGGCTTTGTGAGTAGCTGTGTGGGTGAGTGAGTAGCTGTGTGAGTTGTATTGGTGAGTGAGTGGGTGTGTCAGTGGCTGTATGGGTGAGTGAGTGGGTGTCTGAATGGCTGTATGAGTAAGTGACTGGGTGTGTTAGTGTGCTGTATGGGTGAGTGAGTGACTCTGAGTGGGAGTTTGGTTAAATGAGTTGGTGTATGAGTGGCTGTATTGGAGAGTATGTGTCTGTGAATTGCTGTATGGGTGAGTGAGCGGATGTGGGAGTATGGATGTGTGAATGCTTATGTAAGTGGTTGTGTGTGTGTGATTGGCTGTATGGGTGAGTGAGTCAGTGTGTGAGAGGCTGTACAGGTGAATAAATGGGTGTGTAGTAGCTGTAGGGGTGAGTGAGTGGCTGTATGGGTGAGTGACTAGTTGTATGAGTAGCTGTATGGGTGAGTGAGGGGTGTGTGAGTGGCTCTATCGATGAGTAAGTGGATGTATGAGTACTTGTATGGGTCTGTGAACGGGTATGTGGCTAGTTGTATGGGGGTTCAAGTGGTTCTGTGGATGATGTCATCAGTGATGTCACTGACCATGTCATGAGTGATGTAATATGTGAGGTCATAAGCAGTGAGATGCACACAGGAAAGGAATCTCGTGCTCCCAAGGATTAAAGCAGCACAAATTTGAATTAGCTTGACAAGTTACGACCGAAACGGTCTTTGTCAAATGCCATGCAAATCATTGGTGTTAGTGTTACTTTTAAACCCCACAGCATCATAGACATGAACAATATACTATATACTTTGCATGCACCAGGACAGGGGTGGCTCCTCCGTTAGAGCGGAGGAGCATTGCCCCACTTAACTTATTCCCACAGCCCCAGAGATGAAAAATAAAATGGTAATTCATTACCATTTTATTTTTCATCCCCTGTCCGGATGAACAGAGCATCAGGACGAAGCCGCTGCTGAGTGACAGCAGCAGGTAGGAGGGTGGGCTGTCTATGCACTGTTTAAAGTGCACATGTATTTTTGGACAGCCGTCTAGCAACGACCAGCCACACATGCGCACTTTAAACTGCTGAAACCCAGCTGTCTTAAGACAGCTGGGTTAGAGCAAGTACAGGGCTCTAAAGCCCTGTGCAGCACCAAGCAAGCCCTCTCCCTCCAATCAGGGTGCTGCTCTCATGGCATGAGAGCAGCACTAGGATTGGTCAAGGGAGTTTCCTGTGGCGGGGCTGCAGTTGAAAAGAAAGAAGAGGTCCGGTGCGGAGGCTAGGTAAGTGTTTAATTAAATTTACATTTTTTAATTTAAAATGCGCGACCGCCCCCTCCCAATCCCCCCACCCCCCAGTCCCCGTAGATGCCAGCTGCCATTGACATACACATAGACAATCATAGTGTATTTCAGGTAGATTGCTGTAAGTTTTTAAACAATATAAATCCATGATAGAAAAATAATCAATAACCTGCCGCAGGAGCAAAACAGTTCCGATACGGCCGGCACAAATGGTCACAAAGGAAATCTTTCATGATAGGCTTGGTCGCGTGCATGCGTCAGTGGCGTAGCCCGTGTTGCGTCACATACGGAAAACTGAAAATGTACCCGTCGCATCTGAAAATGCAGGTGCCGTCTGTGAGATTGCAGGATTTGAATGTGAAAATATGCATCCCGCAGATCTAATGCTACCATCCAGTCTTCTGGGTCCAGGGCAGATAGAACTTGGGCCAGAGTGAGCGTTTTGAACTTGTCTTGTCTTAAAAATAAGTTCAGGGGATGACTATCTAAAATGGTATGAAGAACCCTGTCCTTTTTCGGTATTAGAAAATAACGAGAGTAACAACTAGTCCTGATTTGTCAAACTGGATTTCTCTCTATTGCTCCCTGTCCTAAGAGAGCCTGAAATTCTTCCTGAAGAACTTTAAGGACAAGAATAAGTGGTCTTCCTATAGATGTTGTGGTGATGGAGGAAAGTTTGGAGCGAACAACTGAAAGGGGTAGAGAATAACCTTGTGCAACAATATGCAGCACCCAATGATCTGATGCTATGCCTCTCCTTTCTGTGAGGTAATATGTGATTTGACCTCCGACCGGGCAATTGTGGAGCACCAAGTTTAACTTGGGGAGGCTTTGAAGTTGCTGCAGAATAGGGGCCTGGAATTTGGTCAGATCATTGTCCTTGAGTTTTGCTGGTTGCTGTTTACTTGCTCCACAACCACATTCCCTAAAAACCTGGGTGGGCTGCTGCAATTGAGGCGTGTACCTTCTCTATTTCTGAAGGTAGCCTTTTCCGAAACCTCGAACGGTAAGCTGCTGCTGTGGTAGCTTGCGAGCCAAAGGTGCCAAACCAAGGGAGCGGGCCGTGGCCTTACTCTACTTAAACCTTTTGATGGCTGCGTCTGCCTTTTCACCAAACAATGTAGAACCATCAAAACCGTATTCATTAATGAATGCTGTACATCTGTATAAAATTAGGTGGAGCGGATTCAAGTATGTCGTATAATAAATACGCTGGTTCCCAATGCTCTCCCTAGACAATCCGTTGTAGCCAGATCAGATTTAATTTAGAATTTTGCTGCATCCTGTCCACCAACCAAACTCTGAAATATTTTATGAATATCCTTCGGGACCACAGGCAATACTGGCACTCTATCCCACAAAGCATGGGAATATCTCCTTAATAGACTGGAAGTATAAACAGACCTTAAAGCCAAACTAGTGGAAGAGAACACCTTCTTTGTGTAAGCTTCAGTCGTCTTAGATTCCCTGTGAGGGAGAGTAATCGAGATAGCATTGGGATTAGTACGGCTAGTTGAAGCCTGCACTATTAAGCTTTCTGGAGGTGAGTGCTAAAGAAGAAAGTCCAAATCTCCTGGGGCTTTCGTCTTCTCGTAATCTGGCGATTTATTGGAAGACAAGATCCTCCAATAAATCGCCCAACTACCCGTTAAAACAGCTGTCAAAGTCTCAATAAATGGCAGTAAAGGCTCTTGTGACGCATGAGCTGGGTCTAAAATTTCCATTAACAAAGTAGGTTTAAACTCTTGTGTTAGCAAATTAAGATCAAGAGTCTCAGTGCCCTGCTTATAACTGTAAAAACAACAATTGATGGACAGAATGCAGAACAATGTCATACATTCACCCCAATACAGAGATCTGAGCCTAAATCCATCGTTTTTTTGCTCCCCATGCCATTCCAGTTTGTACCGGCCATATGCAAATCAGTCTCGACCCTGCGCCCAATGGGAACAGTCCAACCCGAACTGCCAGGCCAGGTCCTCCCTGGCTGGAAACAAGCATCCTAGGACCGGTTTTGGGGTTTCACCCCCCCATCAGCCAGGATAGCTTGACTCCAGTGGCATGGAGAGCACGGGACCCACGTCTGGGCATGCCCGTCCCACTCTGGGTGACAAATGCAAAAACAACAATTGAAGGACAGAATGCAGAACAATATCATACATTCACCCCAGTACAGAGATCTGGGCCTAAATCCATCTTTTTTTTGCTCCCCATGCCATTCCAGTTTGTACCAGCCATATGCAAATCAGTCTTGACCCTGTGCCTCATGGGAACAGTCCAGCCCGAACTGCCAAGCCAGGTCCTCCCCGGACCGGAAACAAGCATCCTAGGACCGGTTTCGGGGTTTCACCCCTCATCAGCCAGGATAGCGTGTTTCCAGTGGCACAGTGAGCCCGGGACCCACGTCTGGGTATACCCGGCGCACTTAGGGCGAGGAAGCAAAAGACACACAATTGATGGACGGAATGCAGAACAAATCAAGACATTCACCCCCAGTCAAGAGATCTGGGTTAGATCCATCATTCTTTTGCTCACCATGTCACCCCAGCTTCGGTACCTTTGGTACTGGCATCGTTAATTGAGTCTGTGGTTTAGACCAAATTACCTGTAGCGTCTGATGCGGCACCAAAAGCAGAGATGTCAGCAGGGCCATGATCGATGGAACTGAAATAGCTTGGAAACCAAACGAAGAGGCACAGCTGACGTCAAGGATGGATCCGCCGTAGGCCTCCTCTGATCCTTTGTGCTCAAAAGCGTACCAGATTGATCTAGAGTGGCACTATTTGATCTGGTCTAGGGGTTGTTAATTTATCAGTTGAAAGGCAGAATAGAAAGGACATCAAAGGTGGCTCCTTAATGGGGGAATGACTTTGTCTAGAAGTTCCAGGTGCTTCATGTGACCCTGAATGGGTGAGTGTCGTGGAGTAGGGGATCCATGTTTGGATTTTTTCTGTTTTTATGGCTCTTCTTGGACTTACTTGATTTCGATGAAGGTCCTGTCTCTCGAACGACCTCTAGTTGGAGAATGAGATCTCCTCCGTTATCTTGACTGGAATCATCACGCTGTTGAAATTGAACATAAACGAGTCCTCGACTTCTTCATCTTCGCTACCATGGGTTTTGTTTCGTGGTCTCTGATTGCTTTCTTATTCATTTAGGCACACAATGAACAGAACTTTGAGTCATTTCCTGAACCAAGGCACCTCAAACAGACATTGTGTTGTGTTGATCTAGAACAGTCCTCTGTCAGTTACAAGCCATACATGGTTTAAAACCTGATGGTTTGGGTGACATTTTGCACATAAAAAGCAATTTCTAGTAGAAAATTAGCAAACAAATGTCAAACAACAGTTGCTCCGGATCCACATCGGTTGGCGTGAAAAGGAAGGAACTGAACCAACATCGCATCCACAAAAGACTGACCGGCACAAGGAAACTTCACTCCACCTGTCAACGCTGGAGGACATTGATGGGCAAAAGTTTCCAGATCCAGTCTAACACCTGGAGATATTCAAAAGGTGAGGAATCTGAAATTAGAAGTCTCGATCAGAATGGAAATTCTCACTACGAACTACATGCTGTACCCGGAAGATTTTAGGACAGGGCTGGGCTCCCATCCTATATTCTCCTGCGCTAAGACTGGCGAAAAACCCTCTCCTATCCCTTGCTAGGTAATGCGGATCTTATCAAGCATGGGCTTAACAGAAATGGGCCGTCCATATGTGGGCGGTAAATTTATGTCCTTGTACCAGTTAGGTTTCGCAGTGATCAGTCACCTCTCTCGGTCTTTACGTATCTAAGGCAGCACCATGGTGGACCGGAGTAACAGAGGAAGCTGCAAGGATTCCTTGCAAAGCCAAAAGAGGTAGTCACGTCGGCTCAGATAATCAAATCTCCAGATGCTACTAGAGCGCCTTTATGCAATGTTCTTGGTGCTCCAGGTGGGGGGCACAACACACCACAGGCAGGCCTAGAAAAAGAATTCAGGAACTGAGAAAACAATTGCAAAATGGAAATATTGCTCACACAAACTAAGTTAATATCAGTCAGCATAAGCCCCTACATTTTACATTTCTATACCAAGCATATTTCACACTTGCAAAACCATTCAGAATATACCCCACCAGGTCACATTGCTGTTCACGATACTGTGCAGACCAGGTGGACCTTTTTCATACATCATGTTGGGGATAATAGATGGTAGTCTAGAACTGAACCCAGAGATGGCCCTCTTAAGCTGCGTTAAATCAGCTGCTAGTAGTGCACTGGCACTACTATTAACTAAAAGAAGGGCGACTGCATTGGTGTAGAGCAACTACTTCAAGTAGAGAAGAGCGGCTACGAGACTTAACATCTTGTAATGTCCTATCTGAGTTATACAACTCCCTCCAGCCCTTAACCTCTAGGACCAGAGCCATATGGGGCCCACTCAGAACGTACTTTACGCAACTTGACACAGGCAACACTGAAGATCGTGTGGAGGGAGTATCTAGAGATGGCGAAGGTGCAATGGAGTAGGTATGTAAACACCCGGTTGCTCATAGTGAGGGTCGGATGACTTCCCATGGCAGGCCATATCACTGTTTATTAACCCCATTTAGAGAGCGCTAGTATAAACATCAAAGACACAAATGTGATTTATCATCTTTAAATGATACTGGATATTTATGATCATGTGTGCGTATTGTGTGTTATATTTTCAATAAAGATATTTTAAAAATAAAACAGTAGGCTGCATCAACATGTCTTCAAATGGGAACTGAGTCCCCAAGTACTTCACAAGTACATAAAAAATGGGGCTTTCCCATAATTGATCTGTTCCCCAGGGCACGGAACACAAAATGCCAAATCGACATCTCCAAGTTTCCAGAGTTCATGAGTAATGCACTATGGATGAACTGGTCTTATATGTAGTAAGGAAAATGCTGCAAATATCAGTAACCCTCATTCTTGCTGCACCAACTTGGGGAAACATCCAAGGGATTCCACGCTGTTCAAAATGTCAATACATCACCTCAAGAAGTTACCACTCAGACCAGACCTCTTGACTTAGCATCAGGATCAGCTCAGACACCTAGACTTCGGTCAGCAATCTGGCACCAGAGGTCCTATAGTTTGCTTACCATAATCGCCTAGAAGAGTATATGAAAATCTTGCAGGAGGTTTGTAAAAGCCCCCTATGCAGGGCTGCTATGTTGCAAAGTGGAAACGATGTGATCACTTCTGTTTAGGATAGCAGATGATGCTCTGAAAGCATCTGTTCAGAATATAATTAGCTATTTATTACATTTGTATAAAGCAGGATTGGGATAAACTTCTATTCATTTACATTTAGATGCAGTGGCAGTCAATGTGCAAAACTGGGAGCATTTTTCACTTTTTAAAATACCAGTGATTAAGACCATTATAGAAGGCCTTAAAAGGGCCATTCCCCCAACAACGCCTCCCAGGTGTTCCTGAAGATATTCGCCCTGTTCTTTCACAGGCCATTCAGGATTTCTGTGATGTGGCCAAGTTCACAATTTGTTGTGGCTTGGACACCGCTGACTCCGTTGGACAGGCGATGGGCACCAGTGTCGCCATTCGTGGCTACATTCAACTGGGTCCTTGGGCGATGTCCAGTCCTCCCTGATGGACATGCCATTGAATGGGACTTCCCTATTCAGTGACAAGGCTGATTATGCCCTTGAACGTTCTAAGGAGAGTAGGGTCACTGCTTGTTCTCTGGGCCTTTCCACCCAGCCTCACCAGCAACGCTTTCAACGTTCTTTCATGGCTTCAGCCAAGGTATTCCCTATTGCCAGCCTATCCCATCCCAACAGGTAACCCATCAGTTGCGAAACTGCTGGGTTCCCTGTTGGGGTGGGGTAGGCTGGCAGGAGGGAATACCTCGGCTGAAGCCACGAAAGGAACGCCCAGTGGGAGGCATAATTGACTGGTTCTATCTAGGTTGGCAAGCTATCTCATTGGACAGGTGGGTCCTCCAAATTGTTTGCAAAGGGTACACCTTACCCTTCATCCCCACTGTACCTTCCACCATCTATACACCGACTGACAGAGGACCATCTCTCTATATTGCGTCAGGGGGGGGTATTGGGAGGGTACCAGTGCCAGAAGTGCAACATGGTTATTATTCCTGCTACTTTCTGTTGCCCAAGAAGGATGGAGGTCTTCGGCCCATTCTAAATTTGTACCGTTTCAAAATGCTCACCCTGTCACAGGTCTGCCCTTGACCCTGGAGACTGAATGGTGGCGTTGGACTTGAAGCACACCTATTTCCATATTCCCATCCTGCCGGCTCATCAACACTAGCTGCGGTTCATGGTGGCAGTGGAGCATTTTCAGTTCGCTGTGCTCCCCTTTGGTCTCACCAGTGCCCTTCCAGGTGTTCACGAAAGTGATGACGGTGGTGGCAGCACACCTTCGAAGGTCCGAAGTGCCAGGCTTCCCCTGCCTTGACGACTGGGTATTGATTGTGGGCTCGCCCCAGTCTGTCATCAGCCGCCTTCATACGACTGCGAACCTCCTGTCATTTTTTAGGGTTCACTATCACATGCCAACGTCACACCTGACTCCTTCTCAGGCACTTCCTTTCATCTGAGCCATTCTGGACACAGTTCGGTTTCGTTCCTTTCCTCCAGGTAAGAGAGTCCAGGACATTCAGGCTATAATCCAGATCTTTCAGCCTTGGTCCTGGATTTCAGTGAGATTGACTTTGGGACTGATGGCCTCATGCATCCTTCTGGTTGAGCACGCTGGGTGGCATAAGCGGGCTCAGCAGTGGGATCTGAAGTCCCAGAGGTCCCAACATCAAAGGGATCTCTCCGCCTATGTCTAGATCTCTCAGGAAACTGTAAAAGATCTGCAGTGGTAGCTAGTGGTCCATGATTGGGTCAGCAGCAGACTCCTCTCTCCCTTCTTCACCCAGAACTGACAGTTGTGACCGATGCATTGCTTCTGGTTTGTGACGGCCATCTGGTAGAGGTGTACATCAGATGCCTCTGGACTCCGGCAGAGTCCCGGCTCCCTATTAACTTTCTGGAGCCATCCGTTTAGCGCTGAATGCCTTCCTGCCATCCATCAAGGAGAGGCTGATACAGGAGCTCACGGACAACACCACTGCCATGTGATACTGCAACGCACACAGGGTGGGGTGTGTTCACGGAACCTGTGCCAGGAGACCTTGCACTTCTGGAAATGGCTGGACCGCCAAGGTGTCTTCCTGGTGGTAAACCACCTGGCGGGCTCACTAAACACCAGGGCAAACAAACTCCACCATTGGTGCCAAGCGGATCATGAGTGGCAATTATACCTCGTGGTGGTTCAAGATCTTTTCCGTAAATGGGGAGAACCTTGACTCAATCTATTTATCACTGAGGGGAAGACGCAATGTCAGCACTTCTGTGTTTTGGTGTTTCGAAGGGGTCTGTCTCTCTCTCTCTCTCTGAGACGCGTTCTGCCTAGAGTGGAACTCTGGACTCCTGTATGCCTTTCAGCTGATACTACTCCCGCCCTGAGTTCTCAAGAGGATCAGGAAAGACCGGGCCCAAGTTATTCTAGTGGCTCCGGACTGGGCACGGAGAGTATGGTAACTAGAACTCCTGGGCTTGAACATCTGTCCTTGGATCAGGCTGCCCCTCCACAAGGATCTGCTATTGCAGCAGAATGGATCGGGTTCTCCACCTCGGCCTTCTCAATCTCCACCTTCATGCATGGAGATTGAGTGGTGACAGATGACACCTTCGACCTTCCTTCGGAGGTGGTTAATGTCCTCTTAGCCTTCCAGGCGTGCCTCGACAACTGTATAAGCCGGTCATTGGGACACATTTGTGGTTTGGTGTTGCGCTCACCAGATTCCCCCTTGTACAGGCCAAACTGTCTGTTTTATTATGTGTGCGGTCTCTTGTCTAGCAAGGCCTTGCTATGGGCCCAGTTTTATATTTCGGCCTTCTTTAGACCTCTTAATTTAAATTCCTTTATGTGATGCATTTTTTAAAAGGGCTGCAACATAGGTTTCCCCTGTCTCCGTTTGTGATGCCCCAATGGGACCTCAATCTTGTTCTTGCGTATCTGATGTGTATTCCATTCGACCCGCTCCACATTTGTCCTTTGTGGCTTCTCCAGCAAAATTCTGTTCCTAGTCGCCATACCTGCAGCACGGCGTGTGAGTGAGCTTCCGGCTTTGTGTGTTCATCCTCCATACACCACCTTCTTCCCAGACAAGCTGTTTCTGCTTACCTGGGCATCCACTCTCCCGAAAGTTTTAACACTGCACCACGTTGACTAGTCCATTACTCTGCCAATGTTCTATGCTCCACCTCACCCCTTTAAGAAGGAGGAGAGACTCCATCACTAGGACCCTAAGAGATTGCTTAGCTTCTACATCGATAGCATAAAGAACGCCGGGTGGTCAATCAGCTCTTTGTGGGGTTCGCCGGAGCGAAAAAAGGCAAGGCTGTGCAGAAGCATACCATCTCACCCTGGATTGTGCTCTTCATTAAGATCTGTTACGCACTGATGAAGAAGCAGCCTCCGGTAGGACTGCGGGCCCATTCCACCAGGGCCAAAGCTGCTACTACTGTGTTAGCATGCAATGTCCTATCCTAGACTTTTGCCAGGCAGCTACATGGGCGTTTCTCCATAAGTTCACAAAGCACTAATCTCTGTACAGCCAAGTCCGCAGAGAAGAGAACCTTGTCTGCTCAGTCCTGCAGGACTCTCTGGTTTGAGTCCATCTACAGTCCTCCTCCCTTAAGTTCAGCTTTGATATTTATTCAGAAGGTGAGGAATCTGCAGCTTGAAGTCTCTATTAAAACAAGTTACTTACCTTTGGTAACGGTCTTTCTGGTAGAGACTCCATCTATCCGCAGATTCCTCACCGGCCCTCCCATTCTCCCTGTTCATCAGTTGGACTCTATCCTTTAATAAGATCCCATGTATAGGAATCTGCAAACTGATATATCTTTATGCTTTTGGGGCTTCACATCTGGAGGCACGGACTGTCACAAAAGCAACTGACAGTGCACAGGAGTGGCGCCTTTATAGACCTTGCACGTTCTTTCTGGAGCAAAATGGTGTCAGTGCATAGCCGCAAGGCCCCACCTTCCAGATCGCAGAGGTACTACGGAAAAAAAAATCCATATCCAGTCTGACACCTGGGGAATGTTCAGAAGGTGAGGAATCTGTAGCTAGATAGTCTCTACCAGAAAAAGTGTTAAAGAAGGTAAGTAGCTTGTTTTTCTGAGCCTGGATCATGCAATACTTACAGTGTATTTCTTAGCACATTTCTTCAGTGGTCTGCTGGTGTGATGTTGGCAGCAGGGATTTCAGGTATGATGTGGTCGATTGGTGTGACCGATTTTTGTCAAAATGTACTCTGAGGCTAGATTTGAATCCCTTTTACCACCCATGGCTGCCATTTTTTCCTGTTAGCTCAAGATACTTATGTTGCATTTAGATTTATATGCGACCTGATATTAATTTTATGAACTTTGTGAACATTTATAGAAAATGTTTTGAGGCTGAATTCTTGCTTGAAAGTAGCACGTTACTGAAACCTTAGAGTTTCTTTTTTTATTGACCCGACTAGTAATAACCTTTGGGGGGTAGAGCAGAGATTGAGTTTAAGTTTGTCACAAGCATACGTTGTCAGTGTTTAAGGTTTATATTTCATGTGTATTGCAGTGCTGTCATTGGAGAAATAGATGAAGAAACCGATTCTGCCTTGGACTTGGGGAGCATTCGAGCCGAACCTTTGAACTCTGTTGTAAATTGACTGCGCAGAGACATTTTGGCGTAACCAAGAGCTTTGTAAATGTTCAGCAGAATTACATGCCTTAGAGATGCTGCATTTTTAGCAAAGAGGAAAAATAAATGTCCGTCTACTTTTTTTTATTCCTTGAATGTTGTAGTTCAATATGTACATTAAATAATTTCTACCTTTTTCTTGATGGCTTTGCTCTTGTCTGATTCAAAATTTCACCACACAGTTTTATTATTATTGAAAAAAATAGGTGCGCCTTCAGCCACACCTTAGGTAACAATTTAGGCACATCGATGCATCTTGTCGTTTTTGGCCTTCACAACTTTTAATGTGTTGCTGCAATCTTCAAGCAATGACATTTATTCACTAAAGCCATTTGTTTATCAGTAGCGGCTGCTACTGGACGGGGGTGGTGAGGCGGAGGGGGGGGGATTAATTAGTAATTAGAGGTTATTTTTTTTTATATAGCGTGAACTAGACCCGAAGATATCAGGTATCAGAGCGCTTTACATGAGCACCAGTTTCGTTACAGATGGACACATTCATTTCGTTAGGCACAGGGAGATTAAGTGATTTGCCCACAATCGCAGGATGTTGAGGGTCGTTGCCAAGACTCGAACCTGGTTCCCCATCCTTCGAGGTCGACCACTCTAGCTGTAAGGCTACATCCTCTCCCCTTTCATATTTCACTACACAAATTCACCACTAATCCTTAATGGGTTCCGGAGTAGCGTGCGACTCACCAATTGGGAAAAAAAAAAAGCTTCTACGCCTCGTCAGGGTTAGTAAGCGCTATATAAATGCAATTACAAAACAGTACATGATTATGGTGTACTTGAATAGGGAGAAATGACATCCTTACCCGCTCTAGTGTCATTAAATAGTCAAGGCTTCAGTCTTGTCCATTAAGAAGAAAATTCCATTACAGTTTGCCAGTCATCCGCGAGCAGGTCCGTGTGCCAGCTCCCCCCTGGCTCAGTGCTCTCTCCTGTTTTGTGCCCTCTCCTGTTTTGTGCCCTCTTTACTGTTGTCTTGTGCCTGACTCTTTGTCTTTTACTGTTTGTTTCTGCCACTGGCTTTTTCCATTAGCTCCGGTACTGTTGTCTCTGTGTCAATTAATTTTTCCCCATCACAGGTGTTATATACCTGGTCATTTGTCCATTATTGTTTTTCTGCTGTTTCTGAGCCCGGTATTTCTCTCATTATCTTTGCTGCTGCTGTCACTGGGCCTGTCAGTCTTCTATTACCGTTGTGCCTGCTCTCTGTGTCTTATTTTTCCTTACTGTTGGTATTGTGTTTCTGTTCCTTCTTATCCCATGTCTCTGCCTGTTACTTGTTGTTGTATTTTTGGCCCCTGTGCAGTGACCCGGCCCTCCTTGCCACCTGCTTTCCCGCCATTCGCCCCTCCCGCTTCCCAGGACCTACTTAAGTCAAGTCAAGTCAAAGATAGCTTTATTCGATAACAAGTATCTTAAAAGCAATAACATTCATACAATCATCAATAAAAATACGAGTTATCAGATAAGCAACAGTTAAAAAAATATGCAAATCCATAAACACAATAATTTCCAGAAGATAGCAAGGACAAACTATTACAGATAAAAACTTGATACAACAATGGACTTAATTCGATTCCAACATACATGCATAATATTATATAAAGTAACAGTTCAATAAAAATAAACAGACCAATTGACCTCAAGATAAAAATAATATAAAAACATGATAATTCATTGAAGTGTCTCACGTAAGAATTTAAACCTTACTATCCAAACACGGCCAAGGTACTTGGCCAAGCCACAGGCAAAGAGGGTCCTTGCATCCGACTTCAGAATGCGCAAAGCAGCACTATGTTCATGGGTGCCCAATTGGCTGCAGATGGGTTTGAGCCATCTTGTTCTAGCCCTCTTATAGGCAGGGCAAGCAAACATAAGGTGGGCCACACTCTCAGTTGGCGCCTTACAGCAGGGACAATCCACTGATGTGGGGCGCTCCACTTTACAGTTAACTCTCGTACCGGGAGTGAACCCACCCTAAACTGTATGTAAAGTGCCCTATCCCGTGGCGACTGGATAAAGTCTAAATATGGTTCTAAAAGTATACGCTGCTTGTGAAGATAAAATTCTTCTGTAAGTCTTCCTAATCTCAAGTTGCTAAGCTCTTGGGCATCAACCCATGCCCAGCATCGCTTTTTGAGCTCAGTCTTACTAGGTGGGGTTTGGGTATCCCACAACTCCTTGAGGCCAAGCGCAAAAAGTGTTTTTTTGAGATTAAGCAGCCAACTAATTCTTTGGTTGCCATCTAAGGCCATCAATTCTGTGAGCACGGAGGCGTAGCTGGCAAGCTCAGGAGTCCGTCGCAGGTGGGCCCAGAATAACGAGGGCCGCAGCCTGTCTATGTCTCTAAAAGAACGCCTGCCCATATCGCTCATCAGGGGTTTTAGTGGTACATTGCAGGGGAGCATCACTAGGTCTCTTAAAAATTTATGTTCAGATCCTCTAATTCCATCTACATTGTCGAAACCCCATAATTCGGCACCATAAAGGGCTGAACTAACTGCTTTAGCTGCATAGATCGTAAGAGCAGGAGCCACAGGTCTGCTCTGCGAGGAGCGATGTTCTCTAGCTAATGCTCCTGCTGCACGTTTGTCGCTCAAAAGCATTTTGTCGATGTGGTGCCTCCAATGCATTTTCTCAGCGAGCCGAATGCCTAGATAATCAAACGTTGTGACTCGCTCTAAGCGGATTCCATCTAAAGTAAAATTACCTCTATATGGCCTATAGGGGTTAAACGCCATAAGCTTTGTTTTGGAGGTGTTAACAATCAGCCCCTAGACTCACAAAAAGATGGAATCTATCTAGGAGCTTTTGTAGCCCAGCCGGAGTCTTAGACATAAGGAGTGTGTCGTCTGCGAAGAGCAGAGTAGGGACCCTATCTCCTGCCAGGGCAGGGGCATCAGATGGAAATTCTTTGAGAAAGCTAACCACCCCGTTCATATATAAGGAGAACAGGGTGGGCGCCATGACACAACCCCGGCGTACTCCTCTATTTACAGGGATCCTATCTGTCTTCTGGTCTTGGGACCCCCACCTCACTTGGGCATAATTGCCCTCGTGGAGACAAATCAAGAGATTCAGAACCATCGGTGGGATCCCCATATCATCTAGTAGATGCCACAACTGCTCACGGGTTGGACCAGGTCAAAGGCAGTCTTTAGGTCAATAAAGGCCAAATAAAGACTGCCCTTGCCAATTACAACAACCTTCCAGTAAATTAAAAGCAATCTAAATGCTTGATCCATCGTCACTGTGCAGGCCCTGAATCCCGCTTGATACAGGGAGAGGATATTCTCATCATCTACCCAGTGATGAATTCTCTGTAACAACACCCTGCCAACTACTTTCTGCATAGCATCAATCAAACTGATTGGGCGGTAGTTGGCAGGGTCACCCCCTGCACCTTTTTTAAAAATGGGTACCACCTCAGCACCTTTCCATGAGTCAGGCACTGCACTACCCTTCGCAATAGAATTCATTAAAAGCGTAATATAGTTTGCCCATTTGGGGGGGTCTGCAAGAAAAAGATCTCCCGGGAGGCCATCTGGTCCCGAGGCTTTTGCTGGAACTATTTTCCTTATGGCCGCCTCTACTTCTTCTGGAATGAAAAGGACAGTAGCATTCAAAATGGGACAGGCACTTAAGTGGTCAACTAAACCATCTTGGCAAGTTAGATTAGACCCAGAATAAAGTTTCCCAAAATGATTATACCAGTCCTGATTTGTAATATGATTAGGAATTAAGTCAGGGTCTTTATTACCTGACCGCCTAACCATGTTCCAAAAGAGATTGGGATCCCTGGCTACACTTGCATTCTTTAGGTTCTGCCAGTGAGTCTCATCCCACTCAAGCTTTGCATGGATAACAGCAGTTTTGTAGTCCTTTCTGGTTTCTCTTACTAAGGAACAATTTCTGCTTTTTATTGCTAAAATCAAGGCCTTTTTCTTCTGTCTACAATCCCCATTGAACCAAGTCTGGCGATTTTTACGGCATACGCTTGATTTACCAACATGGTTCACTATAATAAAAAAAGACCCCGTCTGAGCTATCATTCTTTCATATAATTCTTGGATCTTTGACAATCCATCCGTTTCACTAAGGACCTCCCGCAGTTTGAGAGTATTTTCACTGAGAGCATGCCTAATCTCAACCATTTGGGATTCTTGTGCAGCAACTCTAGGCCATTTAAGGTACCTTCTGCAATTTGAAGGGACCAGTTCTTTTGTCATCATGAGGGAGCCTACACCCTGGTCTGGGGGGAAAGAAGGAGCCCAGGGGGTTTCCATAATCAGACTTAATATGTTATGATCACTATCAGCAGAAGGAACCACTTCCATATCTAATATGGTTCTCCAAAGTCTAATACTACTACTTAATGAAGGCTGCTGCACGCCCCATAGAGCAGGTCTGTGTGCCAGCTCTTCCCTCACTGCCGTGCTCATTGCGCTTTCCTGGTTTTAAGCTCTGTTGTCCTGCCCCCTTTGCTGTTGTCTTGTGCCTGGCTATTTGTCTTTTACTGTTTTTTTCTGCCTTTTCTGCGACTGGTTTTTCCCATTAGCTCCAGTACTGTTGTCTCTGTGCCAGTTAATTTTCCCCCTTCACTGTTGTTCTGTGATTTGTCCATTATGGTTTCTTTCTGCTGTTTCAGCGCCTGTTTTTTTCTCCCATTATCTTTGCTGTCACTGTGCCTGTCAATCTTCCATTACCATTGTGACTTCTCTCTCTGTGCCTTTTTTTTTCTTACTGTTGATAGTGTTTCTGTTCCTTCTTATCCCCGGTCTGTGCCTGTTATTTGTGGTATTATTGGCCCCTGTGCAGCAAGCAGGCCTGTCTTGCCACCCGCTTTCCCCTCGCTCTCTCCTTCCAATGCCCCTCCCAGGCCCTAGTTAATGGAAGCTGCAGCATGGCCGCACAGCAGACATGCGCAGCAGGCTTGCCGCCGGAGCAAGCCTGACCACGCCCAGCGCCAGGAACCCTGGTTCTTCCACCCCGTACAGCTACACCACCGCAGACCTCCGAGCCCTGAATCCCGGGTGCATTGACAACAACTGCTGCTGCACATCGCCACGCACCACAAGAGGACTGTTCTCCTGCCAGCACTGCCGCTTCACCTGCAACACTGAAGCAACCAACACTGGAGAAACCACAAACACGACTGCGTCTACCACGCCGACCGAGGCCGCTACGGCACAACTCTAGTGCATTCTACTCAACACACGATCATTCGGCAAACATGCCATGGAGAATTGGGACACAATCTCATCCCTCACCCAGGGTGTCATCTTCCTCACCGAAACCTGGCTGAACCCTGCCTCTGCACCGGACATTGCCATTGCCACCCCCAAAGGTTACAAGATAACACATCGGGACCGAACCAACAAACACAGGTGAAATTGCCATCATATACAAGGACATCATCTGCTGCGCGAACTCCCCAGATGACTAACACAACCGACCTCTTGGAAAGCATGAGCAACATCACCCTCAAGCAACTTGTCACCGACCCTACCCACATTGCAGGACATACGCTCGACCCCATTTTCTCATCCAGCGACAGAGTCAAGTACAACTACGTCTCATAGCACACCTGGACCAACCACTACAGCGTCCACTTCACCATCTCAGGACCTAGCAACACAGGCACCATGCCCCCTGGCTCCATACGCAGAAACTAGAAAAGGATATCAGAAGACCAGAGGACCAACGTTTTCAACTCCCACCCCCCAGACAACATCCAGCCCAGAACAGGCTGCGGAGAACTTCTCCCAGTGGATCACTGATTTTACTGACACAATCGCCCCCACCTAGCAAGCCAGATCCAAAGGGCCAGCCAGAAGAGCCAACTGGTTTACCACAGAGCTGAAATCCACCAAACGCAACTGACGGCAACTACAAAGGAAGTGGCGTACCAGCAAAGAGACAGAAGACCATACCACCTTCAAGATAGCACTCAACCAGTACCACCATCTTGTGAAGGAATTCTCCAACCCTGCAGCTGCCTGGAACAATATCACCCTCTCCCAAGTACTGTGTGAGACCCTGGCGTGCTTTTTCCACAACAAGATCTCAGTCATCTATGAAAATTTCAAACCCCAACCCACCGCTGTCAACAGCATCAGCCTGCTCACACCCACGAACACAAACCCGAACCCCTGCTCACCCATTGGGACCCTCTCACAACTCAAGGCACCACGTCTTCAACCTCAGGAGCAAGACAATTGGCGACGAGCTCAAGAAAGTCCTGAACACCTCTATCACCTCGGCTTCCTTCCCTGAAGACCAGAAACACACTGAAGTGAGGCTCCTCCTTAAGAAACCATCCGCCAACACAGCAGAACCAAAGAACTGTCGGCCCATCTCTCTGTTCCCCTTTCCAGCAAAGGTTTTCAAGAAGGCAATCGACCAGCAACTCACCAAACATCTGGCAAACAACAACCTCCTGGACCCCCTATCAATCCGGATTCCGAGCCAACCACAGCACAGAGACGGCCCTAATCTGAGCCCTCCTGGACCGCAGTGAAACGGCAGCCCTTATCCTCCTGAACCTGTCAGCTGCCTTCGACTCCATCTCCCATCACATCTTGATCAACAGACTCCACCACATTGGAGTCCAGGGAGACACCCTCAAATGGATCGCCTCATACCTCACCAGAAGAACCCAGAGAATCAGTCTTCCACACTTGACCTCGGAAACCCAAGAAGATCAACTGCGGCATTCCCCCAAGGAGTTTCCCTCAGCCCAACCTTCTTCAACACGTACATGACTCCCCTGGCCAACATCGTCTGATCGCACGGACTCAGCATCATCTCCTATGGCGACGACACCCAGTGCTCATCCTCTCGCTGTCAGAAGACCCCTTCACCACCAGAACCAACTTCCACCGATGTATGATGAATGTCGCTCACTGGATGAAGGACAACTGTATCAAACTCAACACAGACAAGACAGAAGACTTTGGGAACAACTCCTCCCCATGGAATGACGCATTGTGGCCTGCTGAACTCTGCCCATTGCCCAGCCCACAGACCACGCCCGCAACCTCGGCATCATCTTGGACAGCAAGCTACCTATGAAGAAATAGGCAAACACAGTCTCTTCCGCCTGCTTTCACTTCCTATGTATGCTCCACAAGATCTTCAGGTGGCTCCCAGTCAACACCAGAAGGACCGTCACGCAGGCCCTCGTTACCAGCAGACTATACTACGGGAACACACTCTATGTAGGAATCACTGCATGCCTCCTGGAGAGACTACAGACAATACAAAACTCAGCAGCCAGGCTCATCCTCGACCTCCCCCAGACGAACCCATATCACAACTCACATCAAGAAGCTACACTGGCTCCCGATCCAGAAGAGATGACAGTTCAAAATGTTCACCCACGCAAACAAAGCCCTGCACAACGAAGGACCAGCTTACATCAACAAACTTTCCACTAACCGACCAGACACCTACGATCCGCCTCCCTCTGCCTCGCAGACACTCACCGGATCCACAGAGGCAATAGCGGAGATCGCTCCTTCTCACACCTGTCGGCCAAATTTGGAACGACTTTCCCTGCACCTCAGGACCACCTAATTTCTCCAGCAATTCAGGAAAGGACTTAAGACCTCGCTGTTCGAATGAACAGACCACCACAAAGCAGTCAGCAACTCCAGCGCCCTGAGACCCTCATGGGTGATTTGCCATGCTTTACAAATCACTGATTGATTGATTTAACGTGCTCTCATTAGTGTAAGGGTTTTCAGGCTCTTTTCTTTAATGTCCAAGGAAGGGACAGTCTTTGCAGGCATGATAGCTTACTGTTATCTGACGAGAGAACCCAAACATTACTGAACTTTCAAGGTCTTCCTTTGATAATAGGCTATCAGATTCCATAACCTTGTCAGCCAACACAATTTTCTTTAGTGATAAGGCCACCTTCCAAAGTAAAGTCAGTAACCTCCCAAGAGTCTAACTAAGAGAACAGTGCCTGTGGTTCCAAGAAACCTGAACATGTGTGTTCCTCATGCCACAGTCCCGCAAGCATAAGTTTCACTGTTGGGTGAGAATTAATAAAGTCTTATGGGACTTAGCAGCATATGTGCAGGTTTTTATTTTATGATGCTTCATTGATTTGAACACTGGCTTACCACACATTGATTTTCGTTTTCAAATCCAAAACCGTATGTAGGTTCAAAATTGGAGGTGCCTACTTTTACACATTCCTCTTTGGGATCATGCAGATGACAGGGCACATCTCTGCTATTGTTGATCCCCCACCAAATCAATTTATCTGAAGAAGCGCTGAAAATATAGTATCATGGCTTTTATTTCTGCAAAGCCTGTTCAATTATGTTCTGTCATGCTGGTAGACCTAATAGTCTTGCCTGTCATTTCCATCATATGTTTGAATGAAATCGAGCACTCTGGGGCCGATAAGGAAACATCTTAATAGGTGGATCCCTACATATCAAAGGTTACTCATAATTTGAGTAAATGTCCATTCTTTTTGGGGATTCACAAAATTTTCATGAGAACTAGAATGCTATACAAGTCGTAAAATTAATTGAGTACTCCTTGGTCTATCTAGTCCAGCAGGTTTGTGCATATGCAAAAATGTTCATGAAAACTCATAGAATGCTATACAAGTCGTCGAATTCATTGAGTACTCCTTGGTCCATCTAGTCCAGCAGGTTTGTGCATATCCATGTGAAATTTGTTTTTGTAACCACCAGAAAAATAATTTCCTGCTCAGAAACCCAGCGAAGTTTGTGGTTTTCCTTTCATTTCCCCACACACTTTAACTTTTTTGGAGACAATTTCCATTTGCTTCTGAGGGTGGGGTTGCTGTGCATAGAACTCGCAAAAATTGAAACCTGATGACTGTTTCCTTGAATTTGCCTGTCCACACTTTTTGACACCTCCCTTAAATATCAGAATGCAATAAATCTGTCTTACCAGCATGTTTTCCATTCAGAAGTTCTACCTGTGGGCATACTCCTTTACAGATCATGTGTCTGAAGCAGGATGTGTTAAGATTTGTCCATCTAAACACCTATATCTTCAAAGAACACTACACCTCTAACCAAAAGGTCTAAAATCTATGGATATTCTGCCATTTTTAAACAATTCTGAATAGTATCCCTGGGCCGTTTTGCAGTGCTCCATTGCTGTCACGCTAGGTCCGTGCTATATGATAAGTACCTTGACTTAAAACATAAACGAGCTGAGAAAATACTACCAGAGGCTGTATTTATTTTTTTGCACTGCAATTAAGTTAGTGCCTAAAAAGAATGGAGAGACATCTGAGCTCAAAATATTTGTGTCGATTAAATACAGGTAGATTGCTTTTTCTTCGGGCAGGTGGCCAATGTTGTCTTGCAGTAAGTGCGGCCATGGCCTATTTAAGATGGAACTGAGGGTTGCAAATAATTATTATTATGATTACACCAGTACTAGCTAACCTCTCTCAGTGGGAAGTGGATGATTATTATAAGATCTTTTTATAGCACATCGCTACCCAAAAAGGGTTTCCCAGCACTTCGGCAACGAGGTAGGAGCTTGCCGATGGAGAAGTGATCGGAACAACCAGATTTTCAGTTTTTTACGGAAGGCGGTCAATGAGGACAGCTTCTCTGGGATCGGGCAGGGTGTTGTACAGCTTAGGGCCGAACTATTAGAAGCAGCGACTGTCCATGCGAGCCAGTTTTACTCTGGAAACCGTACAGAGGTACTGGTGGCTCGATCAAAGGGAACAAGTTGGCTGGCATGGTACCAGCAGTTCTTGTAGGTAAAGTGGACCAGTACTTGACCTAGATTTATGCATATAGATTAAGGCTTTGATCTTTATTCGTTTGTCCACCGTCAGCCTGTGAGGTTCGCAAAAGAGGCATGTCACATAGGCATGTTTAGGAAGATGATACAGAAGCCTGGAACAGAGTTCTGGTTGACTTGAAGATGTCTAATTAGAGGCCTTGTTTGCCGGGAAGAGTAGAGGATTTTCCTTAATCCAGTCTTGATAAAATCAAGGCCTGGATGACCGTCCTTTGGGCTGAAAAAAAGAGCATCCAGATGATTTTATTTAGCCATTTTAGAACCACAAAGCAGGTAGAAGCTACCTTACCGATTTGAGATTTTGTTGACAGATTGACATCAAGCAAAAAACCTAGGTTCTTTACTTTGGATACAGGTTCCGGGAGAGTGCATAAGGTCTCAGGCCAGTGCTGGGGGCCCTGTAGCAGGGGCTTATTACCTATCACCATCACCTCAGTCTTATCGCAATTAAGCTTTAATAAGTTAGTGTTCATCCAGGTGGAGATCCTACCCAGGCAAGAGTTCAGGGCATCGGAATTGTGCCCTGAGCAGATGAGAGAAAAGATGATATAATTGTCATCTGCATAGGAGAACAGGGTAAGGCCGCAGCTTTCCACAATGTCTTAAAGGGGACGAACAAATATTGAATAGCATCGCGCTTAAGGACGATCTTTGGGAGACTCCAGTAGTAAAAGCATGAGACTTTGATGTAGAGCTGGAGGAGAAGACTTGGAAAGTGTGATCTTTCAAGAAAGAGGTCATCCAAGATAGGGCTCTCCCTTGGAGACCCTGGTTCTCCACTCTTAGAGTGGTATGTGAAACCGTATTGAAAGCTGTGCTAAGGTTGAGTAGAATCATCGCAGCCATTCTGCCATTATTAAGAATCCGTCTCAGATGTTCAATGATTCCCGGCAGGGTGGATTCAGTACTGTATCCTGCTCTAAAGCCCGACTGTGGGGTATGGAGAAAGGTTTGAGAGTCACCGAAGGCAGTAAGTTGCGTGTTAACATGTTTCTCCAAGTTATGTGTTAAAATGGGAAGCATTGCGATCGGTCTGAAGTTAGACCAATTGGAGGGATCCAGATTGGGGTTTTTTTTTTAAGAGGGGCAGGGCCATGGCATGCTTCCGTTTCTGAGGAATGCGTCCCTCTTGTAAGGAGGAAATGAGAAGAACTATCAGTAGTTGTATTAGGTCTGGCACCAGTGTACTAAGTTTGGCCGGAGAAAGAGGGGTCTCGAGGGGGACCAGACTTTATGGACTGTAAGAGTGTCCGAAAGAGAGGGGTGTCCAGAGGATGCAGCATAAGTCGACTGCACCACCTCTTTTAGGCAACAATAATTAAATAGATCCTTTGATTCAATTGCCAGTAGAGATTTAAGCTCTTAAGGTGATTTATTAAGCTACTGGGCCCGGATGGAAGATCTCCTATACATGCTGGCTGTAAGGCCAGACATGGTAATCCAGGGGCTTGTGCACTGCACACACAATGATTTCACCAGGACTGGGAAAAAAGCAAAGTGATCACTAAACTCAGCAAATTATGTATGATTCCTGTAGGCATTTAGAATGCATCTACTCAAAATGGCTGACATTGCTAGAAGAAATGTATAAACGAACATTTTTATACAAGACAAAAAATATATACATTCTGTCAGGTTGTGAATCGTGCAAAAAAAATCGTTTCCAAAGCATATTTTCATTTAAATTGTCGTTTACCCCCAAAAAACGTATAAAAGAAATCGTCCACCATTTTGTGGTCAGTGGTACACTGACTTCCATTGTGACCACACGCAGCAGGAGTAGCAGGATAATTGTTCCAACTTTCCAGTTGAACACTGCCATCTACAGACAGAAGTAAGTGTACGTTTATAAGTAAACACCTTCCAAATTATTACACCTAATTCACAAGTACTTCTAATATATTTGTAACTTATTTACAGCATTTGAAAAACAGCCCCTAGTCTACTGCAGACATTCCTAAAATTATCTTTCCTTTGAAAAGTAAGTGAATAAATGAACAAAATGTATTTAAAGTAAAAAGCCCAAGAGCAAAAAAATTAATTATTAAAATTTTCCTTTAAATATTAACAGAGATTTGACATACAGAAACACCAATTACCAACCTTGGACAAACAAACCTTTACAAAAACAACTGTAAGTAAACTGTAAAATATGATCTGAACAAAAAAAACTTTATTAATTTCACAAATATATTAGCAGGCACTGGTCCGTGATATGGTATAAAATTACTAATCTACCACCTCCGTGTGTTTGCCTCAGGGAAGATGCTCAGGGAAAGTGCTGGGAGGTGATGGCGGTAAATTTACTATTCCTACACCAGCAAGTGTTTGCCTCAGGGAAAGTGTTGGATGGTGGTGGGGGCCTACACCGACAAGTGTTTGCCTCAGGGAAAGTGTTGGATGGTGGTGGGGGCAAATTTGCTATTCCTACACCGACAAGTGTTTGCCTCAGGGAAAGTGTTGGATGGTGGTGGGATGCACATTTACAATTCCTACTCCGACAGGGGCTAGCCTTAGGCATAGTGCTGGATGGTGGTGGGGGAAAATGTACTATTCCTACTCCCACAGGTGCTAGCCTCAGGCAAAGTGCTGGATGGTGGTGGCGGCAAATTTACTATTCCTACACCAGCAAGTGTTTGCCTCAGGGAAAGTGTTGGATGGTGGTGGGGGCCTACACCGACAAGTGTTTGCCTCAGGGAAAGTGCTGGATGGTGGTGGGGCAAATTTACTACTCCTACTCTGACAGGCGCTAGCCTCAGGGAAAGTGCTGGATGGTGGTGGGGCAAATGTACTAGTCCTACTCCGACACGTGCTAGCCTCAGGGAAAGTGCTGGATGGTGATGGGGGCAAATTTACTAGTCCTACTCCGACAGTTGTTTGCCTCAGGGAAAGTACTGGATGGTGGTGGGGGCAGATTTAGTATTCCTACTCCGACCGGAGCGTGCCTCAGGGAAAGTGCTGGATGGTGGTGGGGGCAACTTTACTATTCCTACTCCGACCGGTGCTTGCCTCAGGGAAAGTGCTGGATGGTGGTGGGGCAAATTTACTATTCCTACTCCAACCAGTGCTAGCCTCAGGGAAAGTGCTGGATGGTGGTGGGGGCAAGTTTACTATTCCTACACCAAGTGTTTGCATCAGGGAAAGTGTTGGATGGTGGTGGGGGCAAATTTACTATTCCTACTCCGACAGGTGTTTGCCTCAGGGAAAGTACTGGATGTTGTTGTGGTGCAGAATTAGTATTCCTACTCCGACCGGAGCTTGCCTCAGGGAAAGTGCTGGATGGTGGTGGGGGCAACTTTACTATTCCTACTCCGACCGGTGCTTACCTCAGGGAAAGTGCTGGATGGTGGTGGGGGCAAGTTTACTATTCCTACTCCGACAGGTGCTAGCCTCAGGGAAACTGCTGGATGGTGGTGGGGGCAAATTTACTATTCCTACACCGTGTTTGCATCAGGGAAAGTGTTGGATGGTGGTGGGGGCAAATTTACTATTCCTACACCGACAAGGGTTTGCCTCAGGGAAAGTGCTGGATGGTGGTGGGGGCAAATGTACTATTCCTACACCAATGAGGTCATTACAATAGCGGGCGGATCGCCACCGCCCGTATGGCGGTGGCGATCCGCCTGCCATATTCCACCGCCCGCATGCCGACTCCCCCCGCCATATTACGATGGCGGGGGAGCCCGGCGGACGGAAAGACCGTCCGTCGGCTTTTCCGCCGGTCTGACAGGGGACCGGGCGGAAAGGGCACTAATATGGTGGCGGTGTCTGTAAGACACCGCCATCCATATTAGGATGGTGGCGGAGAGCAGCCTTTCCATGGTGGCAACGCCGCCATGGAAAGGCATACGGTCTTTGCTGTTGGGGGCCCGTTGCGGGCCCCCCAAGATGTTGGAGGGGTGGGGGGTGCACATGGGGGGTACCTATGATACCCCCCTGCATTTGCGTGCACAAGGTGGCAGGCACCACGCGGTGCCTGTCACATTGTGCATGCAAATGCACAACATGCATATATTGCATTGTGGCGGGTGCTGCTTACAGCACCGCCCGCCGCAATTCAATATATGCAGGATGCCACCACCACCGTGGCGGTGGCATCCTAATGCCTACAGCGGGACCGCCGCTCCTCTGGCGGACGGTCCCATTCACCGTAACGTGTCCGCCCGCCATCGTAATGTGCCCCCAAGTGTTTGCATCAGGAAAAGTGTTGGATGGTGGTGGGGGCAAATTTACTATTCCTACTCCAAAAGGTGCTAGCCTCAGGGAAAGTGCTGGATGGTGGTGGGGACAAATTTACTATTCCTACTCCGACAGGTGTTTGCCTCAGTGAAAGTACTGGATGGTGGTGGGGCAGATTTAGTATTCCTACTCCGACCGGAGCTTGCCTCGGGGAAAGTGCTGGATGGTGGTGGGGGCAACTTTACTATTCCTACTCCGACCGGTGCTTGCCTCAGGGAAAGTGCTGGATGGTGGTGGGGCAAATTTACTATTCCTACTCCAACCAGTGCTAGCCTCAGGGAAAGTGCTGGATGGTGGTGGGGGCAAGTTTACTATTCCTACACCAAGTGTTTGTATCAGGGAAAGTGTTGGATGGTGGTGGGGGCAAATTTACTATTCCTACACCGACAAGTGTTTGCCTCAGGGAAAGTGCTGGATGGTGGTGGGGGCAAGTTTACTATTCCTACTCCGACAGGTGCTAGCCTCAGGGAAAGTGCTGGATGGTGGTGGGGGCAAATTTACTATTCCTACACCAAGTGTTTGCATCAGGGAAAGTGTTGGATGGTGGTGGGGGCAAATTTACTATTCCTACTCCGACAGGTGTTTGCCTCAGGGAAAGTACTGGATGGTGGTGGGGGCAGATTTAGTATTCCTACTCCGACCGGAGCTTGCCTCAGGGAAAGTGCTGGATGGTGGTGGGGGCAACTTTACTATTCCTACTCCGACCGGTGCTTGCCTCAGGGAAAGTGCTGGATGGTGGTGGGGCAAATTTACTATTCCTACTCCAACCAGTGCTAGCCTCAGGGAAAGTGCTGGATGGTGGTGGGGGCAAGTTTACTATTCCTACTCCGACAGGTGCTAGCCTCAGGGAAAGTGCTGGATGGTGGTGGGGACAAATTTACTATTCCTACACTGAGGGGCCGATTCCGATTCGGGCCGGAAAACGTACCGACCGACTCGGTACGGGAATTTATTCCGACCGACTCGGACCGGCGCCGCACGACCCGGGTAGTACGATGAAATAAATGTGAAATCCGACCGACTCGGACGGAATACAAAACGACCGACCGAGCCGGACGGAAACAAGCCATCCGGCCGGGAAATCACGCGAAACGAACCGACCGACACGCACTCGGATTGAACCTGAACGAAACGTACCCGCGAACTCCGACCCGCGTAGTACGATGCTGTGCGTGCAAAACACGACCGACTCCCCCGGAGCACAAGCCGTACGACCGACACGCATACAAAACCCAGACGAAGCAACCCAATACTCCGCGACCGACTCGTACGCCGCATATGAAACCTAGCTGACACACAGCGGGAACGAGTCGGACAAGATCGCACCAGACAACTGCAGCGTCCTACTCGGACACAAGAACGACTCCTACATGCACCAAAAACACCAAGGAAAAATTTGAAAAAAAAGGGCCAAACAAGCAACCACTAAGCCAATAAATACAGGGAGGGGAAAAAAAATGGAACAAGGACACACCTCCAACTCCACCTATATAAAGGCCACAAATCCCTACCATGATCCTTTGCAAATTACACTGACCTGCCAGACAGAACACCATCACACAGCAACCACAGACACACTCACAGCTCATACATCACACAAGCCACACACCATTACCACACCTACAAATAGCACCCTCACACACACCCAGCTAAACCTACACTCACACCCCCCCACCTGCACACACACACACATCAATCACCACCACCACCCATCACCATGCCCCCAAAGAAGAACCATAAGTTCCTAGATTGTGAATTGGAAGTCCTGGTAGATGAGATACTCAGGGTAGAGCCACAGTTGTTTGGTACATTGGTACAACAGACCCCCATGTCGCAGAAAACCAAGATGTGGGCGAGGATTGTCGACAGGGTGAACGCACAATCACCATGTTTGCGCACAAAGGAAGACATCCAGAACAGGTGGTATGATGTGCGCAGGAGGGTCCGGGACCTACTCAAAAAGGACTACCTCCTCAGCCAGCACACCAGCAGCGGCCCTCCTGCAAAACCAGTATACCTCAGGCCCTGGGAGGAGAAGGTGCGGGCCATCCTACCACCAGTGAGCGTATACGGACTAACAGACATCCCAGAGCCTGGTGAGTACACAACTAATATATACAATATGGTGTGACAACACACACACATCACAGTCAAGGGGATAGGCAAACCATGCACACTTAGCAAATACACAGCAACCAAAAGATATTCATCCCAAGATGTGAATGCTAGTCAGACAAACACAATACCTGCCATCTCATAGTGATATGTAACTGTGTCATGAGATCTACAAACCTAACAACAAATACAGTAAGGCAGTGGCACAAATAGAAACAACAAACACTCCCAGATATTTACCCACCACTAGAACACCACCTCACAGGGAAGCTCACTCAAAGGAAGGAATTCTGTGTATGCTGGTCAAGTCAGTGTAGCCAATAGCATGATGGGAGTGGTAGTCTCAGATATTGGTCACACCCACAATTGGCCCATCAACACCACTCTGAACCATGCTCACATCACAGGGAGTGGAAAACAACTGACAAGATGGCTGACACTGGGTACTGCTGGGGGGAGCACAAGGCCCTGCTGGGAACTGTGCACCAACAAACAGCACGACACCACTGCCTGACATCCTGAAAGCCAACTTGCACTCCCTGCAATGCAAGCACGTTGCATGGTGGGATATCTGGCTGGGTGGGAAGGAGGACTCACAGCACTGACCAGAGTTACAAGCAGCTCTCCTCACACACCCCCTCAACACTAACTCCACATAACCCACCTGGTCGAATGCAATGCCTCACAGCCTAACTGAAGATCCCACAAAGAACCACCACCCTGGGTTATGCTGTGTGAAGCACAGGGACACTCTTGGGACTTGTAGCCAAACAACTGCCAGGACAACACTCCCAGCCATCCTGTCAGCATAGGCCCCCCACCCCACAGGGAAGCAGAGTCAAAAGGAAGGAAGGTTGGGCGTTCTGGGAAGGGGGCGGAGGCAATAGCATGATGGGAGTTGTAGGCACAGATATTGCTCACCCTCACAATTGGCCCATCAACACCCCTCTCAACCATGCTCACATCACAGGGAGTGGATAAGGACTCTCAAGATGGCTGACACTGGGTACTGCTGTGGGGAGCACAAGGCCCTGCTGGGATCTGTGCACCAACAAACAGCACAACACCACTGCATGACATCCTGAAAGCCAACTTGCTCTCCCTGCAATGCAAGCACGTTGCATGGTGTGATATCGGGCTGGGTGGGAAGGAGGACTCACAGCACTGACCAGAGTTACAAGCAGCTCTCCTCACACACCCCCTCAACACTAACTCCACATAACCCACCTGGGAGAATGCAATGCCTCACAGCCTAACTGAAGATCCCACAAAGAACCACCACTCCTGGGTTATGCTGTGTGAAGCACAGGGACACTCTTGGGACTTGTAGCCAAACAACTGCCAGGACAACACTCCCAGCCATCCTGTCAGCACAGGCACCCCACCCCACAGGGAAGCAGAGTCAAAAGGAAGGAAGGATGGGCATGCTGGGAAGGGGGGGCGGAGGCAATAGCATGATGGGAGTTGTAGGCACAGATATTGCTCACCCTCACAATTGGCCCATCAACACCACTCTCAACCATGCTCACATCACAGGGAGTGGATAAGGACTCACAAGATGGCTGACACTGGGTACTGCTGTGGGGAGCATAAGGCCCTGTTGGGAACTGTGCAACAACAAACAGCAGGACACCACTGCCTGACATCCTGAAAGCCAACTTGCACTCCCTGCAATGCAAGCACGTTGCATGGTGGGATAACTGGGCTGGGGGGAGAAGGCGGCCTGAATGGTAACCAAATACCACCAATGCTGGTCATGCACACACTCAACATTCACATTGACATGCCACAGGTTGGCAGGACAATGTGCTACACCAATATCACTCACTGACTGTCACTATTTAGGAGAATGCAATGTCCTGGCCCACATCCAGAGGTACAGTCACAACTGTCAGGTGTTTGAACAATTGATGCCAGTAGAAACATAACATACAATCTGTGTCTCTCCCCAAAACAGGAGATGATGGGGACAAAGCAGCAGACCAGGAGGACTCCCTGTCCCAGGCTCCGGAGAACACTGAGCTCACTGGTGTGGATCAGCCTCTGCACTCCTCGGATGGCGAAGAACCAGCTGGACCCTCCGGTGTGAGTCATCATGCAGCACCAGCAGGACCAACATCTGCACCCCCTGCACCCACCCCTCCAACAACTGCCAACACACAGGCCACCCCTGCCTACACGGACACACCAAGGACCACAGTTGACAACAGCGCAGGGACCCAGGTCCAAACTGGAGCTGGTGACAACGAGCCCAGGAACAACACCCAAGTGGGCCCACGGTCACCTGTGCGTGCCACTGCAGGTCCTGCACGTGTCGCATGGGGTGGTGGGAGGGGTGGTAGACATAGGTCACTCCTTGCAGAGGGGTCTGGACTGTATGATGACCCACAACTGGCACGCATCGCGGATGCGTACCAGACTAGCACCGGAGAGGTCAGCCAGGTAGTGGGGATCCTCAAGGACATACAACAGCAGCAGGCTGCCCATCGTGCCCGCTTGGACTCCCACATGTCCCGTGTCGAGACACACGTCACGTGTCGAGACACACATGTGTGGCATGGAGTCCAAGTGGGACACATTGGAACAACTGACAGCGGTGCATAGGCACATACTGACATGCCTCCGCCAGATCAGCACCAACATGGCCTCCCCTCCCTGTGTGCCCACAACATCTGCTGCTGAAACAACTGCAAATGCCACAGGGAGGGAGGAGGACTCTGGCAGAGAGTCCCCTGCACCTGAGGGTCGTCCCCCCCCCCCCAAGAAGAGGGGCCGTCCGAGGAGGCCAAACTGAGAGGCCGATGGCCATCTACATCCCCCAGGAAGCCAACACCTGTTCTGGAACTTTTCCTCTGTGTGCATACTGCACGCCCTGTCGAAGCCAAGCCAACTCTCCCACATGACATGGGGAGCTCTAGTTGACCAAATGTATCAGATGACTGTGGACTTTACTCTGGACATTTCAGCTACCAAGACTTCCAATTCACATGGGAACTTTGGATCCAAATTTCTATGTACAGCACCCACCATCCTGTGCACCATCCTCACACCTGTATGTAAATAAACTCACCAATACACCATATCTGCCTCTGTTGTGATTCCAACGTGGTTTTTGTCATGTAGATGTTGATCTGCTAAATTACACTGTGCATGCTAACTGCTACAGCAAGTCCAACACTGTCATGTCAGTCATGGCGACGTGACACATATGAGGGAGACACACCACTAGGGCCACAAAACACATACACACCAGGGCCATCAGACTCATCACCTATACTGATGTTGCAACGAAATACAGTGGAATGTACAGACACGCCACCTATTCACAGTCACTGTCAACTAGACAACAGGTGCAGTAAGCAAATGTCAGTCAGGTGTGTGACTACAGACAACGCACATCCCAAAGTCAAGCACAGGTTTATTACACATTTCCAACATGTAGTTTCCACTACAAATGCAAGCTAATCCAACCTGGCTGTGGCCACAAAGTCAAAAAGTGCAGAAGATAGAAAGTCCAGGGGTGTGTGGCACATCACCTGTAGGGAAACGACTGCTTCCACCTTGGAAGTTGAATCATGGATTCAGGGGATCCAAGTTGATCAGACAACTCCAGCAGCACCCTGTGAAGGACAGACATGACCCACAGTCAAAACCACTGAAGAACAGCACAGAACGGCAATACTCATGTCTAATACATGTCACGAGATAACTACACAAAACCAAGTTAGCATGTCAACACTGTTGGGCAGTACAGACCACCTGCAAGGACACATCGCTGCACGCATCCAGTCAAGTAGCACATGGCCACACTCAAACAGCACCAGAGCACCACACACACATATCATGCAAACTCAAATCATTGACATTACAACCCTCTGGAGACTCACATTCAGCTGAAGAAGTTGGTGATGAGCTGTGTGCGGACATCATCATCATCATCATCATCTTCACTGGCATCGTGACCCAGGCCAGGATCTTCCACAGGTGGCGGACGTTGGTCATCGTCATCCAGGATGAGAGGCAACTCCTTCCGCACTGCCAGGTTGTGTAGCATGCAGCAGACGATGACAATCTTGCACACCTTTGCTGGGGCATATGGGAGGGCCCCTCCTGTCTTGTCCAGGCAGCGGAAGCGGCTCTTCAGGAGACCAAAGGTCCGCTCAATCACCCTCCTCGTCCGACCATGTGCCTCATTGTAGCGCATCTGGGCTGGTGTCACAGGGTTCCTGAGGAGTGTCAGCAACCACGGCATGTTGGGGTATCCTGAGTCACCTACAGACAGACAATTGCACATTAGCCGAATTGAAAATGTGTGCCGAAAACAACATAGCAGAACACACACAATGGTACAAAGTCAGTACACACCAACAAGCCAGGCACGCTGGTTCGGCATCTGTGACATCATCTTCGGGATGCGACTACTCCTCATCACGTAGGCATCGTGTGCAGAACCGGGGAAACGGGCACACACATGTGAGATGGTCATATCTGCAAGACATACCATGAGAGCATTGATCGAATGGTAATGTTTACGGTTGCGGTATGCCTGCTCATGTGCCTGTGGTGGTATCAAAGCCACATGTGTCCCATCAATGGAGCCAATTACATGTGGCATCCTCCCCAGGGCATAGAAGTCACTCTTGACGTCAGTGAGTCGTTGACGTGTTGGGAAATAGATGTACTGGTTGAGGTATCTCAACATTGCCCCCAAAACATTGCGTAGCACACGGCTGAACATAGTGTGTGACATCCCACCAGTAGTCGCCACAGTGTGTTGAAAGGTACCGGTGGCAAAGAAGTGTAGGGCTGCCATCACCTTCACCTTGGGGGTCAGCGCTGTAGGATACGGCCGGCCAGGCTGCAAATGTGGGGCCAACCGCACTGCCAAATCCTCAATCAGCTGCCTGGTGAAGCGGTACCGTCGGATGCTGTCACGTTCCACCATCGTTGCCAGGTCTGGGAATGGTCGATGGACAGCAGGAGCCCTGCAGTGCATAGGTGAAGAAAGCAAGATTGTCAGTCACCCCACCTATGTGCCGTTCACCATACTCAATTTCACATGATACATCATCAACATACACAAGTACTTGATGTGTGTGTCGTCCCGTTTGGACATATATGGCACCTACATGGACATCATCTAACATCTCTGTTCAACAAGTGTTGACAACAGGTTCCAGGGTGTGCTATGGGACACCATTAGGCTGTGTCACAGTACCCATTAACTGCTCTCACGTTCCACACACATACCACAGTGACATGTCTGGACAGATGCTCCACAGGCATCACAGCTCATTGACAGGTAGATTCCCAGGGAGCCTGTCTTGCCACATGGACACTGGCATGACATGGCGTATCATGTACACGTCAGAAAAACAAACATGACACCCACAGGTGGTGGCCCCTGTAGCCTCTGCAGGACAGACATGGATGTCTGTGACACACACACACACACCATCAAAGTTCATGCACAAACCACGTGGATGTGGAGACTGTCTCCCATTGTGCACATGGAGTCAGAGACATGTGATACACAACATGCACACAGACTGTGGAGGGACATCACTATTGTTGGAATGGGCCACCCTGTGACATACATGCCTTCCCACATGTGAGCCTGGGGGTATGTGACATGTCATACACATACACAACCTGGAAATGTGACCATGACACATGCTCAGAAATGAAAAGTTGCACACCACAGTGGTCAGGTGCACAACACACAAAGGACCCTGTCCCCATTAACACGTGCACAGCCTGGGTGTGTCTGCCCCCAAGTGCCACCCCAAAATCCACATGTTCACCCCCATACACAGATAAGGTTATGCTGCCACACATGCATCATAGACAGTGTGGACTGGGTGTGGTGTTGTAGGTGTGCCCCTGAGTCCCTGGAAAGTAATGTGGCTGGCATAGGTTCACCAGTGACCAGCATGGTGACATATGCGTGTGACCTGTCCTGGTACGCATTGCAGAGCAATGGACCGA
The DNA here is from genome assembly GCA_963921515.1 of Calotriton arnoldi. Classification (NCBI taxonomy): domain Eukaryota; kingdom Metazoa; phylum Chordata; class Amphibia; order Caudata; family Salamandridae; genus Calotriton; species Calotriton arnoldi. The sequence goes on from CAWUFW010001274.1 coordinate 1,094,856, forward strand.
TCGGTGTGCCCGGCCGGCCCATTGCATTGAATGTGAGCGGGTACGCGTTGTATGCCTGGTACGCTGTAGTACAGCAATGGACCGATCGGTGTGCCCGGCCGGCCCATTGCATTGAATGTGAACGGGTACGCGTTGTATGCCTGGTACGCGTTGTACAGCAATGGACCGATCAGTGTGCCCGGCCGGCCCATTGCATTGAATGTGAACGGGTACGCGTTGTATGCCTGGTACGCGTTGTACAGCAATGGACCGATCGGTGTGCCCGGCCGGCCCATTGCATTGAATGTGAGCGGGTACGCGTTGAACAGCAATGGTCCGATCGGTGTGCCCGGCCGGCCCATTGCATTGAATGTGAATGGGTACGCGTTGTATGCCTGGTACGCGTTGTACAGCAATGGACCGATCGGTGTGCCCGGCCCATTGCATTGAATATGAGCGGGTACGCGTTGAACAGCAATGGTCCGATCGGTGTGCCTGCACGGACCATTGCATTGAATGTGAGCGGGTACGCGTTGAACAGCAATGGTCCGATCGGTGTGCCCGGCCGGCCCATTGCATTGAATGTGAACGGGTACGCGTTGTATGCCTGGTACGCGTTGAACAGCAATGGTCCGATCTGTGTGCCTGCATGGACCATTGCATTGAATGGGAGCGGGTACGCGTTGTATCGCGGGTACGCGTTGTACAGCAATGGTCCGATCGGTGCGCACGCATTGGCTGTGGCCTGGCATGGCAACGGACGCGTTTTTGAAGCTTCAACGAGTCTGATGCAGTGAATTCAGTTGGCCAGCCACAACAAGGTTGCAAATTCATGGGTGTCATGAAGTTGAAATTTTTGAAGGATGCTGTGGGCGTGTCTTGGTGCTGCAATTCCATGGATTGGTCAGATTCAGAAGATGCATACGACTTGGACCTATCACTTTGGACACAGTATCTGCCTCTGCAGCACACATATAATGCTGGCTGTTCCCCTGAGGGCTCACTTGCCTGCACTACATGCTCCAGGACCACATCTGCCACTACACTGCTGCTGTCTCTGCATCCTCTGGCTACTGCAATGGCACGTACTGTGGAGAGAGCCCCAGCCTTCACCCATGAGGAGAACCAGGCCCTGCTGGACAACCTCCTTCCAAGGTACAGCAAGCTGTATGGGACACCAGGGGAGCAGGTGAGTGTGCTGTCCACTGCCTTACTAATTGTGCATGTTGTCTGACTAGCAGGATTTACAGTGTGCACACCACTGGCTAGCATGCTCACTGAGTAGTACTCACCCCCCAAAGTGTGTAGTCACATGCACTGAACAGGTACAGTGGAGTAACAGTGCATTCAAACAAGGATTCACTTGCCATGCAATGATACCATGTAGTAACTGCTGGCAAACTGTCCATAGCCCTCGTTGCACTGCCTGTGTACATCATATGCCCCTGTGATTGAGACATGTATTTCCAACTGTGTGATGCACGGATATGTTGCATGTGTAGTAATGGCCTTTTCACTTTGTCATCCTCACAGGTTGATGCCCATCAGAAGCAGGATATCTGGCTGGCCATCGTCCGGGCAGTCAGATCCGTGGGGGTCTACAAGCGCCGGATCAGCAACTGCCAGAAGAGGTGGCAGGACCTTTGGGGCTGGACCCGGAGGATTGCAAGGGTCCAGCTGAAGCTGTCGCCTCCTCGCAGGAGGGGCGGACACCGGACCCTGACCCCCCACATGCTCCAGATCCTGCCGGTGGTCTTCCCGGAGCTGGATGGGCAGCTGAAGGGCAGACAGCAGCAAGGAGGGGGTGAGTCAAAGACTGCACTGTGAACTCTGACATTCTATGTGCCCTCCTGTGGCGTGGTTAAACTTCCCCAGTACATCAGTCTTGTTGTCCAGTACCCATGTCCCTCTATTGTGACATGGCCACTACCCATCTGATAGGCCGGTGTGCTCCTTACGCTCAGGATAATTGTGTCACTTGGGTACAGGGTCCTTGCATTTTGCTTTGCTCAAGGTGGGTGACAGCTTTTGTTCCCGTGATATTGTGTTAGCCTTCATGGGTGGGTCAATTGCTCACACAATGCCTGAGTCGTGCAATGTAGTCTGAGTGTAACTTTGATATGTGATCCACTTGCAGATCAGAATCACCACATGTCCCTGGGGTATTTGCCACACCCCCATGCTGCGGGTGGGTACAATGTTTGGGCCTCAGGAGTATGTATGTCAAGTGTGTCACACATGCTTAGCCACCTGCCTACTGACCAGGGCTCATCCATCTTGCAGGTGGAGCCGGACAGTCATGCCTACTCCAGGGCATACAATACACTCTGTACTCCCACTCCCGTGTATCAGCTGACATGCTGTGCTCAGTGAAATGTTCCCTCAGGTGTCTGCCTCTGTGTCGTTGTGCTGTGACTACGTTGTCGGGACTCCTGTGATGTTTATCGGTTAGGGGTCAGCATGCCATCTGCTATTGGACCATGTGAGACAAGACTTCTGCGACTTATAGGTGTTTGATCACATGACTGTGCAGACAGGTGTATGCCACTGTGCCTTTCAGGCAGCTGTTTTTCATTCTCAGCACACTGTGAGGTGCTCATGTTCAGAGAGTTGTGTTTCATGTCCCCCATATGTCCAATTGGTATGACGTGGACAAATAGTAGTTCAGATGATGTGGTTTTGGGGGGATGGACATGTGCACTTGTCAGTTACATTACTTGCCTTCCCCATGTCCTAGGATTGTGACACAGTGCAGACTGTGGTTGGCTGGCTGCCATGGCCATGTGACTGGAGACAGTGATGTATGACTTTGCAGGCATGCCTGTGTCATGGCATTAAACTTCCTAAGAGTGATCCTGCAGGGGAGTGACATGTGCAACATGCACCCCATTGTGGCAGTGACTATCCGGACATGGGTGCTTCATGAGGTCTGGTGCTGGTATGCATCACATGCATTTCTATTTAGACTCTGGCCATCCATTTATCCAGACACCTGCACTGACTCAGTGGCAAGAGATGTGACGTGGGCATGTTCACATACTTCACCGTGTTCTCAGCAATGTCCAACTACTGGGGTCTTACCATCAGACAGGCACCAGACAGATGGGTGCAAGGGCAGGAGGGGTGTCTGTTCCATGGTTGACCATCAGACTGACAATTGGCTTCTCCTAATCTGTGTGATGACTTTTGGTAATGTTCTACTAGAGATGCCAGGGCTTGCTCTGTGATGTGCTGTACTTCCTGTGGTGTGTGCGGTCAGTGCAGGTGACTGATGTTTGTCTGTTTCCCTAATTGTTTGCAGATCCATCCACAGCCACAGGAGGGGACAGCTCCACGGACCAGGAGGAGCAGCGGAGCCAGACTGGGTCAGCGTCCGACGAGTGGTCAGAGGGACCCAGTGGCACGGAGGGCGAGGGGAGCCACACCGAGGAGTCCTCACACCATCCACCTCAGCTGGGGACCACAGCAGCTCGGAGGATGACTCCCTTGTGGATGCGGGTGTCAGCAGCCACAACACCCCAGCTAGTCTGTCTGACCCCGCCACCACCGCCCTCCCATTGGCTCCCATTCCTGAGGTCCGTGGAGGCTCCCGTGCTCGGGAGCGTGTCTCCTTCAAGCCAGGCACCGCACCCTGTGTCCCCTGCTGCCCTGAGTGAGGAGTCTGTGTACCTCCTTCGGCAGCTCCATGTAGGGCAGACAGCAATGCTGACTGTCCTCCATGCACACACCACTCTGTTGACACAGCTGGTGTCGTTCATGGAGGGCATCTCAACGGGTATGTCTGCCCTACCGAGGAGCAATAGGTCCATCGACTCCTCCCTGACGGCAGCAGTGTCCCTCCTCCAACAGTCCCTCACCCCTCCCACCTCTGCCCCATCCACACTTCCTACCACCCTACCTGTCCAAAGCACATGCACACCTGCACAATTACCCAAACACACAGACACGAGCAGCACACACACACCCAAAACCAAGGCAAGACGTGCACACAAGCATCCTCAGGGGACTGATTCCACACACACAGGGGATGGGGAACTGACACACACACAGGCAACCACAGTCACTCCGCAATCCTCAAGATCCTCTCCCTCTAAGACCCCTTCCCTTGCCTCACCTGCAACCCCACCTACACAGCAGCTCTTCCTCTCTGACCTCGGCCTCTTCCCCTCCAATCCCGCTGATCCAGCATACCGGGGGAAGAGGAAGTCCACACACAGAGAGGGAGTGCCCTCGCCCCCGGACACCCTCCCCCAGGCGCAGGCAGAGTGAGCCCCCCACCCGCAAGTCCCCCGGACCCGGAAGAGCAAGACCCCGCCACCGCCCTGCAAGTCACCCACCCAGTCTCTCACCTCCATCCCCCAGGCCACCACTCCACAGGTTCCACTGCCACACCCTGCCCCAGGTTCCCCACACACCGATACCGCATCCCCAAACTGCTCAGGCCCTCCCCCCTGCCACTTGCTCTTCCACCCCCAAACCAGACGCTCTGCCTGTATGTGCCACTGGTGTGGAGACCGTGTCCCCCCCCCCTGTCCTGCCCAGCTCTTCTGCCCCACCTTCCACTCCCTTGGAGACATGCACTGCGGTGGAGTCCACAACAACCCCGTCTGACTCGGGCACTGCATTGGGGACCCAGTCCACTCCATCTGACCAGCCCACTGCAGTGGTTGCAGCACCAACACCATCGGACTTGAGCCCTGCGGTGGTGCCGGCCCCCCCTGAGTCAGACACCTCCACTGCAGTTGCCGGTGACACTCCTGCACCCACCTCACCTTCCCTGCCTCCTTCTGGCATCCCCTGATCCTGTCCCTGCGGTGCCTGGCCTCCCCTCGTATGCCCCTCCAAGGGGGATGTCCCCTGTCGGTACCTGTGCAGGCAAGCAATTGGTGACAAGTTGTCACACATCACCCTGTTGGGACTGTGTATTTGGACTGGACATTGGCCGTAGTTAATTTTGGACTTTTGATTTCAGTTGCACACTTGCTGAATAAAGCCTCTTTTTGTTTACTTGTGGTTAATCTTTGGTGGTACATGATGTAGATGTGTAGAATCATGCATTTGCTGTTGTTATTGTGTTCAGATCAGGTAAATGAAGTTTTGCTGTGATGGGCTCCATGTGGTCCATGGGATATGTGTCCTAATCTAGTCTGGATCTATAGCATCCCTTGCTGCAGTCTGAGGGTGTAATGTTCAGCATTTGACACAGGGATGTACGTTTAGCATTTGTAGATTACCATCTTTGTCCTACACTGTTGCACATCTGTTGGGCTTACCACTGTCCAATGTTCCTGGTACCCTGACTGTGTGCCCGTCTCCACTGGACATGCAGTTTTGCACATCAATTTTGGAGGACTCATCTGTGTATACAGTACAACTGGATTGCCACGTGTTTTGGGTGTATGCAGATGACTGACGTGACACTCCCGTACCCAGGCTGATGTGAGCAGAGGCTTCTGTGTGTTGTAGTTGTTGACTCACTGACGGAGTGTCCTGCTGATATGTGTGAGTCGTGCACAGACAAGGTTTGGCACAGCGGAGCTTCCACAGGAGTGGAGTGCCCTCATGGCTGTGTGTAATCTGGTGCCATTGCGTGTGCCCGTGTTGTGTGTTGTGTGAGCATGTCTGTGCATGTTCCCTTCCCTTTTCATACACAGGCTGTGTCCCTAGGGATGTTCCTGTTTGTGATGCTTGCAGAGTTGGTATGTGTTCATCCAGCATCTTGGACCTGGTTTCTCCGTGATGTGGGTGCATGGCAAACTGATGTTCATGAGGTTGTCATCCCAGGTTGTCTTTGTTGTCAGGGCTGGGGATGTGGACAAACGCTGATGGGACACATTCAGGATTCCCCTTGGCACTTGTTGTTTACACAAGTAATGTGATTTTGAGTTTGTGGTAGCTTTCAGTGATTGTGACGCGTTGTGTGTGTGACTGCTGCCACTCCTCAGGGTCAGAGCTGCAATGTTGGAAGTTGTGTACGTGTGTTCTTTGTGTCTCACCTTGGCTTCTTCGTTGGTGTGTGACTATGGCCAGGATCCCATTGTTTGTGGTGGATTTCACATCATGTGCATGTACGGCGTACTGTGCTGTGTGTCATACATAGACGAGTCATGTTGAGTGGGCATGTGTGATGGGTTTCTGCACCTTAGTTCCCCCCACCACCCCTGGGATTGTCATGGGTGCATGTGCAATGTCACCAGTCCATGTGAGCTTCACTGCTGCACATTGGTGGAGATCAGGGTGTGTGGTGTTGAGTGTGCAAATGTGAGTTGTTGCATGGCTAGACCACTACCTCCATATTGGCCTTGGCTGGCAGGCCCTGCTGATTGATTGGAGCTTGTGTAGGTGTGATGGTAGTTTGTAGCTGAGGACACATGGCTGTGGTTCACAGTGTGATTAACATCTACCTTTGTCATCACAGTGGAATTGTCATGCAGGCTAGTGTCTGCACAATGTGGGGTCCCTGGGGGTAGTGCTGTGGTGGGTGTGTCTCTTGCTGTGTTAGTTGCTGTTCCTACAAGCTTGTGTGACATGTGTAATTTGGGCTCCCTCTCATCTAACAATGCCAGATTGCCCACATAGGGGAATCCAATCCATGAGTTACTTGTGTGTGGCACTGTATACACATCTGTGTAATTGGGATTCAGGCCTCCTCATATGTTGTGTGGTTGCCTGGGGACACTGGCACACACCCCCATCACCTGTTGTGTTTGATATGCAGTGTGAGTCTGCCTGTTTGTGTTAGTGCATTTGCATCACTGCATTGGCATTTCTGTAGTGTGCCATTGGCTGTATGTAGTTTGGTGATTTTCCCCTGCTCTCCCTGGGACTCCTGGGTCATCAGTCAGCACAATGATCATGGTTTGTATGTCCCATTGCTGCCATGGTATGGTATTTGTTCACCTGACATCGACAGTCTCCACAGGTTATATACATTTGTGTGTCCATAGGTGCAGATATGTGGGTCAGCATCATGATGGTCACTTCTGTCATTGTGTAATTGGCTGATTGTTGGCAATGTGGTCCCCCATGTGTGATGTTTGTATGCACATGGCCAAAACGATGTTTCTGTGACACTGCACTGTTAGCCTCGCCCAATCTATGTTGCAATGGGACACAGGCACTACTATGCCACAGATGTTTTAGTTGTTGTGTGACCAGGATTCATCCATTCAGTTTGTCTTTGGGAGCTTTTACCATGCCTACACTTACCTTATGATCACCGTGGTGATGGTGCTTTGGGCCCCATTGCCACACTGATCAAAAGGTGCATCAGCCTTGGACCCCACACTTACCTTTTGGTGACTGTGGTGATGGGGCTTTGGGCCCCATTGCCACACTGATCAAAAGGTCCATCAGCCTTGGACCCCACACTTACCTTTTGGTGACTGTGGTGATGGTGCTTTAGGCCCCATTGCCACACTGATCAAAAGGTGCATCAGCCTTGGACCCCACACTTACCTTTTGGTGACTGTGGTGATGGGGCTTTGGGCCCCATTGATCAAAAGGTGCATCAGCCTTGGACACCACACATACCTTTTGGTGACTGTGGTGATGGGGCTTTGAGCCCCATTGCCACAGTGGCCTAGGTCGGCTTGTATTGTGGAGGCCACACACTTTTATGTGTCACACATGTGATAGTGGGTCACATTGTATGTTCATTGTCATGTTTAGTGTTGTAGGCATTTGACATGGACTACACACGCTTGTCATGTTGTTTGGGTGGATGTAATTTACTGTGATTCCTTATGTGGGAGTATGCTGGTTGTGTCATGCATTACCCGTCCTATGAGTAGGGGTGGTGGTAGTGGTAGGCATCCAGGCCCCCCTGAGTAGGGGTGGTGGTAGTGGTAGGCATCCATCCCCCTATGAGTGGGGATGGTAGTAGTGACAGGCATCCAGCACCCCATGAGTGGAGATGGTAGTAGTGGCAGGCATCCAGCCCCCCATGAGTGGGGATGGTAGTAGTGATAGGCATCCAGGCCCCCATGAGTAGGGGTGGTGGTAGTGATAGGCATCCAGCACCCCATGAGTGGGGATGGTAGTAGTGACAGGCATCCAGGCCCCCATGAGTAGGGGTGGTGGTAGTGGCAGGCATCCAGCCCCCCATGAGTGGGGATGGTAGTAGTGATGGGCATCCAGGCCCCCATGAGTAGGGGTAGTGGTGGTGGCAGGCATCCATCACACCAAGGGTGGTGATGGTAGTAGTGGCAGGCATCCAGCACCCCATGAGTGGGGATGGTAGTAGTGATAGGCATCCTGCCCCCATGAGTGGGGATGGTAGTGGTGGCAGGCATCCTGCCCCCCATGAGTGGGGATGGTAGTAGTGATGGGCATCCAGGCCCCCATGAGTAGGGGTAGTGGTGGTGGCAGGCATCCATCACACCAAGGGTGGGGATGGTAGTAGTGGCAGGCATCCAGCCCCCCATGAGTGGGGATGGTAGTAGTGATAGGCATCCAGGCCCCCATGAGTAGGGGTGGTGGTAGTGATAGGCATCCAGCACCCCATGAGTGGGGATGGTATTAGTGATAGGCATCCTGCCCCCCATGAGTGGGGATGGTAGTAGTGATAGGCATCCAGGCCCCCATGAGTGGGGGTGGTGGTAGTGGCAGGCATCCAGCCCCCCATGAGTGGGGATGGTAGTAGTGATAGGCATCCAGCACCCCATGAGTGGGGATGGTAGTAGTGATGGGCATCCAGGCCCCCATGAGTAGGGGTAGTGGTGGTGCAGGCATCCATCACACCAAGGGTGGGGATGGTAGTAGTGGCAGGCATCCAGCACCCCATGAGTGGGGATGGTAGTAGTGATAGGCATCCTGCCCCCCATGAGTGGGGATGGTAGTGGTGGCAGGCATCCTGCCCCCCATGAGTGGGGATGGAAGTAGTGATGGGCATCCAGGCCCCCATGAGTAGGGGTAGTGGTGGTGGCAGGCATCCATCACACCAAGGGTGGGGATGGTAGTAGTGGCAGGCATCCAGCACCCCATGAGTGGAGATGGTAGTAGTGGCAGGCATCCAGCCCCCCATGAGTGGGGATGGTAGTAGTGATAGGCATCCAGCCCCCCATGAGTGGGGATGGTAGTAGTGATAGGCATCCAGCACCCCATGAGTGGGGATGGTAGTAGTGATAGGCATCCTGCCCCCCATGAGTGGGGATGGTAGTAGTGATAGGCATCCAGCACCCCATGAGTGGAGATGGTAGTAGTGGCAGGCATCCAGCCCCCCATGAGTGGGGATGGTAGTAGTGATAGGCATCCAGCCCCCCATGAGTGGGGATGGTAGTAGTGATAGGCATCCAGCACCCCATGAGTGGGGATGGTAGTAGTGATAAGCATCCAGCACCCCATGAGTGGAGATGGTAGTAGTGGCAGGCATCCAGCCCCCCATGAGTGGGGATGGTAGTAGTGATAGGCATCCAGGCCCCCATGAGTAGGGGTGGTGGTAGTGATAGGCATCCTGCCCCCCATGAGTGGGGATGGTAGTAGTGATAGGCATCCTGCCCCCCATGAGTGGGGATGGTAGTAGTGATAGGCATCCAGGCCCCCATGAGTGGAGATGGTAGTAGTGATAGGCATCCTGCCCCCCATGAGTGGGGATGGTAGTGGTGGCAGGCATCCTGCACCCCATGAGTGGGGATGGTAGTGGTGGTAGGCATCCAGCCCCCCATGAGTGGGGATGGTAGTAGTGACAGGCATCCAGGCCCCCATGAGTGGGGATGGTAGTAGTGATAGGCATCCAGCCCCCCATGAGTGGGGATGGTAGTAGTGACAGGCATCCAGGCCCCCCTGAGTAGGGGTGGTGGTGGTGGCAGGCATCCAGGCCCCTATGGGTGTGTATAGCATTGGTGATGCCAATGCCACCCCTATGATTGTGCTGTTGCTAGTGTACGTCATTTGTGCATCCCTATGTGTTTGTGACATATTTCGGGTACGTGTCATTTGTTTGTGTTGTGGGTGTTTGACTTACCGTCTGCGCCGTACGCGTCCGAGCCGGTCCCAGTAATAGATGTAGAGTATAGGTAGGACCTGCGCGATGGGATTCATGGTTGGGTCGTCTCGTTCGGGTTTCGCGTGTCTTCGACTCGTACTCGTCGCTGGCTTGTTCGTCTCGTAGCCGTGGATCTTCTTGTGGCGCGAATCGGAGCTTATGTGCGGCTCTCCTGGATGCTGAAACGTGCCGGACGTAGCGACGGGTTCGGCGCGTACGGAAGACGCATCGTACTAGTCCGGCCGGAAGGTGCTGTGTATTTGGGTCCGTGCGGCTCGAATCGGCGTTTGCGGATCCGGCTCGGGCGGGGAACAGGAGCTGGATTGGGTAAGTACGGCTCGCTCGGAATCTGGGCTGTTATGCGCATCGTACTTGTTCGTTCGGTAGAGTGTTCGAGTCGGTCGGGAAACACGCGTTCGGCTGGTATTTTTTCCGGACTTATACTGTTAGGTGCGCTTCCGGCCGACATCGGAATCGACCCCTAAGTGTTTGCATCAGGGAAAGTGTTGGATGGTGGTGGGGGCAAATTTACTATTCCTACACCGACAAGTGTTTGCCTCAGGGAAAGTGCTGGATGGTGGTGGGGGCAAATTTACTATTCCTTCACCAAGGTGGTCATTACAATAGCGGGCGGATCGCCACCGCCCGTATGGCGGTGGCGATCCACCCGCCATATTCCACCGCCCGCATGCCAATTCCCCCCCGCCATATTACGATGGCGGGGGGAGCCCCGTCCACTGGTTTTCCGCCGGTCTGACAGGGGACCGGGCGGAAAAGGGCACTAATATGGTGGCGGTGTCTGCAAGACACCGCCATCCATATTAGGATGGTGGCGGAGAGCAGCCTTTCCATGGCGGCAACGCCGCCATGGAAAGGCATACGGTCTTTGCTGTTGGGGGCCAGTTGCGGGCCCCCCAAGAATTTTGGGGGGACAGGGGGTGCACATGGGGGGTACCTATGATACCCCCCTGCATTTGCGTGCACAAGGTGGCAGGCACCGCGCGGTGCCTGTCACGTTGTGCATGCAAATGCACAACATGCATATTTTGCATTGTGGCGGGTGCTGCTTACAGCACCGCCCGCCGCAATTCAATATATGCAGGATGCCACCACCACCGTGGCGGTGGCATCCTAATGCCTACAGCGGGACCGCCGCTCCTCTGGCGGACGGTCCCATTCACCGTTACGGTGTCTGCCCGCCATCGTAATGTGCCCCCAAGTGTTTGCATCAGGGAAAGTGTTGGATGGTGGTGGGGGCAAATTTACTATTCCTACTCCAAAAGGTGCTTGCCTCAGGGAAAGTGTTGGATGGTAGTGTGGGCAAATTTACTATTCCTTCTCCAACAGGTGGTTGCCTCAGAGAAAGTGCTGGATGGTGTTGGGGGCAAATTTAATGAACTTAAATTAAAAATGAATATTTAAACAGTAAATTTCATATTTTCATTTCTGTTCTTTTTCAAGCATGCAATAAAACAGTTCTTTTTTTACAATTCTCCACAGATAAAATCATATTACCCCACCAGTGTGGAGGAACACATCCATAACCACAAAAAAACAAATCAAGCCTATCAACACAAGAAGAAGCTAAACTTTGCAAGGGAAAAAACTCGAAGGTTTCAAGTTAAGAAACATTTCTGTAGAAAAAGTAACTTTGCATTAAAAATTAGAGCCTCACAAACAAAAAGAAAAGGACTATATTTCTAGTAAATAATGACTAAACTTTTTTTTTGCAGGCTATTTGCAAAAGTAGATTTTTCATAGCAAGAAACTGAGAACATTTCTGCACTTTTTTCAGAACCAAAGAAGCTAAAGCACAAAACACCACAGAAATAACAATTGAAACAAAAATTCAAAGAAACCCAGCATCACCTCCACGACTTTCCGGCCACACAACAGAAAAACCTAATAAAGGTAACCTGTTTCATTCTGTCAAGTCTCTCTAAAAATAACTTTTTTTCATCAAAGGTATCAAGGTAGCAAACAATTCCAAACCAACATTGCCAAGCCAATGCAAATAATTCCTGGTTCAATTTTGTAAAAAGAAAGCTGTAAAATAATTAATGTACATTAATTTTACGCTTGCAGGCAAAATATTTTTAAAAGCAATCATACACAAAATCACTAAAACAATGTTTTCTCTTTTTCTTCTTTCTACAGAGAATGGCAGCAAGAAACCAGGCCAAATATTTGAAATCAAGCAGGGGAAATAGACTTTTAAGTTATAGTGGCTACGTTTATTTTAAGGAGAGATTAACTGAGCCCAGGTGTCATTGGAGGAGTGCGCATTATTACTCATCCCATTGCACAGGCAGAGCAGTTACTCTTGGTGACACTGTTGAAAGGACCGCCGAGCATAACCACTCTGCCTCTGCAATGGAGATAGAGGTAAGAGAAAATATAAATGAAATGAAAGACCTGGCATCCACCTTCAATGAACCCTGTGGCTCAGTTTTGAGGGAGGTATCACAAAACATTCCTATCCATGTAGCAACTTGTATGCCCACAATCCCCAACCTAATAAGAATTATACAGCGTAAAAAACAGGCAAGTAACCCCCTACGTGTAACACCCCAAACCTTCTCTGATATTAACATTCCTCCTGAGCTTACTGTAACTGTTACTAATGAAAGCTTTCTTTTGCATGACAACAAAAACCCTCTTAAAAGAATTCTAATCTTTAGCACACTCCATAATCTTGTTAAGTTAAAGACTAGTGATATTTGGATGATGGATGGGACGTTTAAATCCACACCCCACCCATTCACCCAAATATACACTATTCACGCCTACATTAATCATACAGTAGTGTCCTTAGTGTACAGTTTACTCCCTGATAAACAAACCTCAACATACACTGAATTTTCGCCAGTGATAAAAGCTAAAACCATGAACAAACGTCCTAGAAAAGTGTTAATTGACTTTGAATTACCTATGATTAACACAATTACCAAAATGTACACGGATACCCAAATTCAAGGATGTTTTTTTCACTTTTCACAGCCTTATTGGAGAAAATTTAAAAAAACATCATTAGTTGAGGATTACATATCAGACAGTAAACTGCAATTTGAATTGAAACTAACAGCACTTTGCTTTGTTCCTCCCGACAGTGTAGATGAATACTACACATCTATTACTGAATCTGACTATTTTACTGCAAACGAGGACAAATTGGCACCCATTCTAAATTACTTTGAAGACACATGGATTGGCCATCTAAGCAGGTCAGGTCGCAGGAGGAAGCCACGTTTCCATGTGAAGTGGTGGAACTGCTACACGACCTGCTTAGAGTGAGGAGCAAAAACAAATAATGCCGTAGAGGGAAGGCACAACTCCTTCAACAAATCAATAGGTAAACCACATCCTAACTTCTATAATTTTTGGGAAATTTTGAAGAAGGAGCAAAGTTTCCAAGAAATGAGAATTGCGCAATCATTGACTGGTAGTCTGAACCCACGAATTTCAAAAAGAACAAAAGAAATGTTAGAGTGACTATTGGGTGCAATTCAACATTTTTCGTTGATGGTGGCTTCAGACTACCCAGACAATATTGCACACACCCTACATTTCTAATCTACACTAACCCCTAAACCACCTTACTTGCCTGTTTTGAAAATGAATTTCCCTAATTCAATTGGCATTTAAGAAAAAAATTATTAATTATAAATTAAAAGTCGGGTTTCTTATCTTCAGTTGTCTTCTTTTTTCAATTCTTGGACTTAAGTACAATCCCACATTTCCCCAAGAGTCCGTTAATCCATTGTAAATAATCGATAATCCGTGATGCAAACCAAATCCCAAGTCAAACTAACCAAAATGGACACAGTTCGGCAAAGCCAATTTTTACAGCGAAAAAGGAGCTGAAAACTGTACTGTGCTCACCTACAAAAAACGCATTCCCCCCAAAAAAATCCAGAAAAATAAAAGATGTTTGGCAAAATTCGCAACAAGAAATCCATTGCTGCAAATAACTCTCGACCGAAATCCAGCAAAAAAATCCGAAAAATAAAAGATTTTTGGCTAAATTCGCAACAAGAAATATATCGTTGCAATCCTCTCTCGTCCAAAATCCAGCCTAATTTCAAAAACCATGTATCAAAAATTAAAAATTGTCCCAAAAAGTAATAATGCAATCCATGCCATCTGTGTCCATGTTCCTTCCTTCTTCCCGAAAATCCATTACGACGCAATACCTTAATTTCAAAATTCGTCGCATCAAAAATATTAAAAAAAATATTGCTTTCATGACACTTTGATTTAAAAGAAAAGGTAATCATTCTTTTAAAATTATTCTCTTAAACTAAAAGTGTTACAAAAGGAATCAACCCGACGTGGGCCTACAACTGCTACCTGCATAGGAATACATTTTTGGGTTAAAACATACAAAACTATAAAAAAAAAACTACCCTAGTTCTTAGTACCTCCCTCCTCTCTCCTTACAGTAGACTATGCCACCCTTAATTTATTTTTTAAAATAAAAATTGCCTTACCTGTACGCAGCTCCTCCTTGCATCCGATCCTGCCCGCGACGTTCCTCACTGACGAAACATACGTACAAGCGGCAACATCATCTCTTTTTGTAAATTTTTTTTTTTAAAAGGACAATTTCTATCAATCATTCTAATGGGAAACCATGGGGAAAACTAGAAAAAAATTAAAAAGTATATAATACAGTAAAGAAAACATGTTTATTTTTTAATAATAGTACCTTTAATAAAGTTTTTTTTAAACATTTTTTGTAATTTTTCAAAACTGTCTTAATTTTTTTTAAATGTTTGCTACAATACGTTTAATGTGTCCATTTTTGGTCGTGAAATATTCTATTATTTATTAGTAATTTTAACTTTTTTAATATTTTCTATCTCTATTTTTGCAAAATTATGTTGCACATATATGCATGTTTATTTTGTTAAAACTGAATTAATATACTTATTTAGGATTGTTAATTTCCTTAAATTAATTTTTAAATAAATATTAATTTTTTACAGGGTGTTTTTATTTACACCTGGATATTAAATTACTCCCCCACCAATAAACTCTATTTCCTCCCCCATCACACCCCAACGGATGGGTGCCAAACTCTTTTTTTATTCTCTATTTTTTTTTATTTTGTAATTTATTCTACAAATAGTAATTATTAATTAATACCAGTGTACCAATATTAAAACAGGATATTAATTCTCTCCCCCACCCCAAACCCCTGTTTCCCTAGCATCCCATCCCAGGGTATGGATGCCAATCCCTTTTATTTATTTTAATAATATATATTAATTTTACAATTAAATAAATGATAATGTAAGTAATAATTAATACTCGTACTCATGTATTAAAATTAATACCCGAGTATTAATACCCTCCCCCACCCAAAACCCCTGTTTCCTATGCATCCTGTCCCAGGGGATAGGTGCCAAGCCCTTTTAATTAATTTTCAGATATATTTTATTTTTAAAAATTTCCAACAACTAAAAAAAAAAAAGTAATGCTCAGGTATTGAAATTAATACCTGCGTATTAATACACTCCCCCACCCAAAACCCCATTTTCCCAAGCATCCCATCCCAGGGGATGGGTGCTAAGCCCTTTTCATTATTTTTTTTATATATATTTATTCTTAAAAATACTAACAACGAAACTAAATAATAATTAATACTCAATCATTAAAATTAATACCTGAGTATTAATACACTCCTCCACCCAAAACCCCGGTTTCCCAACCATCCCGTCCCAGGGGATAGGTGCAAAGCACTTTTAATTTTTTTTTTTTATATATATATATTAATTTAAAAAAAAATACTAACCACTAAACTAAATAATAATTGATACTCCAGTATTAAAATTAATACCCGAGTACTAATACACTCCACCACAGAAACCCCGTTTCCCAATCATCCTCTCCCAGTGGATAAGTGCAAAGCACTTTTAATTAATTTTTTATATATATATATATTAATAAAAAAAAATACTAACAACTAAACTAAATAATTGATACTCAAGTATTGAAATTAATACCCGAGTACTAATACACTCCACCACAGAAATCCCATTTCCCAATCATCCTGTCCAAGGGAATGGGTGGCAAGCCCTTTTAATTAATGTTTTTGATATATAGTAATTTTTTAAAATACTAACACCTGAACTAAATAATAATTAATACTCCAGTATTAAAAATTCATACCTGAGTATTAATACACTCCACCACCAAAAAACTGTTTCCCAATCATCCTGTCCCTTGGGATGGGTGCCAAGCCCTTTTAATTAATGTTTTTGATGTATATTAATTTTTTTAAATACTAACAACTAAATTAAATAATTAATACTCAATTATTAAAATTCATACCGAGTATTAATACACTCCTCCACCCAAAACCCATGTTTCCCAAGCATCCCGTCCCAGCAGATAGGTGCCAAGCCCTTTTAATTAATTTTTAGAAATATTTTATTTGTCAAATTTCCTAACTGCCTAAAGAAATACCAATTAATACTCAAGTATCAAAATTCATACCGGAGTATTATTACACTCCCCTCCCAAAAACCTCTGTTTCCTAAGCATCCCGTCCCAGGGGATAAGTGCAAAGCACTTTTAATTATTTTTGGGGGGAAAATATACCTTTTTTAAAAATACCAACAACTAAACTAGATAATAATTAATACTCAAGTATTAAAATGAATACCTGCGTATTAATACACTCCCCCACCCAACCCCCTGTTTCCCAATCATCCCGTCCCAGGGGATGGGTGCCAAGCCTGTTTAATTTTTTTGATATATATTAATTTTTAGAAATACTAACTACTAAACTAAATAATAATTAATTCTCAATTATTAAAATTAATAACTGAGTATTAATACACCCCCCCACCCAAGCCCCCTGTTTCCCAAGCATCCCGTCCCAGGGGATAAGTGCAATTATTTTTTTGATAAATACTAACAACTAAACTAAATAATAATTACTGCTCTAGTATTAAAATGAATACCTGAGTATTAATACACTCCCCCACAAAAAAACCCTGTTTCCCAATCATCCCGTCCCAGGATATTGCTGCCAAGCCCTTTTAATCAATTTTTTAAGTTAACCATATTAATATTTTGAAATTAATATCATTTTAAAACTTGTATAATACCCAAGCATAGAATAAATAGTCAACCACCCATAAAAAATAAAAACTCAAATACTCACCTTAAAAATAAACACTTACCTCCAATACTCACCTTCCAATGCGTTGTAATGGCATGCGTTGTAATGGCACCTGCGTTGTAATGGCATGTGTTGTAATGGCATGCGTTGTAATGGCATGTGTTGTAATGGCATGTGTTGTAATGGCATGCGTTTTAAAGGCATTACGATGTAATGCCTGCGTTTTAATGGACGTTTTTCCCGCTGTAACAAACCCTGTTGTGTTTGTTATCAAACATGTTGGAATCATACCCCCACACCGTCAACGGTGTGGGAGTATGATTCCATGCACTATAAAGCTCCTTCGGGAGGCCCTCAGTGCTCCCGGTACCATTCTTCTAGACCCGTACAGCAAACTATGGCTGCTGCTGACCATAGACACGATTCTGCCCTCCTGCTGCTGAGCCAAGCTCGAGCAGAGGAAGGCAGGACAATAGGTATCCTGTCACAGGTGTAGTGTAGCTCCTATTTCCCTAGTAGGCTCTGCGCATTGGAATAATATCCCCTATAGGTTTGACATAGGACTACGGTCAGTATGTCCCTATCGAGTATATTAAACTTAATTACTTGTGCCAGCTAGCTCAGAGGCCACTAGAAACTCCTTGACGACAAGAAGGGAGTAGTTTCTGGCAGCCGCTTTGTTTCCCTTTAGAATCAGAACGTGTCCCAGAGTCGTGGAAACAATAGATAACTATTTCACTCAGCTCAATCGTGAATGCTTAGTTTTCCTCAATGTTACACAGAAAGAATAGACGGGCGTTTCAATAAAAGATTTATTGAACAGTCTTGTTTCTTGTGTAAGTAAAATGTGCTGTTACGATCACAAGACAGTATGCAAGATAAATAATGTACAGCGTAAGCAGTAGAAATAAATAATACTGCGATAGCATTATCTTTTAGCATATATGCATTTACATAAATTACACAGACTAAAAATGCGAGTACTCATACGATGCGTTTCTAATCTAGTTCTACCCCAATGTATCTAACCTAACCTAGGTGTAGGGAGAGGTATGAAGTAGGTGAAGTATTCCTTACTATGGTATACTAAGAGTATGTTAAGCCTAGTATGCCTAGTATGCCAAGAGTCCCTCTAGGTCCTAGTCAGCTCCATACCTTAAGAATGAGAGAGGTAGGAATCTCTTGCCAGACTCGAACTCCAACACCCCGCAAGGGAAGTCAGATCACTGGAAGCTGGATTCTCTGCGTGCAGGGATGACAGCGTCTTCTCAGTGCGTCAGGTCTGGAAACGGGCTCCTCTGAAGTCGAGGTCTCCTCTGATTTACAGGGGCTAGGGAAGGTATATTTATACCTGAGAAGTACCTCAGAATGTTAGCATTGACGTGAATCGGACAGAGGAAGACGTCATGAATGAACCCCTAAGGTATAACGGTTCATGCATAATAGATGAGTCCTTGAAGAAATCAATAGTCCTGTGCTAGGGAAAACTCCGAAGCCTAAGGGTCTGTTCTTCAAGAACTCGTTGTGACGTTAGGGTGGACGGATGTCGGAGACCATGCCTGTATTTGGAGTGCACGGTTTAATGCCTAAATAAGGACTGGGATTGTATGCCTGTATAAGGGCAGGGCGAATTGTGCCTATATAAGGACATGATACAGGAAAACCTATATACGGACATCCTAAGAGGAATACAACACCCACTCCACTTTCGTGTGTACGATAATACTAAAATGCTAGACATTTAAAATGCTAAACATAAAATGGAGTACCGCATATTAAAAAATATTTCTTAAAAGCATTAAAAAACATAGTAAAATGCAAAAAGGTACTGTACATATTAAGCAATGCTTTTCATTTCAGGCATAAAGATCGAAATTAAATGCAATTTGAATGAAATAAGCAGTAATATTTACAAGTGACAAAAATGATCGATAAGCTTGTTCAAAATCAAGTCATTTCATGTCATGAAAATTAATGAACTGTTTTAGACGCACAAGATGACTAAGTGTCCGTGGAAGTACCGCGAAGTCTGTACTATAAGGCTAGTTCTACTTTAAGCAGATTGAAGTGCCATTTTAGTTCAAAAAATGGGAAAAGTTCAATTTTGGAAGGGTTCCAAGTTTTTGAAATATGAAGGCCAAATTGTTACTGCATCTCTGGAACACTGTATGCTGAATCAGAGTCAGGTTACGGGTCTGGTGTAAACATGAGATCATCTATTTCCGTAGACCAAACATCATCCACTGAAGTTGGTGTCAGTTGGAACACCTCGTGTAGTAGATTAATTGCACAGAGATGTGAAGCATCGCTTCCAGCATAGGTTGCCGCAGCAATGTTCGCGTCCGTTGTTACCTGTGTGCCTGTAGATCTTTCTCGTACCTCAGCAGCAGCCGGAAGCGTCTGTGAGATCTCAATGAATGCTGACATCAGAATTGGTAGCCTCTGGGGACAACACAGAGCATGGGCCGTTATCGGGACCAGCAGAGTATCGACGTCCGTTGGCGTTGCTGATGGAAATGTTAGACAGGTGTCCAACACGCATTCTTCACCGCATAGCAGGCATCGTAGAACAGGTAAGATGCAATCTTGCCAGATTGGCCTGAATGACAGGAACCACGTGGTATTCAGGTCCCGTAGACGAGTCATGCCCAAAAGCTGTACTATTCGCTCACGGCACTTTCGTTCAAGGAGAGCTTTCTCCATTTCGCTCGGAGTGATGTCTGCGAGTAGGCTGGCCATAGCGCAATAGCAGGAAGAGAAATAGAATTCCGGCAACAAGTGCTAGAATTAATGGTATGCCACCAAACACCGAATGTGCAAAGTTCGGGATGATACCGAGTATTGCCTGGAAAGGTGCTAACAGACCGGAGCAAATGCTCTTAAATACATGTACAATTCCTGTTGTATCAGACATGTTGAAGATACGTCCTATCATTTCCACGAAATGTATAGGGCAGTTTGTACGTATTAAAGTCTGTATCTCAGCCGAAGTCCTTGCTACTTGTAGATCATAGGTTTCTTTGGCCGAGGTTAAAGGCACTGTTTGCTATAAAAGCATGGCTTTCATTCTGCTCAAAGTATCAAATCTTATAAAAGAGACGTTCAGGCCATAGAGGCGACTCCCTGACTGTGTCTATTGGGGAAAACAATACTTGCATACAGCAAGTGACCCTGGAGTTGACCGTTACTAGATATGGGATGCCTGGCAACATGCCGCAGCAACTCTGATCATTCAACATGAGGTAACTCCCATTAGAAAGTTGTCCAAACGTTGGATTAATCACAGCAGCTGGTGTACCCTGCTGATGGCAAGACAAATTTGCCACAGAACCATTACAAGCCCCATGTAAAGAAATGTCCTGACATATAAGTGAACCGCTCAGTGCACGTTTACAGTGTGTACCGCTCAAAAACACTTCACGATCCCCACTCCAACATCTATATGTATACGGTAAATCCCAAGATGTCTTAATGTATTCCTTACCCAACCTTTCATATTTGCCTGCTTGCATTTGTCTGAGGCAATACTGAAACTGAAAAGTAGTCACAGGTAATGTTATTTTGCCATGTATGAGCCATTCTGTAGCTGGTTTTTCTGCCACTGTGAATGGTAACTTTTCCAGTTTTTCAATGCTCAGCACTGTATACCTTGCTCCTCTTGGTGCCAATTCGTTCTGTTTATCAGTTAGATTGTATTCTGCAAACAGAGCTGACGTGTTGATAAAACGCCAAGGCACATAGCCCGCACGCAAAGATTGCAGCGTCCAGCTTAATAACACAATAGAACGTAATTGAGACTGGCCTTGTTGTAACATCGCCAAATCTTGTTCTAGTATGTCGATAGCAGAGGATACAATGCCATCCAATGAATATATTCTGGAGGACAAAGTTGTTAACCCATTGTCGACCACAGTGAGTGTTTTCTCTAAATTAATACAATCATGTTCACGTATTCGTTCTGCGGCCTCCATCTGTGACACTTTCCATGCTTCATTATAGGCAGCATAAATGCCGGCATATATGAAACGTTTTTGACGCGGTTTTCTTGGTCCAAGCAAGAATTCCCTAAGGTCTGCGTCTTCTGCAAGTAAGGATAAGTGTTGCTTCACATCCTGTAGTGTAGATTTCTGCAGCCAATCGAGGCATAATTTACCTACACTGTATGTTGTTACTACCCCCGGATGCTGTCTTTGGACGTATCTTGGGTCTGGCCTATGAATAGTAAAGCCCTGAGTTTTATTCAGGAATCTTTCTTGACAGTTGTTCGTGTCTGTGGGCCAGATCAACCATTTTTTCCAATCAGGATTAGATCTGTTGAGTTGTAATATATTGTCAACTGTCACCACTGCCTGTGTATTGTTATCACTTGCAGGTGTTGGTACAGAAGGTGTTTTCATCTCTTTGATCTTGGCTAATCCAAGACAAGATGTTTGTTGGACGGTTTCATTCAAAAACATTATTTGTTCAGGGATAATACAGGCTCTAAATAAAGCTTCTATTCCCTGCACTTGCCAATCTTTAGTACCCCAGACAGTTTTTGTGTCTATTGTGTCTTTCCATAAGTCGAAACCCTGTCTAGACAGTTGGGCAATAAATGCTGCAGAGTAAATCTGTTTTGTATTCATTAACATAATTTTCAGTCCTGTTTTGTTTACATTTTTGTAGTAAAACGTTTCTGGATCAGATGTATTGTAACCTGAAAAATATGGAAACTTGTTAGCAAATGTTTTTGAACTACCTTGTGGTGGTGTAGGACAATGCTCCCATTGGTTAAACATAAACACATTTCTTGGGTATGCAGATTTATGCAAATAATGATGACCATAGTGGTTATAACAATACAGTTGTTCATAGTCTGATGAACCCTCTAAATATTCATTTTTAGAAAATGCAGCAGATTTTTCTAGGTCAAACATTAAGTCATTAACAGTCTCAAAGTCCCAATCATCAGAATAGGTACTGGACGTAATTAGATCACTTAGTGAAATTTTAAACAAATGTGGAATGTTCAATTGTTCTGTCGGGCCGAAGATATCAAAATCTGTTTTGTCCCACACTATACCATCCTGTATAGGAACGGCTGTGATGTTCACTGATGACAAGTGTCTTGCTTCACGATGGGAAGATTTATGAGGTTTCAAAAGTACGTTCACATCTTTTCCTTCAGTGTTCACATGGATGTATCTGCCACTTATAAGCACGCTCACAGTTGTAACCAAAGCTAGCCAGAGCAGGAAAACAAATAGTCCAGATGTAATCCAGAGTTCAATCCATGGAGAAACCAAATAAGTCTTTTTCAGAAAGTGAAGAAAGTCTTGTACTTGCTGCTTGAGTTTGAATGATGCTGGCGTTGTTTCAGGTTCACTCGGATCTTCTGAGAACGTATCAAAGTTAATGAAATAGCCAGAAGCAGTTCTGTCAATTGTTGGAATTGCATCAGGATTTGTAGAAATCACTGGAACCAGTTGATCACTTGCTACATTGGTGTAGACAGGTGTATTTGGACGAACTGTTACTTGGTTTTCAAGAGGGATGAGTTCCATTGCATTGTTGCTTAGTCCTTCATCTGTTACAGCTGAATTCTCGATAGTTATCAGTCTTTCAGTCTGAACCTCTTGGATAGTAGCGAGAGGAGTGCGTCTGCTACTAGGTCGGAGTCCAAGAGGCCTACTATTTAGTATTGGCCACATACTGTGGTTTGATGAGGTCGATGGACACAAATCTTTTCTCCTTTCTTCCAGCAAGGGGCGGCAGAAGTACTGTTCTTGTTCCTTGAACTGCTAGGACAGGTACTGGTTGTCTGTAAGAAGGTCCAAATTCCTTCTTGTCCGCAATTTTTTCTCTGACTAGATCCCCAACTTTTGGAATCCAGGCAGGCCTTGCTGGGACCGCCGATTTTTCCCCAGTGGTGGTTGGCTGCAGGAATACGTTGCTTTGTTTCGTTCTTAACTCATTCAGTTCCTGTAAAACAGCCAAACGATCTTTGATATCAAATGTTTTATTTTCCACCACTGTGCCTACTTGATCGAGATCTGGTACCCACATTCTTCTCCCAAATAGGACCTCATATGGAGTGACTCCCCCTAGAGAACTTCTTGGCATGTTGTTCAATGAGCGTTGGACCCCATTAAGATGTTTGACCCACCCATCACCCGAACCTAATACCCTAGCTGTTATAGACTGCTTTATGTCCCGGTTTTTCCTTTCCACAACCGAATTTCCCTCAGGATGGAATGGAGAGGAGTACCGCAATGCAACGCCCAGACTGGCCATGGCTTCTTTGTATGCCCGAGAGCTAAACGCAGGGCCCTGGTCAGAATGTAGCGTGCCTATTGCGTATGTGCCGATAAAGACTCGCAAATCTTTTATAACAGTTCGAGCGTCAGCCGAGCGCTGAGGCCATATCCATAGGAACCTAGAGCATGAATCCACTGCAACCATGATATATTTATAGTTACCGTCCTTTGCAAGGGACCGCAGTGGTCCAGGTAAACACAAGCTAATGGTTTGTCTGAAATTAACAGGGTGTCTGCAGCAGGACGTTTCACTGTCGAGACTTTCATCTGTTGGCAAATATCACATTCTAAAACATAGTTTTTAGTTTGTTTCCTGAATGCCAGGCCACCAATATCTTTGCTTGAGTAAAGATACTGTTGCAGAAACACCTGCATGAGCAGAAGCTATCCCTTCGTGTGCTGCTAGGATTAGTCCTAATCTACGTTCCTTTTTTGGAATTACCCTATCCCCCACTCCAGGGATTCGAGCAAAAGGAACGTTGTTCGCATCAATTACATAAGAGTACTTGAGTGGAAACTTTGTTGGTAACGCTGCACTGCTGCCCTTGCTTGAAGCATTGACAGCCAACATTATCTCACTGTCTATTTTCGTTTTTGAACGAGTGATCGCAGCTACGGAAGCCGTCCGAACAGCCCCCTTTGCGGCTTCGTCAGCCAATGAATTCCCTGCAACATGAACGCCATCACGTTGATGACTCAGTGTGTGGATCACGTGAGCCTTTGGTAGTTCGTTTTTCAAGTGAACTACTTGTTCCCAAAGCATTTTGTGCTTTATTGTGCCATCTTTCGTATCTTTGAAACCATTTTCAAGCCAGTTTTGTACATATTCATTATACGACTGAACACAGTAAAAGGAATCGCACACTATCAGTGTGGGGAATTCTCGATCTGTACTTTCAAGTGCCAGTTTGAATGCTTGTAGTTCAGCTCGCTGAGCTGTACAATCTCCTAGAGATTGAGTTTTTGTGACCATAGGTCTGAAGATGCCATTTCGCATGCGACCTTTAACGATTGCACACGCTGCACTGTAAGCTTGCTTACTCCCTGTTGCGGGCTGTGCGGATCTGTCAGTGTAAATTATGAATTCGTACTGATCGAGAGGCAGAATTTCAGTAGGCAGAGGACATTCTTGTTCATATTGCAGGAATGCTTGTGTTTTTAAATCAGGATCAAACACATATTCAACATCTGTTGCAGCAAGAGAATTAACCCATTGTATCCATCTTGGATGTAATGCTTTAGCATTTGGAATGCTTGCTTTTGTGACCGCTTCTAAAGCTGGTACCGGGGTTACGACAATAATGCGTTTCCCTTGGGCTGAGGCTCTTTCTTTTGCTACAGCGGTTTGAACTGCTGTCAGAATTTTTTCAGTGGAACTGAAGCGCATTTCCGCTTGTGTGTACAAATGTGATTTGTATGCGATTGGTATTTTCTCACCCTCATTGAAGGTTAAGTAGGTGAATCCGCATTGACCCGAAATTATTCGGATCACCAAATTTCGTTGACTTACGCGTGTTTGTAAGTGATTTGTTGCTAACATGTTAGCCTGGAGTGAACGCAAGATTTCTGTGTGTTCCTGTGTCCAGTTTTTGATCGAAAAATCAGGTTTGATCAATGCGTAGAGAGGTTTAACCCTTTCTGCGTAATTTAGAATGTATGTTCTTCCAAAGTTTAGGAAACCCAGGATGAATTGTAAGTTTTTTAGCGTTTTTGGAGGTTGGAGCAGCGCACATTTCTCTAGAAAGTTAGCTGCCAAGCTCTTGCCTTCACTTGAAAGCTCATATCCTAAAAATAGGACATTGAGATGGGCAATTCGGGACTTTTTAAAGTTGAACTTGTAGCCCTCAGAGGCGAAGCCCAGTATAATGGTGCTCACCCTGTTCAAGTGTTTGTCCAGGTCATCGTCTGTCAGATAGATGTCATCGACATAGGACAATGCCTCATTGTCATAAATTTGTAGTAACTCCGTTACCCTCGCTGAGAATAAACCTGGGCTGTTCTTGAACCCTTGTGGGAGTCGACAAAAGTGACGCTGGGTCCCCATTATGGAGAATGCTGTTAAGTACCTGCTTTCAGGTGCTATGTTTTGACAAAAGAAACCATTTGAGATGTCTAATGTTGTTTTATATTTTTTACGCACAATGTTATTCATTAATGCTGTGCTATGTGCATTTTGCACTGCAAATGTTTTAGAACAAGTGTTTAGGTATCTGTAATCCAAAACGAGACGATATGTGTTGTCTGGTTTTGAGACAGGAAACAAAGGATTGTTCATTGAGGAGGTGCATGTTTCAATCACCCCTTAGTATTCAAGTTGATCTAAGATCTCCCTGACCTGTTTTTTAGCTTCTTGCTTTAATGGATACTGCCTTTGTGCAGTTGGTTCATGTTTCAGATGTATTTTATGGTGAGGTGAGTCCTCATCCCATCCTACATGATTTTTATATAATGCTGGGGCCTGGGCCACTGCCCTTTTCCTGGCATATGTATATTTTAGGTGAATTGGAATATGGTTGGAGAAGGCAGGCATAATAATGTCCTCGCCATGTGGGCACTCCCTGACAAATTGTGGTGGCCAGTCTTTTTCTGCTAGAAGTATGTCATAGCCCCTCGATAGTCGTTCCCAAAAAAGTGCTTTCACCTGTCTAGGTATGTTTCCCTCCATCCGGAGTGTTATTTCATATAACTTTTGTGGAGTACTAACCCTGGTGTCTACAGTCTCTACTGTAATGTACTCATTCAAGACCACTATCTCCAGAAGTTCCTTCAGGTTCTGGCAAGCTATTGTGACTTCTGCTGCACTGTCCAATATTGTCTGAGCCCATTCTCCGTTCTTGAGCTGTGTTCTCAGTATTCTCGGCATGTCTGATCTTCAGACCTGCTACTTTCTTTTTGGAGAATTGAGGTTTTGCTTTAGTTTTAGGAGCGTGTTTTTTGTCTTTCGATTTCACGCGTTCTTCTCTATGTTCCGATCGTCCTCTTCTTTCCGAAGTCTGTGATGAGATCTGAAAGGGACGAGAGGAACGTGTATCAGATATCTTGATACCTGTCAGGCTTTCTCAAATTATCCCTATTCCTGAGGTTATACCTCCTTTCAGAGGGCTCCTTTTGAGGAGACCTACCTCGGGATTGAGAACGTTCTCATTTGAATTTTGTTTATTAGTCTCCCACTTCTTTTTAGAAGATGAAGGAGTTTGTTTAATAGAGTCCTTCTCAGGACTTTCAGATAGTTTCGGCTTCATTGGTCTTCCACCCAAACTATCTCTGCCTAATTCTGCATAAGATTGTTCTATTATTCTGGGTAGCTCTGTCTGATGTTCTGTAACATCAAATTCCCTTAATTTTTGGCGGATCGCCACTGCTGCTGCCTCCCCTTTAATATTAGATAATATTATTGTTGAGACCTGGTCGAAGTTTTTCAGTAATTTCATACCTAAATTTAGAGCAGGCTCTGCCCCATATTCATTTTGAATTTGTTTCAGGACATCTGGTATTACCGCAATTGACGGAATGCCATGTGTTTTAGTATAGATGGCAGCAAAGACTGATCCCCAAGTAGTACAGTCTTCCAGTTGTGGTGTGATCCCCATTGGTAAACTGATTGTCAGTATTCTGTGTTTCTCATACGGGCTAGTATTTGGAAATACTGCTTCGATTTGAGTAATCTTTTGAGCTATCCAGAATGGAATTTGCTCATGTTTTGTGGGCATTTTACCCATGACTGCGTATAGAGTCTGTGGTGTAATTTTTAGTGTATTCCCCGGTTGAGGAGTTTGATTAGGAAGTGTCAGTGGTTGCTGGACTGTGAAAGTCCGCATGACATATTGGACCAATTGTCTGTAGATTTTTATTAACTCTGTAAGTTGAGTAAGTAATTCCTCATCTGACATTATATCAAGTTCAGGATGAGGTGTGTAGCCGGCTAGAATCGGCCATGTTGCTCCTGGTCTACCTAGTGGACCGAGCCTGGTAATGTTTCTGTGATGTTTTAGGGCGCCTTTAAACCAGAGCTGATGCTCCTGGTATGTTAATGGAATTTCAATATCCTCGAAAGGAATGTATTCTTCTGGTGGATCATCTTCTTTGTAGAAGTGAAACATGTGTGTTACTGCATTGGATTCAGGAAATATTACCCATGAATAGAATACCTCTGTCTGAAAGGATTCATGTGCCTCTATCACGAAAACTGCTCTACCGCCTCTTGGTGGTAGGCCATGTTTTATAACTTTTAGAGTGATGGCTCTTCTTAAGTTTGGAGGGATGTCTATAACACCCTCCTCTGTTTCATTTAAACCTGTAATGTTAAAAACTGCTAAGGCTGGGTCAGCCGCAGCTCCACCGTGTTTCGGTCATTTTGTTTTTTGAAAAATGTAGAACAAGTTTCAAGGAAACAAAGATAAGGTGCACAATATTTTGGAACACTGTATCCTTCAACGTTGAGCACACCAAGCAGCTAATATATAGGGTGCTTCCCTATGTAGCCGTGGCGGATACTTAACCCTGCCCACTCCAGACGTCTTTTGGAGTATATGGGTAGGGGTCTCTGAGAGAAAAAGCACGGCTGAGTTACTCAGTATCTAACGTTGAAATACCGCCTTTCCAAACGTTGGGCGCCATGTAGTGTAGCTCCTATTTCCCTAATAGGCTCTGCGCATTGGAATAATATCCCCTATAGGTTTGACATAGGACTAAGGTCAGTATGTCCCTATCGAGTATATTAAACTTAATTACTTGTGCCGGCTAGCTCAGAGGCCACTAGAAACTCCTTGACGACAAGAAGGGAGTAGTTTCTGGCAGCCGCAAAACATGACCACTTTGTTTCCCTTTAGAATCAGAACGTGTCCCAGAGTCGTGGAAACAATAGATAACTATTTCACTCAGCTCAATCGTGCATGCTTAGTTTTCCTCAATGTTACACAGAAAGAATAGACGGGCGTTTCAATAAAAGATTTATTGAACAGTCTTGTTTCTTGTGTAAGTAAAATGTGCTGTTACGATCACAAGACAGTATGCAAGATAAATAATGTACAGCGTAAGCAGTAGAAATAAATAATACTGCGATAGCATTATCTTTTAGCAAATATGCATTTACATAAATGACAGACTAAAAATGCGAGTACTCATACGATGCGTTTCTAATCTAGTTCTACCCCAATGTACCTAACCTAACCTAGGTGTAGGGAGAGGTATGAAGTAGGTGAAGTATTCCTTACTATGGTATACTAAGAGTATGTTAAGCCTAATGCCTAGTATGCCAAGAGTCCCTCTAGGTCCTAGTCAGCTCCATACCTTAAGAATGAGAGAGGTGGAATCTCTTGCCAGACTCGAACTCCAACACCCCGCAAGGGAAGTCAGATCACTGGAAGCTGGACTCTCTGCGTGCAGGGATGACAGCGTCTTCTCAGTGCGTCAGGCCGGGAAACGGGCTCCTCCGAAGTCGAGGTCTCCTCTGATTTACAGGGGCTAGGGAAGGTATATTTATACCTGAGAAGTACCTCAGAATGTTAGCATTGACGTGAATCGGACAGAGGAAGACGTCATGAATGAACCCCTAAGGTATAACGGTTCATGCATAATAGAGGAGTCCTTGAAGAAATCAATAGTCCTGTGCTAGGGAAACTCCCGCAGCCTAAGGGTCTGTTCTTCAAGAACTCGTTGTGACGTTAGGGTGGACGGATGTCGGAGACCATGCCTGTATTTGGAGTGCACGGTTTAATGCCTAAATAAGGACTGGGATTTTATGCCTGTATAAGGGCAGGGCGAATTGTGCCTATATAAGGACATGATACAGGAAAACCTATATACGGACATCCTAAGAGGAATACAACACAGGGAGGTGTGACCACCTCCCAGACAGGACTTAGTGTATTGGGACAGGGTGGAGGCGCTTGCCAGCGCCACTCAGACTGCTTGAAGGGCACATTTGGTGCCCTCCTTGCATAGTCCAGTTGAAACCTTGGCTCGTCGTGGGACAAGATTCGGATCACATACCACTTCAACTTCAACCATCTGGACCTCGCTGGACTTCGCGTTGGGAACCGAGACTGCAACTGGGAAGACTCCTGCTGCTCCTGGTCTCGTCGTCCTGCAAGTCTACTGCAACATCTGTGCCTGTGCTCCATACAGGTTCTTCACAAGGCCTGTGGACATCCAAGACACCAAAGGAGTCACTCCCCTGCATCTGCAGGCACGCATCACAGCTGACAAGTCTGCCGATCCTGGGCTCCCACAGACTCAGCAACACAGGTGGTGGTTCTGCAACTCCCTTGAGGCCTGCACTGTCTTCTCACTGAGTTTGAGGCCAGTATCCCTCGTCGGAACCGCTGGAACAGAACCCCTGTGCACCGCGTCAACTTGCCGTTGCCAAGGCTTGTTGACTCTCTCCTCCAGAGATCTTCAGGCTCCAAGAAGCTCCAACCTCAAGCATCTCCTGCAGCCAAGATCTTTGCCTGCATCGCATCCTTTGCACTGTGGGCCTTCATCTTTTGGTGAGCCGCTCAAGGTCCTCTTGTGACTCCTGTGCCTCTGGCCTGTAGGTCCTCTCAAGAGTCTTCTTTGGCCCCAGTGGGCTCCCCTGCTTGCTCTGGGCCTGCTCTGACTTACCTGCTCGTGGTGAGTCACTTGGACCTTGCTGGTCCTGACACTGCACCTTTTTCTTCAACTACGTTGGTTGCCGTTGCCAAGGCTTGTTGATGCCCCTTCTGGACACTGACCCCTTGGCTTTTGACATCCAATGTGGGACAGCTCATGCACGGCTCCTGGTCCTCCTCTGTGTCGCTTGGTCCATACAGTTGCAACTTCAAGGGCACCAACTCTCCTGCATCTCCAACATCGGTGGACGTTCGTCTCCCGTGCCTCCTGGTCACTTCTGAGTGGCATAGACTCTGTCCCCTCTGCTTCCAGGCACCTCTCATCTTGTATCCACCTTTGGGTTCCACCGGACACTTTCACCTTCTTCGCCAGCTGCATCTTTACTGAAGTCCTCCATTGTGGTCTACGGCGGTTTCCGATGTCACTTCGCACCTATGCACCTGGCTTCCCTGGTGTAGGTATCCTGGTTCCTGGGGTATCCTCGGGTGGGGTGACTCTCCAGCCTTCCTTCTTCCAAGGGGTTTCTTCAGGGTCTGCTGGGAAGGGTCCTTTTCCTTTAAAACTGCAACCGCAACTTACCTATTGACTTACATTGAGCATGCGGTCGTGTTCCCACATTGCACACAACCTCCGTGGGGTTCCTAGATACTCACCTTGGGTGGTTCCTTGGCGCTCCTATGTCTTCTGGGTCCATTCTCAACTTAGGTCGTGGTTCGCATTCCACTATTTTAGTATATGGTTTGGTCTCCCCCTAGGGACCACTGTGTATTCTGTGCTATTTAAGTATTCTATTGACAAAGTATTGTGTTTGTATCTCCGGGTAGGAGATAATACATTGTGTTAGTGAGTGTTAATAAATACATATTTTTATAATTACACCTTGTGGTTCTTTTTCACTTTACCTATACCATAAGATTAAGTACTGGTAAAATAAGCTGCTTTACACTCCTTCTGGACTAAGCCTGAAGGCTGCTCTCCACAGCTACCACTTGGAGAGCTTTCTAAGGTTGTCTAAGACCAGTAAAATCACCTTAAGGGTTGTCTGAATTAGTGCAGGGTGCTACACTTACATAAGTGACCACCATTTACTAAGCCAGCCTCTCACTTAGACTAAGAAGAGAAACAATTGCCTTAGATAGTTGTGTTCTGCATTGTATAATGCTTGGAATCCATGACCTGAGGCTGCAAAGGTAACTCCCAGATATGGAAAGCTACTTACATTAGTCAACCGGTTAGAACCAACCAACAGGGTTGAAAGCTAACTGCACCTTGGCCCACATGCCATGATATGTGACTTAGAAAAATGTGTGCAGACTTGAGTGGCCATAAACTCAATGAAAACATGCACTAGGAGGCGCAGTGCCTTTTGGGGTGCGAGCCATAAGCAATGTCATGCGCATATAAAAGTGTGGGTATTAATCTGCCCCTGATTTATGGAACATAAGTAGTAATTATTGTTAAAAACAGGTGAAGTTAATTAATATATAAAATAAATAAAAGGGGCCAATACGCACCCTTGTCTCACACCCCTGTGAATCTCTATAGCCTTAGACACTTCGCCCTTGTCACTAATTCTGACCCTGGCTCTCATGTCGATATGCAAATATGCAAGAAAGTGCACAAGTGCTACGTCCAACCCTCGAGATAATAGCATTACCCAAAGTTTGAAATGACTGACGCAATAATATGCGACAGACAGATCTATAAAAGCCAAGTAAAGAGGTGTTTGCTTGGTATAATTGTATATTTGCCAAGCACCAAATTCAGGCTTAGACAGTTCTTGATTGTCCCTATCTTATTTCTAAACCCATATTGAGATAGATATTCTACAGACTCTGTTTCGACCCACTCCTTGATTCTGGTATAAATTATGTGACCTAGTATTTTAACTGTGGTGTCTATCAACGAAATGGGTCTATAACAGTTAGTCTGTCCAAATACCCTTCTTAAATATAGGGACAATGATTGACGTGCGCCACGAAGTAGGCAGATCAGAATGTTCAAGACTATTAAATACATTCGTCAAAAGAGGGGCCCACAAAGTGGTATTATGTTTTATTAAATGAACTGGAACACCATCAGGCCCTGGGTCCTTTCTCTCTACAATTTGATTAATGGCCTATTCCACCTCACCCAGGGTTACTTTAATGTCTGTCATCAAACTGGGATTAATTTCAAAATCACACTCAGATGAAGGGGGCAGCATAAACTTTCCTGAAGTGGGCCTCCCATGCCTCACTAGTAATATGATAAGGAATTAAGGACATAGGCTGATTCTTGCACTTCATGTCCAAAACAGTTATCCAGAAGCGCTTACTATCTTTCTGAAGGGCTGCCTGCTCTAATAGCTCCCACTGCTCAGATATCAACTTCTGCCATCGTTTAGAGGTGATTGCTTTATACTATTTTCGCAGGTTAGCGACTAGTAATTGATCTCTGGGTGTCTTTACAAGGGCCAATCTTAACTCACGATTAGCCACAATACAATCATGATTAAACCAGAGCTGTAGTTTGTTTATGGGCCACGTGGGTTTAAGGAGAGCTTTTCTAATACTTAAACATAGGCCATTAAATGCATCAATAATATAAAGTTTTCTAGCAAACGTGAAGGAAAGTTTCAATTCTATTAAGGGCACAGAGGCGAGGATTATGCTTTCCGTCTCCTTTCATTTTTGCTCAGCAGCCTTAACAACAGTAAAACTTGTCAAAGACTACAACTCCCAAGAGTCTTTGCAACACATAACAATCAACAACCATAGAGTCCATCTTATAAATCCAGTATCAAGGAAAAGCACTTCCTCTTTCTTCGAGCGAGGCATCCAAGATTCCTGTTTCCGCTCAGTACTCTTGTTTCTGTTCCGACACTATGGAAAACACAAACATCCCTGGTGAGATTCATAGACAGTAGTAACATTCAATAGCATATTCGAACTGTGATTACAATCCAGTCAAAGCAAAGCCATTAGCTGTGATCATAAAACAAGTCAAAACATAGTCAACAGGGGGCGCGGTCTGCCCACGAATGAAGATGGCCGCCTAGTTGGAGAGCTCTGCTCCGAGGGAGTCTCCGATTAACGGCTGCAGCGTCTCAGAGGCAGGGAGGACCGATCCTTGATGGGGGAGCACACCGGATGGCTCTGGTCATTGAATCATGGCCGGAGACCGTCATGCGGGGGAGATCGGACAAAAGACGACTGCAGGGCCTTGAGGCGTAATAGAAGCTTTGGCCTTGCGTAGCTGCCCAGCCCCGCCTTCCGCTGCGAGGTTGCGGCCCCGCCGGACTGATCTGGATCTCCGTGCCCTGCTGGGCGCCCGTCGCGCACCAGGGACAGACCCTCGGGCACACGAGAGAGTACCCTCCTTCCCCCGGGGCCCATCGTGCGGTACCTGCATCGGTGTCGTCGTATCCGGACCCCCGGCTGCCATGGGGTCGCGGACTGTCTCCCACTGAGCCCCCCCAGCTACCGGGAGGCTTGCATCGATTACCCAGGCAACACAGCAGAGGAGAGGAGAATGTACCCCTCCTCTCCAGGTGTCAAGGAACCACCAGCCGCCCGCATTAATATCCATGCCGGCGGGGCACGGTCCCAGGAAAGCCCCTGGACTCTGATCCTGGTGCATGAAAACACAACCGTGGCAGTGAGGGAGCACGGTAACATCGTTGTCGGGCCCCTTTTCCAGCGCGACAGGCGGCAAAGCCCACCATAGGGGTGCCAGCGCCAGGGGTCCGCCATTCATTCTTTCCTCTTGACCCTGGGGAAGCTGCATTAGGGCTTACTGACAGACAGCGAGCCTCATAGGGAAGGACCCATACGCTGCCTTATCTGCTGAACTACGGAGATACCCCCCTACCGTGCGCTGCCCCGCCCTCTGTCCCACCCCTGTCAGGGCGCAAATCTACATAACAGCATTGTGACCAACACCGCAACATGGCTCGGATGTCCACGGCGAAGCCCGGGAGTAAGTCCTCCAGACAACTTCTCTTCATAGAGGCGCTTAAGCAACCACGCACCATGGCTACGAAAGGTGACTACCCCTTGGCGAGCGGTCCCCCGCACCGCCAAAGGCCCCTGCACCAGGCGGGACCATGGACTGCATACTTTAGGAAATCTCCTCAGTCAGCCGAAGGCTGGAAGGGATGGACTCCCAACATATCTAAGCTGGCGGACAAAGCCAAATCGATCCGAGCAGACATAGCTGGGTTCCATGCTAGAGCTGAGGGACTGGACCAGAGGCTGACGGTAGTAGAGTAATGCCTGGACGCAGTGCATAAGGATCAGGTACTCCTCTTCCTCTGCAGCAAACTTGTCGATTTGGAGGACCACAGCCGCAGGGACAACAACAGCTTTTTTGGCTTCCCTGAGTCCATTGAGGGCCCTAATGCTGGCACATTCCTAAGAGAAACCCTCCCGAAACTCATTGGGGCCACCTTTGACCCTCCTCTGGAAATACAGCGTGCTCATCGTATAGGTCCTTTACGCAAGGACTCTAATACACACCCGCACCCACTCATCGCCTGCTTTCTGCACCATGAACAAACAAGACAAATCCTGGCCGCAGCACACACCCATGGATCAGTCACCCATGATGGTCACAGCATTGGGATGGCCGCTGACTTCTCTAAAGAGACCAACGAGCGCCGTAAGGCCTTCCTTTCCCTCAGGCCATGGCTTCATCAGCTAAACATCAAATACGGCCTTTTTGAACCAGCGAGGCTTCGCATAACATGGGACGGCAACTCCAGGGATTTTTATGATCCAGAGGACCTGCGCTGGTTCTTGGATGACATAGGACAGCAGGAAATGGACGTTCAACATGGAGACCCTGAACTTTCCCACCCACCCGAACCCTCTCAGTCATCAGATGGCAGGAGACGGACCATCGGCGGGACTTGGCACCGAGGTAGGGACCAGGACAGGATAACTCGCACCCACAAGGATAAAGCCTCTGCCCTCCAAACTGTGGCCGCTTTTATACACGACCAGCAGAGAGATAAATCTCGTTCACCCCTAAAGCCCACGGTGGAGGCTGGACAGGGGCGGAGGGAGGCTGGAGGGGACGGTCCAGGCAGAGGGCCCCCTCATACAGTTGGATGTATACCTGTGCGACTAGAGGGGCGTCGGCCAGACGGCGGCCGGCAGCTGAGTATAATCTA
The DNA here is from genome assembly GCA_963921515.1 of Calotriton arnoldi. Classification (NCBI taxonomy): domain Eukaryota; kingdom Metazoa; phylum Chordata; class Amphibia; order Caudata; family Salamandridae; genus Calotriton; species Calotriton arnoldi. The sequence continues at coordinate 1,129,994 of CAWUFW010001274.1, forward strand.
CACTGTATTGACTACTATGTTATGCAAGTTATAAATTACATATGTTGTATACACCATTATGGGTGTGTTAAGTATTGCTCCAAAATGATACCTGTTCTATTGTATGTCTGATAATCGTGACCAGTTGTAACACCCACATACATCTGCCCTCTCCCCCCTGCGCCCCAACTTTGAATTTGGCACTGACACATACTATAGAGGACAACCCGTGCGTCACCATATATACATCAGCCCAGCAGGGCGTGACCGTGCTCCACTCCCCCGCACGTTGCCGTCTCTTCTTCCCCCTCTGAACCGTCTCCCCCCCCTTTCTAGTGTTATCTAATGCAATGCCTACTCCCCACCTCGGTAGGCTAGAACCACCCTCGGGGCGGTTGCCCCGCTGAGTTTAGACCCGCGGCAGAAAGCTTAGCGTTCCCTTTGCTATTCAGCGCCCGGAAGATCCTTCCCACTTCCTGTGTCCTATTGGTCCTCTCCCCTCCCTTAACCCCCCCTCAATCTATCTTGTTTGGACACCGCACATTTCCACTGCGATGACCCAGTTCACTTACTCCTCCCCTTTCCCACTGCACGATTTGATCACACAGCACCTTCACAAGGACCATCAGAGGTCTTGACGATTCAGTAGAGCTGGGTAACCCGATATCACCACCCTTTCCCTCCCCCGTACCCTTCTTCCTAGACCCTACGTCCCCTCTCTTTCCCTAACCCCAGCGTCCCTCACCCTCCCTTACCTTTCCCCCCGGTATAGGTTCTCTATACTCTGCCTTTCCCTCTAGTCCTGTGGACCCCCACACCTCTTCTATCAGGACAACCTATTCCCTTTCTTGTACACCCCCAGCCCTGACATAGTGGCACCTGCGACCCTTTCTTAAGATTGGGGTCTCCCTCAGGACCTCAATACCCCATCCTTTCCCCGCAAGAACGCTCACCACACACCACCGGACCCTCCTTGCCCCTCACTTGCTGCAACTCCATATCATGAGCCCCTAGCACCCACTGTGCGTTATAACCCGGAACGTCCATGGCCTCACACATTACATAAAACTGAAGAAAATACTGGCCTATTTGCAATCCAAACGTGTGGACTTGGCACTACTGCAGGAAACCCACCTTGATGCCACGGAGTCGGACAAGCTGCGCAGGGACTGAGTGGGAAGGGTGAAACACAGCAGCGTACAGAATGGGGGAGCTGGGGATGTGGGACCTACACATAAATGTGGAGTAGCAATCCTCCTCCGGAAATCTCTCCCAGTGACAGTGACTAAAAATCGGACAGACCCTGACGGCCGCTATGCATTCGTGAAACTAAAACTAGGTGACCATTATATGTGTGTGTGGTTGGTCTACGCTCCGACAGGAGCCAAAAAATCGTTCTTACTACAGCTCAACTGGCTTCTGACGGAAATAGGGGCCTCACAATTTCTCATAGGAGGAGACTGGAACCCAGCGAGGGATCCAGTTTTTGACAGGACGGGGCCCCTGGATAAGAACAATGCAGAAGACAGGGCTCTGCTGGAGGATGTGATGCAAGATAACGGCCTGGTGGACCATTGGCGTCTGAGCCATCCCACAGATACAGACTATACCTTTACCTCCCCGATACACGGCACGCTCTCTCGGTTGGACTACTTTCTCATTTCCCACAGGGTGGTGCAGCTCACTCAGGAATCCCAAATCCAGGAGGCGACCCTCTCTGATCACTCTCCCGTTCTCCTCTTCCTGGAACTGGGGCTGGCCAGTCCTGGTCGCAAGCCCTGGTGGATGAACATCCAGCGATACCGGACCCCTACTGGCCAATCCCATTTGCAGACATATCAATGAATATCTTTCGTGTAACTGCGATTCCGTTGAATCTAGTAGGACCCTATGGGCCGCCGCGAAGTCTACCTTACGCGGCCGACGTATGCGAGACACGGCACAAGCTAACAGGCAGAATATAGCTAAGCAAAAGATCTGGAAGCTGATATTAGGGCATATACTCGCTTTTATTCCATGCATCCTTCACCGCAACACCTCAGATCACTCGAGCAGGCCAAGATGGCTTTAAATAGTCTCTTCACAACCAAAGCGGAGTAAGCCTTGCAGAGGATGAAGGGGAGACATTATGAGCAGGGGGAAAAGGCAGGGAGGCTATTAGCAGCACAACTTCGACAGCGCGAAGCGGCCATGGCCATACCGGCTATAAAGTCAGTGTCGGGCGAGACTCTCACCCGCCCCCAGGACATTACAAACGAATTCGCTTCATTTTACAAGGCCCTATATACCCCAGGGCAGCCTGCTGAGGCGTACAAACTGGACATCTTTCTACTTGAGGCGAAACTCCCCCGCCTCTCAGATAAGGGCAGAGAGTTACTGGGCGGGGAGTTCAGCAAAGAAGAGATCACTTCAGCGATAGCGAAACTACCCTACCATAAGGCACCTGGAGAGGATGGCTTCCCGACGGAATTCTGCCGCTGGGCGGGGGAGGAAGTATTAATACACTACAGGCGGCATTCTGTGAAGCAGAACAGACAGCCTCCCTCGGCCTCCTTTACAATAGCGCTGTAATAGCTGTCCTGTCTAAACCCGTAAAAGACCCCTGTTGTGTGGCAGTTACCGGCCCATCTTGCTGTTAAACTGCAACATTAAAATTTTGGCCAGCATCCTGGCATCCCGTCCCCGAAAAGTTCTCCCCTCACTGGTGCACGCCTCGCAAGTGGGTTTCGTGCCTGGCCGATCCTTTAGGAACCATTTACGTACTCTCGCACACACACTCTGGACGGCCAAAGACCTCCCTCGGACGCACTCGCCCTTTCGCTCGACGCGGAAAAGGCTTTCGATCGTATTGAGTGGGACTACCTATTCAGAGTGATGGAACACTTCGATCTCGGCGACCAATTTATCGCAAAGGTGCTTCTACTATACGGCAATCCCACCACACAGGTAAACAGTGGGAGGTTCCTATCCAAGCCGTTTTCCGAATCGCAGAGGAACGTGCCAGGGTTGCCCCCACTCCTCTTTCTCCTAGCCATGGAACCCCTGGCTGCCACCATGCGTAATTCGGCCAACATCACGGGCATACGCCTGCCGGTTGGCGAATCCAAACTGTATCTCTATGCAGACGACATCTTGCTAACCCTCACAGATCTGCACCGCTCACTACCGTCTCTGCTTCAAATCATTGACAGTTTCTCTTCCCTCTCTGGGTATAAAATCAATTGGGGTACGAGTGAAGCACTTCCCATTTCTGATGGGACCATGAAAGCGGCAATCCATGGTTTTCATTTCACTGGCAGCACTCATGCCTAAAATAACTAGGTATCCTAGTGAATAAAGGCCTAGCAGGAATGGTCCAGGACAACCTAAACCCACTGATCACTCAGATGCAACGTGACTTTGAGAAATGGAAAGCATTGGGACTCTCTATGTGGGGCAGAGTGCAGGCCGTCCACATGGTAACGCTCCACGCTTCAACTATACACTGGGGATGCTCCTTATGCAGATACCCCTCACCACCTTGCGACAGATAGACTCCAGAATTAGATTATTTGTATGGGGCTCCTCTAAACCCTGCATAGCTGCATCCAAATTGCAAGCCTGCCGCACTAACGGGGGACTGTGTCTCCCCTCAGAATTCTACACCCTGGCCCTGCACCTCTCCCAGCTTGCGTACTTACTGCCAGAGACCCCGGACACGCTACAATGGGTGCCGTTGGAGCGTCACTTGCTTTCAGCCGAGACAGGATTATCTGCCCTATACGTGGCAGAGCCCCAGACACGATATATACCAATCACCTGATACTATCCGCTATGCGCAAGGCCTGGTCTCGAGCACACAGACTACTGGGCGTGCACCCCCGGCTACATGAGAAAGCTCCCCTATGGGGGAACGCCGCCATACGCATAGGTGGAAGAGATCTGTCGTGGCCAGCCTGGCAGGCGGCGGGCATCCATACACTAGATCAGCTCATCAGCAATGGCTCTCTGAAAACACGGGCGCAATTGGGAGAGGTGTTTGGTCTCCCCGTGGCGCAGTACTGGAAACACACTCAACTGCAGCACTGCCTGAGGCAATGCCTGGGGCCCCACCCATGGTCCCTGCCCACGTCACCGATGGTAACATATTTCTCCAAGTGGGGGAAGCACAAAGGGGTAATGTCTGGCCTGTATGGAGTACTTTTGTCCCATCTCTTCTCGAAACCATTGTCGCAGACGCTATGTACCAAATGGCAATCACGGCTATCGGTGTCATATGAGGAAGACGATTGGGCGGACATTTTAGAAGCCCTAGACAAGGGCACAAGAGAGGCGCAGGATGAAATTCTGTCTTTTCAAAGTCCTACAGGACTGGTCCTGGACACCCATGAAAATCCACAGAACGGGTCTTCTACCGCACGCCAACTGCTGGAGATGCACAAACACTCGCTGCGACACAACACGTCATATGTGAATGCCCCTCAGTGCAGTCCTTCTGGGAGTATGTGGGTCGGACCTTGAGTGCCTCCATGCCTCACCACTTGCCGCTTACCCCCCCCCCCGAGATCCTCCTGCATGATCTGCGGCATTCGCCAGAATTAACGAGACCTCAATTCCGCCTCTTCCACACGGCAATGGCCACGGCCAAACTCTGTATACTGCGCCAATGGAGGGCTCCGGCCCCACCAACACAGGAATCGTGGCTGGTAGCCATGATCCAAACCGCAACCTACGAACGGATCATCTACAATCTGCAGGACCAATCTGACCTATTCCTACAGACTTGGACTCCCTTCTTACGCACAGAGGTGACAGACGATGACCTTCCACACCACGCAGGTGGCCCAGAGCCTACCTCAGACCCAGGCCTAGGGCCTGCATCATAGATGCCTCCTATCGCCATCACTTGCAATGTAGTGCCTCAGCTATCTAAGTAACTATTTTGCTGCAGCTCCTCTACTCCTTATGCTCCCCCCACACACAAAACCACAACACCACAACATCTTTGCATAGCAGTGGACTCATGGTCCCCATCCCCACACCCTTTCCAGAATGTAATCCTCACTCTCCACGATTATTGACTATGCCACTCCTTTACACGCACCAACCCCACTCCTGCACAATAACCCGGGACACCGGGAGACACAACAATTTCAGACACTACTCCTCCATCCATTTACTATCTCCCCCTCCCTCCTCTCTCCTCCCCCATTCCCCTCCCTACTTCCACCCTCCCCCGCCCTTCCCCACCTCCTCCCCCACCGCCCTCCCTTTACTCCTCCCCCTGGCACATTGACAGGGCCTCGCGGGCTTTTGCCTCCCCCCCCACTTACAGTCCTTCTACTTTGGACGGTGACCAGTCGGCTCTCACCCATCTCCAAAAACTGAAGGAGACTGCTGAGGGTAGAGTACCAGGGCACTACAGTGGACGTGCACCCCTAGGGATAACTGGGAAATGGTGGTAGAGACAGGGGACATGCTCTCCCCCTCCCCACCCCGACGACCCTTCCTCCCTGTGGGCGAAACCCGACTCAGCCCAGTACCGCGGCGCCTAGCCTTTTCTGCAGTAGCCACACCCTGGACTGGTCCATGGCAGCCCCTGTAATGCTTGCAAGACACCACACCCAGGCAGGCTCCCCCTCCCATGCTCGTCCCTTCCGAGATGTCGCCCCCTCTTTCCTTAGATCCTGATAGGATACTTGCGGCATGGACAGGACTCCCGCGAACAACTTGCCTGATATGATACCATGACCCTAAAGGCGCCAAGAAGCACCTAAGGACTCCGACATGTGACCCACCGCCTGCAGCGATTAGTCCCACAGATGCAGGATTCACACAGGCAGCGTAGAAGGTACAACAACACCCTATACATACCCCCAGGCACACTAATGCCCCTCCCCCACCACCCTTCTCCCTCCCCCCCGCATCAGGTTAGCACTGTTTGCTGTTCACATGAACTAGTTGCCAAACATATGAGGCACCCCCTCACCATTGTAGATTAGAGATAATGTACAGCTGACTGAAACTTATTGCTATGTATGTATTCACCCCCTCTGTGCTTATGTTGTGATAATCTCATAAAGAATTACGACACATAAAACAAGCATTGGCATAGCCAATAGGTCTTGCTTTTGGGACCTTATAAGTGCTTAGCCATGCAACAGTTGATGTTGTTGTACCAAGGATATTGTGCTGCATAACTAAACACTTATAAGGTCCCAAAGGCGAGACCTATTGGCTATGCCAATGCTTTTTTTCTTCTTAAAGGACAAGCAGTGCTATCAGGCTCCGGCTGCCACTTAGTCCACCGCAGGGTAGAAGAGGGATAGAAGAGGGGTAGAAGAGGGGTTGAGGGGTAGTAGAGGGGTAGAAGATGGGTAGAGTGGTAGAGGGGTAGAGGGGTAGAAGAGGGGTAGAAGAGGGTTAGAAGAGGGGTAGAGTGGTGGAGGGGTAGAGGGGTTGAAGAGGGGTTGAGGGGTAGAAGAGGGATAGAAGAGGGGTAGAGGGGTAGAAGGGGGTAGAGGGGTAGAAGAGGGGTAGCGGGGTAGAAGAGGGGTAGTGGGGTAGAGGGGTAGAAGAGGGGTAGTAGAGGGGTTGAAGAGGGGTAGAGGGGTAGATGAGGGGTAAAGGGGTAGAAGAGGGGTACTGGGGTAGAAGAGAGGTAGAGGGGTAGAAGAGGGGTAGAAGAGGGGTAGAAGAGGGGTAGAAGAGAGGTAGAGGGGTAGAGGGTTAGAAGAGGCGTAGGGGGGTAGAAGAGGGGTAGTAGAGGGGTGGTAGAGGGGTAGAGGGGTAGAAGAGGGGTTGAGGGGTAGAAGAGGGGTAGAGGGGTAGTAGAGGGGTAGTGGAGGGGTAGAAGAGGGGTAGAGGGGTAGTAGAGGGGTAGTAGAGGGGAAGACGGGTAGTAGAGGGGTAGAAGAGGGGTAGAGTGGTAGAAGAGGGGTTGAGGGGTAGTAGAGGGGTAGAAGAGGGGTAGAGGGGTGGTAGAGGGGTAGTGGAGGGGTGGGGTAGAGGGGTAGTAGAGGGGAAGAGGGGTAGTAGAGGGTTAGAAGAGGGGTAGAGTGGTAGAAGAGGGGTAGAGGGGTAGAAGAGGGGTAGTAGAGGGGTAGAAGAGGGGTAGAGGGGTAGTAGAGGGGTGGAGGAGTAGTAGAGGGGTAGAAGAGGGGTAGTAGAGGGGTAGAAGAGGGGTAGTAGAGGGGTAGAGGGGTGGTAGAGGGGTAGAAGAGGGGTGGAGGGGTAGAGGGGTAGAAGAGGGGAAGAGGGGTAGAGTGGTAGAAGAGGGGTAGAAGAGGGGTAGAAGAGGGCTAGTAGAGGGGTAGAAGAGGGGTAGAGTGGTAGTGGAGGGGTGATGGGGTAGAGGGGTAGAAGAGGGATAGAGGGGTAGAAGAGGGGTTGAGGGGTAGTAGAGGGGTAGTAGAGGGGTAGAAGAGGGGTAGACGGGTAGAAGAGGGGTAGAAGGGTAGAAGAGGGGTAGTAGATGGGTGGTAGAGGGGTAGAAGAGGGGTAGAGGGGAAGAGGGGTAGAAGAGTTAGTTTAAAAAAAGCGAGTGGTGATTATATATGGTTTGTGTGCAGGTGGGCGTGGAGTTGGGGAGAGATAATCAGTAGTTAACCGAAAGAAAAAAAAAACTGTATGTATTTTTACTGTGCTTAAAAATATTTAATTAAGGATCCAAAAGTACTTTAATTAAGGATCCAAAAGTACACGTTTACAAGCAACGAAAACAACAGCGCTTTTACGCTAAATTAATTATAATATACTAACAATTCCATGGAACAGAGCATTAACTTTAAAGTGCCTCACATTGTCCAAAAAACTGGATTAGCGCTGATGCCTTTTGAGACCGCACCGTTCACGTGAGGTTTGTTGCTCGGTAAAAAAATAAACAGCATTCATGTTTAAATGGCACCAGCTCACATTGCCCTAAATAAATAAAAAAAACGGAATTGCCACTAAAGCGTTTTGAGACAGCATCGTTCACATGAGATTTGATGCTCAGTAAACAAGCGGTCTTCAAAAAGGAGACGGAGAGGGCGGAGCGAGTGGGCGCGCGGCGGCAAAAGTGAAAGGAGCTGCAGCGTCCACACGCTTTCTGTGTGCCCGCGAGCGATGCGCTGAGCGCATGGCGAGAGAGGTAAGCCAGATGGCGCCTCTGCTCGTAACTGTGCGCGTAACCGCACGCTCGAGGCCACACAGAAAGCGTGTGGTCGGATTTTTGAATGCCCACTCACTAAAAGTCTCGCCAGAGCAGCGCATGCGCTGGCTCAGGCGAGACCTAAAAAACCATAGTCAGCAATCCAGTTTACAATATACAGCTTTAGACCACCTTGTGATACATCATTCTCAAAATATACCAGTAATTCCAAGAAAAAATACTTAGCCCAAAGAAGATCCTGAAACCATTGGGAGGGAAAAGGACTGAATCCACATGGGCGGGATAATCCTCGCCTCTGTGTCCTTAATAGAATTGAAACTTTCCTTTGCGTTAGCTAGGACATTTTATATTCTATGTCACCAGCGAAGCCATGCCAGTGATGAGTTTAAAGTAAAAGGTCTTAAAGGTTGAGTCTGAAGACCAATCCACTGCTCTGAGGATATCCTCCAGACGGCCTCCTAATGAAAAAGCCTTGGAGGCCATAGAACCCCTCGAAGAGTGCGCTCCAAAGGAGGTTGTGTCAATTCCCGCTTCCTGCAAGACCCATCTCACCCATCGAGCGATAGTCGCCGCCCAAACCGGCTTAAAAGGCTTCTTGAGGGAAATGAACAATTGGGCTACCCCCGGAGGCCGATACTCCTCGGTCATGGACTCGTAAGCTCGGAGACATCGGACCACGCACAATTTTGGGTGATCAAGAAAAGCAGGATAGTGAACAACTCTAGTGTTGGACTTTGTCCGGCGTGAGATAGTAAAGGACACCCCGCCCGGGGTAAACATCCGCGCGCCGTAACATCCAAAGCCTGCACATCCGATACTCTTTTACAAGATATGAGACATAACAACATTGCGAGCTTACCTGTCAATTCTTTATGAAAAATATATTGCTGGTCTTGCCATGAACGTAGCATCCTAAGCACTACCGCAACATCCCAGAGCGAGGAATATCGTGGCTCTAGTAGGACAGATAAGCAAATGCCCTGTAGTAAGCGGCATACCAATGGGTGCTCCCCCACTGGGACCTCATGAACCGGTGCATGAGATGGCCGACCGTCTGGCATTGATAGTGCGATAGGCTAAACCCTTACCAGCCAGTTCTGAGATGAAGTTGACAATATGCACTACAACAGTCCCCACAGGATCGAGATCCCTTTGCACAGACCAGCGAGACCACCTTCGCCATGCTGAAGAATATCTCTTGATGGTCGAATCAGACCAGGCTCTTCTGATGAAGGTAGACGCCTGCTGCGAAAGGCCCAGGATTTCCCAACGTCCTCTGTAATTTTCCAGCCCATTAGCCGAAGTATCACGTACTGCACCAACTGGTGCAAGTTGCCTTGAGGATCCGTCAGAAGTTGAGGAGTCAGGGGTAGACAGATTGGAAAATCTGTAGAAAGTTTCAGAAGAACTGGATACCACGCTTGCGACCTCCAAAACGGTGTCACCAGGATCACCTCTGCCTTCTGGCGGCGGACTATGGATATGAGCCTGGCTATCATCGAAAAGGGAGGGAACGCGTAACCCCGGAAGTCACTCCAGTCCTGGAGAAAGGCATCCGTTGCCTCTGCCAGAGGATCTGGTCGCCAACTGAAAAACTGTGGAATGTGGCGATTGAGTCTGGAGTCAAAAAGATCCACCTGACAAGGACTCCACCGTTCCAAGATCATCTGAAAATCAGAGGGTCCAATTTCCATGCACTGTAATCCCTCAGAGGCCTGGATTGGCAGTCTGCCTCTTGGTTGAGGCACCCTGGGAGGTACTCCGCCATCACCGATAATCTGTGTGCCAGGGAGTAATCCCTAAATTCCCTGGCCAGGTCCGCTAACACCTTGGATTTGGTACCACCTAGGCGGTTTATGTATCTGACCGCTGAGATGTTGTCCATCTTCAGCAAGATCGCACACAAGACCTTGTTGGCTGCAAGGCTCCTCACCGCAAAGGAGCCCGCGAGGAGCTCCAGGCAATTGATGTGGAGGGATTGCTCGCCCCTGGACCAACGTCCTCCTGTAGTAATATCACCACACCATGCACCCCAACCTCGTCAGCTGGCGTCAAACTCGATAACCAGATCTGGGGCGGACCCAAAGATGGCCCTTCTGTTCCAGGCCTGCATGTGGTCTAGCCACCATCGAAGTTCTGTCTGGGCTTCCGTTGACAGAGAGATCTCCAGGGAATAATTAAACCCCTCCTGAGATGTAGCACTTTCAGGCGCCGCAAGGCCCTGTAATGCAGAGGTCCTGGGAAGATGGCCTGAATGGAAAGGATAGAAGGCCGACCACCCTGGCCAACTGCTGAAGGGAGATGGTCTCCTTGGCCAAAGTCCGGCTCAGCTCCCTGCGAATTAGGATTATCTTCCTCTGGGGTAAGCGGAGGGACTGATGCACTGTGTCGACCTCGAAGCCTAGGAAGGTCATTTGTTGAGCCGGAGAAAACTCCGACTTCTGTGTGTTCACTATGAACCCCAATGTCCTGCAACAACGTCTGCATCAAGTGAAGTTGCGAAATTAGCTTAGATCTCTCTTGGTGCATGAGGAGGATGTCGTCTAAGTATACTATTAGACGTACTCCCCGGGCCCGAAGCTATTCCATGGCCGGCCTCAACACCTTGGTGAAGCACCAGGGTGCGGACGAGAGGCTGAATGGTAGCCATGTGAATTCGAAAAACTTGTTGTCTCACTTGAATTGAAGAAAACATCTGTGTGGGGGAAATATGGGAATGGCGAGGTAGGCATCCTTTAGATCAAGCCTCACCAGCCAATCGTTCAGTAGAAGAATATCTCGAAGGAGGTGAATGCCCTCCATTTTGAAGTGGCGATACACCACCCAACGATTGAAATCCCTCAGATTTATGACAGGACAAAAACCCTTGTCCTTCTTCTCCACTAGGAAAATATAGCTTAGAAATCAGGAAGGATTAAGGGTTGTAGGCAAAATTGCCCCTTTCTGTAAAAGTTCTGACACCTCTGGACTCACCACCCGAGCCCCTTCCTCTGAGGAAACCAAGGGGCAGGGTAGGGAAAGCTGCCTGGGTGTGCCGTAAAACTCGATGTGAAACCCGTTCACCGTCTGAAGCACCCATGCGTCCTTTGTTATGGACTTCCATTTCTGAGTGAACCATCATAGCCGCCCTCCCACCCTGTGTAGGGAAAAAGGGGTAGCACTTACCGTTGTTTCTTCCTGGTGCGTTGTTGGCTCCTCGAACTGATCCTTTATTGCCACGTCCTTTGCCTCGACCTCTGGAGGGTTAAAACCCCCCAAATTTCTTGTGGTCTTGCCACTGGATGGATCATCTGTAGGAAGCTGGCTTTGTATATACTATAACAAAGTGAGGTATAGTGTGCACAGAGTCCAGTGGAACCCCAAAGGTAGGCAGAGGTAAAGTTAGATATCACCGCACTCTCTATTTGTGGTAGTGTGGTCGAGCAGTAAGGCAGTATCAGAGGACAGTGTTAAGCATTTGTTGTACCCACTCAGTCAACAAATGAATTCACACACTCAAAGACTGAACTTCAGACCAATTGTTTTTGTATAAAAATATTCTTTTAGTTATTTTATTTCCTAGAACCAAGCAAGCCTGGCATAGGTAAGTGATAAGTACTTTGCAGTAAATATACAGTTTGTAACACAGTTTGGATTGCAATTGTAAATGCACTTTGTTTTGACTTACAGTATTGTTTCTGAGAAATGCAATGCTTTGTAAATACAGTACATATACTTTGTATAGGATTTTCAGTAATATTACAGGTAAGTTGCTTTTGAGATTACTTTTTTCTACACAGAGTAGTATACCTGGATACTACTCTGGGACATTTCCTGTAAACAGGAAAGTAAAATCGTTTTTGTTAAATAGAACAATTTTAAAGAATTTCTTTAGGTTTTCAAACTCCACACTTAAAAACATTTCCAAGAAAAACAGTCAATGTTATCCTATGGAGGAAAATACTGTTATCGGTTTTAAGGTAAGTATTTGGTAGTGGGAGTTGAGGTTCTGAGGGTAGACTCGTGGGTCCCCCAGGGTCAGGGATGCACTCTTGTTACATCCTCAGCTGCACTAGGGCGGCCGGGTGCAGAGTGCTGGGGCCCAATGTTATCCAATGGGGGATAGGGGGCCTCCGGTTGGTGGCTGCTGATGAGCAGGCCACTTGGTTGTGGGAGCAAAGCTCCTGAACTTTAGCTCAGGGCAAATGGGGAAACAAAGTAGCACCAAAGGTGCACCCTCAGCGCCACTAGGGCGGCCGGGTGCAGGGTGCTGTTTCGACGTCGGGCTCCCTGTTGTTTGCAATGGGGAACCTCCGGTTTGCAAAGGCACAGCAGGCTCGGGACGAAGGTCTTCTGGGTGCGACCACCACTTCGAGAGGTAAGTTGGGATCTTGGGGGTCGGTTAGGCACCGTCGGTTTGGCCACCAAAAGGCGTGGGGTGTCGGGTGCAGGGGATACCAAACTTCTCAGTTTTCAGTGTAGCCATTATGGTGCTGTGGAGTTCATAATGACAAACTCCCAGCACCATATACTCTTAATGGCAGCACTGCACTTACAATGTCTCAGAATGGACTTAGACACTGTAGGGGTACAGGGCTCATGCACCTGTCCCTCACCACTGGTATAGCGCACCCAGCTAGAGGGGTGACTGATCTATGCCAGGGCAGTGGGTTGTAGGCATGGCACACAGGGATGTGTGCCTTGTCAACTCTTCCCTTTGTTCTGCACCAAGACACGCAGCCTGCAAAGGCAGTGTGTTTGTGAAAAGGTACAGGGCCTCTAAGGGTGGCACAATAAGTCCTGCAGCCCTTAGAGGTCTTCCCTGGTCACAGTGTCCTGGGTACCTGTGGTCCATTTACCAGGGGCTGCAAAAGAAACCCTGCTTCTCACATCGTCATGTCTGGAACTTCTGGGGGTTGGAATAGAAGGTTCGGCCGGAGGAGCGCCCCCTACCTCTTCCGGGCCAACCAAACATTTGTTGATTAAACACTTTCTTGATCGATTGTTGAGCCTGGTACAATGAGGAAAAGGTATTGACAAAGCGAGAAAGTTCCTTAATGAAGGGTTCTCCAAAGAGACCTCCATTGGCTACCGGGCCGGCCTCTGGTGGCCAGTTCTCCAAGTCTGGGTTCAATTTTAATTAACAGGGAGCGTTGACACTCCGTTGACAAGGCACAATTGGTGTTGCCTAAACATAGGCCTTGCTGAGCCAAGCCCGACAGGATTTCTGAATCAATCATAAGGCCCGATGCTTTGGCATCTTCGGCCATGTCCAGGATTTTGGTCAGGGGCCCCAGAACATCCAGAACCTTGTCCTGGCATGAACGCCAGGACCAGCCTAGACCCTTCTTAGGGTCTTTAACAAACTTCGCAATGAAAGTTGCCATCTTGGCATCGATGTCTGGGGTCTGAGCCATTTTATTAGTCAATGATGGTCTAGGACACTCAAACCGTAGACGACCCTTGGCTTCCTGGTCCATAGGCTTCCGAATGCGGCTAGCCACATAACGCGCCACAGAGGGCGCAGGTACACAGTCCGCCGAGCGGGGGTGATAGATATTTTTGGGGTTAAGGAAACCCGTCAGCCATGCGGTGTCCTTCTCCAGAGAAGCGTCAATGGCATCCACCAACTCCTCGTGGATAGGTAGGAGCTCCTGCTCCTCCTCAACAGACTCCCAAAAGTCTGCAAACTCACCTGCCATTGCGATCAGGTGAGAGTATAAGAGGTACAAGGCAGGAAAAACAAAATGTAATGGGTCCCGGTAGCCTTGGTTGTGCCAAAGCTTGTTTGGGGTACGAACAGTAATGGCCCTCTAAATAATATGGGCTCACGTGGGATAGATCTGTGGTGAAAACCGCTTATCTGGAGCCTAATTACAGCCTAATTACACGAAGAGATGAGGGTAGAACACGTCTCCACCGTGCCCGCTCTCACTGCCGAGAGACATCACTGCTCGGAAGTCCAGCGAGGAAGAATGTCCGGAATGCGAAGGAGTGTGAGGAGCGGCCTCTTCACACGCGAGGCGTCCTCACCACGCCCTCTGCCCGGCTGAGCCCCTCACCGTGCGGTATCAGGAAGCCGCTGCGGGAAGAATGAATGGAATGTGAAAGGGGTGGGGGAGCTGCACTCTCGAGAAGCTCTCCCCCGCCTCCTGACAAGAAATGGGAGCGAAGCACGTTCGTCTCGTGGGAGGCCCGGCGTCGGATAGAGGCACCGACGGGCTCACCGCGGGTCAGAGTATTATCCTCGCCAGGTCAGGTACGCTTGCACCTGAACCAATTCCATAAAAATGAGCAAAAATTAGCATCAATTTCACCTCAAATAAGTCACAATAAAGCCATAGATCAACAATCTGATATCAGTATGAAGGAAAAGCACTTATCTGGCTGCTGAGCAGCGAAGAAAAAGAGGAAGTGCTTTTCCTTGATACTGGATTTATAAGATGGACTCTATGGTTGTTGATTATGTGTTGCATAGACTCTTGGGAGTTGTAGTCGTTGACGAGTTTTACTGCTGTTAAGGCTGCTGAGCAAAAATTAAAGGAGAGAGAAAGCATAATCTGAGCCTCCAGGCCCTGACATAGAATCTGATGTTCAGGATCCTCCTTTGTCCTTAATTATTGACTTGAATACTCATTGCAAGTTGTCCATAGTGGGCTGGAGATTACTAACCCCAATCTCTTTACTATACTTATTCTTTGGTAGTATTAAAAAAAAAAAAAAAAAAAAACACGGGGGTTTATGATCACTATAGGAAGATGAGACAACTGTCCTATATAGGAGTACATCCTTTAGGTTCTGTGTTACAAAGATATAATCTATTGTCGAGGATGTGCCTCTGCCTCTATGTGTGGGTAGAAAATTGCGTCTACTAAGTCCAGTGGTGCAAGAAGGGACATGAACTCCTGACTTCTAGGATCAGAAATTACAGTGGGGCAAGTGACAGTACTTGAACAAGGAGAAAGATGAACATTAAAATCACCCACTAAGCATAAGTGCATTGTGTCTCCTCTTGTCATGACTTTATCCGTCAGCTTGGTAAGGTAATGAAATAACTCGGAGAGCTTACGTTTCTGGACGTTGGTAAATCATTGTTATGAAAGTTTTCCAGATAAAGACTGAAATGGTTCCTCCATAGTACTATTTGGAAATTAGCACTTGACATCTCCAAAATCTCAACGTAGACCCCCTAAGGCTATATTCAACCATACTACTAACCCACCCAATGCTCCACCACAGCGGACTGAGTGCTGAAACACTATAACACTGAAAACATTGACCATAGTGGACGCAGTATTCCACTCTCCTGGAGCATGATGATGTCATAACTCTTTATAAATGACAACCAGTCGGGCAAACAGAGCTTGGAACGAAGCCCAGCCACATTCCAGCTCACAATTCTTAGCGGGGTATTCTGGATATGTGACGGGTCAGCAACAAAATTAACAGTCTTAGCTAACGGCATGTTTAATTAGGACTGGTTCGATGGCAAGGGCTCTTGTAGTAATTCTACATCTTCACGGCTACTCAATACTTCAAACCGATTTTCACAAGTAAATGGGGGTGCCGCCAAGGAGGAGCAACTGGGCGGGGAGGGGGCCTATAAAAGTATCCAAGGAGGAGTGCTGCAATTTGGTAGTTAGCATGATGTGCCTGTTCATTCATTCTGAGTGTTACAGACACAAAAAGGATTCCGAAAATTAACCACAATGCAGTCCCCTACAATGTCCTTAGGTCCATTACCCACCCAGCCCACCCTTCTGGCCATAATAATTTAGTCCATGTTTCGAAGGTCAAAGTGTTCATGCCTGTTCAGCCAGTGAGCAGTTTTATTCCGAAGTTGAGCCCACGATTCTTCAAAGCCAGATCTAAGAGGGGGGGCTCCAGCTAATATCACCACATATGGGCATACCGCAGGTGGTAATTTCAGTGTCTTTGCAGGGTGGCAAATTCGACTCCTGAGCTCCTCCAGGGGATGCCTCTTGGATTTTCCCGCGTGCCTAATACAGCGGATAAGTTAGTAGCATCCACGCCCCAGGGTAGACGAGCCCCCTTCAAAGTGCTGCGAGATCGGACGTCATTACCCTGGGGTGTATTCAGTGCGATCCATGGAATGTCGCCTCCTGTTTGCCAGGATACAGAGTGAGCTTATGTTGGGGGACAAAATCTGTTACCATTATGATTTACTTTATATTGTTCAAATAAGACCGTTATGACGACCTTGATATGATCCAGGTGTGCCATTTTGGGGTTCAATTTCTGGTTCTGGATTGAACTGATTTTTGCGCTCAAATCGGCGATATTTAAGAAATCCTGAACTAGCACAGCTTCCCAGGGGGGTGTCATGGGTTGATTGGGTCAGAAGTTGTAACCTGAGTCATAGCAATAACTGCCTCTGGTAGGGACATTGGAGGGGCGTTAGTTCTGCCTGGTGCTCCCTCCAGGTTTCCTTTTTTTAGGTGCGGGCTGGCTGTAACATGAGCTACGTTGACCAGGGTCGGCGTCTGACACAACAACAATAAACCCGGGGTCATCCAGGCAATCATTAAGAAGGGTAGAACCTAATTCCGCGTTTGGGCGGACGGTGCTGCCACCAGCAATAGGAGGATGGCCATCAGGCTGCCTTAAAGAGAGACGAGAATCCAGGGAAAGTCTACCTCAGAAGGTGTCATCTCATTGGAAATTATTCCAGCAGCCCCCTCCAACATGCTACCAATTGTTACAGTCGAACGTGTGGCCACGGTAGTCCCAGCAATTTTTCGCTTGCCCATCGCTAGACCCCTTTTAACACGTCGCACCTGTGCAACGGTGCAAGATCCCACGCAGAAATGATTGCTACTGGGCCACAAAGAGAGTGGGCCGGGGGGCCCACCCCGGCCTCGCTCAGCCACACATGGGCCCGCTCTTGGCCCGGGCGAGTCTCGTGCTGCGGGGGCAGCTGAGCGCTTTTAGCGCGTTTGTTGTAAATTCCCCGCCTCCTCTCACACCGCCCCCACTTGTCATTATTAATAAAACGTAAAGTGAAGATGGCCCCTTCTAAATTACATGGGGCAGGGTGTGAGAGTTTATTTACCTTTAAAGGCAAAGGACAAATGAAACTGCCCGATTTCATTGCTGGATGTTGCAACCGTTTACTTTAAAAAAAAAGTGAATGCATCTACATTTGTGGGTCTAGGCTTCAGGTGTCTTGCTACCTAAACAGAGCAGTAACTCAATGCCTACCGTAGTGTAGATCATTGTCTAACACTGAGATAAGTGCGTGATGGTGAAATTTGGGCTTTTGTGTATGGGAGTTAAGATCTTGCATTTGTCAGAGTCAATAAATCTGTGCTTTGAGGAACAAATAGATCAGCCAGGTTTTCCTCTAGTTTTTTATCTGTGCTTGATGCAGACCTATCTGTAAACAGCGGACTCAGTAAGATGTGGAAGAGTTGTTAAAGACTGACTCAAAATACAGGAGGTTTCCATCAAGGTTCTCTCGACCCACTGATTTTATTATATTCTTATCAAACCTAAATTTCTTAATGGAGAGTTCCAGTACTGCGTACCCTCTGAAACCAAAAGTTGTCAAATACTGGACACTTCAAGTAAGTTGAAGAAGAAACACAGGAAGTCTAAACATGGCTCCCCCTCTTCCTGCCACTCACCCGGAGTCTTATTCTGGACATCAGGGTACCTCCAGATCTCGGTGGCCCACCACGGAACCAACTTCAGCACTAGCCCCTATTAATCTCGAGTTACTGGGCCATCGGTAACACTGCATCCAGTTCGAGCCTTCGTAGAGGCTATTTTGTGAATCTTGGTACCCTTTTGGAGCCCTCTGGCTCATCTTCGGGCCCAATTGATCCAAAGAGACCTCCAGTCGGCTTACCGGCAGCGTATCTGTCCCCAACTGTGCTTCTATACCCTGCTCTTGGGCCCACCTGACTCTGGGGCCGATGCCTGCTTAGACTCCTTCCCCTGCGCTGAATCCCACACCAGTTATCCTCCGTGCGTTGACGCTGAAGGGTAAACCCATAGTCATTTTGGACTCTGAAGTAAATCCGCCACAACTTTGACATCTTACCCAACTTTACCTCTCCCACAGCCACATTCTGATTCGCTTATGCTGCCACATAGATTCTCAGAGCTACAGCCACATAACAATGACGATGAATAATTGCAGGTATACAAGTATACTACAAAAAAAATATTTTTCTAGACCTCTAGGAGTCCAGTAGCCTTGACAACTCCCAAGATATTGCACTCAATTATCCAAATGGCCCTTCTACGGAGGAATCTGCCTCTTTCTCTATGGTCATTAGAAGGGCGGCAGACGTTCATGACCTCCAGCTTCCCTCACTATAGGTTAAAATTTATTGAAGAGGTCGGCAGGCTAGGCAGACCTCTTCCACTACTTCCATTCAGGGAGGCCCTCGCAGACCCCCTACTTGGGAAAACCTAGAATCCTTCATAGCCTGTCCGTAGCCTAATAGCTCATCACCACAGAGCAGGTTTGGGGACTCACCTTTCCTCCTGCATCACCCAACACCAGAGAGTCTTGTGGTTCAGGCTTCCAATAGCCGAATACCCAGCTAGACAGACAGGTGAAATGCATGAAGGCATTTGGAAAATTGGTCTTCTCCTCTGCTACTCTTGCCCTCGGATCTGACAATTCAAGGTGTCCCTGGGGCATTACCTGCATGTGCTGTGGGAAATGGTGAGTGATATCTTCCCTGCAGTCCCTGACGGCCTCTGTGCCACCGTCCAACAAATAATACAGGATAGTCAAGATGAGGCAAAGTACGTCTTCAGATCAGACCTGGACACTACTGAGAGTCTGGGTAGAGAAGTTGGTACCAGTGTGGTGCTTCTGCTTCAACCATGAACAATCCCGTTTGGACATGCCATTTGATTGCACCCATCTCTTTGGAGACAAAGCAGACTCTGCATTAGAGTACTTAAAAGAAAGCAAAGCAACAGCGTGCTCTTGTGGCCTTGCACTGCTTGCACAGTCCCTTTCAAGGCTTCGGAAGAGAAATACTGGAGAGCAGGGGCGTAACACAGACCCCGCATCCCCCGTGGTGCGGGGGGGCCCCCGAGCTGCGCGGGGCCCCCTCAGCACAGTACTCAGGCCTGAGCGCTCCGGATTAAATCCGGAGCGGGGCCCCTCCGTGTACACTGCAGGGGGGCCCGTTAAACTTTCGTTACGCCACTGCTAGAGAGGCCACAACATACCTTGACTCTGCAGCAACAGACCTTCCTACCCTTTCGAGGTAGAGGTCTGTGATCCAGCCGATAGTGTCCAGGTCCCATGGGGCAATGACTTATCCAGTCTCTGGCCACTGCTGCAAAGCCTCTTTAGTTTACCCTCCTTGGCGCAGTCACCCAGTTAGAGAATGGATACACTTTTACCTCCACTCGTAGCAAGGTATCACTTCAGACAAATATGTGCTTCAAATTTACAATGCTGTTATGCCATCCCCTTCATGCCCACCCCTCCAGACATGCAACCTACACCACAACGGCTTCCAGAGGACCACTTGTTCATTCTCTGACAAGAAGTTCACACTCTTGAACAAGGAAGCCAGAAGAGCGGGTACTGGCATCAGAGGTCATGATTAGTTGCTAGTCTTGTTACTTTTTGGTGCCGAAGAAGGACGGAGGGATTCTCCTATTCCAGACCTCCACCCCTGAACCTCTTCCTCACAAAGGAGAAGTTCAAGATGCTCACTTTGGCCCAAGTTTTGTCTGCCCTGGATCCAGGGGACTGGATGATGGCAGTTGATCTGCAGGCTGCCTATTTCTACATCCCTGTCCTGCAACCCCACAGACTCTACCTGCGGTTTCTAGCACTACCAGTTCTCTGTGCTTCCCTTTGGCCTCACCAGCGCCCTCGGATGTTCACGAAAGTCATGGTTGCTGCCCTTCTAAAGAGGTTGGGAATACTAGTCTTCTGGTACCTCTTTGACTTTTTGCTGAAGGCGTGCTTGTTAAACAGTTATCAACCACCTCTAGACGACGATCAACCTGCACTGGAATTTACCATTGACATGCCAAAGTCACGCCTACTTCCTTCACAGAGGGTTCCTTTGATTAGAGCCATCTTGGGCGCAATGCTGTTTCGTGCCTTTCCTCTGCTTCAAAGAGTTCAAGATATTCATGCTATGATCTTGATGTTTCAACCCTTGACCTGGGGCTCAGTCAGAGCGACTCTGGGGCTTCTTGGCCTTTTAGACTCCTGCTAGTGGGCCATGACACATGCAGAATCTGAAGCCTCATTGGGCTCAGCACCAAGATATTCTTTCAGATGTCATCCTGGTGTCAGAGGAGACTGTAAAAAGACCTGCAGTGGTGGTTACTGGAATGCAACTGGGCCTGTGGCAGACTCCTCTCCCTGCCCCACTTAGAGCTAATGGTTGCGACGGATGCATCGATGCTGGATCTGGGAGAGTTGGAAATCAGAGGATCAGAAACCTGCCTCCACATCAACCTGTTGGAGTTGCAGGCGATCGTGTGGCACTAAAGCCTCTCCTCCCTCAGTCAAGGAGGACCGGGTGGAGATTCTTAAAGACAACAGCAATGCCATGTGGTACGGCAGAAAGCAGGTTGGATTGGGGTCATGGGTCTTGTGCGAAGAGGCTCTATGCCCTTGGCACTGGCTAGGGCATTGCCTTGCCTTGCTTATACTGCACCCAGCATGTCCTTAAATGCCAGAGGATTAACTCAGCCATCATTGACAGGCGGATCACAAATGGTGGCTACACTCAGAAGAAGCACAGGGCATCTTCCATCAATGGGGAGAACACTGCCTTGATCTTGTCACCACTGCAGAGAACGCGCAGTGTCAAGACCTTTGTACATTGGAGTTCCCAAGGGTAATTCTCTCTGAGATGCCTTTTGGTTGGAATGGAGCTCCGCACTTCTGTGCACCTTCCCACCTCTACCTCTCCTGCCCAAAGTTCTGAGGATCAGTAGCAACCAGGCCCATGTCATCCAAGTAGATCCGGATTGGGTGAGGAGAGCGTGGGACCCAGAACTTTTTGTCATGAGTATCTGCCCCTTGATCTGGCTGCCTCTCCAGTAAGATCTTCCATTGCAGCAGCAGGACGGGGTTCAGCATCTGAGCCTGCACAACTTACACCTCCTTGTTTAGAGATTGAATAGTGACAGCTAACTGCTTTTGACCTTCCTCCTGAGGTAGTAAATGTAGTATTTGTGTCAAGGGATTCCTCCACCAAAACAATCCATGTGGATGCTGGGAGACGTTTGTTGTGTGGTGTGCTATTGGTATATTCAGAACCTGCAATCTCCGTTATTTGAAGTCATTCTTTTTTTCTTGTTTGTTGGCCCAGCAAGACCTTGGGCGGGCGACATTTAAAGATTGTCGGCCTTACCAGCCTTTCTTTGGTTACCTGACCAGGTAACCAAAGAAATTACCTTGTGTGATGAGGCGTTGACCCACGTTTCCACCAAAACCTTTTGTGATGCTCCAATGGGATCTGAATTTGGTTCTCACATTTCTAATGTGCACCACATTCAAACCAATGCACAGTTGCCCTCTGATACTACTAACCCTAAAGACAGTGTTACTAATAGTGATCACTTTCTTTATAACAACCCTACACTACCTTCTTCCTGGACAAACTAGTGCTACGAACTAAAAAGGCAGCATTCCTTCGGATAGTTGTCACCCCTGTCCACATTAGGCAGTTTGTGACCCTGCTGCCATCCTTTGCCTCTCCTCATATTTTCACTTAGACCCTAAGAATGCTCTGAGCTTCCACACTGATCACACCAGGGACCATTGGGTGGATGATCAACTCTTTATTGGATTCACTGGAACAAAGAAAGGAAAGGCAATACAGATACGGACCATTCCAGATGGCTTGTCCTTTGTATTAAGATCTGCTATGGACTGGCTAAGAAACAGCCTCGGAGGGCCTGTGATCTCTTGTCACCAGAGCCAAAACTGCTACCACTGTGCTGGATTATGGAATGCCTGTTTCGGATATCTGCTAGGCTGCGACGTGGGTGTTGGTTCACACATTCACAAAGCACTAATGCTTGTATAGCCAGTGAGAAGTGTACTTTGCCTATTCAGACCTGCAAGAATTCTTGGTCTGAGCTATTCCACAGACCTGGAGAGGAACTGCTTTGGTATCTATTCAGACGATAGGGAAGAATCCATCAGAAGAACAAGTTACTTACCTTCAATAACGCCCTTACTGGTGGATACTCTATCTAACCACAGATTCCTCAGCGACCCTCTCTCCTCTGTGCAATGCACACTCTTGGTCCATATTACAAATATTGCAATAGAGAGCACAATGTAATTATTGAGGGTCCTACATCCAATGGCGTCCTTTCCTGGGGCGAGATGACGCAACGCGGAGCCACACAATGCAACCTGCCAGTACGCAAAGAAATTGATGAGAAAAATCTCTGGATCCAATTTGGTGCTTGGGGTTAGTCACACAATGAGAAATCTGCAGTTAAAGTATATAAGACCAACCTTTACCGAAGGTAAGTGACTTGTTCTTCTGGCCCACTTCCTATTGGAATGTGTGTTACTTTGGGATTTAAAAAACACCATCTTAGACCATGGCTGTTAAAAGGAAAATGTTGGGTGTGTGAGGCTCACCTGGATTTACTGCAGGGACGAAATGGATGGAATGATGCTAGGTCCCAACTTCCCACACCCACCTCCTTCGCCCAACAAAGTCAAAGCAAAAGAGGGAAGGAGGGAAAACAAAACAAGGAAAGGAAGAAGGGGCTGACTCCACTGGATCGTCTGTTGGGCTGTTCACCAAGACTCCTAAATGAAAAGACACAAGGTAAGTACGTTTCTAGTGTACAAGTAACTGGCTGTACATATACACCCTACTTTGATAAGATACCTGTTGAATGAAAATACTCATCAAGTGTGGGGGACAAGACTCCCATGAGAACGTAGAACTCTAACAGTATCTAAAAAAGAAATACTATTTAAATATTTATAAGGACTGCGAGAGTTGGACCACAAACAAGAGATGAACATAAACATACCAACCTATGTTAGAATCACCATAGGAGTAAATGAGACTCTTTAATAAATAATCACCTGTTACGCCGGAATTTGAGAAAAACCAAAAAACTCATTTCCCAAGTCAGGAGAGAGCACGGATAAAAATAAGGCAAAAAGTGCAGGGTCAACCTAGACAGGTATGTGGAATACCTATGAATACTAATATAATCTCTCTACTTTGTTTGCAGCAAGAAGAGACGTGACCTAACCAAAAGACAACCAGAACCACTATTCTATTAACAAAAGAAAAAACAGCAATCAGATAAGTGTGACCTATCTGCTAGAAAAAGGAAAAAGAATACTAAACAAAAAGGAAACTTTGATTCTTTAAACCCTTCCTACTTGTCGTTTCAGAGGCAGACAGCCAGGACACAAAGGGTTAAAGGAGCTGAAAATCAGATGGAAACAATGTTGCCAGCCGGCAAGAGAACTACGTAACGTGAGTTGCTCCGGAAGAGCAGCCCAGCATCCAGGAAAGAGAAGTATCACCAAGAGGCTCTGAAAACAAGACCGGAGCGACAACAACTACAAGGATATTCAGGAGGTTTCAGGTAAGTACGGCGGAGATTTTGTGGGAGGCCTGGCGTGGTCAGTGCTGGAACGCGAAGCGCGTTTCCATCGCGGACCCCTCCCTTATATATGCTCAGGCGCCGCCCTCGCCCGCTGACAGGAAACAGCGGGCAGGGCTCACGTCAGCGCTCTCGGGCGGGGAAACAATACACTGCGCAGGCAGCGTGCCTCGTGGATCCTGACAGCACCCCTCCCAAGCCCCCCCGAACAGGTTTGGGTTTGTCAGGATAGCGACAATGAAACAACCGAACCAAGTGAGGAGCATACACATTAGAAGCAGCTACCCACGTCCGTTCTCAGGCCCATAACCTTTCCAGTGAATCAGGTACTGCAACCGACGCCGCACTCTGCGAGAGTCCACAATATAAGCCACCTCATACTCAGGATCATCATCCACCAAAGCAGGGGGAGGTTGAGGAGGAACAACAGTACCAGGGGCAACAGGTTTCAATAAAGACACATGAAAAACAGGATGGATACACAATGGGTCAGGCAAGTCGAGTTTCATAGCAACAGGATTCACAACCTTAGAAACAGCATAGGGACCAATAAAGCATGACTTGAATTTGTTTGTCCCTTTAACCTTGATGATCCGGGTGGACAACCAGACCTTGTCTCCTACAGCATAATCCGGAGGTGGTCGGCGATGGTGATCAGCACCCTCTTTATACCTACACTTGGCCTCCTCCAAAGACTGTTTGGCTGAGACATGAATATCTTGGAGACGAGTCACCAAATCCAAAGCAGCAGGAGTATCAGGAGGAACCAGGGGAGATACAAAGCCACAACGAGGGTGAAAACCATAGTTACAAAAAAAAGGAGATACTCCAATAGATGCATGTTCACCATTGTTATATGCAAACTCCGCAGTCCACAGAAAAGTGTTCCAATCCCTGTCTACCTGTAAGAGGTGGCACTGTAGGTATTGCTCAATACACTGGTTGACACTTTCAGTCTGACCGTCTGGGGGTGATGTGCAGAAGAGAGCCTTACATCTGTCTCCAGCAAGTTGTTCAATCCTTTCCAAAAGTTAGACACAAACTGAGGACCCCTATCTGATATAATGACAGAGGGTAGGCCATGAAGGCGCACTACATGTTGGAGAAATACACAAGCAAGCTCTTTTGAAGTAGGCAAGCATTTTAAAGGTATGAAATGGGACATTTTTGATAGCATGTCAACAACTACAAATATGACAGTATGCCCTTGCTTGGTGGGTGGCAGTTCTACAATAAAATCCATATAAACGGAATGTTATGGTGTAGGAGGAGAAGGCAGAGGGGTTAAGAGCCCTGCTGGTACCTGGTGGGAACTTTTACTCTGTGCGCAAACGTAACAGTTCTGCACATAGAACTGGGTGTCTTAATTCATGGATGGCCACCAAAAATACCTTTTAAGCAAGGAAAGGGTTTTCTTGTGTCCTGGGTGACCTGCTAACATGTGTATGACACCAGCCCAGTGCTTGTAGCTGTAGGTCTTAAGTAGGGAGAACTAAGCCTCCCTGAATATATACTAGATTGTTAATTCTGACTCCATTGGGTTTGGTTTCTAAGTCTTTGAGTTCTTCGGATTCATGTGTATGGGTCACTTCTTTCAAAAAGGACTCCTCTGAAAAGGTACCACCTAGAACACGATCAGGGCTTAAAATAAAGGGTTGGTCTTGTGTACCCTGTTCATCAGATAGATCATATCCAAAGCAGGGTAGGGCATCTGCTTTGCCATGTTTAGTGCCCGGCTGAAATTGTATGACATAGTCGAAATTGCTAAAGAAATGGGTCCATCTCAACTGCCTCATGGATAATGACCTAGCTGCTTGCAAGAACTGTAGATTTCTGTGATCAGTGATAACAGTGACGGTGATGGTGTCAAAGTACTGACACCATTCTTCAAAGGCCCTTTTTATTGCCAATAACTCCCTGTCTCCTACTGAGTAGTTCATTTCAGCAGGGGTAAGCTTATGAGAATAGAAAGCTACAGGATGTAGATGACCTGTCTGTCTATCTCTCTGGGACAACACTCCTCCTATAGCCACTTGGGATGCATCTGCTTCCAATAGAAAAGGTTGGGAAGTGTCACGGTGTTTCAAGACAGGGGCTGTGACAAAATACTTTTTTTAAACAGGAGAAAGCTTCTTCAGCTTCTGGTGTCCAATTAAAAGATATCCCCTTTTTCAACAGTATGGTGATAGGAGATGTTAGAGATGCAAACCCTTGTATGAACCGCCTATAAAAATTAGCGAATCCCAAAGAGCTCTGCACTTCCTTCACTGAACAGGGAGATGGCCACTTTGTGATGGCAGCAACATTTTGAGGATCCATGGTCACTCCTTTTGCTGACGACACAAAACCTAAAAAAGTGACTTCCGGAACATAAAATTCGCACTTGTCTAATTTCACGTGAAGATTGTTGTCTCTAAGGCGTGTTAATACACCCGTTACATGTCTGACATGATCTTCTATGGACAAACAGTAGATTAGAATGTCATAAATGTAGGCAATTGTGTTCACATCCAAGGTTTCTCCTAGAACATCATCAATAAAAAACTGAAAAGCCGCAGGGGCATTACACAGCCCAAAGGGCATAACTAAGTACTCATACAGCCCAAACTTCGTGCGGAAGGCAGTTTTCTATTCATCCCCTACCCTTACTCGGACCAAATGATATGCGCCTCTTAAATCTAGCTTAGTAAAAAATAGTGGCCTGTTTTACTTGATCGAGTAAAGATTGAATCAGAGGCAACGGGTATCGATTCTTAATTATCACACTATTAAGGGCTCTGTAGTCTATGCAGCACCGAAGACCCCTTCCCGTTTTGGTATAACAAACAAAGGGGGGGAAGAAGCCGCCGATCTAGATGGGCGAATTAATCTTTTTGCAACATATCGTCCAGGTATTCCCTCAAATTAGTGTTTTCTTTCTCGGTCAAGGCATATTTGCGACTACACGGAATTTTGGCTCCAGGCACGAAGTCAATACGGCAGTCATGGGGCCGATGGGGTGGTAAGACCGAGGCTTTTTTTTTATCGAACACCTCTCTGAATGTTTCGTAACATTCAGGTAATACAGGTAAACTAGAATCAGTAATTCCAGCTAAATGTTGCAATGTAGTGTATGTCTCTAGACAGTGACCCTTGCAGTACTCAGATGTGAACGCTAAGGTGTGGTCTCTCCAATTAATATCAGGGTTGTGTTTCATCAACCAAGGGAGGCCAATTATGGCTTGGAACTGAGGTGAAGAGATGACATCGAATTGGATATTTTCAAAATGTTTGTATGGAAGGTGCAAGCCTAACTATTTGGTGGTGTGAGTGACAGGCCCAGATTTCATGTGACGTCCGTCAATGTTCTTGACAATGTCCACTGTCTTTTTTGGTTCCATAGGTATGTTCATGCTCTCAACCCAGGCTGAATCAATAAAGTTCCCAGTAGCACCTGAGTCCAGCATGATTTGTACTTCTAGACTTTCATTACCCCAACTCAGCCGGGCTAAGATAAAAAAAAATAATGCATGGGGTAGGGAGTGTGATCCAGCCCTAATAGTTGGGAGACCATTAAACCTGTTTCACCTGAGCGATTTGTCTCCACTATGCTCAGGCGAGTCAGTTTCCTGGCTCTGTACGTCGTTTTGGTTTGATATGGCAATCTCTCAAAAAGTGTCCAGATTTGCCACAGTATAAACACAGATTATTAACCCGTCGTTTCTGCCTTTCTTCATGACTCAGGTGCCCTTTAATACTGCCTATCTGCATAGGTACTGGTTCCTCAATAGGTTTGTCTGACTCTGGTTTCTTTTCTCTATAGGTAGAGTACTTGGTCTCAATACGTCCTTTCTCCCTTTTTCTCTCATGCAAATGGTGGTTCATCTTAACTACCAAGTCAATTAATGCATCACAGGATTCTGGAGGGTATACGACTTGTGCTAGCATATCTTTCAGGTCCTCTCTCAGACCTTTGTAAAACAGAGCACCTCGTTTGGCTTCCGGCCATCCGGCTTCAGCAACTAATCTGTTAAAACAAGAGATGTAAGTCATAAGATCCTTTGATCCTTGTTTGAGATTTAACAACTCAGTATCAACGGACTGCATGAATGAATGTCTGTCGAACAAACACCTTAGCTCTTCCTTGAAAGCTCTATAGTCATACAACAAAGAATCATTTCTATCCACTAAGGGAATTGACCATGTATCTGCTGTACCACCCAAATACGATAAGACGAAAGCTACCTTGGATTGCTCAGTGGGAAAGCAGGATGCCTTGCACATAAAGTGCAATTGGCACTGGTTAATAAACAAATCCTCTGCACACGTTCAAAAGTAAATACATAAAGTTACATAAAATATCACAATGATGCTTGTCTTTATATTTTCAGATGTCTTTAATTCAAGATCTTTAAGCCTTTTTAGCCAACACGTGTTTCGTCGCTGTTACAGGGGATTACCCCGCGACTTCTTCAGGGCTGAGGTCAGTTTCAAGTAGTCTCTTAATTCCGGTGATAATTCCAACCCGGAAGGGGTTCCTATAAGTTCTGCTCCTGGAGAGGTAGACCAATTAGTCTTGTGTCCGG
The DNA here is from genome assembly GCA_963921515.1 of Calotriton arnoldi. Taxonomy (NCBI): domain Eukaryota; kingdom Metazoa; phylum Chordata; class Amphibia; order Caudata; family Salamandridae; genus Calotriton; species Calotriton arnoldi. Next base: position 1,158,263 of record CAWUFW010001274.1, read on the forward strand.
AAAGCTAAAATTGCTTCCAAATAGAAGGGAGTTTCTTTTAGAAGAGCTGCCCCATCCAGCAGTATTAGGTAGAGCCCTTCAGATCTCCAGGCCGTGACATGTTCGCCGTGCAAATCAGCAGGAATTATCACCGGAATTAAGAGACTACTTGAAACTGACCTCAGCCCGGAAGAAGTCTCGGTGTAATCCCCTGTAACAGCAACGAAACACGTGTTGGCTAAGAAGGCTTAAAGATCTTGAATTAAAGACATCTGAAAATATAAAGACAAGCATCATTGTGATATTTTATGTAACTTTATGTATTTACTTTTGAATGTGTGCAGAGGATTTGTATATATATAGCATAAGTGTTCTGCTGGCCACACACATGGGGATCTGGTGGTTTTTCCCTACCTTATGCACCGTGCCAGATTACTTGCCATTACTGATTTGTACTTGTGATAGAGCTTAGAGCGCCATTTTGCCTATTGCGGACCACCGACTGTATAACTACTGGTTAATAAACGTTGCAAATTTAGCTGAATCACCCATGAATCTTTCTGGGGGTGCTAGAGGTATAGAAGAGGGAGTAGTGATGTGATACACAGGAGGCGTAGTACTAGACGTAGGTGAATGTGGTGTAAAAAAGGTGGTATGGGATCCAGGCAACAAATCAGGAGGTTGTGGAGTCCAGGAGGCGTGTTGTAGGGAATCTACTCTGAGGGTTAATGCCTGGGTTTCTTTTTGTAAATTCCCTATCATGTTCGCCACATCAGCTAACGTTATCTGCTGTTCCTCCATAACGCCCGGGCAGTAATATAAAACGTGGGCTTCGCGTTCTGTGAGGCTCACCTGGATTTACTGCAGGGACGTAATGGATGGAATGATGCTAGGTCCCAACTTCCCACACCCACCTCCTTCGCCCAACAAAGTCAAAGCAAAAGAGGAAAGGTGGGGAAGGAGGGAAAACAAAACAAGGAAAGGAAGAAGGGGTTGACTCCACTGGATCGTCTGTTGGGCTGTTCACCAAGACTCCTAAATGAAAAGACAAAAGGTAAGTACGTTTCTAGTGTACAAGTAACTGGCTGTACATATACACCCTACTTTGATAAGATACCTGTTGAAAGAAAATACTCATCAAGTGTGGGGGAACAGACTCCCATGAGAACGTAGAACTCTCACAGTATCTAAAAAAGAAATACTATTTAAATATTTATAAGGACTGCGAGAGTTGGACCACAAACAAGAGATAAACATACCAACCTATGTTAGAATCACCATAGGAGTAATGAGACCCTTTAATAAATAATCCCCCGTTACTCCTGAATTTGGGGAAAACCCAAAAAATCATTTCCCAAGTCAGGAGAGAGCACGGATAAAAATAGGGCAAAAAGTGCAGGGTCAACCTAGACAGGTATGTGGAATACCTATGAATACTAATATAATCTCTCTACTTTGTTTGCAGCAAGAAGAGACGTGACATAACCAAAAGTCAACCAGAACCACTATTCTATCAACAAAAGAAAAAACAGCAATCAGATAAGTGTGACCTATCTGCTAGAAAAAGGAAAACGAATACCAAACAAAAAGGAAACTTTGATTGTTTAAACCCTTCCTACTTGTCGATTCAGAGGCAGACTGCCAGGACACAAAGGGTTAAAGGAGCTGAAAATCAGATGGAAACAATGTTGCCAGCCGGCAAGAGAACTACGTAACGTGAGTTGCTCCGGAAGAGCAGCCCAGCATCCAGGAAAGAGAGGTATCACCAAGAGGCTCTGAAAACAAGACCGGAGCGACAACAACTACAAGGATATTCAGGAGGTTTCAGGTAAGTACAGCGGAGATTCTGTGGGAGGCCTGGCGGGGTCCATACTGGAAAGCGAAGTGCGTTTCCATCGCGGATCCCACCCTTATATACGCTCAGGCGCCACCTTCGCCCGCTGACAGGAAACAGCGGACGAGGCTCGCGTCAGCACTCTCGGGCGGGGAAACAAAACGCTGCCGCAGGCAGCGTGCCTCGTGGAGCCTGACAGGGTGTCAAGCGGCAGCACTGGAAATTTTGTTCAGTATAGTTAGTGCATCTCTTAGTTAGGATGTACAAAGCCAGAGCTTTATATGCAGCATTGAGAGACAGCAAATCAAGTGCTTCGGTGCTGCTGCTGGTTTTTAAACAAAGTGTAAGGGTGGGCATATCTTGGAGTAAGTTGGCGGAAGATTATTAGTGGGGGGAGGTGGTCATAGCTTAGGTATGGTACCGCGGGTCTTGGTTCTATTGATGCACCATTTTTTTTTTAGGTTTGGCATTTTCGCTTATTATGGTATTGTGAGTTGCAGCTGAGAGAATATATCCTGGATAAGTAGGAAATCAGGTGCTGAATACGCAGCTGTTGGTTTGGTATTTCACTTTAACTAATTAGTTTTAAAGTAATAGTGAAAATGGAATAACACTGTTTATTACTACAAAAGCTTTATAGGAAGTAATTTAGACTACATAAACCAAACAGGTAGATTCTCATGTTAGGCACACCATCTAAAAAGAGAGGCTCTTTCACTAGTGCCAACTCCTAAAATGAAACTCTTTTCACCAGCGGAATGTAGTAATTGAATAGTGTGAAGGATTACTCTTTTAAGAATTTTTTTCTTAACTCACCTCTGATGACCTTGGGCCATCTTTCTTGGGTACACGAAGCACCGGGAGTTAGTTGCACGTCGTGCCCTTCTCTGCCTGGAGTACTCTCTCTATTGCCCTTTACCCAGTAAATTCTGCTCTTCTTTGGGGACCATGGCTGCATGAACCACCAAAGTCCGTGCAAAAACAGAGGGACTTGAACAACCAGAACATGGAGGGTGTAATCATGTTGAACAACCTCCAAGACTGATTAGTCTAAGGTAGTGAACGCCAGCTGGGCAGGCAAAAACGATAAGGTGATAAGTCCAAGCTAATTAAAGCTGATCTAGAAAACCCCAGAAAAATATAAAGTTCCACGTTACATGCAAAAGTTAAAGACTTCATGAGGCGATGACACGGTCATAAACTACGCTGTGTTGTGACGCATCAGGAGACCTGGAAACAGCGCTTTATAAAGGTTCCAAACAGTAATCAGTGCCATCTTTGCTTGGGCTTCTCGGGTCAAGTAATATAGAAGTTCATACTGTACTGGAAACTAAAAAAAAAACAGGATGTGAATAATGTACATCCTAAAAACCTCTCACAGTTCCACTGCAATGTCCTTTAATGTGAGCACCGGATCAGACTGACTCCATCAGACAGAGGGCACCAACAGAGTGGTGCAGCACATGCGTTACGTCAGCGTGGCTTATGCGGCCTGCAGCTGAATGCAAAGCGTCTCGCGTCTCTCACCCATGAGGTGGAGTGGGGGTGATAGTCGCCCCTTGAGAGGGTCGCCTGTGACCCCAAGAGTAGCCACGGAGGTTATGGTTCTGTGTGTGAAAAGGGCAGCCTGAGACAATGAGCCTGAGTGAGCAGTAACACGGCTATGTTTCAAATGATCCAAGGCCGAGTTTGCATTTTCTCCAAAGAGCCTGGAGCCATCAAATAATATATTCATCAGGGGCGCCTGCATGTTTCCATATGAGCCGGTGGCGAGCAACCAGGCAGGGTGCAGGACTACCACACTGGTGCCCAAAGCATGGCCAACATAGTTTGTTTGTCCAAACCGATCTGTAAAATGTTCCTGGCTGTGTTCTGTCCATCGTGATTCATCTGAGCAAACGTGTTCCAAAATTCCTCAACTAGAGCGGGCAACATCTTGCTTGCCATGTTCCACTGGGCATGTGCATACCTCCACAAACTGCATTCAGGGACCACAGAGCGAAACTTGCAGAAATGAACGCTTATCCCAGTGCCTTAGTGTTTCGACTCCCTTTCCAGCAGAGCCGCGGGGAAAGTATTAAGGTTTACCTAAGTGGCGGACACCAGTACGACTAGGCTTTTCAGCAGCAGATGCTATGAGGGAAAGTTGATTTGCTTAGAGCAGGCTTATGGCGCCTAGCAATAGGGTGGTTTACTAGCAGCTTCAATGAAGCCTTGGACCTTGCCCTCCTCCCCGCTCCCCAATCAAAGCCTCCATCAGGAACTCATTGAAGAGCAGCAGTTGTTCAGAAGTTGGGTGTAAAATTTCTGTAAGCAAATTCGCCTTAGTGTCCATTTTAGGCAACTGCAGTTCTAGCACCTCTATGAACCAGCATCACAAAGCAAGCATTTCCTTCAGTAGAGGGGCCCAATGGTGAGTTCCTAGACAGTCTCGGGAGAGGTGCCAAGTCAACTAGCATTTTGTAGGTCTAAATATAGGCCATCATCAGTGAAGTGAGGGGAGTAAATTGTCTGCCTCGTCATTACCTTCATCACCAGGAACATGCTGAATGACCTGTAGAGGCTTTAGAATAAGATCCAAAAATTACCTCCAGCTGTCCGTAATACTCTCTTCGAGGTAAGGGCTTTGTGGGGGAGTATTCCTACCAGGGTGGGCCTTGGTAATTTCATAATGTGGCACTGTTCTCCCTGACACCTCACCTCTGCTCCGGATCTGAAACTGGCATTGGTGTCAGATTTGGAACAGGTGCCTATGGAGCAGAGACTTGTGCATAACTGGTGTGGCCTTCGGCAAAGGTGTGGAGACATGGGCCTAACAGAGACAGTCACCACCAGAGTAGACTCCAAAAGAGGAAGTCTGACTGGTGGCCCTGGCTGATCTATGGGGCCTAAAGGTCTGCTTACCACGCCCGCCTGGTCCGAACAGGAGCAACGAGGATAATGTGGACCCGATCTTGATCTTATTTAGAACTTTGGGAAGGAAGGGCAGAGCCGAGAAGGCGTACAGGAGTCCTGTGTTCCAATACAGATAGAGTGTATCTCCTAGAGAATGTTCTCACAGAAACTCCAACATGCAAAAAACGTTTGACACTGCGTTCTCAACGGTGGAGAAAAGATTGAGCCAGGGCTCTTCCCACTGCCAGAGGATGCCTTGCACCCCCTCGTAAAATACAGGCCATTCGTGATCTGCCAGAAACGGCCTACTTAGCTCATCCTTTCTGGCATTCAAGGATCCCATCAGGTGGTTCATGATTAGGAAAGACCCTGATGTCCCAACGAACTCCAGAGGTGTAGAGGCTCCTAGCACACGACCCAGAACCCCACTCTGCACTTCTTGTTGTGATACCACATGGCAGTGGTGTTGTCTGTGAGAAACTGCATCAGCAGCCCTTTGATGGACTGTAGAAAGGCTTTCAGAGGTAGACAAACTGCCTGCAATTCCAACAGATTGGTATGGAGCCAGCCTTCCGCCTGAGACCAAAGTCCTCTGATCGCCTTCTCCAGATGACCTCGCCAATCCAGTAGTAACATGTCCCTCACCACTGTCAGCTGTTGCTAGGGAAGGAAGAAGGACTTGCCACTGGATCAATAGCATTTGAGCAGCCACCACTGCAGATCTTGAGCCATCTCCTCCAAAATCTAGATGGCATCCAACAGATTTCCTTGATGCTTAGCCCACTGGAACTTTAGATTCCATTGGAGAGCCCGCATGTGCCTACTGGCATAATTAAAGAGGATGCAGGCGGTTGAGGCCAAGAAGCCTCAGGGTTAGTCTCACTGAGATCCGGGACCAAGTCTGAAACATCAGGATCATACCCCAAATGTCCTTGACTCATGACAGAGGAAAGGATCTGAACTGCACTATATCCAGGATAGCTCCAATGCATGGAAGCTTCTGGGAAGGAGTCCTGTGCAACTTCAGATCATTGATCTTGAACCTCAAAGATGTTAGGAGGTTGACTGTCATCAGAAGGTGGTCTACGACTGACGGGCAAGCCCGCCTTCAACATCCAGTCATCAATGTAGGGGAACACTGGTATCCCCAACCTTTGAAGCTGGGCCGCATTATCTCCATCACTTTTATGAACATCTGAGGGACAATGGAGATGCTGAAGAGGAGCATGACAAACAAAGTTCTCCTGGTCTACCTTGAATAGCAGGTAACATCTGTGGGACTGCAGGATGGCTATATGAAAATATGCATTCTGCAGGTTCAAGGACACCATCCTAGCCTTCAAGTCCAGAGCAGACCGTATTTGAGCCAGCATGAGCATTTTGAATTTGCAGCTCTGCAGAAATTCATTCAGAGGTCAAAGGTCCCAAATAGGATGAAGACTCCCATTGTCCTTCAGCACAAGGAAATTGTTAGGGTAACAACCCTCTCCCCTTTCTAAGTCCAGAACCCTCTCAGTAGCAGCTTTGGAGAGTAACACCTCATAAAAAAACACAAAGGACAAGTGCTCCTCTGAAATTCACTCTGAAGTTGGTGGAAGATTTGCCAGGACAAAATGGAAGGGTAAGGTCTATCCATGCTGAAAGATTTGTAGAGCCCATCTATAGAACATGATTGAGTGCCCCCCTTGGAGGAATAGCTAAATCATGCACACCACAGGATGGGTGTGTGCCATTAAGGGCATACTAAAGCGACTTGGAGGCTGTTGCAGCAGGGGACAGTGACTGTGGGTACTGATGCTCCTGCTGACCTGTGCATTGCCTTCCAGATCTACATCCCAGGCCTTGAAAGGTCTGGGTGACTGCGACTGTGCTTGGGGTGACTGTCATTACCTAAACACCTCTAAATTTTCTGAACTGATGCATGAACTGTTTGGCAGGGATCAACTGGCCCAGGGAGTATTCTTTGGCTCTACTATCCTGAAAGCGGTCCAAGGCAGAATAGATTTTTTTCACCAAAAAGACGTGAGCCTTCAAAGGGCATTTTCATCATAGAGGCTAATACATTGCCAGAAAATTTTGTGGAACACATCCACGAGTGACGGAGAAGCTCAACACAGATGCCAACTGCCCTTCCAAGGCAATAAGTAGTATCATGCCAGGACTAATCACACATTTGGCTGCGTCTTGTCTCTCATGAATTGTCTGAGCCAGAGACCCTACGGTCTTCCGGAGCCGATGGCAATATTTTGCTGGCCATGTCACAGAGATATCTGTGAAGTAGCTGAATAAACAGGTTTAGGAGAGGAGATAATTAAAGGGGAGCAGGGGCTCAGACATGCCTGGCCCAGGCTGCAAAATTTCACATTTGTTTTGGTCTCGACTAAAGGCAGCTGCAAATCCAGGACCTCAGCTGCCCATCAGACCAATACTCCGAACGATGCACTCTCTTCCATTGGTGGTCCAAGTGGAGAGTTAAACCCTGTTTCAGGGGAGGTATCAGCCCACTGGCATTTTGTAAGTCCATGAAAAAGTTGTCATCTCTATAGGGAGGAGGTACAAAAACACCCTCTCCCCACCATCATTATTATTTCCTTCTTGGGGTATACTGTGTTTTGAGTCTGAGCCCCAAAAAATATGGAAACTTTGCTCCCTCGTCCGCCCCGGTAGAGACACTGGTTCAGAGTTGGACTGTATGATGCCCAGTTGAGCTTTTGTGATCTAAAAGCGATATCGTCGAGATAAGGCTGAAATTAGTTTGATGTCAGACATTGGTATCAGCACGGATTCTCTTCCTGTAGTGGTACCCAGTGCAGGTCTGGGAGCCAGAGTGTATGTCTGTACTGGAGTTGCCATTGGGCCCAGAGTGGGCCCCACAGGGTTAGATAGTGCAGAGGATTGATCCACTTTAGGTAACCCAACTGGAGGCCCTTGCAGTTCCTATGGACCAGAAAGTGGGAAGTTTCCCAAAAATCTATAGCATGGCCTCCTTGAAGGTGCACCCATGGACTGGTCTACCTGAATCAGTTGGAGAACCAGCACCAGGACTAGGAACTTAGAAGGATATTGTGTCACCCTTGCGCTTTCTCTTTGGATACAGGGTGGCAGGATGGGGTTTAGTTCCGCTTCACGTTTTTGGGTTTACTTTTGGACTTCCAGTGGACTTAGACCACGAGGAAGATGTCTTGTGGGCACGTCTTAGGGAGTGAGATTGAGACAGCGTCTGCAACTTGAAGCAGCACTTACACAACTTATTATGTTCAGCAACATGCAGTTTCGTGATTCCTGATTGCCTTTGGGTCTATGAGAGCACGTTTGTCTCACGACTTTGAGTCATGTACCAAGCCCAAACACCAGAGACCCACCTCGTGCGGGTCTGTGACCAACATCTGATTTCTACAGTCACAGCATAGTTTGAAACTTGTCATGTTAAGAGAAGACATAATTTCCTAGCAGACTGGATTACGTTTGGAAAACATCGGAAGGCTGATGAAATTAAAAGCGGAGTTCCAGATTTGCATCAGAATGCATGGAAAGAAAGTAACTGATGTCAGTGCACAGGAGTGGTGCCTATATGCCGCTCTATTTCATCCCTTCCGGGGTGGTGTGGAGCCACCTAGCTGCACACGAGCCTTGTGGAAAAAAGTTTCTGGATCCAGTCTGGTGCCTGAGGAGTATTCTAAGGTGAGGAATCAGCAGTTAAAAGTATCGATCAAAAAATATGTACTCTTGCCTCAAAACCACATCTCAAAAGACAAGCATTTGTAATGCAATAGGTCATTTGCGAGAGTCTGAGCTATTGGCATTGTAAATGACGACTAACTGAACATCGTTCGGCCATCCGCACCAAAAAAACATTGGCGCCTATGGTTAAGCACTATCTGGAACTTGGACATGGCCCTGAAGAGATTGATTGGCTGATTCTAGAAAAAATAAATCATAAACCGGGCTCTGATCCGGAAGAGATTAGGAAAAGCAGAGAAGTTTACTGGATTTTACCTTAGATACGGTCACACAAGGTTTAAATCAGGAAATTCCATGGGAACAAGCGATACGCTATAATGCCAGCTGAACCCATCTATTTTTCTTCCTCTCTGGTTTTTGATGATCCTTTTAGATATACTATCTAGAGGATTCTAGAGTGGCCATAATTGAATGAGGATGATCTACTCTGACATAGGGCTCAATGCCAGAGTCTGCAGTAATTTTACTAATCAATCTCCATGGGACATATGAAACGTTTATCTAGTTGGATTCATAATGGCCATAATCGAACAAAGATGATCCCCTCGGACATAAGGCATATTGACAGAGTTCGTTGAAGTCTGACATTCACGTCTATTGCACATATGGAACGTGTATCTAGTCATATTAAGTCGATATACGCATCCAGTCATGTAACATACTAGGGTGCTTATAGCAATACCCCTGTACCTAGTCTCTCAGGGATTTGGGCATAAGGTCTTAATCTCATAGACCCTCGGTATCTCCTTCATCCCCAGTATACAGAGATGCTCTTTGCATTAGGTTGCCACACAAGGTCATCAGAGTGTTTTTCTTGTTTTACTATTTACCATTAAACAATCACGACCATCTCATTCTGTATTATGATGGTTTGATTGACCTAATTACTATTCAAAAATAGATTCATGGCGTACTATAAACTGGGCTGTCCACATATGAACGAAACTTCAACAAGTTGATAGCACTGTATATGTGAGGTCATAGTTTGTTATTGTTCAACTGCAATAAAGTTTAGTCACGCTGAGTCTTGACGCGTGATAGCTCACTGTTTAGTTTGTTATTGTTCGACTGCAATAAAGGTGAGTGACGCTGAGTCTTGACGCGTGATAGGATACATTGTATCATGTGATTGCATCGGACTGATCTTTTAAAGAGCGGCCATTAAATTTTACTCCAGTCATGTGGAGGACGTTTTCAGTAGGAGGGTCTCATTATCGTGCGGCCTCGAGCTATATCACAAGTAAGTCGGCTGTGTGAATACGTGATTGTGCGCCATTGTTTAACTAGTTACCTCATGCAGGCTTTTCGTTTCATGCCACTTAGCGGTGCCGCTTCTTGTTTCAGACATACAGACTCATCTCTTTGGTCCGTTATCGATTCTCCTTTTTGCGCACAGCATTATGTAAGTACGGCAGTGTTACCGCAATGTCGTTGATAATTTAAACAAACGTTCAACGAGTAAAATGTGGACGTAGGCCACTTATGGCAACCCATTTTACTAAACGTTGCCCTTAAGTCATCAAGAAATAACATGGACCTAATTACACTGGTCCACATTGATCGTTTAAGTTACGCGTAATGCATTGCCATTATAGCACGCCATTGTATTGAATGTCACCCTTAAACCATCTATAAGCAACATAGACTTAGCTTAACTGGCCCATATTGATCGTTTTTTTGCCCGTAACGTAATGCCATTATAGCAACATTACCATAGAGCTTGCATATCATATGATCATTTTATACAGAGATATGAATCGTAAACCAGTTTGGGTCTCTTTTTAGCTCCTGATATCAAATAAAGATTTGAAGCAGTGTATTACCATTGGTTTGTGTTGGCGCACACGTCTCATTTGAGTAACCTGATCATTGTTCGATTGAAGAGACTTTTACATCATCTACACTTTCGCAGTTTTTAACGAAACGTGTAAGTATTAGATCAAGATAAATATAGCGCAGTATCTTCTCTGTAATATACGAACGCTGAAGATAATAGGTGCCTCTTTCCTTCAGTATCCTCTTACGGTGTAGCATCAGCGTCTTTCGCTGTATTTTCCTGACTGTGACCTGACCTGAAAAGCTTTTGTGCGGCATCTTCCAGCTTATTGACTGACATCCATAGGTTAAGGTAGATGCATCATCTTGTCTTACAAATAGTTAGATCCAAACATGCCTTAATGTGACTAGCTGTACACTGTAATTAAAGCTGTAATTTCTTCCATAGCACAGACGTGGTATGTGCCATTCTCAATGATAAAAGACAGATATCAGGCATCGTTTACATTGATTGTTGCAGAATATAGGGTAACATTTCATTCAGTTTTTGGGATTTAGCATCAAACTATAAATAACACGGCAACACTGTAACTGTTCTCTGGTCACCTGTGGCCCATGAGCATTTCATCTGACTTTGAAATAATATCACTTAATAATAAATAATGGTGATATGGTAACACTGTGGATGTTTGGTTTTCTCTATTTCACGAGCATGTCTACGTGTTTTTATCTGAACACCCTTTCTTTATTTTTCTGTTTTTCAATTGGCACATTGACAGCATGCAACTTTGGGCGTTCTTGCCCCGTTCCTAACTTTCCTTTACTGGAAATACGGGTCTATTTCTATTCCTTACTGCAAACAAATGTAAACAAGATAATAGAAACCTTGTTTCATTATATTAATTATGCACAAACAACCTGTCTGAAAGAACCATATGTATTGGTTTTTGCATTTACAGATATCAAGTTGTCAAAATTGTGGCCTTTCCTGACGAAGGCACTTCTGGTGCCGAAACGCGCGTAGAAACCATCGAAGTCAACTGAGTTTGTGCCACACTGCTTGTCCTATTGCAAAAAATTTTTTGGGGGAACTGTTAACTTTTACTTGAATTTGTATCAAACTATTTAATCATCGTTAGAGCAAAATAGATTAGCTCCTGTTAAAAAAATTATATCAACCACCTTTTGATTATTTTTGTATATTGTGTTTTTAAATGAATGTTTTGATATATTGCGTGCATGTGGACATGAGTGAGCTAGTATGAGTGAGTTTTCATTGTAATGTGTATTCATTAGTAACAATAAAACCATGTTTTGTATTTTTGGATAAAAAAAGCATTTTTTGGTTCTTTCATTCCATGTTGTAAATATTGTGCTGATGAATAAGCAGTTAGTTGCCTTAAGTCTTTCCACTAATTAATTGTAAATGACAATGCCTTTTATATATGTACATCGGTTGCAGGTTTTTAAAACACATAAATAAAGGCATTGTTATTTACAATGCCAATAGCTCAAACTCTCGCAAATGCAAGACTTATTGCTTTGCCCTGATAAAGGAGTTACCTAATATACATTAAAACTTACTCTAAAAACGAATGTTATAAGATACAAGAGACATAGAGAATATGTGAAAACAAAGAAACAGCATTTTGTTTTTAGGTACCATTTGTTTTGTTCTGATAACAGGTAAGATTTTAAGGGGCCGCTGCGATAAAATCACCATACAAAGGTATACCACTTATCAACTATGGCTAGAACATCATAAGTCCTCCTTGCATGGCATATTTAGTTTTCCTCTTTACGTTAAGTTGTGTTGACATAAGCTAACAAATCCGTTTAAAACCAGCTCATGTTCCATATCAGCTGCCAAGGGTTCGTGGAGATGTGGAAATTATGTTTTGTTTGACAGCTGTTTGCACTTCTAGTCTATGCTCGCAGTTTGTGGGTTGTACAGGGAGGAACAAATGTTAAATCAAATATGCATCTGCTTTAAAACATTTACTACAGCCATGCGTCTGTTTGCGGGGCTTGAATCTGTGCTAATAAAGAAAAAACAAGGGCCAAACGGTTTAACTTAACTAGTAAATTACTATTCACTTTATCAAACACTACTGAGTAAACTGATCTAAGTGTAATACACTTTTTTGTTGCACATTATAAGCTTTCTCACATGCGTTACATATACGTCTTTGCAACCAAGGCCATAAAGATGTCCGTTAATCTAGCTCCCAGCCAAAACGGTTTGCTTGTGTAAGATAAGTACTATTTTTAGCAATGCACTCCTCAAGACACAGCAATAACTGCTTCGTAAAATATTTCACTTGTCACCTAAAAGGATTATTCAAGGGTCTTTTCATATCCCTTTCTTAAGAATTAGGGCAAAGGCAGTTATCTTCCATGACCTAGATTATTTCCCTGGGCTTTTCATTTTTTGCGCATCACGGAGTGGGAAGAGGTGTGGAAATCCCTGTAGTCAAGGCAAAGTCAGGATGCATGGAAAGTTGCTTGGTCTCGGCAGGGTATTTATTCTTGACAAATAGGCAACAAGAGAGATTACCCTATCTATGAGGTGAAAAAAGTTACTGCGAATATTGCTCTTCATATTTATGTATTTTGCATGCACAGAATTCGACATGGGATCGATAAGTCCTGATGAAACCCATAGATCCTTTGGCCTGTATTTAAATGGCTGAAACATGTTGAATGTAGGGATTTGGGAAACACTGTATACAGTACCATATATAATGCTTTATTAGTTTTTAAGCTTACCAGGGGCCCTGAAAAGAAATGTTTGGGAGGAGGGGGAGGGAAGGGCGGGGGGGTAAGTATAGTTTACAAATTCTCCAGTCCCAATATCATTGACGAACAAGTTACTTACCTTCAGTAATACATTATCTGGTAGAGACTCTATCTAGCTGCAGAGTCCTTACCTTTGAATTTCCCAGGCGTCAGTCTGGATCCGGAAACTTTTGCTGAGCAGTACCCCTTGCACGCGACGTCGGGTGGCTCCATTCGGCACCACTCGGCTCCACGTGACGTTGTTGGCGTCGGTAGCATCGGTTATGACGTTGCGGTGCCTACATAGGCGCCACCCAGGCGCGGGGACGTCAGTACTTTTCGTATTTTCCACGCCAGAAGCGCAGAGCCACGAAGTAACTGACGTAATTGTGTGCAAAACTAGGGCCCCGAAAAGGGGAACAACCCTAGCCCTACAATATCAGTCCGCAAAGCGGGGAGGCATGGGTGGGGCTGTAAGGCAGCTAGATAGAGTCTCTACCAGGTAATGCATTACCGAAGGGAAGTAACTTGTTCATCTGATAGAGTCTTCTAGCTGCAGATTCCTTACCTTTGAATCAGATACCTGAGCCATACCATCCCGGCGGTGGGTTGCAGACTCACATCCTAGACTAAAAAGTCTTGCAGGACTGAACAGCCAAAATGCCCATCCCTGCGTACTTGCCCATCAAGGCAATAATGTTTTGCGAACATGTGCAAAGATGCCAACATCGCTGCCTGACAGATGCCTTGGACTGGGACACCCCGAGCCAACGCCGTACTCGCAGTCTTTCCCCTGGTGGAATGGGCTCTTAATCCCTCAGGGAGCTGCTTCTTTGCCAAGGCATAACAAATCGTGATGCAGAGAACGACCCAGCGAGAGATGGTCCTTTTCTGCACTGCCCTTCCCTTCTTTGCTCCCACGTATCCCACAAAGAGTTGGTCATCCACCCGGAACTCTTTTGTGCGGTCAAGGTAGAACAACAACACTCTTTTTGGGTCCAGTCGGTGGAGACGCTCCTCTTCCTTAGAGGGATGTGGAGGAGCAAAGAAGGTGGGCAAAGTGATGGACTGACCCAGATGGAATGGGGTCACAACCTTTGGCATAAAGGAAAGGACATAAGATAAGGAGGCGAGCTGGATAGCGCCTGCAACTCACTCACCCTCCGGGCCGATGTAATCGCCACTAAGAAGGCTGTTTTGAGGGTCAACAGCCGGAGGGGACAATTGTGCAAAGGCTCAAAGGGAGCAAACATCCGGTCGGTGAGGACCAAATTAAGGTTCCACTGTGGCATAACAAAGGGTGTGGGTGGAAAGAAGTGAGCCAGCCCTTTTAGAAATCTATTTAGAATAGGAGACTTGAAGAGAGAGGTCTGGTAGCCGCAAAAAAGCAGACAGAGAAAGGTAACCCTTGAGAGTTCTTAAGGCAGAGCCCTGCTGGGCAAGGGTTAGAATGAATAAAAGGACAGTAGAAAGAGAAGCAGAAAGAGGGTCACTGAACCTTTCTGTACAGGATAATTCAAATTTCTGCCAACGGTAGGCGTATACTGTTTTAGTGGAGGGCCACCTGGCCGCCAGAATAATGTTACAGACTTCAGGAGGAAGGTCAAAGGGTATCAACTGTCACCACTCAATCTCCACGCATGGAGGCGTAGAGTTGACATGTTCAGGTGGAGAACCCTCCCCTGCAGCTGTGACAGAAGAACCTCCCGAAGGGGCAGCCTGATAGGAGGATTGACACTCATTCTCAGAAGCTCTGGATACCAGACTCTCCTTGCCCAGTCCAGAGCCACAAGAATGACTTGGGTCCGGTCACTCCTGATCTTCTACAGAACCCTGGGTAGGAGAGGTATGGGCGGAAAGGCGTACAACAGGCCTGAACTCCACTCGCGCGGAAAGGCATCGCCGAGCGATAGCCACCTTGGAAACTCCAGCGCGCAGTACTGCTGGCACTGCGCGTTCTCTTCGGAGGCAAACAAATCTAACAAAGGTTCACCCCACTGCTGAAAGAGACCTTGCGCCACCTCCGACCGGAGACGCCATTCGTGATCTGCTAGGCATTGACGGCTGAGTTTGTCCGCCCTGGCGTTCAGAGAACCTGTCAGGTGTTGAACCACCAGGGTTATGCCCTGCTGTTCCAGCCATGTCCAGAGAAGCAGGGCCTCTCGACAAAGGGTCCACGACCCCACCCCGCGCTGCTTGTTGCAGTACCACATGGCAGTGGTGTTGTCCGTGAACACCTGTACTAGCTTCCCCTTGACAGAGGGAAGAAATGCCTTCAATGCCAACCGAATCGCTTGGAGCTCCAACAAATTTATGTGGAGCTCCGAATCCGCCGGGCACCAGTGTCCCCTGATCTCCACCTCTCCCAGATGGCCACCCAATTCCAGAAGTGACGCATCTGTCACAACTGTGAAATCTGGTTGGGGAAGGGAGAGGGGTCTGCCGTCGACCCAATCGCGGTTCGTCAACCACCACTGCAGATCTTTCGCAGTTCCTTCCGAGATCTGAACCATGTCGGTGAGATTTCCCCGATGCTGTGCCCATTGGAACTTCAAGTCCCACTGCAGAGCCCGCATACGCCATCTTGTGTGTCTTACCAACAGGATGCAGGAGGCCATGAGGCCCAACAACCTCAGAGTCAGTCTCACCGAAATCCAGGATAGAGGCTGAAATATCTGAATCATAGCCTGAATATCTTGGACAACCTGCTCAGGAGGATAAGCCCGAAACTGCACTGTGTCCAGAACAGCTCTGATGAAAGGGAGAGTCTGAGAAGGAGTCAGGTGTGACTTCAGCACATTTATAGAGAACCCCAGTGAATGCAGGAGGTTCGGCGTAGTCTGAAGGTGGGACACGACTGCCTGGGACAAGGACGCCTTCAACAGCCAGTCGTCGAGGTAGGGGAAGACCGACACCCCTAACCTGCGCAGATGAGCTGCGACCACCGCCATCACCTTGGTGAAAACCCGAGGGGCACTGGTAAGGCCGAAGGGGAGCACGGTAAACTGAAATTGCTCGCAGCCTACCTTGAACCGCAGGTAACGCCTGTGGCCTGGCAAGTCCAATGCTACCATCCAGTCTTCCTGGTCTAGGGCAGACAAGACCTGATCCAGAGCGAGCATTTTTAATTTTTCCTTTTTGAGGAAGAGATTGACGGTTCGAAGATCTAAAATGGGCAGTAGCCCCTTGTTCTTCTTTGGAATCATGCAAAAACAACAATTGATGGACAGAATGCAGAACAATGTCATACATTCACCCCAGTACAGAGATCTATGCCTAAATCCATTGTTTTTTTGCTCACCATGCCATTCCAGTCTGAACCCAGCCATATGCAAATCAGTCTTGACCCTGTGCCCAATGGGAACAGTCCAGCCCGAACTGCCAGGCTAGGTCCTCCCTAGACTGGAAACAAGCATCCTAGGACCGGTTTCGGGGTTTCACCCCTCTTCAGCCAGGATAGCTTGACTCCAGTGGCATGGAGAGCACGGGACCCACGTCTGGGCATACCCGTCCCACTCGGGGTGACAAATGCAAAAACAACAATTGATGGACAGAATGCAGAACAATGTCATACATTCACCCCAGTACAGAGATCTGGGCCTAAATCCATCGTTTTTTTTGCTCACCGTGCCATTCCAGTTTGAACCCAGCTGTGGAAGTGTACCCAAAAGTGAGCACACTGGTGCAGGGTCACCCTCTCGTCCTTGGGTCCAAAGACTAACAAAAAGAGAAATCGGTACTGGAGCTGGAGTAAAATAACAGGTTTATTAATCACTCATGAGTGGGACCACGTCCACACACCACTCTCAAGTGTTGTAGGAGGCACACTGAACTCACAAACCATCGTCCTTATATACAGCTTTGTTGCAATGTAAGCATATGGACAGAAATGGAAAGAACAAGTTTAGAAATAGCTATCAGCAAACAAGGGCAGATAGATAACCACTTGGTCAGCAAATAGGGAGGGGGAGCAGGAATGCTTATGGCAGCAGTAAACAGTCAACAGATAACGTCTAAGACCAGGTGCACCGGCAGCTACAAACCCCCAGCACGTACATTGCTTAGCCATGTCAGGAGGTCAACTAAAATAGATAACACAAGCAGAGTGAAAAGACGAGCAGCAGAGGACAGAAGAATTACGAAGGAAACAAAATGGACACCACAGCCAAAATGGCTGTTGCTTATGCTAACGTAAAATATTACACGTTTCCACAGACAACCCTTTTAGCATGAGCTAAGACATTTTCTTATGCTTTTAAAGGGGTACGATAAACATCATGGATGTCAATTAACATCATTTCACAGATTTCTCGTTCCATTGCTGAACGGGCATTTTCATTTTGGACATTCGTTTTAGATGGTAAACAGGTAGTACAAGTGGAAATACAGAGGGAACAGAGGATTGGTCCACATTGTATGCGTAAACAAGAGAAGATAATTGCAATAATTATGAATAGGGCCGACAATACTTTCAGACCCCATACAGAAAATAAGTTCCAGAACCATCCAATTGGTAGATAATAGTAACCTTTACTTCCACAAATGAAATAAGTGTTATGTGAGGATAGAAAACTGCTATTGGTCGTTCCAGTGATATTCAATACTGTAGTACAGTCACTTTTTCCCACTGGGATACTGCCAAAACTGCTCACACAAAGATTTGTTTGGGCTCTAGTAACAGCGATAACAGGAGGCCCGTTACCCTTGGCTTTTCGAGTGTGGGGAAAACATAGCTTGTGGAGGAATCTCCTTTGCGATACTCCTCCATTTCCCATACAGTTCCTTTGGCTTGTGGGTCCCCTTCCTTATCGGGGTAACAAACCTTGTTTAATCGCGCATTAAGTCCTCCTATATCAGCTAGAGTAATATTACTGATTTCAGAGGCCCACAACAGTGCGAACCAGGCTCTACAGGAGCCATTATGCGAGAATGGCAAGGGAATGAAAGGCGTTCCTCCCTTCTTCTGATGGGCTGGCATCATTCCACATACCCAGCAGTTGGTAGTGTTCGTAGCATTATGAGTATGATGCAACATTTGTATGAAAGTGTTATTGAGATATGACATTCGGTGCTTCTTTTCATGATAGGAAAGAGTGAAGTAATAATGTTCTGTGGGGACAGGAGTAGTAGCAGACAGTAAGTTTCGAGCCGGAGTTACTTTCTCCACAACCCACATTATCACAGCAAGGATGACAGCAGTCAAAGTTAGTCCAGTGATGAACATTGTGCATTTGCTACAGATTTTTGCAGCATTCGATTTCTTCTCCTCAGGCATGTTCATCTCGTCTGCAAATAACAAAACAGATGGTGCCCTAAGGTCCTGGGCAGGCGTTGGTTTCTTCACTAACGTTGACACGAGTAGTCACTAAAAGGCTACCCCCCTTTGTAGTCAGTCTTTAACCACCCAGGACAGTGGCTCAAACAGTCTCTTTCTGCGATGAAATGTCTTTCTTCCTGGATGGAAGCAGATATCTAGATGCACCAGGGATCGTGTGGTCCGGGAAGACTTCCTCAGGTCCTTCAGGTGACGCAGCTCGTCCTCTCTCGGTGACCAGGATGTCGCGGTGATCTGTCAGCACAGCTGGGCTCACAAGGGCATGCGGAACCCTTCGACAATGGGTGTCATGCACCCAGTTCTTCCGGTTGGTCACTCGGACTGCAGTTCTGGTAGCAAGGAGGGCTTGCTCTGGGCCACGCCACCGAGGTGCCAAGGAACTGGTCCGTTGAAACGATTTCGTCAACACAAAATCGCCAGGCCGCAAATCATGGCCTTCACTTTGCGACCTGTCTGAAAGAGCTTCCCGTACCTGCTGATAAATAGAAGACAAACTGTCAGTTAACTGGGACAAATAGTCACTCATCAACATGTGGGGAACATCATGTATAGGGCGAGGCTTGGGGACCCCCCAAATATTCATGGGCTTCCCAAAGACGATCTCATGTTGCGTAAGGACAGATCGTGTATGTGGTATCGATCTGATAGAAAGCAAGGCTAGGGGCAGTGCATCAGGCCATTTCAGAGACGTGGAAGCCTGTATTTTAGCCAATTTCAGTTTCAGGGTGGAGTTGTAACGCTCCACCAGGCCTGCTGACTGTGGGTGAAAAGCAGCATGAAATTTCTGCTTAATCCCCAACCCTTTCATGACATATTCTACAACTTGCCCAATAATTGTTACAGCGCTCAAACTGAATGTAGTCCATTTGCAGGACCTCAAAAGGTGCAGATGGTGTCGCAAACCCTCCTGTTGGAGTTTGCGGTCCTTTCCAGGATTATACTGGAGACAGACCAGACAAGACTGGACTATCTTTTTAGCAGTGCCAGCAATATCAGGATGATCCCAAACTTGCATAAGTTGTTTTGCCATTGAGGATGCACCAACATGTGCCGGCCCATGTGCCATGTGAATCAAGTGGTATAAGTATGATGTGGGTAACCTCCATTTGGTCATATCTGTATTCCTCCAGCAGCCCTCATCATCCAGTGTTCCCTCCTTAGACCATTGGTCTAGTTCGTCAGCAGAGGCAGATTGTTGCATGTCCAGCACTTCCTGCCTGGCATCATACCAACGTTCAGCTTGTGACTTAACCACATACATAGACGTGGTGCTTCGCTGTTGTGTAGGAGGGTCCCGTTTTACCATCTAACAGAAACCCACACCCCATTCTGCAATACCCTTCAAACCTGGCATCCCTAGATAAGCCCCACCACTGAGGCCTAGATAAAGGGTCTTTAAGTTGTCCACGGTCCTTCACTTTCTTGCAAATTCACACAGAGGCCCAAGTTCACCTTCTCACAGACCTACATACAGGACCAACCATACCTTTGTCAGAAATATGTATAGGCCCAATAAAAGACAGGGTATCCTATTGTCATTTTTCTTAATATTATAAACTGATCTCATAGACTTCAGTAACCTGACAGCAGAGGCCTACGCCATCCTCCGCGACAAACTCTCCCCCCCTTTGTAAATTTCCACAGTTACGAGAATTAGATTAGCCCACACGCATACGACATTTCTGGGACATCTGGCGGTTTCACAAGTACATGTGCAATATTTAGTTATGAAACTTTCCGCGCTTGCTTAAGCGAAACTGAGACAGACGGCTACGTGACGAAGAATTAATGTATTAAAATATTAACTCTGAGCTTTTTTATGGTAAAAATTATCCTTTGTTTACTTTTTGCGGTCAGGAGCACTGACCACCTGTCAAAAGCCCCTAATTTCACCATGATACCACTTCTCAGTCCCATGGGTGGAATTTTCCATAGTTACAGGAGGGCGGTCAAGGGCTGCGTCAGGACATACGTCAGAAAGGGTAAAACTTCTGCATTCAAGCATATATAACAGCTGCACCCAGGGTGTGGCATCGAATTCTCTTCAAACCAGCACCCAGGTGCCGTGTGAGGGTTCCCGACTGATCAATCGTTCTCCTGACTGGGCCCAGAGCTCCTATTGCCAAGAAGAGTGTGAAAGAGACTCTGAGAGGAGAGAGGTAAACAGAAGAGTGTGGCCAACCACAAACGTTCCCTCTAACACAGTGGCGACCACGAACGGGGGTCTCGGTCGGCGAGTCATCCACAGTGTGGTCTCGGGACACACGCACGGGTTTCCCCTCCAGGCTGCACCTCGGACGCTCCGCTGCCCCCGCCCGCCTGGGTAAGTCAGGGATAGTTTTGTTTTTCTTCCTTGAATTTGCCTCAGGTTGTGGCTTGTGGGGTGGTCCGTCCGTGCTGTCGTGTCCTCTGGGGTTTCCCCTGTGTCTGCTCCCTTGTTCCCCTGTGGCTGGCTGTCTTGCCACGGCGTCCTCTGTGGCTGGTCACATTTTGTGGGGCATCTTTTTGGTCCTTCCCTCTCTACTGTCCTATTTCGCGTTTTGCTTTGTTCTGCGTGGGGTCTCTTCACCTTTCTTATTATTCTGTTGTGGTCTTTCTGCCATATAAATTGTTTTTATTGTTGTTCTTTGAGGTTTTTGCCGCATACTTTGTGTGTGTGTTTTTGTTTAATGGCTTGAGGTTTGAGTCCTGTGCCGTGTCTTTCCTATGTGACTGGCCAAATTCTGGCATGTGTTTGCTGCTTAATACATGCATTTGAGATATTTACCGCATAATTTGTATGTTTGTTTTTTCTTTCGGTTTTGCCATTAGTGGTTGCTATTTGAGGTTTGAGTCCTGCGCCGTGTCTCTCCTATGTGACTGGCCAAATTCTGGCATGTGTTTGCTGCTTCATACATGCATTTGAGATATTTACCGCATAATTTGTATGTTTGTTTTTTCTTTCGGTTTTGCCATTAGTGGTTGCTATTTGAGGTTTGAGTCCTGCGCCGTGTCTCTCCTATGTGACTGGCCAAATTCTGGCATGTGTTTGCTGCTTCATACATGCATTTGAGATATTTACCGCATAATTTGTATGTTTGTTTTTTCTTTCGGTTTTGCCATTAGTGGTTGCTATTTGAGGTTTGAGTCCTGCGCCGAGTCTTTCCTATGTGACTGGCCGAATTCTGGCATGTGTTTGCTGCTTAATACGTGCATTTGAGATATTTGCCGCATAATTTGTATGTTTGTTTTTTCTTTCGGTTTTGCCATTAGTGGTTGCTATTTGCTGTTTGGGTCCTGTGCCAGCTCTCTTATGTGGCTGGCCAGCTTATGGCATGGGTCTGCTGCTTAATGCCTGCATTTGAGGTCTTTACCGCATAATTTGTGTGTTTGTTTTTTTTCGATTTTGCCATCAGTGGTTGATATTTGGGGTTTGCGTCGTGTGCTTGTTTTATTTGGAGCGTTTCTCCGTGGCTGGCTGCCCACATTCTGGTATGCGGTGGTCACGCATTTGTGGTTCTGAGGTTCTTTGGTTTCAGTGACTGTTGTCCTGCCCTCGGGTCCTCTAGGGTCCCGCGTGCCTCTTGGGGTGTGCTCTGCCCACCATTGTAGGTGGTGTTCATGGGTGTATTCACACATTCATTCTTCACCCTCTCTGATTGGTCCCGTTCTGACTCTTTCCTGCACTGCTTGGGTACTCTTCTCTTTCTGTCTTTTAAGTTTTTTTCGGTCTCTGGTAGGCGCTTTTCTCCTTTGTTAGCTGCGCCACTCCGGATTGAGGAGCTTCCTGTTTCAGATCGTTTGTCACTTTCTGTC
Organism: Calotriton arnoldi; assembly: GCA_963921515.1. Taxonomy (NCBI): domain Eukaryota; kingdom Metazoa; phylum Chordata; class Amphibia; order Caudata; family Salamandridae; genus Calotriton; species Calotriton arnoldi. The sequence continues at coordinate 1,180,396 of CAWUFW010001274.1, forward strand.
GTGCCTTCAGCCTTCTTCGGCTCTCTGCCAACGCGGATAGAGGAAGTCTCTGTCGAACGGTCGCTGCTGCCCTGCAGCTCCCCTAGCCCCGCCTTTTCTCTTTGTTTCCTCGCACTCTGTTCTTCCTCACTTTGATGTTTTTCGTTTTTCTTCAGAAATGCATTTCATTTATTTAATATTTGTTTATTTTTTGTTCGTTGTGTCTGTTTTTTGTGTCTCATCTTTTTGATGATAGTTCTGCCTGTTGTTCCACGCTAGGCCCCCCCAGTTGTTGCCGTTCTGCCACCTTTACCATCCCTAGCCAAGGTGGCAGACTGCCAGTTACTTTGGTGCTCAGTTGCCCACACACACCTTCTTCGGTCCGGTTTAGCGGCGACTGCGCTAAGTAGCTGTTGTCTGGATTGCTTTGCCTTTTAATTTTAGCTGTGATCCCGCTAAGTAGTTGCATTATTTTTCGGCCCTCATTGCACGCACTTTGCGCCTTTTTTTCTGTCTCTCACACATTTTGTCTGCCTCTTGCCTTGCGTCCAGTGGCAGCCAAAAGGAGGGGTGGTGGTGTATCCCCACTCCTCTTGTACTGTCCCCTTTTTATTACCCCCGTTATGTCCCTTGACCCCCCACAGATCATAAGTCTTCTCATTCATTCAGTCCGTGGTACGGCCACCGCTGTCTATCACACCTCCCTGGACCGCTTTACCCCTCTTACACGCCATCAAAGTGACATTCTTGCAGCCGCATGGAATACTTTAGGAATCACCTTTACCCCCAGTACTGAGCTACGCCTTGCCCTTCTGTCTCTCGTAGACTATCCGCCCTCATTCAACGTCTCCTCCCAGTCACTGCCTCCACCAGATACCACCCGCCCGGATCTGCTGTGGCCTGGTCATTCCTCTAATTCCTCTTCATCCTCCCCACCCTCATTAAGTTCGTCTGTTTATTTTGTTAATTCTCCCCCGTCATTTACACAGACGACGAGTCTAACTCCGCACATTCTACAGCACTTTCTGAAGAAGCAACACTCCCTCGTCTTTCCGCTCCTGCATCTCCCACAGCATCAGCATCCAGTAGTGCTCACCCTCAACCATTGTCTTCAGCTGATGAGTCCCCACTCCTTGTGGCACTCCTGCAGGACTACTCAGTAGACCTACAGGACCCTGCACCTGACGTTCCCACTGCTCATCCCCCGACCTGTCCATCTCCGCACTTCCACTCATTATAGGGAATGAATGACCCATCCCCTGATACTACAGCCTCTCCCATCATCGTGTATTTAGTGAACAACAACGTGGTAGGTCTCTCCACTGGTCACCCATCGTCTTTTTGTTACGTCACACCTTTAGCAAACACTGTCCTTCTCACTATATTTCAAGCCCTAGGGATCGATTATACTCAAGCACAGCAAATAACGCTTTCGCTTGCACCAGCTTTTCCGCATCCTATCGTCACCAAGGTCAAAGAACAAAAACATTGCAAGCACTGACACTTTAGGAAACACTCTAGTCTCTTCAATTATTATTAATCCTCATGAACAGAATCCTGAGTACCTCTGTTCATAAAACACCACATTATATTTGCATACGTATTCGTTTAATAGCACCAGGCTTAGAGATACCTACTACCTTAACCTCATCCTACCCCCGCAACCCACTGCAGAGCAAGATCATTGCATCTCTCTCTGACGACCAACTCCAATTTCCTGATTTTTCCCCCAACGGGATATACACCGGACCAGACGAACAGGACTTGAGGAAAGCACTGTGTCACTTTATTATTAGCGCCATAGGAGAGGAGCTAGTAGAAGACGTCCCTACCCCTACCCTTGACACTCACTCTCCTACAGCTGAATACTCACCTGACATCTAAGTGCATCCCTTTCCAACAAAAATTGACCTTCACCCTCAAACACATTGTATTTTTAAAACAACATTCATGAATGGCATTTTGAGCTCTACTGTGTATAAAACTTCTACCCACTTTCACATCTTCTTCATTATACGTCCCCATGGATCGCTACTGACTGCCATATTATCTAGCACATGGCCAAGGCACCCACTCCAGAGTTATATTGCTGAAGCCTGCTTCGACGGCCAGCTTCGCTTCCCCTTTATACTCCAGCACAAGAGCGGGACCTACAGGACGGGGTATATGATATTGTCATTCAGGCAGTACAGCAAGAACTCATCAGAGACATTGTCCCTAGCACCTGAGAAAACGCGCTCCTGTAATTTAGGCCTTGCCTAAAGCGCCTAGGATTACGCATATCCACATGGCGACTCCACTCCAACATGTTTCAAGAACATTCGGAGGCCAGGAACACCATATCTTAAAGCACTGCAGTGAGCTTCATAAGCATACGGCAAAAATGACTCATCCTTGGCCGTCAGAGGGAAGCTTTGACCCTATAATATTGGAGCATGCCACCACCTTTCTAGATACAAAGTACTCCGGTACTAAACTACAGAAGAGAAAGGCTACTCTAGACCTTTGGCGCATTTTTAAAGATAAGGTTAGAACACACTCTGACCCCACATCACCGGTTGTACCCAATGCTCCGCCCCCACCACCTTATCACTTTAGCGGTATGTATACTGAGCTCACTAACAAGGAGCAACTGGAACTACCAGTCACCACTAATAATTCCCCGGCTGCAGGTTTTCAGCCATTACTCACCGAGGCATCTTCCTCACCGCACCTCGGCCCAGAATTACACGTCACACAGGTTGAGGAATTTCAGGCTTCCCACACGTCACCTAGTCACCCGTACCACCACATGACCAGATCACTGACCCCACCCATGCCCCCGGGCATGTATACCCTCACCTCACGGAACTGAGCAGCATGCACTTGCCTCTCCCTAACGACACAGTAAGGGACACAGCAGTATCTGGTATCCCAGGTCTTATAGATGCACAACTGTCACTAAAATTTACACCAACAGTCAATACTGCACACCCCCGCCCAGGTGGAGACGATGAGGAAGGCTCTGACTCTGTCTCTCAGACATCAACTCGTCACTCGCATGACTCCGTTTTTCAAGCCCTGCCCGGTCCCTCGCGCTCACCTGTTATTGTCACCTATGATCTCAGCACTAAACAATCCTCTAAATCAAACCCCTTCCGTGACACGGACACTCAACAACAACATGACCCCAACCCATTTCACCACACCGATACACACCTGGGTTCAAATTCGCACCCCCAATTGCAAAATAACATGCCCTTCATGGCTGCTGCCCCCATGCCGAGGTACCAGGATCTGGCCTCATGGCAGCCGAGCGACAGTTCATTGAGTTCCCCGACCCGCCACCACTGGACATAACAGACAGACAGTGTGTTCCTCTCACTGGTCTTCCATCCGCGTATGGCAATTATAGACAAAATGCAGACTTGAGCAAAAGCACCAGCCTGGAAAGTATTTCATCACAGCACCTTGAAGAAGAACAGTCACACATGCATCAATCACCTAGTCACGCAGATCAGGTGAACTCCATAAGACGCTTGTCATTCAAATTAGAGAACATGAACAAAAGCGTTGTGGACATGCTCCATAAGGTCAACACCCCAACATCACCCTCACCCACGCTGCACCGCCTCGTGAAACACCACCCAAAGACAAATATCAGTAGGAATGGGGAAGGGAGCAGACAATATCGCGTTAATGAGCACCCCTCCCACCGTGACGCTGCCGTCTCTGGAATGACACAAACATTCACTAACATACACCAAGACCTCCAATTCCCAACAGCATTAGGGCGGGAAAAGACACCTCCACGGGTGCTAGAAGGCCACAATCCAATGTTTGGTGACATCCCAATATATTGTGAACACCCGCAGGAACATGACCCAGTGGTAAGAAGAAAGGAAAGGACCACCGAGGCACAGAGACTTAAAGTCTTGGGGACACATGGATGCCCCGACGACATACTATATGACGTCTCGGGCTCTGCTTCCTTACGCACCATTAGGATGAAAAATAGACGTAACATGATGTATCTCAGTAGACCCCTTCCACCAAAAGCTAGTAATGACCTCACTCCCAATGAGATAGTGACATTGGGGGAAGGTTCAGATTATGCAGTTAACCCTTTTACAGACGATTTGGCAGGTTGGTCAGAGCCCTTGGCGCCACAAATGCGCCCTTGGCCAAGGGAAGGCTCTTTTGAACCTCAGGACATGGCAACAGCAGTTGAATGCATCCTCAAAGGATTAGGAGATCAGGATTGGGACTATGACTACATGAGGGAGAGCCTCAAAGTCTGGCAGAGATATGCTCGCCAGTATGATTCTACAGGACCCACAGCGCAACGCCCTGGGGTAACACGCCAGATGCCACTGATCTATAAAAACATCATTGATCCCCCCATCTATATCCCCTGGTCTACATTAGACAAAGAAAATGTCAAAAAGGCGCTCCCACCCCTCACAGAGGGTGCGGGAAAATGGATTGCAGCTTTTGAAAATTGCACCACGGGCAACAACATAGCAATAGGAGATGTAAAAAGCTTGCTGATCTCCCTCATTGGAGAAGATGCAGAAGATCTTTTCATACGTATTCATAAAAATCTTACCAAGACAAACACCAAACATGATGGTGTTTCCTTCAACGAGATTAGAACAGTAGCATGGGCTGAGTTGCGCAGGAAATTCCCTGATGTTCCTGACATTGGGGCTCTGTTGTCACAGACTATGCAACCAAATGAAGACCCTGCCAACTATCTTTCTAGAATTAAAGAAAAATGGTACCAGGAGTTAGGGCAACGATGGGACGCAAATGGAGGATATGGGAGACTATTTTACCACACAGTAAAGAAAGGTTTGCCAACTGAAGTACAGGAGAAATTAGATGGCATTGTAGCAATGGAATGCAAGCCATGGGCAGAGATACAAGATCACATTGTACATTACTGTAAAAAGAGACAGGAACAGGAGAAGAATAGACAGCTAGCAATAGAGAATGCCGCTGCCAAACTAGTACAGCAGAAACTCAATAAGAAAAAAGACAATGTTGACACAGTCATGCTCGCGGCACCCGTCACTCAAATGACAGCAGTAACATCCTTCCCTCAGGCTGCCATGAATGCTCTTGCAGGCAATGCCCAACTTGCACCTCAGCAGGTACAAGCACCACCTGCAGTACAGTACATACAAGCTCAACCCCAACAAGCCATACAGTATGTCCAGCAGCCACAACAGGCAATGACACAATACATGCCAGCACCACCTGCGTACAGCACCAACATACAGCCCTATTACAATAACAGACCAAACATGAACTGGAACACGGGTGGACAAGGAAGGGGGCGAGGGATGGGACAGCAAAGGTTTCCACAACAGCCAGGACAAGGGGCACCACCAATAATCTGTTACTATTGCCAGAAACAAGGCCATATCCAGAGAGACTGTAACAGTAAAAAGCGCGATATGGGTCAGCAATATATGCGTCCTGGCTACCAAGCACAGGCACCATTCCAACAACAACAGCGCACACAGCAACCCCCCAGCAGCCCCAAGTACTATACTCATATGTGCAACCAACACAGCAACAGCAAGTGCAGCTCCAAGCGCCCCCAATGCTTCAGGTTCAGCCAGCGGCCCAACAAATGCAGATTCCAATGCAACAATCACAGCCACAGCAACAGGCTACTTACCAGATGGTCCCCCAAACACAAAACAATGTACCTCTAGGAGGAACAATTGTTGCCTCCAGCAACCCCTTTACTCAGGGCACCATCCAGCAATATCAGCATGGAGAATACACTGGCTAGGACAGCCCACAGACAACTCTTGTGTGCCCAATTTTGTCATGCACAAGCAATACTGAAGAGGACCCTATTGCAAGTGTTATGATAAATAACAAAATATACAGTTTTCTTGTTGACACAGGTGCCACATACTCCTGCATTACAGGTGGCCCTCTGCCCATTTCAAACAAAACAGCGGACACACAGGGATTTTCTGGGGCAATAGCAAGGGTCCCCTTCACCAAGCCAGTTTCAATGGAGATAGGAGGCCATACAGTGGAGCAGCCTCTGCTCTATTCACCCAGCTCCCCAGTCAATCTTTTAGGACGCGACCTCATGGCCAAACTAAACATGACCATCCACTTTGATGACAATGGAACAATGATTTGCTCCATTCCAGGTACTCCACTAACTAGGATGATGGCAGTCACTGCACAGTCTTCCTTAGATAGCCAAGTCAGAGCACGCCCAGTGAATGAGCAGGCCTTCTCTGCAGCTGTTCACACAATTGTCGCCACCACTCCCGAATTACAAGGTCGCACAGTTCAGCTACCAAAAGAATTTCTCTTTAGACCCCAAGTTCCAGACTCCCCGGCGTTAGACAAAAACTTGATTTTTGACATCTGCGCCCTTGAAATAACACCCACCTATGGTGCTTTCCTGGCATGCGATGACAATGCTCACACATGGGCTTGTGTCATCTTCCTTGAACAGGAAGGATTGGTCAGACACATTTCAGATGCTCAGCTATTTGGATCCCCTGAGGAATATTCTAAAACCGAGATTATCTATGATAACAATGTGCCCGTCTCAGTGATAGTGGAAATTAGAACACCAACGATCACCCCTGACTATGATTCTGTGCGAGAAGCTGATTTGGCTCAGGTACCAGCACATCTTTGGACAACAGGCCCAAATGATGTGGGCCTTATTAGATCTGCCAGGCCATTTAAGATGACACTCAAACAAGGTGCTATCCTGCCCAGAATAAAACAGTACCCCTTGTCTAAAGCAGCAGAGGAGGGCATAGCCCCCACTATACAGGCCTTACTAGAACAGGGAGTAATTTATCCTTGTATCTCTCCGTGTAACACAGCCCTTTTCCCTGTGAGGAAGGGAAAACAAATCAATGGCGTTTGATACACGATCTTCGCGCAATTAACAGCATAGTTATACCAGAATTCCCTATTGTCCCAGACCCCTCTGTCATTCTCACCAATGTCCCCCGGATGCACAGTACTTTTCTGTCATCGACCTGAAAAATGCCTTTTTCAGCATTCCTTTGCACCCAGATAGTCAATACCTCCTGGCGTTCTCATTCAGAAATGTGCAATTTTCATACACAAGGTTAGCTCAAGGGTACTGTGAGTCCCCTAGTGTTTTTAACAGGGTCGTCAAAGAAGACTTGTCCAATTTCCAATGTGACAGCACCTTACTGCAATATGTCGATGACATACTGCTTTGCAGCCCCACCGAACAACAATGTAGGAAAGACACCATCCTCTTGCTCACCACGCTGGCACAAAGAGGATATAAAGTTGACAAACAAAAAGTACAGTATTGTCAGGAAGAGGTACACTACCTAGGACAGCTACTGTCTGCATCAGGCAGGCGAGTGACTCCAGGTCGAGTTGAGGCAATAAAAGGCACTCCTGAACCCCAGACAGTTAAAGACATGCAAAAATTCCTCGGCTTGGTTAATTATGTCCGCCAATGGGTTTTTGATTTCGCAACAATAACTGCCCCATTGCTGAAAGCTGTGAAAATGGGCAAAGACAGACATAATAAAATTGAATGGACACCTGAAATGAGAACAGCCTACACCCAGCTCAAAGATGAGATAACAAATGCACCAGTGTTAGGATCACCTGATTACACAAAAGAATTCTACCTCTTCACTCACTGTGATGGGTTAGTCATGACAGCAGTACTCACTCAAAAATACCCCATGGGCCATAAGCCAATTGCTTATTTCAGCGGAATGCTGGACTCTGTCATGAAAGGCCATTACCCTTGCGAACAGGCCCTTGCTGCCGCAGCATTTGCTGTTGAAAAAGTACCCCCATTGTAATGGGTTCCCCACTAACAATGTACACTGAACATGCTGTTTTTGCAATAATACAGAAAGCTAAAACAACACTGACAACGCAAAGAGTGTCAGGCTACGAAGTCATACTGTCATTACCTTCTCTGAAAATTGTCAAATGTCACACCGTAAACCCCGCCACATTTTTTGCCCATCCAATTGTCACCTCAGATGATGACAACCATGATTGTGCCACTTATTCACCAGATGAGTCAGGAGCAGCAAAAGAAGATCCCTTACCAAATAGTACTGTATACTTTGTTGATGGTTCCTCTACCATTGATCAAGAAACAGGCATAAGATACACAGGAGCAGCAGTAGTTAAAGCACAGCAAAATGACTCCTCTGATTCCTTAGACATCGTGCAGCAGCTTACACTCCCATCACATTATTCTGCCCAGGCAGCAGAACTGGTAGCACTCATAGCTGCCCTAAACATTGGAGCTGAGGACCGCGTTACAATTTATTCAGATTCTGCATATGTCACTACAACAACTCACTCCAGCATCCTCCGCTGGAGAAGGCGCGGCTTCCTTAAATCAGATGGTACACCTGTCATTCACAAAATGTTACTTGAAGAACTTATTGAGGCCCTTACACTACCAGCTGAAGTAGCCGTAGTAAAATGCACAGCGCACACTAATGGCCAAGATTTTGTCTCCAGAGGTAACGCTCTGGCTGATTGGGCAGCTAAAGCTGCAGCCAGAGGCCCCTCAGTAGCAGGCCCATCAATCCAAACAGCACCGGAAGTCCAACTTGCACCTATCTTTTTGTCCCAAACAGTACCTCCGACAGAGCACGACACCAGCAGTGAACACAGTTCAGACACACCATCCCAATTACCAACACCATTTGATATTGACAAAACGCGACAATACGATCATACTGCACAACTACACCTCAGAGAAATGCAAGAAAGTGCACCAGATCAAGAGAAAGAGTTATGGAAGAAGAGGGAGTACAGCAGGACTCCGCCGACTTCGTATACAGACAAACAGTAACAGGGAAACCTGTGATGCCACAGGCTTTGTTACAAGTGGCATTAGATCAACTCCACCTTCCCACACATGTCACCCGAGACAATATGTCTGTCACCTTACAAACAGACTGGTTCATCCCCAATGCCTATGAACAGATACAATTGTATGTTAATAAATGTCTCATTTGCCAACAATACTCCCCAGCCCCTACGCTCAAAACTGTTGTCTCTACAATTCCTAGACCATCAGGCCCCTTCAAAGAGTTACACATTGACTATGTCGATATGATCGATCGCTGCCAAAACTATCGCTATCTCATTGTGGTAGTATGTCCATTCTCACGCTGGATCGAAAGTGGACCTTGCGTCCACTGCGATGCCAAAGCAGCTGCCACATTTCTATTACGTGATGTCATTCCTCGCTGGGGCATCCCAGACTCCATCCGGACCGATAACGGCAGTCATTTTTCAAATGCCATCTTTTCCTTCCTGACCACAATGCTAGGCATCAAACACAAGCTGACCTCAGCTTACCACCCACAAAGCAACGGCATTTGTGAGCGCCTTAACGGCTTGCTCAAAAACAAAATAAGTAAAATAAGTGCCACAATAGGAAAGAAATGGCTTTATTGCCTGCCCATAGCACTGTTTGCATTAAGAAACTCCCCAAGTTCGGATCATCACCTCACACCCCACCAGCTTGTCACTGGACGATCCATAAATGTAACAGTTCCATCCACACGCCCCAAATCAGATAGTGAGTCATCATCTGAGATAGTTAAAGCAGAACTTTACCACTATCTGTGCCAACTAACCAGCGCAGCGCAGTTCCTTTCTATCCAGATATCCAAGAGAAAGGGGAAGGGCCCCACCGATCCTGAGCTCCCACCAATCTGTCCCGGGACGCAGATCTTCATCCGGAAAACGTCAGACGCTGGAGGGACCCTAAATTCGAGGGCCCATTCCAGGTGGTCGACTCGTCACCAACTGCAGTACGAATAGCTGAAAGAAAAGCATGGATCCATCGCAGTCACGTCCGCTTGGACCCCGCACCACCTCCGCCAATCGACTAGAGGAGGGACAGGACATACCCTTGGTACAGCTCCACGAGGACAGCGGGTTTCCATCCTCCTTTGATGACGAAGATAATAACCGCCATGAGCATAATATCGAGGACCTGAGTGGGAATGCAAAGTTATGTATTTTACTTGTCTTAACATTTTGCCTTTTTTCCACTATAACGTTGGCCGCACTTAATTGGTACTTGTTTTATGTTGCAACTTTTAAGCCACATTTGTCTGCTAAAATTATTGTACCATTCTCAAAACAACCAGTTGTGCCAGAAAATACAACTGCACACAAACACTTCCCGCCCCACACTGAAGATTCATCACTTCCACAGCATACCACTGATAGTGCACACACTAGTACACACCCCACACGCATAGCTACTTTCACAGACCCAAGTATTACTACTACTCCGTGGGATAGGCTCCTAGAGATTACAGTAGGTCCCCCAGTGAACCGCAGTCCCAACTCCCGCAACATTCGCAGATTTAGAAGAGGTAGACCAAGGTTCTGGAGGAGTCATAGACCAACAAAAGATAATGACAAACAAGATTTGGCCACCGCTCTCCAGGACACTATGGTCCACGTTGCACGCCAACATCCCAGACCTGATTTCCACTCCATACGTCCTGACACACCTAATAACGAAAATGAAGCCCATAGTGCCCTGCTAGATAACATGTGGTACCGGCACATGTTTCAAATAGGGAAAAAGGTAACAAAAGAAGCATGCTTTGTGTGCTCACACATCCCGCATGCAGTTGGCGCAGACAAAATGGTGTTCCCACAAGAAATACCACCCCCAACGGCCAAATGCCTCCTCCATTTGTTTCTTTGCCGTATCTACGGCCAAATACAGCTTTTCTCAGCAGAGATAGACACTGTGTTTGTAAACACCACCGCGTGGGATTCTAACTATCTAACACACATGGTTGTCACTAATGCATTGCAATTCGAGACAGAAAATGAGAATTTGTATAGATGGGAATCACCTAGATGGGAGACACCGCTCATAACTCATGAGCATGAATTCAAAGCATCAGGGTTTTTTATGTTCACATCCCCCCGGCACTATGTAAGGAGACAATAAACAAACAACTCCATAACAAACCCCCGATACACGAAAATAACAGTTCACACGTTGCCAACTGTCCATGTCAATATAGGTCTGTGCTGCTCTTGCAGGCCCATGTGTATTTTGATAACAAATGGCATGGCCCAGACGCCCTGGTATGTAAGGCAGCTTCCTTGGGAGAACCCTTTGCAAAAACAGAATATCAACAGAATATTGATTGGGATGTTGAGACTCAGTGTGAGGAGGTGTGGGCAGAGGAAACTAGACGGTACACCTTTGGGAAGGGAACAGCTTACAAATGGAAGAGAGCATATAAACTAAAACATCCTCTTCTTTGCTTCCTAGGTAACGGTACTCGCCCTGTGGGCAGCAACACAAACTTTAACACAACAATTTTTAATTTGGACCTCCAAGACGGCACCGCCAGCCTCATGGACATCTTTTGGGCATGCGGAGAACGCATCTACCCCCAGTTGCCTCCTCGATGGAAGGGCCTATGCACCATGGTTACCATGCACGAGCTGCATCTCGTTGTCCCGGCATCCAACATCTCTCAAGTGTTTGAGCACCCCATGACAAATGACGTCACCCTGCTTCACCGGCACCGAAGGAAGGCTCAATACTTCGCTAACGATGCCTTCGCCGAAATTCCTGAAGAATTTCGCCTGTTCAATGGTGCCCAGGAATTCTTTGGAGGCCTGTGGCCCATTTGCCAAACATCAGCTAATGCCCGGTGGCTACAGGTCACCCGATACGAACTAATGACTCTGATAAATAACACCCGAGATGGGTTCAACGCCATACAGGAAGAGTTAAGGCCTTTAAGGCTTATGGTTCTAGAGCATAGATATGTTCTAGATCAACTCACAGCTATGCAGGGTGGTGTATGCAGTGCCCTTGGAAAGAGCTGCTGCACTTTCATACCGGCTAATGATGCCACAAACGGGTCGCTCGCTAAGGCCATTGAGGACTTGGGCAACCTGGGAAAAAGATGCGTGACGAAAGCGGTGCCGCTGCAGATCCTATCACGGACTGGTTCAACTTGAACTGGATGCCTTCATGGCTATCTTCTATCTTGAAAATTGTGCTACCTATTTGTTGTGTTGTCCTGGTAATGTGTTGCGGTGCACAGCTAGTAATTAAATGTGTCAACAGATGCAGCACCAAAGCAGTAGGAATGAATTACGTTCACACTGGAATTAATAACAATGCACAGTATCAGGACATGGACCGTGCTCCCGGGGATGGGAATGGGCAGATCCATGTGCAACTCTTAGAACAACCTGCCCCTCATGCCTCTTCAAACACACCTACAGCTCCACCGGTACCACCACCTAGATACGCCTTAAGGGAGGAGCATGACATTAACGGGTATGATGAGTTAGCTCCCGAGGATGGGGGAGAATATGTTACTATAACACCCGAATTGTCACCACAGACAGCATGCATGTATATTAGTGACCCACTCGGTATGCACCAAGCCCCTGAGGGTCCAGCAAAGTACTGTGTCACAGAAGTGTTCAATAATGAACAAGAGAAGGGATGTGTAGGAGGGTCCCGTTTTACCATCTAACAGAAACCCACACCCCATTCTGCAATACCCTTCAAACCTGGCATCCCTAGATAAGCCCCACCACTGAGGCCTAGATAAAGGGTCTTTAAGTTGTCCACGGTCCTTCACTTTCTTGCAAATTCACACAGAGGCCCAAGTTCACCTTCTCACAGACCTACATACAGGACCAACCATACCTTTGTCAGAAATATGTATAGGCCCAATAAAAGACAGGGTATCCTATTGTCATTTTTCTTAATATTATAAACTGATCTCATAGACTTCAGTAACCTGACAGCAGAGGCCTACGCCATCCTCCGCGACAAACTCTCCCCCCCTTTGTAAATTTCCACAGTTACGAGAATTAGATTAGCCCACACGCATACGACATTTCTGGGACATCTGGCGGTTTCACAAGTACATGTGCAATATTTAGTTATGAAACTTTCCGCGCTTGCTTAAGCGAAACTGAGACAGACGGCTACGTGACGAAGAATTAATGTATTAAAATATTAACTCTGAGCTTTTTTATGGTAAAAATTATCCTTTGTTTACTTTTTGCGGTCAGGAGCACTGACCACCTGTCAAAAGCCCCTAATTTCACCATGATACCACTTCTCAGTCCCATGGGTGGAATTTTCCATAGTTACAGGAGGGCGGTCAAGGGCTGCGTCAGGACATACGTCAGAAAGGGTAAAACTTCTGCATTCAAGCATATATAACAGCTGCACCCAGGGTGTGGCATCGAATTCTCTTCAAACCAGCACCCAGGTGCCGTGTGAGGGTTCCCGACTGATCAATCGTTCTCCTGACTGGGCCCAGAGCTCCTATTGCCAAGAAGAGTGTGAAAGAGACTCTGAGAGGAGAGAGGTAAACAGAAGAGTGTGGCCAACCACAAACGTTCCCTCTAACACTGTGTTGCGGTCTCATGAGCTGTGCGATCCGCAAAGGCATTACCTACTCCTATTTTATCTGTCACCTTCTTGTGTGCAGTACACTTAGTCTGGAGTTCCTAATACTGGTGCAGAGCAAAGAGCTTGGCGTAACTGTTTGAAGGCATTCTGACATTCAGCAGTCCATGGGAGGGGCATCGCAGTGTTTTTAGTCAAAAGGGCCAACAAAGGTTTAATAATGTGCGAAAAACTGGGGATCCACTGCCTACAAAAAGAAGTGAGGCCAATCAGTGCACGAACATCCTTCTGAGTACGGGGCACAGGAGTATCTAAAATGGTCTGAATGCGGTCTGGTGTGAGTGCACGTCCCTCCTTAGACAGGAGGTGACCTAAATAGGTAACCTGCAGTCTACAATATTGCAATTTCTTTCGCGAGACTTTGTGATTACGAGAGGCAAGAAATGATAACAATAACAGTGTTCCTTCTTCACACTGCTCAGGAGTATCTGCAGCTAACAAGATATCATCGACGTATTGGATAAGGGCCACTCCCTTTGGTACAGGAAAGGAATCAAGCTGCCTTTTTAATGCCTGACTGTAAATGCTAGGACTTTCTGTATAGCCCTGTGGAGCTCTGGAGAACCGGAAGGATCTATTTTTCAATGTGAATCCAAACAGATAACGGCTTTCAGGGTGAATGGGTATTGAGAAGAATGCGTTTTTTAAATCGATCACCAAAAATGTAGTGGCAGTGGGAGGGACCATAGTGAGAAGGGTTGTGATATCAGAAACTACCGAATATTGGGGTACTACAATTTTATTAACCTCCCGCAAATCAATGATGAATCTGTAGATTTTAGTGTCAGTGTCTTTTTTCAAATCAGAAGGATAGGGCTATTGCAAGTATCATAGGGGACTTCTTCCACTACCCCCACTTTGATCAAATCCTGAACAATGTTTGCTAATGCTTCTTCACCTTCTCGGGATATTTTATATTGCGGCAAACGAGGCAGTGTGACACCTTCCCTTACTTGAATGTGCACAGGTGGAATAACCATTTGACCCACGTCAGTATCTGATGTGGCCCACAAGGTAAAGGGAGGGACGCCAAAGCAGCGTCCTCATTGATAAGACAGGATCTCTCAACCATTGGATAATTGTCATTCAAAATAACACGCACACCTTCCGGAGAACAACGTATTGTAGCACGAACATATTTAAGCATATCAATACCCACAATGTTGTCCGGCGTGTTAGGGGAAAGCAAAAATGGACATGCTGCAGTGAATTTGTCAAGTCCGAATTCAAGTGGCTGTGAAAGCGGGCTAGGTGTAGGTGTTCCATCGAACCCTATCAATGTTATCATTGTGCCGGACAGGGGAGCCCTAGGAACCAATCTTTGATACAGGGTAGCCCCTGTATCAACCAGAAACCGATCAGTAGATCCCAAGACATTTGCGTCAACATAAGGACCTATTTGATCTACTGGCACCTCAACCGGTTTCTTACCCCATCCTAGGCATCCCTATGCATAATCAGAATCTGCAAGTGCATCAGCAGAATAATCAGACATTTGGTATTGATTTCGTCTATCAAAAGTATTAGAGTAATTTGGTCCTTGTTCAACTGCCTCAAACCTGGGATGAGCTCCTACTCCTCCCCTGTTTCCTGAATTCCCTGGGCGTCCTCTCATACTTCCCCTTCCCCGCTGGTACTGCTGACCACGCAAAAGAGGGCACTCAGAATGCCAATGCCCAGTGTCTTTACAATAAGCACACTGATCAGGGGACAAATTTGCTCGAGGAAGAGGGGGCACTCCAGGTGTATACATTGAACGTCCGCCTCTTCCACCTCCCCTAAATGGTGGACCATATACTTGAGCCATCATAACTTTTGTCTTTAAATCTTTAACCTTCTTATCCTCCCTGCCTTTCGCTTCCTGTTCCTGTCGCTCATAATATTAGGCCATAGTCAAAAGGGAAACTGGGGAAGACGTGGTCCAAGAGCTCTCACTGGCCTTAACGCGACTAGCTATTTCCGGTAACATATTAGCGACAAATTTGTCAACAAACAAATGCTTACCCGTATCATCGGCCAATGACTGGCCGCTAAAATCATGGAATGTCTCCTCAAATCTAGAAAAGAAATCAGAAACTGACTCATCCTTTTTCTGGATCAGGTATATCTGAAAAAAGGTAAGTCCCATCTACTAACCGCTTATAATCAACGTTCAGATCAGCTGGTTCTGTTTCGTCAGAAATATGCCGCCAACCATATATTACCTCCCAACAGAATTTTTCTACGAAATATAACTGGTCTATATCTTTCCAAGGTTGAACCATATTTATGAGGATCATCGCTGTAGTAGTCCGACGAGCTTCCTCTTTAGCAGTGCTTTTTAATGTATCTTTTTCTGCTTTAGTCAAAGTAGAGCGAGTCTGTCGCCCAACTTGCTTGTCTTTATCTTTATCCTCTGAGGAAGAGAGCTCCTCATCAGAAGCCTCATCCTCAGGGGCACTTGGAGCGGGAAATGTATACGGGGGTGGGGGTCGTTCTAATAGGATGCAATCATCCTGGGGTTTATTAAGTATGGGATAGATAGGGCGCCTAATAGGGTACTGGCCATTTACCTCTAATCGACGTTCCCTATCTTCCTTTTCTATTCTTTCCTTCATTTCTTTGTCTTATAATTCCAACGCTTTTTGATATATCGTTTTCCGCTGCTCTTTTTCTGCTAGAGCTTCTGCTCTTTTCGCTCTCTCTCGCACTTCTTTATCCCACATACGTACACAATCAAACATTTCCTGTCTACTTTTTTCTTTTAAATAAACACTGCTCTACATAGTGAACTTTTTTAGAATCGAATGACCCATTCACTGGCCATTGTAAATCGGACTCTTTCTTTGTGTATTTGTTCCATAATGAACCATACATTATGGGAGAAATACCATATTTGATATACATTTCTCTATTAGGGGTCCCTTCCGGAGGAGCCGGCTGACTTTGCTCTAAAATATTCTTGGTACCACAAGAGCAGCAACACCACTTACGGAGTGTGCTGAGAACAGGCATGTTTTTCCAAGTATATGTAAAATATTACTACTCCAAACAAATATTCCAAAAAGGAGAAAAATCTCCACATTACCTGCCTTCAGTCTTTGCAAAGAATGAATATCAAAACCAAACCAAGCAAATCAAGAGTGCCGCGTCAGCGACCTTACCAAACAGAAGTCTCCAACTCCCACCTGCCGATCTCTGGTCGACCTAATGGTCACTGCAAAAAGCATGCCAAAGAAAGCCCCAGTCGAGACCGGCCACCACCTGGAGGGTCAAATCGGGAAAACCGGAAAAGTCACGTCGGCCTGCAAAGACAAGGGTCTCCTCATGCAGTGCGCATCCTCAGTAATATTTCGATCCTCCGTCAAGACCACTCCTTCGGACGGCCATGTCTCCGATGGGGCCCCACGTGCTGGGCGCCAACTGTGGAAGTGTACCCAAAAGTGAGCACACTGGTGCAGGGTCACCCTCTCGTCCTTGGGTCCAAAGACTAACAAAAAGAGAAATCGGCGCTGGAGTAAAATAACAAGTTTATTAATCACTCATGAGTGGGACCACGTCCACACACCACTCTCAAGTGTTGTAGGAGGCACACTGAACTCACAAACCATCGTCCTTATATACAGCTTTGTTGCAATGTAAGCATATGGACAGAAATGGAAAGAACAAGTTTAGAAATAGCTATCAGCAAACAAGGGCAGATAGATAACCACTTGGTCAGCAAATAGGGAGGGGGAGCAGGAATGCTTATGGCAGCAGTAAACAGTCAACAGATAACGTCTAAGACCAGGTGCACCGGCAGCTACAAACCCCCAGCACGTACATTGCTTAGCCATGTCAGGAGGTCAACTAAAATAGATAACACAAGCAGAGTGAAAAGACGAGCAGCAGAGGACGGAAGAATTACGAAGGAAACGAAATGGACACCACAGCCAAAATGGCTGTTGCTTATGCTAACGTAAAATATTACACGTTTCCACACAGCCATATGCAAATCAGTCTTGACCCTGTGCCCAATGGGAACAGTCCAGTCCGAACTGCCAGGCCAGGTCCTCCCTGGACTGGAAACAAGCATCCTAGGACCGGTTTCGGGGTTTCACCCCTCTTCAGCCAGGATAGCTTGACTCCAGTGGCCCACGTCTGGGCAAACCCGTCCCACTCGGGGTGACAAATGCAAAAACAACAATTGATGGACAGAATGCAGAACAATGTCATACATTCACCCTAGTACAGAGATCTGGGCCTAAATCCAACGTTTTTTTGCTCACTCTGCCGTTCCAGTTTGAACCCAGCCAATGGAATCAGAAAGTAGCGAGAATATGCCAATGCCTACTGCTGAAACTGGGATCCTTTCTACAGCTCCCTTGGCCAAAAGAGCCGTAACTTCCTCTTGGAGCAACTTTAAATGATCCTCCATCAGCCGTTCCTGACTTGGCAGAATAGTAGGAGGAAAAGAACTGAAAGGTAGAGAATAGCCCTTCTGGACGATCTGCAAGATCCACTTGTCTGATGTTATGGATCTCCAGTGGGGGAGATGATGACAAATTCTCCCACCAACTGGAGTAGTGTGGTCCCGCAGAATCAGCCTAGGAGTGCTTGGAGGCTACGGCCGCTGGGGGCAATGTGGTAGACGACTTTTGGACTCCATTCCAAGATCAGAATGCACCGCGTCCATGCACGGCTTGGGCAGTCTGTGCAGGACGGTGGCTGGGTTAGGGCTGACGTGGTTGGAAACCCCTTCTGTTGCCACGAAAGGGGCGAAAGGAAGCCTGGCCACAAGGAGTGGTGGGAAGGCCGAAGGATCTGGCCGTAGCAGGAGAGTCCTTGAACCTGACCTGGGCTGAGCCTGCCTTTTCCCCAAAAAGGCGGGTTCCATCGAAGGGCATGTCCATCAAATTGGCTTGGACATCGACCAAGAAGCCAGTTGTACAAAGCCAGGTGTGGTGCCTCAAGGCCACCGTCGTTGAAATCGATCTGCCCAGTGAATCGGTCATATTTAACCCACACCGTATGGAGAATTTTGCTGCATCCCTCCCGTCTTTGACAGCTTCAGAGAGCACAGCACAGCCCAGGCCTCCTCTGGGACTTGTGGCAGCACTTGCGCAACCGACTCCCCAAGGGAATGGGCGAAACGGCCCAATAAGCATGCAGTATTCACCGACCGCAGTGCAAGGCTGGAGGAAGAAAATATCTTCTTCCCACGTGAATCCAACCTCTTGGATTCGCTATTCAGAGGGGCAGATGGGAATGCGCCTTGGGACGTAGAGGCCTGCACCACCAAACTCTCTGGGGTGGGGTGTTGGCTGAGGAACTTTGGGTCGTCTGGAGCTGGGCAATGGCGGCGTGCAATCGTCCTATTCACAGGATCCCCTGTGCTAGGTTTGGACCAAGTTCCTAGAAGGAAATCCATAAGTGCCTCATTAAAGGGCAACAGGGGTTCGGAAGTGGAAGCCCCAGGTTGAAGCACGTCAGTCAGGAGATTAGTCCTGACTTGCACGGAGGGCAGCTCCAGCCCGAGGACCTCAGCTGCCCTCTTTACCACCATGGCATAGGACGCTCCCTCCTCCTTAGCTACTGAAGGAGGTGAGAGCATGCCAGTATCTGGGGAAGTATCCAGATGACTGGCCTAAATTCTCCTCAGAGATCCTGGTTCTCAAGAGGGTCTCCAGACCCCTCCCACTCCTCCCCTGTGCCTAGCATGTCTTCAAAGTGCTCAGGCGACAACATAGAACCTCTAGGTTCTGTCGACGTCGGAATCAGCGTCAATTGAAGCCATTCTGGCTCCATGTCGTCGGGGTTGAGGATGGGGCTTGCACCACCGACGGGCATCGGCGACATCACAGGCACCGACTTCGGGTTCGACACCGGGGAAGGTCGCATTGGCACGACCGGTGTCGAACCGGATCCAGGTTCGGATCCCTGAGGCCCCCCCCCCGGTGTCATAGCCGGAGCCGACGGCGTCGAACCCAATGGAGCCCCTTCCGACTCCGCAGGGCCCGAAGGCTCTCCAGCGGGGTCGTTCTGCTCAAATACTTGGCGCATGGCCTCGTAACATTATTTTATTTGAGCTGGAGTCGCTCTGGCTCTCGGAAAGGGGGGGTGAGGCGCGAAGTTGACTCCGGCTCCGCAGAACCGTGCCTAGAGTGTCGATGCTC